>CP125974.1:94791289-95391289 GCA_030063025.1 Avena longiglumis | reverse complement strand
GAAGGGCATGGCGATCGCTTGACAGTCGCACTTTGGGGTCGGCGTTTAGCTTGTGCTCAGCGAGCTCCCTAGGGACACCGGGCATGTCGAGGGTTTCCATGCGAAGATGTCCCTGTTCTCACGGAGGAACTTCGATGCGCGCCTTCCTATGCTGGGCTCATGCCCGTCCCGATCGTCACCGTGCTGGAGTCGGTGGTACCAGCTCGGCGGTGTGCGTCATGGCCTCAAAGGTTGAGGTGCTGCGCCCTCGAGTTGGGCTTCTTGAGTATGGTGGGGTCGTCGTTGTTGACCCGCTCGCGTGCTGGCGAGCTCGTCGGCGTGGTTGGTCTCCGCCGCGATGGCGTCAGCGAAGCTCGGCTCCTTTGGCCTCGCATTCGGCGGCCATGTCGGGTCGCCGTTGATGGTTATGACGCCGCACGGCGGAGAGCTTCATCGCGTTATGCAGCGTGGTGGGCGCTGCCATGAATTTAGCGAACGCCTGGCGCCCCAGGACGCAGTGGTAAGGGCTATCGAAGGGCACCAGCTCGAAGACGATCCGCTCGGTGCGGAAGTTTGCCGGTGTGCCGCAGGTGACTGGCAGCGTGACCTTGCCGATCGGGCCTTCCGGGGGCGATGCGTGGAATGTGGTGTGGGTCGTCTCGATCATCGATTGCGGAGCCGCACGCTGAAGGTGTCGAGTAGAGGATGTTGATGGAGCTGCGCCGTCCATCGTGTCTTGGGGAGCCGATGATCGCCAACCTTGGGCTTGACCACCAAGGCGACTCGTCACCGGTACTCGATGCGCGGCGAGTGGTCTTCCGGCTCCGGTGATGGGCTGCTCCGACCAGTTCGAGGCGGGGGCGTCTATTTGGGCCACCGCATTGACGGCGGCAGCGCGGCGATGACCTTCTTCGCGCTTGTGTTGAAGCCTGTGAAGATGTGGGCGAGCGGCTACTTTGCGAATTTTCCGCCGTTTGGCGGGTCGTTGTCGGGTCCTCCGCGCTTCGTGCCTTCTCGATTTCCACGAGGGTGTGGCGGTCGGCGGTGGTGTGCGTTCGGGCTTTCCTTCCCGATATGGAACGCATATGGTTGGTTAAGGAGGGCCGGATCGAACCTTGGATTGTTCTTGTAGTTGTCGCCGTCGCGGCGTTGCCCTTCGTCGCGGCGGTAGCTCTTGGGTCAGCGCTGCGTGCCGGCGTTAACGACAAGTCGACTTCGCCCGTCCTTCTGGCGCTTGCCAGGCGGAGTCTTGCGTATGCGTCGGTTCGGCGTCGCCGTCGTTGCCGCCGTCGCGTTAGCCTCTGACTCGTCGTCGGTTTCCTGGTTTGGATCTTCCTCGGCGTATCGTTTGGCGATCTTGAGGAGGTCGGGATGTTGTCGAGTGTCTTGGAGTGTCGCTTGAGCTTGGCGACTAGAGGCTCGTGGCACAAGGTCTTGAAGCAATGGATCGCGGTGTCGGGTGGATGCCGACCGTTATACCAAAGCTCTTGCCATCGTTGGACCCATTGCGGGTCGACTCATGGGTCCTGGGCGCCGTTCGAGGTCCTCAATGGTGGTGGCGCGGTGTAGGAGCACTCGAAGTGCGTGGCGTTGCGCATTTCCTCCCGGGTCGATCTTGTCACGGGGAGAGTGTTGATCCATTGCACGTCCCTCCATCATCGGGGAGGTAGCAGGCGAGTAGGTCGATGTGACCCGCGATCCCCATCGCCATGAGGTATGTGTCGAGCTAGACGGTGGGGTCGTACGAGGAGTCGTACTTTTCTATCTCCTTTGGCTTGAAGTTTGGCGGGTACTTCGCCTCGGATCATTGGTCCGGCACTTGGGTCCGAGTCGGTGGCGACCCCATAGGCTCGCCATCGCGGCGATTAGTTAGGGTGTGCCGCAGTCGTGAGCTGGCGTCGTGCCAGCTTTGGTTGTTGATGATGTGGGTGCGGGTGTCGATGGGTTGCCCGTTGGCGGCGACAAGGTTGGTTGCGGCCAGGGTCGTTGGTGGAGAGTGCCGCGTTCGGTCGGTGTTGGAGCTGCAGCGGCTCGGTGGCGGGCAGTTGAGGTGTTTGCCGCTGGGCGGAGGCCGCTCTGCTTCCGAGACGCAGTATACTCGACCTACGAGTGGCGCCGCTTTTTGCTGCTCAACGGCCTTCGCGAGCAGGTCCCGACGGCGTATTGGATCTGTAAGGCCGTCGCCGGTGGGCGTGATGGTGTCATTTGCTGCTCGGCCGCCACGAGGTTGTCCATTGGGGTGGAGAAACGGTGGGAGGCCGTTCGTCTCGCTCCGTGAGGAGACTACTATCCGGCTGGTCCACAGGAGGGTGTCGTTGGGTGGAGGTGGGCGCCCCTCGCCGTTGATCTGGGGTGCCGGCGCTTCCTCTGGTGGCGCGTTCGCGAATCGCCGCTTCGGCCACGCGGCCGGGTCGTTTCGTCGTCGGTTCAGGCGCCCTGAGCGGTGGGGTTTAGCGTGACCTGATCCGCTGCTGGTGGTAGCGTGACAGCTCTGCGTCGTCACCTGCTCGGCGAATTTTTCGCGCTTGCTCTTTGCATACCGCCTCCGCCCGATTTGCGGAGTTCCTCGACCTCCGTTGCCATGTCGTTAGGAGGGATTGGGGGAGAAAGGATCCTCCGGCGGATCGGCGCGGTGGCCATGTAGGTCGCGGCGTGGCGACCGGTTCCGTCGCGGAGGTCGGAGTTCTTCGACCGGTCGGTCGAAGATCCCGAGGATGGAGGGTCCTCGAAATCTCCAGCGTTGGAGACACAGGCGATGGAGCCCGCGGATAAGGCGGTGATGGATCCGGCAGTGGCGTCGGTCGCCGAGTCGGCATCGTCGGTGAGGCCGCATCCTCTGCGTCGCTGAATTCCGCCACGTTGTTGTGGGCGAGTTGTACTCGGAGGCGGTGGATCGTCGCGGATCCGGCTCTCGAGAGCCGATCAGCGTGGCGGCGACTTCGCGGATGCTGCCGAGTCCTCCGAGACGATGGCGTCGGTGAGGCCGGCGAAGAGGTTGATCGTCGTGCCGATAGGCAGGATCCTTATGTCGTGACGGTCGCGCTGGGGCGTAGCTGCTCGGCAAGATCTGGAGCATCTCGCCGATCGCTATCATGCGGCGGTGGCGGCCGTCTCGTTGATGGGCAGATTGGATCTCGCCGCAGAACACCGGCAGGCCGGCAGGCCCCGGTGGGCGCCACTATCGTGGAATTGTCACGGAGATCTGCAATCGGCGGTAGTAGTAAACGAGGGCAGGCGGCCAGCCATCTGCGGTGCGAGATGAGGGCAAGACACGAGGTTTTACCAGTTCGGCCCCGGGTAAATACCTACTCACGCTTGTATTATGGAGGTGTTACAATGGCGAGCTCGGCTAGGCGGCGAGTCGCTTGGTGTATGAGGCGTGTCTCTACTCACCCTATAGGGGGTTTATATAGGCTCACCTCCCTAGGGTTTACATATCTCAACCGATTCGGTTAAAGCTTCAATAAGCCGTTTAATCCTTACTCGATTGGGCCTATCTACTACTGGGCCTTCACTTCGATCGCTCGGCTCCCGGGCTTGATCCACTCATGTTCTGTGCCCACTCTGGGTCTTGGGCGGTCGGAAACGTCCTGCTGGGTACACCCCGGTAGGCATATCCCCATCAATATGACTCATGCTTTACCTGGTGCTTTTCAAGGATGAACACTTTAAAACTTGAAATTTTGTTCTTGAGGATCATCTTATAATGCTACCACAAACTAAGCAATACAAGATGCATAAAAGCTTAACATCACATGCAATTCATAATATGTGATATGATATGGCTCTTTCTTCTTGTGCTTCAAGTCCATCTTCAAACGAACATGATCTCCATCACCACATGGCGTCAAGGTCAATGGCGTCGTTTCATGGTTGTCACCCAAGCTTCAACTATTATAACTACTTTGAATGAACACAGACACGACACGCAGTCTTAACGGAATTTAAAATACAACCCTATGGCTAACCTGGGTTGCCAACTTACAATAAGGAACATTGCATACATCATATATAATCACAATCATGGCCATATCACATCACATCACATCATTAAACAAAGTTAGACGCCTCTAATTTTCTTTGCATATTTTACGTGGTTTGGGGCTTTCAATAAGTGTCGTTCTAACTTTTAACAAGAACCACAACGCGTTGATGCTTGAACTATCAAGTGTCCGTTGTAAATTGAATCTATACTATGATGGGAGAGCAGGTAAAGCCACTTATGCAATACAAGTTTATTGCATGTTAAGCGTGGCAAGTCTCATGAAAGATGTCATGTAAGTTAGCCCGGCGCTTCATCCCATCATACCCCAAGATGCAAAGTACAAAAAAGCAATTGATAATAAAAGCACCACCGCCCACAATGACCATTTGTCTACTACGTACAGTATATACACAGTCTCAAACCCTTTGTAGGGGTTCGTAGCATGGAAAACAAAAAATTCTACCGCATGCACAAACAAGCCAAGATCTATCTACTAGATTGTAGCAACGAGTCGATAGAATCACTCACCCTCGAAGATTCCAGCGGTTAACGAGCGATTCTCGTGGGTGATGTAGTACACTTGCCGATCTCAAGATCGCGTGACGATCCTTCCGGGCGCTGCGTTCGGCGCTTCAGTAATCGGTCACGTTCGGTACTCGATGAAGACCTTCCTCTCCTTGTTCCAGCAGGCGGAGGTTGTAGTTCTCCTCGCGATTCGGCGACACGGGCGTGGTGTCGGAAGTAGAGGGAAGATCCCGCAGGGCTTCGCCTAAGCCGGATGCGAGTTATGGTGGATTAGGGTTTCCCGTAGATCTAGGGTTTAGATGACCGGGAGGAGGAGGAGGTGTCGGCGAGGCGGCTAGGGCGGCGGCGCGGCGGTGCGGGGAGGCGGAGGCTTGGGCGCGGTGGCAGCGCAGGTGTGTGGGGAGGGCTTGGCTCTTGTGGTGTTGGGGCATCCCTCCCCCTCTATTTATGAGAGGGAGGGAAGCCTTGGGAGGGGTGGGTTTGAATCCAAACCCAAACCCAAGTTGGATTGAGAGAAGGACTTGTTTCTTCTCCCACTAGGAAACCATTATTCCAGTTTGACTTTTCAAACTCCCGTTTGACTTTCAATTTAAAGCTTTAATTCTTTCTTACAAATGCACACACCAAGTGACCTAGGATATGATCCAATCATTCCACTTACCCATGACACATTCATGGACCATTCTCCTTCCGGACCGGTGGACCTTCTAGACCCTTCTAGAACCTCTCCGATGAAATCATCAGAAACTTTCCCGAACTCCGAAATAGGACTTTCCTTGTATGAATCTTATTCTCCGGACCATTCTGTATCTCCTTGTGATATCCCGGATCCCATCCGAGACTCCAAACAACATTCGGTATCCCTACTAACATTCCATATCTACTAAACAATATCGAATCCTTAAGTGTGTCTCCCTATGGTTCGTGAATTATGCGGACATGACCAAGACACTTATTCGATCAATAACCAATAGAGGAATATGGAAATTCATATGACTCCCACATATTTCTACGATTACTTTGTGATCGAATGAACCACTTACATACGATACCAATTTCCCTTTGTCTCACGATAGTTTACTTATCCGAGGTTTTGATCGTCGGTATCTCTGCATACTTAGTTCAACCTCGTTACCGATAAGTACTCTTTTCTCGTTCCCGTGATATGTGATCCCTTGTGAGCCAGTCACATGCTTGCAAGCTAATTGGATGACATTCCACCGAGAGGGCCCAGAGTATATCTATCTGTCATATGGATGGACAAATCCCACTCTTGATCCATGTGCCTCAACCCATACTTTCCGAACACTCAATGCCACCTTTATAGCCATCCAGTTACGGTGTGGTGTTTGATGTCATCAAAGCATCCTTCTGGTGATGGTGATTAACATGATCTTATGGTCGAAGGAATTAGGTTACTATGTATCAGAAAGCTTATAGCAAACGAACTATTGAAATGACTTGATCTTAATGCTATGCTTATCTATAGGAGTATGTCCATCATACCATTCTCCTAATAATATGATCTTGTTATTAATAACATATCAATGTTCATGATCAAGAAACCACGATCATCTATTAATCAACAAGCTAGTATTATAAAGAGGCTTTACCAGGGAATTTAATTTAGTTTACAAATCACACAAGTATTAATGTTTCCGGTTAATACTATTATAGCATGAATGTAAACATTTATCATAAACACAAAGATATAATAATAACCACTTTTATTATTGCCTCTAGGGCATATCTCCAACACAATGTTGAAAACGTTCCCCGTGACAGCACGGTTCTGCTAATTCCAACGTATAAGTGCAAGCATATACAACATAGAAGACACAATGGTTCAAGTTTATTAGGGGAAAAGAATATAAAGTGTGCCATAAAGTTTTTGCGGGCTTTAATCACTAAGTTTTCACATAACAAAATAGTTTTTAATTGGAAGATAGCTGAAAACAAGAATATACTTGGAATGGTGTAACACACCATGCATAGGAATTTATAGTGGACACTTTGGAAAAACATGGTTTCTTGGGAGTTGGAAGCATGAGTAGAGCTTACTCATACAAGTGGAGGCTAGCAAAAGACTGGAGCAACCAACTAAGAGAGCAATAATGGCCATAATCATGCAATGCAACAAAGCATTACTAATCAAATCAAAGAGTGATACTACAAGTCAAGGACTAAATGATCATAGAGGCTATGGTGACTTGTTATAGTCATAACATGGTGTGAGCATGTGCCAAGTCAACCCAAGCAAAACATCAAAGGAGAATACCACAATACTATGCTTTTGCATGCTAAAACAACCAATAATTTCTTCAAGGCACACTAAGCAATCCCAATTGTTTGGAACAAGACATGCTACAGCAATAATCACTAGCATAATCTCAAAAAACACCTAGCATGTCATGCTAAAGTATAAGTCACAGTCAATGCAAGCTCCTCTTGCACTTACAAGCAAGAACTTACTACTCCTTTCCAACACCAAGCAACGTATTTGCAAACAATACAGCGAGAACGGGGGTCCAAACTACTTTTGTCAATCAAACTAAACAAACTAATCAAACCAAACGAAAACTAAGACGCTCCAAGAACAACACAACTATGCATGAAACAATAAAAACGAAGTGTCTAGACAGACCTGGGCTTTTTCTTGATGAAGAAGGGGAAGCCTTGGGCATCCCCAAGCTTTGACGCTTGTACCTCTTTGATATTTCTTGGGTGACACAGGGGTGGCATCCCCAAGCTTGAGCTTTTTTCCATTCTTCATCTCATTGTATCATTCTCTCTCTACACCTGAAATTTTTCCTTCATACAAAACTTCACACAATCTTCATTAGCAACATTAGCTTATTCAAAAGATATTAGACCTC
The DNA here is from genome assembly GCA_030063025.1 of Avena longiglumis. Classification (NCBI taxonomy): domain Eukaryota; kingdom Viridiplantae; phylum Streptophyta; class Magnoliopsida; order Poales; family Poaceae; genus Avena; species Avena longiglumis. Next base: position 95,383,924 of record CP125974.1, on the reverse strand, counting down.
TGGCAAAGCTTTGGAACAGCAAGGCTTTTCACTAAAAACACAAGATACGTACTGTAGCAACTCCTTCAAAAAACTCAATTCACCTAAAGAGAACTCAAAAAGGAATCAATAAGAAGCAAATGCAAATAATGGCAAAATTCTGTCAAAACAGACCAACAGGTAGAAACCGATTTTTTTGAACATCTTCTGTTGCTCAAATAAAACAGTTTTGAGCTAACGAAAGTTATCTAACATACTGGGGGATTTATTCGTAAATTTTCAGCTCAATCCGAGTTACAGGGACTCCTCACGATTCTTTTTGGTGGAGGACAGAAATCTGTTTTGGGACAGCAACTCCCCAAATCTTACATCCCTCTCATTAGAGGTCATTCTTGGCACAAAAAGCAAATAAAAAGGATAAACAGAGGTCATTACTAAAGTAATAACTTCCAATACTCAAGGAAACTCTTGGGTTATCTTCCAACAAGTACTTTTCTTTAACGCCTTTAAGTTAGGCACGAAAAGCATGAGAAGATGCTCACATAAGAAATATGAATTGAAGTAAAAGAGAGCATCAAGAAGCAAATTCAAAACACATTTAAGTCTAACCCACTTCCTATGCATAGGAATCTTGTATGCAAATAAATTCACAAAGAACAAAGTGACAAGCATAGGAAGACAAAACAAGAGTAACTTCAAAACTTTCAGCACATAGAGAGGTGTTTTAGCACCATGAAAACTTCTACAACCGTATTTTCCTCTCTCATAATAATTTTTAGTAGCAACATGAATAAACTCAATAATATATCTATCACATAAAGCATGTTTTTCATGATCTACAAATACATAATTTCTATCAAGCTCAAAAATAGTGGGATTAAAAACTTCACTGGTTTTACCCAAAGTAGATATTTCAAAAGGATCCACAGGAACATAAAATTCATCCTCCTTTGGTAAGCATGGGGGACAATCAAATAATATAATAGGTAAAGAATTACTCTCATTAGAAGGTAGGCATGGGTAGATCCATTCTTCCTCCTTTTGTTCATCACTCCCCTCCTCTTTTTCATCTAATGAGCTTCCAGTTTCAACAATTTCTTCATCCATAGGCTCATGCAAGGAATTAGTTTATTCCATTTATGGAAAGCACCTATTAAAATATTCAAGAATATATCCATTTTCTTCCTTGTAATTTTCAAAGCAAAATTTAAGTATCTCATAAATCTCATATTCATAAGGTGCATCATCAGTATTTTCAAGCAAACTGGCAAGTTCAAATGCACCCTTGAAGGCAATAAACTCTTCAATTTGTTCCACATAATAAAAGTCATAATTTCCTTTAACATAAGAAGATATGGTAACATTATCATAATACTCACATTGAAAAGGTAGGTGTTTATACCTCCTACAACAACAAGATTTATCAAAGCAATAGGTAACATTATAAGTAGAGCACACCTCTCTAGCAACAGTATTCAATTTGTTCCCATAAGTGTTTCCCTTTTTGTGACAAATGGTGCTCCTTATAATAATACTTCTCTTCTTCCGTGAACCCACCTTGCCAATAAGAAATAGTTTCAAAGAAACCATCCATTGATAGAAAGCATGACCAAGCGGCAATAACAGACCAGCAACTAGAGCAAGAACTAATTTTTTTGTGTGTTTTTGAATAAAGCAAGCAAACCAAACTAGACTATTTTTTTGGGTTTTTTTTAAAAGAGGCAAACAAAACCAAGCAAAAGAAACAAAGTAAAGAGAACGGAAGTGAAAGACTCCCCTAGTGAAAACGTCCTTAGCCTTCCCGGCAACGGCGCCAGAAAAATTGTTGGTGCTTGACGTGGAGCACTTCGTTGGAAACCCAAGAGCAGGGTGTTATGAGCACAACGGCAAGTATTCCCTCAGTAGAGACCGAGGTTATTGAACCAGAAGGAGGAAGGAAATGTCACATAGGTGTTGCAAGCAACGCGGAGACATGCACAACACAAACTCAAGACTTTGCCCCAACGAACAGTGAGGTTGTTAAGCTCAACGGTTTGCTGTAATAAAGGATTAAACATATGGTGTGGAAGGTAATGGTTTGCAGCAAGTAAACAAGTAATAGTGGAAGATGTATCAATTATAAAGATTGGACCGGGGTCCATAGTTCACTAGAGGTGCCCTCCTTAGATAACCAACATGGCATGAAGGGTAAACAAATTATAGCGGGGCAATTGACAGGAACTGAGCAAGGCATAACAATGCAATTACTAGTCAGAAAGATCCTATGATATTCGATTGGGCAATACAACAACATATACCGCCATCCAAATTTGCATCTATGACTAGAAGTCCACCTTCAGGTTATCATCCGAACCCCCTCCAGTATTAAGTTGCAAGCAACAGACAACTGCTTTAAGCAAAGTGTGTAAGGTAAACAGTCCACATGTTCCATGAACAAGAGACCGTTGTTTTCTCCCTAGTAGTAACAACACATCTACAACCGAAGAGATTTCTGTCACTTCCCTTGGAAACTAGAGGCATGAACCCACTATTGAGCATAAATACCCCCTCTTGGAGTCACTAGCAACTACTTGGCCAAGATAGCTACTAACAACGGAGAGCATGCAAGATCACAAACAACATAAAAATGATAGAATCATAAAGACAAAACCATTAATCAAACCAACATAATAATCTCAATATCCATCAGATCCCCGCAAACACAACATGCATGATTAGAAATAGATTATATCTTGATCATGAACGGAGCTCACAAGATCTATACATGAAAGCACAAGGAGGAGATACAACCATCTATCTACTACATGTACCCATAGTCCAAGGTGGAACTACTCACGCATTATACTGGAGACAAGTCCTCCGGGATGATCTCCCTTCCGGCAAGGTGCCGGGAAGAACTTCAGATCCCCTCGATCTAGGGACGATGGTGGCGGCGGCTACAGAAGGTTTCGTGGAATATTCATTGGGTACTTAGGGTTTCTGCATCGGGGGCTTCTTATAGGCGAAGGGGGAGGCCGAGGAGGTGGCCAGGGGCCCCACACCCTGCCTAGGCGCGGGGCATGACCCACTCGCGCCTATGGGTGGTGTGGATGCCCTGGAACGCCTCTCCGTCTCCCCCCTGGACTTTTTGTTCCCCACGGAAAGTAATTGACTTTGACGTTTGTCCCGTCCAATTCCGAGAATATTTATTTACTAGCTTTTCTGGAATCAAAAACAGCAGAAAATAGGCAACTGACACTGTGGCAACTTGTTAATAGGTTAGTACCAGAAAGCATGTAAAAAGCACCTCAAAGTGTAGACAAAGCAAAGCAATGTAGATACTAAACAAGCATGGAGCATAAAAAATTATAGATACGTTTCCGACGTATCAACAATAAGTAAGTGGCAAGACTCCATCAATAGTGCATGGCCTCTGCTTGCGTGGGAATCAGTGACCTCAAACCTTTCTGCCTTTATGTTTAGAACAACCAACCAATAGTGTCCGGATGAATCATTCAGTAACTGAGGGAACTTCTCTAAGGTGGAGGAACAGATCTGCGTTTGATGTGGCAAAAAAGGATAGTGAACAATCAAAAAATGCGATTTTACATACCTAAAAATGGGAAAAAGGTACAAGAAATTTAATTAGTCTTGTGCATTTGCTTGTTATACACTGGAAAAGTAAAAAAAGAGGAACTCACTATTTCCTTGTGGTCGAGCCTGTTTCCAGGGGTTCTTTGGAAGCATCTTTTGACATCTTTTAAATGGTACCGACAATCAATTAGGTACTTCTGAGAAAAAACAAGAAAGGAAGATGTCAGAAAGTTAGAACTACATGTTCTTCAATGTGAATTGAAAATAAAAATAAAAAGAGAGGAACCTACCGCTACGCGTAGCGGCATGATGTACTTTTTTGGGTTTTGATTCTCCAATGCGGTTACATGGATTCCTACCTCGGCGATTGTGTTTATCAGTTTGTGGCCTGGTTTCACTGAATCTGCCAGGTGTCCAAGATTTGCGAATAGAATTCCATCATCGAAAATAATGCCTTCATTTTCCGTGGACCCAGTCCCCGAACCATGCTGAATCACCATATTGTACAACTCTTCTTGTGATTTTGTGATGTTGTAGTTCTTCCGTGTTTCGAAGTTTACAAATGGTGACCTTGCAAATCTCCCCTTCTTCACAATCCTCTTGTCGAGCTCAAGTGGCACAGGTGTAATGCTTCTAGCTGCCTCATATCTTCTATTATTGTCAGTGTTCACTTGATTGTTTTGTAGCTGTCCCATATCTTCTGCTTCCTCTATCTGGTTATCCTCTTCTTGTGTTTCCATGTCAAATGAAGGGGGGTTAGGGGATCATTTCAATGCTTCTTCAAACCTCTGTCTCTGCCTGTCTGACTCTGTGCTGCTGTCAAAGTTTAACTTCCTGTTCATCGAGTCTTCTCCTGCAGAAGGTAGTATCCTTGGTGACTGTACTTGAACTATGGGCTTGGGTGAAACTTCAAGTTCTCCCCACGCAACAGATCTTGTTCTGTATCTGCTTGGTGAAGGTGAGGCGTTTTCCTGGATTTTTAATCCAGATGGTTGCTGATCTGCAAAAGTTACTGTCTTCCTTTTTAATGACACCATTTTTGGTGTTACAAAATCTAAAATTATGCTCTTCAATTCCTGCCTCGCACTCCCTTCACCCTTCTTTGAGAATACATCTTGAATAGGTTCTTGCTTCATCATTCATAGATTTCTGTTGATGGATTCTGCCTCTTCTTGCGCACCATTGTGGTACTCAAGGTCGAAGAATTCAGGTGTTTCGAATACTGGATGTTGCATCCTTGCATCCTTGATGTCTGTCCTCATGAAGTCCAGGAATTTCTTCCCATGAATATCCCAATCTTTAGATCTGTAGCTATCCTGACTTTGGCCATCATCAAGATCTCCAAGTTTGACCGAATTCTCAGTTGGGGTCTGATAAGTTTGGCACAAGGTGGCCAACCCATCTGGAAGTATTTCCCTCGGCTCTTCCTATATGTGCAACTTATTTTAGATAGTAGTTGCTAGTTCTGTAACTAAATTTTTAGTCTGGTGTGCTTGAACTTCTTGAGGTTCCTCCTGTGTACCATGAACTGGGAGAACAACCATTGTTGATGTGGATTTTTTTGTAACTGAAACAATTTTCTGAATTGGTTCAATTAGGCAGGTCTCGCAACACTTGGTTACTTCTGTCTATGTGTCACCATCTAATGAACCTTTAGGCTGTTCAACAACCTCATGTTCTATACTAGTTACATCTCTTGGGTCCAGCAATGTACCTTCTGTATCTATATCACCATCCAATGTACATTTGTTCCTTTCATCCTCTTTGTCCTATTGTGGTGTTGGTAAGCTCAGCTGCACTAAATCATCGTCCAGTGACACACTTATATCCTTCTGCTCTTCCTCTTGGTCCACCTTGCAATCGTCATCTGTTCCGTTGTATTCCCCAAATGGTTCTTGATTTTTTCTAGCTATTGGTGTCTCTTCATTTCTCCTTCCCTTATTACACCTTTGCTTCCTTCTCTTTGCATACTTCCTTGGTCTGGAAGAAAGCAGCTTCACAAGCATCTGCAAGCTTGATTCAAAATCATGGCAAGCTTTCTGGACTGCTTCTTTGTATCTTGCTCTTTCCTTTAATGTAATATGTGAAAGGATGCTCAAAATTTTGTTTGTAAGTAAATTTATTTGCAACATGGGCATGCAAGGAAAAAATTTGCTTATTGTAATGGAAAAAACCCACCTTTGATGTACATCCTAGAGGTGCATTTGCTAGGATGAACATGTCAAATTTTTCTTCGTCTGAAAAGAGGATGCTACCTTTCATTTCTTCTTCACAAGTTTCTCCGTGTGGTTCCTCATCTGCTTGTTCACAATCTTTATTGCTACTAATTCCTTCCTCTCTTCTAAATGGAACTTCTTCTTCTTCTTCGTGTGTTTGTTCGGATGGTTCCTCATTTGACATGGAAGGTAGATGTTCTCCTTCAAGCTCAGGTACTACGTCTGAATTTGTGAATTCAGATTTGAGCTTGAAAAACAAAAAAAGTGAAAACAAACAAACAAAGATAAGTTATATAATCTAGTTTATTTGTATGTAGTTACAAGAGGGAAAAGTAAAAAAAGTAGAGAAAAATACCTTTGTTGCACCGAACGTTCCATCGCTCTTTTGGTCCTGCTTAATAGCCTTTATCACCATTGCATTGGTCCATGTTGTTACTCTTGTTCCTTCACTGGGCATATCTATGCCTTTTAACTCTAATGAGTCTAGGTATTTTACCTGCGGGAAACACGTTTGTGTGAGTGATTAACTAAATTAGTGAATGTAGATAACATGATCAACCAAAAAAAGGTAAAAACATGGATGGTAGTAGGGGGATGTACCATTAAGTAGAGCATGCAGGATTTCAGTATTGCTTTTTCTGCCTTTGATTTAGTTGCTTTCACAAGCATCAATATAACAAACCTGCACATGTTTAGCCGATGTGCATATTTGATTTTTACCAAGGATGGGTACAACATAGGGCTGATGTGAACACCGGTTGTTGGCGCAAGAACGGAACTCATGGCATAAGTAATGTACAGCCTGAGATAATTCAGGTCTGCATCCTCCATTTCTGCAATTGTGTTTTTCAGTGATGTGATGGTTGGTCGTCTCTTGCCCTTTATTCCCAACTTTTTTGTCATAAACTTTATTGATGTTGCATCCATCCCATACTGAACTTCTTTGTCACCATTAGGCACACCTATTACCTCCTTGACAGATACTTCTGTGACGCTGATGGAACCTCTTTCAGGGAATACCATCTTGCATGTTGATGGATCAAAACTCTCCATGAGGAATTTGCATAGATTGGGCTGCAGTTTTGAACACTTTATGTTGACCAAACCTTTGTAACCCCAGTCCTCGATTAACTTTTTCTGTTCCAGTGACATGCTCGGATACAAGCTCACAAGTTTCATTGGTGATGCGCGCTGAAACGGCTTGTCTTTTTTACTCCGAATGCAAAAATTTAAAATAGTTCAGCCAAAAATAAAGTTCTAGGATTCAAAAACTAGAGACAGTGTGTGGATGTTAAAAAAGTAAAAAGAAACTAATATTTCCGGTTGCCGCGTGGTCTTTCATGGGTGTTGCTTCAATGTCTAATGGATCACTCCTTGATGATGTTCTTGGGGATATCTGAGGACGCAGACTAAGCTTTGCACGAAGCATTTTGAGTTTCTTGGCTGACTACCCCTTCTTGTTACTATTTGACTTCATCATCTTGCATGCTGCCTTAACTGAACTATCATCGGAAAAAATATGAAAATCTACCATTACTACTAAAAACTGAACTTAACATCCAAAAGATAACTGAACTTAACATCAAAAAAAGCATAAAAAAACTACCGCAGTTCCTTGATATGATTCAAAAATATACTATCATAAACAGCAAAAATCTACTATCTAAACTATATCATCAGAATAGGAAAAAGGAACTACCATCATAGTAGGAAATAGCTACCCATCATACAAAGTGAAAAATAATCTACTATCCAAACTATATCATCATAACAACAAAAAACTATACCATGCTCCATCAGAAGGATATTCTATCCATGGGCATGCAAAGGAACTACCATTCCCTATCAAAAAGACTACCATCCCCTATCAAAAAACCTACCATCCTCCATCAGAAGTATATGCCATCCATGGGCATGCAAAGGAACTACCATTTCCTATCAGAAAAAACTAACATCCCCTATCAAAAAAACTACCATCCTCCATCAGAAGGATATGCTATCCATGGCATGCAAGGAACCACCATTTCCTATCAAAAAACTACCATCCCTATCATAAAAATCTACCATCCCCAAAACCGAAAATCTACCATCCTCTTCAGTGGATCTACCAGCCCACAGTGGGGGGATCTACCATCTCACAAAAGCAAAAAACAAACACCTCAGCTCATCGGGGAAAAAGGACTACCATCCTACCACAAACGATGGAGTTTCCGCCGGATCATCTACCACAAACGATGAACTAACATCCGCAAAAAAAACTATCGAAATTTGGTTTTGGAAGCACGAATCACTGCAAAAAGTCACATCTACCATGAAAAGGAACTACCATCTGTCGAAAATCGGGCAGGGGGGTAGATACTCACCGGAGAGAGGGGATCTGCGAGCGACGTCGTTCGCCGGAGCACCGAATAGCGAGCGGTGGGGTTGGTGCGGTGGACAGCGCGGCGAGCGGTGGTCTCCACGGGTGGACGACGCGGCCACCGGTGCGTCAAAACATGCTCCGTTGCGCGAGCAAAATCGTCGCGCTCGCCAGCTTTGTTGAGGTGGTCGCGCAGGAATGGGGAACGGACACCATACCGCCGGATGCGTGTCTCAATTGACACGGTAACCAAAGTTTGAAATCCCCCTGTTACGCGTACCCCCTGAAACATACACGTGATAGACACTGCGGGGGTGTAGGCTCGTTCAGGGACGTCCGATCGCGATCGCGCGGCTCCGAAGCGTGAACTAACTGTAGCGACACGTTCAGGTCGATAGACATATAGATTATACGTACCTTAAATGTTACCGCATCCACTATGTAGTCCATAAGGCTATCCACAAGTCAAAAAGTAGTCCATAAGGCTATCTATATACATAGTGGAGGTTTACTTTAGAAGATTTTCCTTAAGGGTGGCCTACAAGCTTATGAGTTGTCCACAAGAAATAAACAATTATTTTACTCTCTTCTCTCTCTTGCTTGTGTGTATTTTTAACTGGCATGTAGGTCCTAGCTTATGGTGAACTTGACCTTATATATTGTAGCCATTTCATAAGTTGTGTGGGTCCCATCTTATAGCAAAGGTTCACCTTATACATAGGTGATGCTGGTACTCCACTACTCCTCTCATTGTCCAAAATACATAGATTTTGTCCAAATATGATTTTTTTGAGCAGTATAAGGCTATCCATATACATATTGGAGGTTTACTTTAGAAGATTTTTCTTAAGGGTGACCTACAAGCTTATGGGTTGTCCACAAGCAATAAACAATTATTTTACTCTCTCCTCTCTCTTACTTGTGTGTACTTTTAACAGACATGTGGGTCCTAGCTTATGGTGAACTTGACCTTATACATTGTAGCCATTTCCATAAGTTGTGTGGATCCCATCTTATAGCAAAGGTTCACCTTATACATAGGTGATGCCAGTACTCCACTACTCCTCTCATTGTCCAAAATACATAGATTTTGTCCAAATATGATTTTTTTTGAACAGTAAAGGTCCTGAAGGATTTGAACGAGGGTGTACAATTACAGAAAGGACCCTAGTAGAAAATAAAATTACAACATAGTCCTTTGCTTGTACAACCAACACCCTAAGAGAACATGCAAAATGCGATCAAGCCCAAGTTCCCGCCGATGAAGATTGACCTCCAGGCGCAGCCACCGCTGCCTCCATGGGGAGGAAACCACTTAGTGAACTCGTCGTGAACACCACCACACCGAGGTCGCGGAAGATCCTCTAGCGAAGGAGGAAGGAGATGCTCGAGTTGCCAACTTGCTCGAGCACAAGGCCACTTTTGCGTTTGGAGATAGCGGCTTCCAAGACTCTGTGTCGCTTGGGGACTGCTGTAGAGGTCACACACCTCCTCCTCGAAGCCGCAGAAACGCAGGCACCACCCTCATATCCCTCGCCACTGAGGTCGGCCGAGAATAGGAGCCGAGGAGTGAGGCACCCACATTGTGCCATACAAGATACAATTCAACCCAAGAAAAGATATCTAAGATAGAAGTTGGCGAAGTCTACGTGCTCCTGCACTTGCCCAGGAACGTGCTTCTGCTCTGATCGTGTCTACCAACGAGGACACTAAGGGCCAGGTCTTGTCGAAGACGGGTCGTGTTCTGATGCTTCCATATGCACCGAGCCATGCTTATCAGACGCTATGGACATGGGTTCAAAAACCTTTGATAGTGGACAAACATTACATTGCCACACACTTTTCGCTGATGTGAATGTTTCTATGGACACATATCTGAAACCCGTTATCGATGAGAGGTGTTTTTCACAACGATTTTATTCTTCTGACCGTTTTTTAAGGGGGAACTCATCGGTTAGATTTCACCCATTAACACTTATATTTTCTCGCGTGTGTCTATATGAGAAATCTATATTACCCGTCACATTAAAATGTTGAACTCCGAAGCACATAAACTACAATAGATATCATTCATCATCATTATATTCATACTATAATATCCATATCGTCTCCACGAGAACTGGTACCCCGTGAAGACACGGGAGTGTGACCCGCTCCTGGACATGCCCTAACAAGATATGTAGATGGCCAAAGGGAACAACCTATCACGCCGCCCCTGACCAAACCAAGGATCCCGAGACCACTTCTCGCTTGGTGAAGATGACCCGGAAGAGGCGCTCCTCTTCCCGTGAGAGAGGACGAGAAGAGAGAAGCACCACCTGTCGTGCCCGCGTCGCACCACTCATAACTAGCCCAGGCATAGGGGCAGCAGGTGAGATAAGACTACACGAAGCAGACAAGACAAAGCCTGTGCACTGACCTGTCGGTGTGCTCTATCCAACAAGGCAACATCGCCACGTTGAGGCCATGCACAAATCACCACTCCATGTGGAGATGGCACGTGTGGATATGCCTCATAGTTATAAGAAGAGAAGAGAAACTAGCCTAGAGGGAAGGAACCGGTGTATCCTTCGCCGGGAACAAACTCCGTACCAGTTCATCCACTATATATAAAGATCTTAAACCTACTAGCTTCTCTTTTTTTGAGAATTTTGGGGAGCCTCGTTTGGTTGGATTAAGTTCCCATGTTACATTCTTATGTACATTCTCAGTGCCATGTAGTATTTCCGTGCAGTCTGCCAGTCCTACGTGGCGGCGATGTGGGTGGATACGTGGCGCTGGCGCTAACGTGGGCGTGGTTTCCATGTACCATCCATCCTCTCGTTTGTTTCACTCATTTTTTTTGTGTGTGACTTGGTGTGGCCATAGCTAGGAAGATTTGACTACCATCGCTTTCGTCTCGCAGGTTGGTTGTCCATGTGTATGATTCTATTTTGTATTTATGTATGATTGTGTAGCTGCATGTTTCATGGCCACGCAACGATGACGGGTATAATTTTTTCCTTTTCTATGGCTAGACACGTAGCTCTCTCCTGAAACTTCCACTCATCTCTCGATCTGTCCGCTCCATTATTTATCCACCACCCGTCCTCCTTCGTTGCCACCCCCGGCCACCATGGCTAACCAGCTTCCCACCGCCCAGTTCCTTCCCCCTCGACTTCTTCTCGGGCACGCTCCCTCGACCAGGCGGCCTCCATGAGATCCTCTGGTCCTCTCGACCGACTACGGCGTGCCCAGCGCCTGGGTCCCGACCTCATACGCCAGTACGTGAGCGCCTCCACCACCGAAGAGGGCGGGGATGACCATCCGGGAGCCGAGAGGGAGGACGGCGGCACTGCATCGGCATTGTACCGTATGGAGCGTGGCCTCCGTGAGGCTCTCCGGTCCATGTACGTCGGGTTCCTCGAGGCCATGAACATGCAGCCAGGCGGTCTCAAGTTCCTCGCGGTCATCCGCGCCGACCTCCTCGCCTTGCTAGGGTGAGATTGACACCCTTTCTGGTTCACTTACAATTCTATTGCACATACTACTTGCTCCAAGAAGATGTAGCTAGAGAATTACGCGGCACAGGATCCGCCCTCCCTGGATTCGATGGGCCTTGAGGTCGCGGAAATCGCTGAAAATTGGCGGCGCTCCGGGCGATCCAGACCCACCGTCGGCGGGCGGTGGCAGCGGGGATCTGAGCATGCGATACTGCCGACACTGGCTGTGTCACGCCGACGGCAGCGGAAGCGGAGGAGTTTGTCCCCAGTTCACCATTGAATTGTTCAATGTGTAGTCTTGTGGTTTTGTTGATGTATCTGTTCTTGTTTTTCAGGCTGTGCATCCAATCAGGAATCCGATAGAATTTAAGAGAAGGTTAAACATTGGACGACGATGTTTCAGTTACCTGCTTCCTTCCCGTAATACCAGGTTTGCTGGAACATCAAATTTTAACTAAAACATAGAAGTTTAAACCAGCCACCGCATCACCAGATGTGTCCCTTAGAGTTGATATTTAGCTGCACAACATCAGAAGCAATAGTATTTTTTTACACATGTTTTAAATTCTCTTAGAGGTAAAATAAGCATATGTTTCCCAGTTCTTTGTTAAACAGAGTTGATTCGTAGTTGTTGGAATGTTTTGTTGACTATGTAAGTAACTTTGTCTGAGTGATGTTACTGTCTTCATTAACACTAGGGGAGACCCTGATTTTCATCAACGTTGCTCTCCTAGGCATGGCCACATCTGTACAGGTTATTGAAGTTTGGCATGCTTTTCTTTGAATAACTGGGTGCACTACTCTACTCCTGCACCTTACGTTCTATTGTCATACCAGGAAGTTTTATTGGATGTCCCTCCAATTGCTGAATGTGAAGCTAAATGTGCATTGTTTTACTCAATATCGTCAACCCAGGTAAACAAAGTTCTTATGGATTGTAAAACCGACATTCTCCCTGCTCTTTCTTGAGTTGCATTAGCTGTTGTGCTTCTTCTTATTTGTTAGTACATGCAATTTTCTTGCCATTGGTTTTAACTTCTCCTTTCTTTGGTTGCCTGAATGCTCACTACTCTGGTGGGTATGGTTCTGGTCATTGGCGTGCCGACTCCCCTTCTTTTTATCGTGGTCCGTCGCTACACCGTGGGCGCACCCGGCACGTCCGGTCAATCTGCTCCCTTCTGCGACAGATCGGCGCCTACATGATTTTCTTGGTAGATCTTTATTGCCAATTGTAAGTTCTGGTTCCAGTTTATTCATGTTTATAGCCTTCTTTTTTATATAATACTTCTGCTTGGCTTTCAATTGCCATTATGTGCTGAATTTGTAGATTTGTTGAAAGGTAAGGTTCTCTAGATAAGTTGTTCCCAAACGATTTCATTATGTCCTTTTTCCACAATATGTTAGGTTCAACTTGTAAAATTTTATTCACGTGCTTGCAAGAAATTTTAATGTTGGAATTCTGCTCATGAAAAATAAATGTTCGGGTTAACAATTAGGAAATTTCAATTGCAAGTTAATAAAAAATGAACTACATAGGTTAATCATAACAAGTTCTTTTTAATACATGAGTAGGAAGTTTAATTATACCATATGATATATCACAAATTTATTTATGATTTCATTTGGAAGGAATATTGGGGAATCAATATTTCCGGTGGTGCAGAAACAATTGGTTCTTGTTTGTTTTACTGTGTTAATGCATCCGAGTGGCCACGTATTACCCCAGACTTCTACAGCCAAGTGTTCCCTTATGTCGCCTTGAAAACAGCTGTGCAGTTCAAGATGTAGTAAACACATTTTGCTAGAACATTTTCTCTCAATTCACCGCTTACAGATTGATGCCACTTTGAAAGATTGTTCAATGTCAATTGCACAAACTAAGTATATGTAGAAAAGCGACTCTCTGTTCTCCTTCTATTGATAACTAATAACTAGATCAATAAATTATATTCATAGATAGAGAATAAAAAGGAGAAAATGTAGATAGATATATTAGAACCTTGCTACTAACGGTTAATGCTTAAGAAGCAGTGGGGCGGCAAGCTGTGAGGGTGACCCATGTTCATAGAAAGATTACAGCCTGACCACATGAATTTGTCACATGAAAAACCACTAGCCATGTTCACTTGCTCTTCCCAGTATGAGGAGGACGATCTGAAGCCCACCTATGATTGGACATGGTCAGATTTAATCTCAGGCGTTAGAAAACACTCCAAGGCTCCTCTTCCCACCTTGGATTCACTCAAGCTTTTGATTTCTTTGCTTTAATGATGGATCCGTCATCTTTCCATGACCTTGATTCATTAACACTTTATATCTCCATTCTCAAGCAAAACAAAGTAGCAAAGGTCCTGCCTATTAGGATTTGTCCTTCGTCCTGCCACTACACTATAGTCTGCAGTTCAAAGTTGTTGATAATTGATTTATCTTTCATATTGTAGGTACTTTTTGTGGAAAAAAAATGTACAATGACCAAGAAAGAGAAGCAACAACACATCAAGTGCCATAGAAGAATCCTTTAAGGCGGCATGTGCTAGGGGAAGCCGCCCAAGCCCCTACATCGCCAACCAGAAGACCATCAGAGACCATTGACTCGCTCCTCGGCTAGAAAGACGTCAACATATCCGGTGACGAAGCCATGGATCCCTCCACCAAGAGAATAGGAGGCACTCCAGCCCCCTTTTTTTTCTTTCGGAAAGGGGATAAAGCACTCCAGCCCCTGACAATGGCAAAGACTGCCAACGCTTGACGCCCTAGGATGCAGAGTAGCTTAGTGTTCTTACTATAGCTTACTGTTATGTTGCTCCTTTTGAACTTTCAGTGACTGGATATGTATCACTATCATGACCCTTTTGATCAGTAGTCTGGTCCTTCTTCACTGGGTGCTTGGATAGCAAAGTTGATGTTTCATTTGCTTGAGATAAAGAAAATGATCCCGATCCCAACACTTAAAACATGTAATGCAATACATACCACAACGACGCGGGCTTTTTTTTTGCTCAGTGGATAGCAAAGTTCATGTTTCATTTGCTTTTTTTTGCTCAGTGGATAGCAAAGTTCATGTTTCATTTGCTTCAGATAAAGAAAATGATCCTGATCCCAACACTTAAAACATGCAATGCAATACATCCCACAGCAACGCACGGCCGCCGCGCCGATACCAGCTAGTATACACTATAGTTGCATGACATAGGGTTTTGCCAATGCGGCTTGAATCTAGGTAAAAAACCTGTGTGATCTATGTGGTTCTTGTGTGTTCACCTCCCTGGCTGATTGAGATCACTACGCTTTGCGCCCTTGGCCAAACTAAAGGTAGTGCACATCCCGGTGTCAATAATTAGGACACGACAATCCCAGATTGCAATGTTATGTGTAGGAACATCTCAACTTTTTTAGAGAAAATAAAATTATAATCATGTCAATAGTAAGAACATCACAACTTTTTGAGTGAAGGAAAATGCTAAGGAAATGTAACGTTGCCTTGGTAAAAGGGCGGAAAGAATTAATAATTTCTTTCTCTCAATCCTACAGTTTGAGGTGGCTTTTTGGTTGAGAAACAGGCGTAGCTAACCCACTTCATGACAACAAGATTTGCTATCATGACAACTAGATATTGCTAGGTTGCCTCCATCATGGGCTAGCGGACCTTAACATATCTTGGCATGCCCGCTTCGGCCTTTTTATGTATTATCACCAAAATCTAATAAAAAATTAAAGTATGATGTTAGTTTATCGACATTAGTACAAGAACAAATTGAAAAGTGTCATCACCTAAGCCTAGTTATAGAAATAACTCAAGCTAGTGAGCCTATTTGACTGAGGGGTAACCTCGAAACGTCCATTGTTATGGAGTTCGGTTTTAGGGAAAAGGGATGCGCTGGTGATTTCGTCGGTTCATACCCTCATAGAGGAAACCCTACTTCTTGCTTGTATATTTGTATTATCAGTGGAGAGTACAAACTCGTTGAATCAACTAGATGCGATCTCGCTGAGAGAGAGGGACATGTCTACCATAAGATTGGTTGCCCTCCCCGATGGCTCCTTGCATCCTTTATATGGGAGGATGGGTCTCATAGCCGTATCCGGGTTGGTTACAAAGTGGAGGTAAACTCTAAGTCGAATAGCTCTTGGGATTTCCTTGTATTGCGCGTATAGAGAGTGTCAACATCCGGATTTTTAATCCCAGATGCCTGTCATGCCATACATCGCAATCCCAGAATTACCATTTTTGCGAGACATAACAGATGGGTACCATAGTTCATCATCCATTACAAATCATAATAAAGGTCTTACAAATAAAGGATCTCATGATCCAGTCTTGATACAATCAAAGCAGCGGAATAATATAATAACATTAGCGTGGGCGAAGCTCCATCTCCATGGTCACAAGCCTGTCTCCCCAAATGCCAACCAGTGCATTGAACCAACCTAGACCCTATCCAATGCACCATGTCGTGCCAGCCCGAGCCAACCTCGGCCAGCCGACCATGGATAGATAGCAGGAGCAAGCTCCACGCCTAGCCACCGTGTCTAGGAAGCATGCCACCGCCCACCGCCACCCCATGTCTAGCCCTCGCAAGCAACCAGGCACTGGACCACCGAGAACGCACGCGCCCATTTCTCTGCGACCATGTCCAGAGAGCGCCGGAGCACCACGCTCGACATGCTCGCACATACCGCACCCCACCTTTGCCGCCCGTCTACATGATCACCACCGTCCCAGGAACCTCCTAGAAAACCCCGTTCACCGCCGCGCGACCCGTAGCCACTGTGCGTCATCAAAACCGTCGTCGGTGCCGCTCAGAGCACCAACACGTTCCGACCGAACCGCACCGCCCCTTTCCGCGCCATCAAGATGTTGAGGACCGCCAGGAGACCGTGCACTGTCCCCTACCTTCAGCCATGCCCGTAGCTCGTTGTAACCCCGACCCTGACGAGCACTGCCCATGCCGCTCGGCCTCTCTCGGTCGGCTATAAAAGGAGGCCTTTCCCGTTTGTTTTCTTCACACTAGTTCATTCCCCACCTCTCACTAATCCTTCCCACTTATTCCCGGAGCAAGGCGAGCGTAGCATCGCCAGAATTTCACGAAGCCTGCCGCTGCTGGAGGAGAATGGAGCCATCGATTGGAGCCACACCAAGAGGAGCCATCAGTACCAGGAGAACCGCCATCGTCGACTCCGTCATTCGCCCCTATCGCCGACCATCGCCTGAGCCCCGGTGAGCCGCCCTAGACCCCCACTGACCGCGCTAGGGTTCGAGCCCGTCGTGTTCTGTTCGACGAGGACGGTGGTTGTGAGTCGTTGATCCTTAGTCTAATCCTACGGTCGTAATCGTCACGTACCCCTTCGCCAACCCCCGTCTCACTGACGCGTGGGGACAACCACTTAACCAGCCCGCGTGTGCACTGTGTGCAGTGGGCCGACCCAGTTAGAATTCCCGCGCGACCCAGTTAGTTCAAATTAGAATTTGTTTATTTAGTTTCAAACCTAGTACTGTCTGTTTATTCAAAAATCAATTCAGAGAGTTTCACTGAACCAAATTGCATGAAACCAATTTTGTTAGAAAGATATGGAAATTATTAATCCAAGCCCGTTGGATTCAAACCCTTTGGAATTATAGATCACCTATAGTAAAAATAACAAGGCAGAGACTTTTCTACATTCAAACATTTTTCAAAATTCAACCACAAATGATTTTGAGTTGATTCCAACTCTCAAAAATCACATTTGATAATACCTTTCTGAATATGTAAAAATATCTAGGTTTACTTGCATTAATAATGGACAAGTAACAAAAGAATGCCCCATAGGCATTTCTAGTCACTATATTTAATTAAAATAATAATGTTAAACATTATTAAATTGTGACACCACTTTAAATCACATTCCCAAGTATTGAAATATGTGGTTATGACATGTGTCAACATGATCCCATGTTTTAATTGGAGAATATTAAATCTTAAGTAGTTTTTCAATGATTAGAAATTACTTTTCTAAAATGCAATAAATAAAACTATTGCCTTAATTCATGTGATGATTGTGATGATGCTAGATCATCTAGTGTAAACCCTTGTGTGCCAAATAGAAGTAGTTAAGTATTGTTTGGTGATTGTGTACTTCGTATTTATTTATAGACGCTAGTACCTACCAAGGATACGAAGAGGAAGAAGACTACTACGAAGAAGAAGCAGAGGAGAACTTCAACCACTGCACTGCACAAGCCATCCTAGCAAGCTATATATCTAAGCAAGCTAGAACTTTTCAAGTTAACACTTGCATGGTAACTATGCAAACTAGATGCCTTAGGAAAATGTGATTATACCACTTGATTATACCAAATCCCAGTTTTACTTAGAAGCTTGATTATTTTATTTCTTTATGAAAGCTTTTTATTTATGTTTACTTAGTGACTTGTAAAGTTTTGGAAAGATATTAGAGGTAGCATAAAGAGCATAAAACTTGGCCTAAGTTAGGTAGAACTTGATGTCATCCTGAGGCATGAGATTGAATTTAGATAAGTCACACCTGATTATCATCCCTCATTAGTGTTTACCCTCGACCTTAGTGGCTAGTGCTAAGTATAAAACTTGATCATTTTTAGATGGGAATACTTGGTGAAAATGGTTATGAAAACCTTAGAATGATGAGTCATTCTAATGAGATGTTATGACATGTGTTAGTGAACACAAGGTGATTTTATGATAAAAATGTTAAGGCATGAGCCTCAGCCCTTTATAAAAACTGATGGTTGTCTGGATGCGATACCATTCCAATTTTACCATACAACCACAATACCCGAATTTGGGTAGGGCTTGACTGGAAGTTTATATACCTTAGTATGGGTTCCCTTGCAGCCAAGGTTTGAGCCAAGGCTACCTCGTGATGATTGACCACCTGTGTAGTTCCCAAGATGACAGATGGTCATGGTTGGGAGGACAAACTCATAGGAAAGGTGTCTATACTAGGGCATGTAATTGAAAGGTTAGGATTGATTATCCGCATACTGAGTATGGTGAATTACGGATTGTTCCTGAAGGATGTATCGAATATTGTGGTGAAAGTGTACCACCTCTGCAGAGTGTCAAACTATTCGAATAGCCGCGTCCGTGGTTATGGACAGTTGGAGTGTCCATAGTGTTCCGTCGTCAGATGTTTTCAAAATGACTTGTGAAATGAATCATGACTTTGACTTGACCACAACAGGGTTTTGAATATGAAAACTAAGTTCCCACTTAGGTGTTATAAAACCTTAAACTAGATTTCTTTGCTTCTGAACTCAGTTAAGGTAAACCTGGCTTTTTGCAAAACAACCTAGAGCTTAGGATTCCTACTTGAACCACTTTACTTGTTAGTGATAGTTTGCGAGTGCTTAAAGAGTACTCATGGCTTTGTCCCTGGCTATTATCGTGGCCAGACTATGAGGAGGATTACCAGGATGATGGACAACAGGAAGTTTACGACAACTAGGATCAGCTCACATCGTTAGGGAGAGACAACCATCTAGCTACTACATGGACCCGTAGTCCAAGGTGGAACTACTCACGCATCATACTGGAGGCTGGCATGGTGATGAAGAAGGCCTCCGAGATTATCTCCCTGTTGGCATGGTTCTAGGAAGAACTTCAGATCCCCCGATCCAGGGATGATGGTGGCGGCGGCTATGGACTTTTTCATGGAATATTGATCGGGAACTTAGGGTTTACGTATCGAGGGCTTCTTATAAGTGAAGAGGCGAGGCCGGGGGCACCCAGGGTGGCCGCACCCCCTAGGTGCGGGCCAGGCCTAGCCCCTTGGTGGCTCTTCTCCGTCTCGTCTTCTGGCTCCATGTTCCCCGTGGTAAAATATTGACTTTGGATTTTGTCCCGTCCAATTCCGAGAATATTGATTTTCTGCCTTTTCTATAACCAAAAACAGAAGAAAACAGGCAACTTGCACTGTGGCATCTTGTTAATAGGTTAGTCCAGAAAAACATATAAAAACACCTCAAAGTAAAGACAAAGCAAAGCAAAGTAGATACTCCCTCCGTTTCAGGGCTTAAGGCGCCCTCGTTTTGCGTGTTTTTTCTTTGACCAATAATTACTCTAAATACGTAAAAAGTTTTCGTATAAAACTAGTATCACTGGAAAGTATTTTTCAATACGAATCCAACGGTACTAATTATGTACAATATAATCAAGATTTTGTTGTTCAATTCTTTCGGTCAAACTTTGCATTGGAAAGCGTGTGCGCCTTAAGCCCTGAAACGGAGGTAGTACTAAACAAGCATGGAACATAAAAAATTATAGATACGTTTTAAATGTATCAAGCATCCCCAAGCTTAACTCCTGCTCGTCCTTGAGTAGGTAAGTGATAAAAAGAATTTTTTTGAGGTGACATGCACCATCAAAATCAAAATCAAACCATTTGCAAGCATTGAAAGCTGGGATCAAAGAACTCTAAACATGAGCATGAAAGATGGAGTTCTAACCATAAGTCAAAGTAACTATGCATGCAACATGAAAGGTTACAAATAAAGATCATGAATAACAATGCATTTAAAGACGTTTGTTTGTTTCACATATAGAAAACATAGCATAGTGGCATTCAGCTTGTCCCTCATGGAGTAGCAAATAAATGCATAGGACACCTTCAAAGTTCATAAGAGTGACTAGAAACAAATAGTTAAAGAACAAGCAATATCAACAATATGAATCAATCAATAAGTTTTGGGACAATGCATATAGAACTAAGAATGGCAACTATGCTCTCTTAATTGGTGCCTAAGGATAGAAGGTGGAGACTCAATATATTGGTGGAATAAAGACCGTTCATAAAAAGGAAGCCGTGATTTCAAGTTTCAAAAGGAGCTTCCAAAAATTATGGTACTTGTTAGCTTTCAGCTCTCATAAGCATCTTGAAGTGATTAAGGTTAAATTGAACAAACTATGGAGTATATGCTTGACAAAGTATAAGTTGGCAATCTCATGTCCCTTGAATACGAGGGCCGCTCCTCATGCTACTCAAGTTTAGTTATCGGTAAGTTCTTGTCATAGTAAGTACATGTGTATCATAGAGAACCGCCAACGGGGTACCCCTTGCACATGATACATGAGCTATCCCATAATTGAAATGACAAGGAAAGCAGACAATGAGCATCTCAACAATCTTCTTATTTAACATGGGAAAATGGTGTTTTTTCTCTCTTTCCTCTTTTCTCATCTTTTTTCTTTTTCTCAATCTCTTTTTCTATCTCTTTTTTATAAGAAGAATGCTTCATAGATTGCTCACTATGGTGATGCTGCAAGTTTCCACCATGCTTAGGCATGGCTTAGGCTAGCGGCCCAGGCGTTTCTCTAACACACATACATAACTCCATGGACTTACAAGATCCCATTTCATTTCACAGCGACGACATCCATAAACAAAAGAGCATGATATCAGTTGTGTACAATGTACAAGTGCAATGTTAAAGCGCTCCCCATGACATCATGGTTCTGCTAATTCCAACGTATAAGTGCAAGCATATACAACATAGATGACACAATGGTTCAAGTTTATTAGGGGCAAGAAAAATAAAGTGTGCCATCAAGTTTGTGAGAGCTTTAATCACTAAGTTTTCACATAACAAAATACTTTTTAATTGGAAGATATACGAAAACAAGAATATACTTGGAATGGTGTAACACACCATGCATAGGAATTTATAGTGGGCACTTTGGAATAACTTGGTTTCTTGGGAGTTGGATGCATGATTAGAGCTTACTCATACAAGTGGAGGCTAGCAAAAGACTGAGAGCGACCAACTAAGAGAGCAATAATGGCCATAATCATGCAGAGCGATAAAACATTACTAATCAAAGCATAAAGTGGTACTACAAGTTAAGGAATAAATGATCATAAAGTCTATGGTGACTTGTTCACAGTCATAACATGGTGTGAGCATGTGCCAAGTCAACCCAAACAAAGCATCAAAGGAGAATATCACAATACTATGCTTTTGTATGCTAAAACAACGCATGATTCCTTCAAGGCACATTAAGCAATCCCAATTGTTTGGAACAAGTCATGCTACAACAATAACCACTAAGCATAAGGTAAAAACAACATCTAGCATGCCATGATAAAGTCTAAGTCACAGTCAAGGCAAGCTCCTCTTGTACTATTCAAGCAAGAACTTCTACTCCTCTCCAACACCAATCAACTTATTTGCAACAACACAGCGAGAACGGGGGTCAAAACTACTTTATTCAAGCAAAATAAGCAAACAAAACCAAAAAAATGAAAACTAATACGCTCCAAACAATAAAAACAAAGTGTCTAGAAAGACCTGAGATTTTTATTGATGAAGAAGGGGATGCCTTGGGAATCCTCAAGCTTTGACGCTTGTACCACTTGAATATCTCTTGGAGTGACATGGGGTGGCATCCCCAAGCTTGATATTTTGTCCATTCTTCATCTCATTACATCATTCTTTCTCTACACCTAAAAAGTTTCCTTCATACAAAACTTCACACAAAACTTCACACAATCTTCATTAGAAACATTAGTGTATTCAAAAGATAATAGACCTTTTGGGCTTAGTTTTAAAACAACAAAAATTTCACTAGAAACACAATCTACTATAGAAATTCCCTCAAAAATCTCAATTTCCCAAAAAGAACACAAAAAGGAATCAATAAGAAGCAAATGCAAATAATGGAAGAAATCTGTCAAAACATACCAGCAGGTAGAAACCGATTTTTTCGAAGACCTTCTGTTGCTCAAATCAAAAAGTGTTGAACTAGTGAAAGTTAGCTAACAACCTGGGGGTTTATTCAGAAAATTACAGCTCAATCCGACTTACAGAGATTTTACATAAATTTTTACGGTGGAGCATAAAAATCTGTTTCGAGACAACAACTCCCCAAATCTTACTTCCCTCTCATTAGAGGTTATTCTTGGCACAAAAAGCAAATAAAAAGGATAAGGAGTGGTTATTACAGAGGTAATAACTTCCAAGACTCAAGAAAACTTTTGGGTTATCTCCCAATAAGTACTTTTCTTTAACGCCTTTAAGTTAGGCACAAGAAGCAAGAATCAAGTATTTTCAAATGAAGAAGCATTAACATCAACTTTCTTGCTCCTACCTTTCTTACCTCTCTTCTTCTCTTTAGCGAATATATGATTGCTTATTAGAGAAGCAAAATTGAAAGAACATGTGTGCCCCATGTGTGGTTTTGGTAATTAATGACAATGTTTTATGGACTTATGTTTGCATTGAGTTTTACTTGTAGGATTTGTCCATAGACAATGCTTGAACCATATGGTGGCTTCAAGGTTGGAATAAGAATAAAGTGAAGAAGATCAAGTGTTGATCAAGGTTTCAAGGAATGATCTGGAGATTGGTCAAGTAGAAGTTGAGCCTATGGCAAGTGTGTCTTGAATAATAAGATGATCTCAAGTGTATCTTGCCATCCTTATGATGATCATGGATATGTGAAGATATGCCTAAAAGAGAGGCTCTTCCATAGTGGAGTATGGGGAGCAAATTCCAAGTCTTCACCAAGCTAGTGCAATCAAGAAAGGTGCTCCATCTTGAGGTGTGGAATATACAAGGAAAAGGTTTGATCTTGATAGGGTTTCTTTCTTACCGGTCTCGTGGTGTTAGTTGGGGAGACCAGTTTATAGGATAGATAACCGTACTATCAAGAGGGGCTCTCGAGTGAGTAACTTGATCATATCCCTTGGTGAGAGCTCAAACCTTTGCATACTTGGCATCCTCTTTCTTGGTTCTTATCCATGAGAGGATTTAGATCTTGTGTTAATCTCTATAACAAGCTCAAGTTCGTCGAAAATGGATTTCATATGCATTCTCTATTGTGTTTTCGATATTGGAGGTTTTACCGGTTTGTCTTTTATAGATAGGTTAAACCTTTAATAATTTGGTTATATCCTCCCTTGCTGGACTATGATGGTTCCCTGCATGATCTTGTATATCTCGTTACTATCTTCAAAACGAGCCCAAGATCATCAAAATCGGAGTCCGGATGCAAAAGTTATGATGGTTTCAGTTTTGTTGTTCCTGCCAGTTTTCAGGGGGGCGGATTATCCGGCCCAATTTTTGGAAAACGGCTAAGGACTTTGAGGCGTGAATACCAGTAATGGGGGTGGATTATCCGCCCCAAATATCCTCCCCCTATACCGAGGGACGCGTCGCAAAGTTCTTAGCCATTTTTTGGCCCGGGGAACCCGGAATATCCGGGGGAGGGGCGGATTATCCGGCATGTAAGGTCCCAAATGGTCATATTTCGTTGGGGAGGGGTATAAATAGACCCATTCTTCCTCCTTAGGCATGTGGCTTGCATTCTCTCTCTCCTCCATTGTTTTGACCTTCAAGAGCTTGCAAATACTCTTAATCCCTCCCATATTTCTTGAATCTTTTGGGGGGATTTGAAAGGAGAGATCTAGATCTACAACTCCACCAATCCATCTCTCCTCTATGTGAGGGGAACATATTGGGATCTAGATCTTGGGGTTTATTTTGTGGATTTCCTCTTGTGTTCTTCCTCTCTTATTCTCCCACTAGCTTTTGTAGCTTTTGTGGAATTTGGGAGAAAAGGACTTGAGCACTTCCTGTGTTCTTGCCATTGCATTTGGTGCATCGGTTTGAGTTCTCAAATTAAGTTGTGGAATTATGAGGATTTGGTGAGTGAAAGTTGAGAAGCTTTTTACTCTTGGGTTCTTGGAACCCTATACGGTTTGTTGGTGTTGTAGGTTGTGGCCTGGGTGGCGTTTGTTGGGAGCCTCCAATTAAGTTGTGGAAAAGTGCCCCAACCTTGTGAGAGGTTCCGGTTGCCACCGACAAGTGCATCGATAGTGTGTAACACCCTCAGAATCGGCCCTATGCAAGTTTTAGCGCTTCCCGCCAAACCCGCATAGAAACGATTCAAAGGTGCCCACCAGACACTTTCGTGCGGGTGGAAAACGAAGTAATACCATTACACAATAGTCCACGATGGAACCCACAGAACAGATATATACAACAATGACTCCATGAGTCAAGAATACGGATACACAATACAAAGATCCAAATCAACTTGAAAATGATACAGCGTCCGACTATGGACAAGATGCAAATGGGGCTAAGAGCCCTGAAGAATAACCAATGGCGTCCATAACCCTGCCCAGGCCAAGCCGGAAGGGTAACCCTGCTAACGACGTCGATCTCAAAACCTGCTTAAACAAAAGGGGTGCCGACCAAGGGCAAAGGAAAAAGAGAGCGGTCAGTATTGAGGCCAGTACACGGCGAGACTAGAATTCGGCGGTCCTCGCCTACATAGGTATGGTGGACTAAAGCGGCAGCAAAGCATGCACTAAACAACCTATAGAGACTCGATACAACTGGCGGCTATTAGAGAGGGGTAAGAAAGACCTATTCGGATCCAACCTGAAACTATCACCAAGCATACCCATCCTGGCATTTCCACCTCGAGACCAAACGAGGAAGTCAACCGAGAAACTCACACAGTTGGCAGTTTTATTCATTTCGTTATAGTTGCGGCAATTACTAGTCAGATATAGATAGCATGAGTCATCCTGATATAATAAGCAGTGGGCAGTTTTAATTAACCATTCCGTTGTGGTTGTAGTACTTACTAGTCAGATACAATAAGCATGAGATATCCCAAACCCAGCAGTTGTTGGTACTTTTATTTAGCCATTCCGTTGTAGTGAAGCTGATTACTAGTCATATCGGATACAAGTCAAATTATAACAGTAAACTTTAGTTATAGTTGTCTATGATCGAGAACTGTGCTCCAAGTCGTCCATAATCGCAGACACGGCTTCTCGAAAAGATTTAACCCTGCAGGGGTGCACCAAAGTTTCCACACGCACCTACACCCTTGTTGTCAGATCAGGTAGGTACAAGATCACAAAATATACACCCAATGGTATGTCGACGGGGTTTCGGACACGACGTTTCCCAGACCCAAAGCAAGCACAGGGGGCCACCCCACTAAGCTACCCGTAACGAAGTCGGCCGGTCTCCGAGACGGACCCAGGGTTTGTGTCGACGCAGAAACGATCGGGAACCCGAAAGTGTGGTGGGCTTGTCGATACAATGAAACGTATCACGGGTTCCTAAACATAAAGCGCTCACGCATAATCGTAAATAAAGCAAGAAAGCATGGCATAAGTACAGGATAGTAATAAAGCCCCAAACTACTTTAGGCCCTGATAGACTTGAAATCGGTACTAAATCGATGGGGTGCCTACACACCCCACCGTGGTTAGCGCCCGATCTCGGAACAGTGTCAAGAACTTCGGGTCCTGGGACACCAAAGTGGCGTTAAAATCCAAATATTGTCTATTACCCACCGGTGCCTCTGCATTTACCTACTTTCAATTTTAGTTATTAAACAATAATTAAAGCCATGATCATCTCCAACATAAACATGCGGCATTCCTCCAACAACGGTGTTACTTGAGAACAACGAAACAACACCTAAGCAAGCAACTATGACTCGCAAGGCCGACTATCTACCAAACAAAAGGTAATAGGAGGTGTCCAAGGCAATATAATGGCTGCAAGGGATATCACGGGTACGGAAACTAAAGCATCGCAATACAGTCAGCAATAGATCAACAGGAGGAAATAAAGACTATAACAGTAAGATAGGTAGAAAGAGGGAGAATGCTCGCCTGGAAAACATTGCCGAAGGTTCATCCGAAGAACGGGCGTCACTCGCATCAACTCATCGGCCTAATCCGTGAAGAAGCAAAGCACTAGAAGAAACATCGGATGCACTATTTAATACTACGGCAGAAGATCGGGCATGATGCATGTATGATGTATGACATGGCAAAGATGCGATGCATCTAGTCAATATTAAGCGGGACCGAGGTCCTCACAATTAATTATTAGGTTCAAGTTGTTTAGATACCCGCAATTTTAAATGTTGCATTAACAAGGCAAAAGATAGCACCGGTTTGCTACACAAATTTAAATGGGGCCATTATAAGACTAGACTTCCCCGTATATGGGCCCCAAATTTAATTATGAGGTGAATCGGCATAATGCCCCCAACCCACACGATATATGTATGCATCCATGACAATTTAATATGCAATAAGTATATATAATTTATAAAAATATGGGCTTAGGGTCACACATGGGCGTCGGCGACCTTGAGGTTCCGAGGGGTTCGGGTTCGGTCTCGAGCTTCGGACTCCGGGATCGGTCTTCAGAATCCGTGAGGCGATCTTGGCGCTCCGTGTCGAAGGCCTTGTCGACCCGCGGCAACGATCCTGGGGTTCGAGAAGAAGATCTTGATGTGCCATGGCGTCTTGACAAATAATTGACCGCCTTGTCCGTCGAAAGATTTCCCGATTGGACTTGAGCAGCTTCAACACACGCGGTAGGGCACATACGAGCTCAAATTGGCCAACTCTAGAACAGGAGCACACCAACAACGTTTTACAAACTTGGCATCGGGCTCCCTCTGACTTGTAGCAACCAAACTGAAATCACCGCATGGCAACAGCATATACGTGTGACACGCACATGCGGGGTCTTGGAGTTGGCCGGGGTTCAGGGGCATGACGGCGGGGCGAACAACAAGGTCGGTCGGTGCACGGGCTCACGGCAAGGTCGAGGAGGACGACGTCCTTGTGAACGATGAAGAGCGCGGGCTTGACGGAGAGGTGGCAGTGGTGGGTGCGTCTGCGCCGGGGATGCGGACGACTAGGGCTGAGTTTGGCAGCGCAGCGGCAGACGGTCTCGGCAAGGAAGATCTTGGGCCGGCGCACAGAGGGTCGCCGACAAGGTGGAGGGCACTGGTCGCCGGGCAGAGGCCCATGCACTAGGGCGCTCGCAGGGTTGGGGCAGCGCGGCCGGCTTGCAGACGAGCGCGGGTGAGGCCTAGGTGGCGGCACCACACGGGATCCCGGTGGCGAGGAAGGCAGGTGGCGAGGAAGGCGGCCGGGAGCGGCAGGGGAGGAGGAAGGAGGGTGGCGATAAGAGGATATGGGGGTGTCGACCGCGAGGCAGAGAGGCGGCGGCGATCTTGGGAGATGGAGCGGAAGAGGAGCGGGGTCGGGGAGGGTTCTGCGGGGTCGTGTGGGTGGGACCAGGGACGTGAGTGGAGGCCGAGGGCGCGTCGCTTGCGACGGCAAGGTGGGGTTGGGTGGTTTCTGTGCCGGACGGGTGTGGTGTGCGCATAGAGAGAGGGTGGCGTCGGCTGAGAGGAGGGAGAAAAGTGGGGGAGGGATCAGGGGTAGCTAGGGTTTGGATGAGGATTAGGGTTAGGTTGGGGTGGTAGGCTTCTGGCTGCTGGGCTTTGGGCCTGGCAGCTTGGGTCCTCCCCTAAAAATATTTTTACTTTATATTGTATATTTTTATTTTAAAATCTTTTGTAAATGATTTTTGGACAAAACAAAATATTTGGAAAAGACCGAGATTTCAATTTGAAATAGAGGAGGGGATAATTAGAAAACAACATAGGCTTTAAAAAATAGTTTTGGCAATCAATATGCATGATGATGTCATGATGATGCACAAAGTATTATTTAACACGCGATTTTCTAGTAGTGGTTTTCTCGGGGTGCTACATAGTGTAAGTGTGGATCGATCCCGTTGGGGTGAGATTTACCAGAGAATAAGGGAGGCCTTTTGTAGCGTAGGTGGTTTGATACCACCCCCTCTCCAACGAGACGTACTCTCTTTATAGGAGGAACTCGGTAATAAATCATCGTCTTCGCGTGCCTCGGTTATCTCTATACCCGAGCTATTTTCTTATGCACTTTACTTTGTGATAGCCTTCGTGCTTGAATTATTATATCTAGCTATCACATAGTTGCTTGTTTTGCATAGCATAAGTTGTTGGTGCACATAGGTGAACCGTAGTTTATATAGGTTTTGTGCTTGACAAAGTAAACGCTAGTTTTATTCCGCCTTTGTTAAGCCCATCTCGTAAAAGTTTTAAACCGCCTATTCACCCCCCTCTAGGCGTCATCTCTTTCCTTTCAAAAATGCATAATGCCTTTTCCCACATATATTATTACTCCAAGGTGTTTCAGCATCGATCTTCCAAGTGTAATTTGTCCTTTTCCTACACATTCAATAACAAGATAATCAGTAGACACCATTTTTCTGAGATCTTTATAAACACACCTTCAGCTATTCCAATGGGTAATAAAGTTGCATTATTGGTAAGATATATTTCTTCTCCTCCTTCAGAAAGTCCCCAAAGATTCAAAGACTCATAGATATCTTTAGGCATAAGACAAAATTCAGACATGATATCACAACGAGCATCAAGAGTTTCATAGTTTATAGCAACTTTTATTGTAGGAAACCATTTTGAAGGCTCAGAATTTATTGGAACATAATCATGGTGATATCTGAGCATGTTATAGCATCTTTCAAAGCAACTATACTAGTCTCAAGAGTGTTCAACCTAGCATACATGTTTATAAAGGAAGATCAGACTTGTTAGGCATATTATAAATTATAATCAACTTCTTTATGGCATCCAAAGCTTCATTCTCAATACATCGAAAAAAATCTTTCCCAGCTACATCATTCAAAGCATATCTATAACAAATAGCAAGACCATGATAGAAACTATTAATAACTAGGCTAACACACATTTTAGGCTCAGTTTTTCCTTGTAAATCAGAGATTCTAGACCAAGCTTCTTTGAAACTTTCTTCACTTTCTTGCTTGAAAGTAAAGATCCTTTCCATAGGTGACACAGTGATTGGACTAAAACCAGACATGGTAGCAACTAAAGTAGGAACTAATTTTTTTTGTGTTTTTTATAAGAGAAAGCAAACCAAACCAAACTAAATTTTTTTGAATTTTTTGATAAAAAGAGGCAATCAAAACAACGCAAAATAAACTAAGCAAAACAAAAACAAAGTAAAGAGAAAGGTTGTGAAGGACTCCCCTTGTGAAGCCGTCCTTAGCCTCCCTGGCAACAGCGCCAGAAAAACCTTGATGGTGGCTCAATTCACTGTAGAGCTTCATTGGGAAACCCCAAGAGGAAGGTATGATGAGTAGAGCAACAATTTTTTCCCTCAGTAAGAAACCAAAATTATCGAAACAGTAGGAGGAAGGAAACGACTCAAAGGTGTTGCTAGCAAGTCTAAACCTGCACAACACAAACTCAAGACTTTGCCCCAACAAATAGTGAGGTTGTCAATCTCATCGGTTTGCTGAAAACAAATGATTAACTGTATGGTGTGGAAGGTAATAGTGGTTTGCAGAAAGTAAACAGTAACAGTGGAAGATGTATTAATGGTAAAGATTGGACCGGGGTCCATAGTTCACTAGAGGTGCTCTTCTTAAGATAAACAAACATGGCATATGCTGGGTAAACAAATTACAACAGGGCAATTGGCAGGACAGAGCAAGGCATAACAATGATAGACGTTCATGATCCTATGAGTTTCGATTGGGCAATACAACAATATACATATACCGCCATCCAACTTCATCTATGACTAGTAATCCACCTTCAGGCTATCATCTGAACCCCCTCTAGTATTAAGTTGCAAGCAACAAATTACTGCTTTAAGCAAAGTGTGTAAGGTAAATAATCCACTTGTTCCATGAACAAGAGACCGTTGTTTTCCCCTAGTAGCAACAACACATCTACAACCTTAGAGATTTATGTCACTTCCCTTAGATTAAATAGAGGCATGAACCCACTATCGAGCATAAATACTCCCTGTTGGAGTCACTAGCATCTACTTGGCTAAGATAGCTACTAGAAACGGAGAGCATGCAAGATCACAAACAACACAGACATGATATAATCAATAAGACAAAACCATTAATCAATCTGACATAGTAATCTCAATATCCATCGGATCCCCGCAAACACAACATGCATGATTACAAATAGATGATCTTGATCATAAACTGAGCTCACAAGATCTAAACATGGTAGCACAAAGGAGGAGATACAACCATCTAGCTACTACATGGACCCGTAGTCCAAGGTGGAACTACTCACGCATCATACCGAAGGCTAGCACGGTGATGAAGAAGGCCTCCGGGATGATCTCCCCTCCGACAGGGTGCTGGGAAGAGCTTCAGATCCCCCCGATCTAGGGACTATGGTGGCGGCGGCTACAGACTGTTTCGTGGAAGATTGATCGGGTACTTAGGGTTTTGGTATCAGGGGCTTCTTATAGGCGAAGAGGCGAGGCAGGGGGCAACCAGGGTGGTCGCACCCTCCCAGGCGTGGGCCAGGCCTGGCCATGCAGCCAGGGGTGTGGCCCCCTGGTGGCTCTTCTCTGTCTCGTCTTATGGATCTGTGTTCCCCACGGTAAAATATGTTGGAATTATGCCCTAGAGGCAATAATAAAGCTGTTATTATTATAATTCTTGTTCATGATAGTGTTTATATTCCATGCTAGAATTGTATTAAGCGGAAACTTAAATACTTGTGTGGTTTGTGAACAACACCGTGTCCCTAGTATGCCTCTATGGACTAGCTCATTGATTAATGATGGTTAAGGTTTCCTAACCATGGACATGAGTTGTCGATTAATAATGAGATCATATCATTGGGAGAATGATATGGTGGACAGACCCAAACTAAGCGAAGCAATTAGATCGTGTCATCGTGTTCGTCTTTGCGAAGCTTTTCTTATGTAAAATATTATATTCCTTAGACCATGAGATAATACGACTCCCTAGTATCGGAAGAAATATTTGAGGTCATCAAACGTCATCCTATGAGAGGGTGATCATAAAGGTGTCTCTCAGGTGATCGGAAAGTATCTGTTGGGTTGTATGTATCGAGATGGGATTTGTCCCTCCCAAGTCGGAGAGATATACTTCGGGCCCACTCGGTAATCGATGTCAACACCGCTTGCAAGCATGTGGTTAAGGAGTTAATCACATAGTGATATCGGATTACAGAACGAGTAAAGTACTTGCTATGAACGAGATTGAACTAGGTATGACGGTACCAACGATCAAATCTCGGGCAAGTAAAATATCGCGAGACGAAGGGAATATATATATGGGATTGATTGAATCCTGGCATCATGGTTCATCCTATATGATCATCGATGAATGTGTGGGAGTCAATATGGGTGTCTAGACCCCGCTGTTGATTATTGACAGAAGATCATGTCTGCATATTCTCGAACCCGCAGGGTCACACACTTAACGTGTCTCGACGCTAGGATAGATTGGATAATTGGTTTATGAGTTTTTGCTCGGAGTCTCGGATGGGATCCGGGACATCACGAGAGGTTCCGGAGTGGTCCGGAGAATAAGATTCATATAAGGCAGTGCAGTTTTTGGAGTTCGGAATTGTTCGGGGTTAATCGGTATTGTAACGGAAGCTTCTAGAACCTTCCGGAAGGGGACCAACGTGGCCCCACCTTCCGGGAGGGGGCATGGACCTATGAGGGAGTGCCCTGGCCGCATTGGGCCAGGGGCACAAGGCCCCATAGGGCCCAGCCGGCCAAGAGAGGTTTTAAACTCGAGATAGACCTTCTAGAAGGGGGGTTTCCTTGCCCCCCACTCCTTCTCCTTGGGGCCGCCGGCCTTGGCTTGGGGGAGGGTCTAGGGCTGCGCCCACCCCTCTATATATAGAGGGATGGGGGCGCACCACCCCCCCCCCACACACACCTTCCCCTCCAACCCTAGCCGCCCTGCTGCCTTCCTCTCTTCCTCCCGACTGTTTGTAGGCGAAGCCCTGCTGCAGAAATTCTCCACCATATACACCACTCCGTCGTGTTGTAGATTCAATTCGTCTCTCCACCATACTTGCTGGTCCAAGGAAGGAGGAGACGTCGAGGTGCTGCACGTGTGCATCTCACGAAGGCACCGCCACTTGTGGTGCTAGATCGGATCGGATCGCGAGGAGGAGAAGCGAGTACGACTACATCACCCACGTTCAAGCGAGCGTTTGTTGTCTTGAATCTTCAAGGGTATGAAGATCTAATCCAATATCTCTCGTTGTTTGCATATCCTAGATTAGATCTTGGCTTTCCCTCTGTTCGCATCCGTAGAAAATTTTGATTTACTATGTCGCGAAACCCTTTCAAAATATTGACTTTGGCTTTTGTCCCGTCCAATTCCGAGAATATTGATTTTCTGCCTTTTCTGGAACCAAAAACAGAAGAAAATAGGCAACTGGCACTGTGACATCTTGTTAATAGTTTAGTCCAGAAAAACATATAAAAACACCTCAAACTAAAGACAAAACAAAGTAGATACTAAACAAGCATGAAACATCAAAAATTATAGATACATTTTCGACGTATCAATAGCAAGAGTGGTATTCAGCTTGTCCTTCATGGTATAACAAAACATAAATGCATAGGACACCTTCAAAGTTCATAAGGGTGACTAGATACAAATAATTTAAGAACAAGAAATATCAAAGTTATGAATCAATCAATAAGTTTTGAGACAATGCACATTAAACTAAGAATGACAACTATGCTCTCTTAATTGGTGCATA
Source organism: Avena longiglumis (assembly GCA_030063025.1). Classification (NCBI taxonomy): domain Eukaryota; kingdom Viridiplantae; phylum Streptophyta; class Magnoliopsida; order Poales; family Poaceae; genus Avena; species Avena longiglumis. Next base: position 95,350,863 of record CP125974.1, on the reverse strand, counting down.
AATATAAAAGATGGAGACTCAACATAAAGGTAAAGAAGAAAGGCCCTTCACAGAGGGAAGAAGGGATTTCAAGTTTTATAAAGAGCTTCCAAAAATTATGGTACTTACTAGCTTTCACCTCTCATTTCCCCTATCATAAGCATCTTGATGTGATTAAGGTTAATGTGAGGCAAATATGAGTTATGTGCTTGACCTATCATAAGTTGAAAGTCTCATGCCCCTTGATTACAAGTACCAGACCTCATGCTACTCAACTTTGGTCACAAGTAAGTTCTTGTCATTGTAAGTGTATGTGTATCATAGAGAACCGCCAACGGGGTACCCCTTGCCCCATGACATAAGAGCTATCCCATATCAAAATGATAAGGCAACAGAAAATGAGCATCTCAGCGATCTTTTTATTTGCTATTTGCATAAGTTTTTATTGAGGATGCTTCACAGAATGCTCATCATGGTTATGTTGCAAGTTTCCACCATGATTAGGCATGGCTTAGGCTAGCCGCCTAGGCGTTTCTCTAACACATATACATACTCCATGGACTTACAAGTTCCCATCTTATTTCACACTGTCGGCATAAACAAAAGAACATGATATCAACTGAATAAATAAGTGCAATGTCGAAAGCGGACCCCATGAAAACATGGTTTTGCTAACTCCCAACTTATAATTTGCAAGCACACAAGCATCATAAGATTGTCACAATGGTTCAAGTTTATTAGGTGCAAGAAATAAAGTGTGCCATCAAGTTTGTGAGAGCTTTAATCACTAATTTTCACATAAGAAGTTTAATTTGGAAGATAGATAAACACATGAATATACTTGGAATGGTGTAACACACCATGCATAAGAGTTTATAGTGGACTCTTTGGAATAACTTGGTTTCTTGGGAGTTGGATGCACGAGTAGAGCTTACTCAGTACAAGTGGAGGATAGCAAAAGACCGGGAGCGACCAACTAATAGAGCAATAATGGTCATAATCATGCAGAGCGAAAAAACATTATTAATTAAAGCATAAAGTGATATCACAAGTCAAAAACTAAATGATCATAGTGTCTAAGGTGACTGGTTCATATTCTTAACATGGTGTAAACATGTGCCAAGTCAACCCAAATAAAGCATAAAAGGAGAATACCACAATATTATGCTTTTGTATGCTAAAACAACGCATGATTCTTTCAAGGCACATTAAGAAATCTCAATTGTTTGGAAAAAGTCATGCTATAGAAATAATCACTAAGCATATGGTCAAAGCAACATCTAGCATGACATGATAAATTCTAAGCCACATTCAAAACAAGCTTCCTTTTGTACCACTATAAGCATGAAACTTTCTACTCTTTTCCAACACCAATCAACTTATTTTAAACAACATAAGAATGCGGGGGTCCAACTAATTTATTCATCAAACCAAACAAAATAAAACTAAAAACAAAAACAAAGACGCTCCAAGAACAACACAATAGTGCATGAAGCAATAAAAATAAAGTGTCTAGAAAGAGACCTGAGATTTTTGTTGATGAAGAAGGGGATGCCTTGGGCATACCCAAGCTTTGACGCTTGTACCTCTTGAATATTTCTTGGGGTGAAACAGGTGGCATACCCAAGCTTGAGCTTTTGTACATACTTCATTTCATCACATCATTCTTCCCCTACACTTGAAAATTTCCTTCATACAAAACTTCACACAATTCTTCATTAGCAACATTAGTGTATTCAAAATAATAAGCCATTGGGTTTAGTTTCAACACAAGTAAAACTTACATTAAAACACAAGATACTATAGCAATTCCTTTTAAAATCTCAAGTAATCAAAGAGAACTCAAAATAAACCGATTAAGAGGCAAATGCAAATAATGGTAGAAATCTGTCAAAACAGACCAGCAGGTAAAAACCGATTTTTTTCAAAGACCTTCTGTTGCTAAAATCGAAAAGTGATAAACTAACGAAAGTTAGATAATAACCTAGGGCCTATGTTAAGAAAATTAAAGCTCAATCCGACATACTGAGATTTTTCACGATTTTTTACAGTTAATCACAAAAATCTGTTTCGGGACAACAACTCCACAAATCTTACTTCTCTCTCATTAGAGGTTATTCTTGGCACAAAAACCACACAAAAATGATAAGGAGAGGTTATTACAGAAGTAATAACTTCCAAGACTCAACAAAAAGAAAAACTAACTAAAATAAAAATTGGGTTATCTCCCAAGAGTACTTTTCTTTAACGCCTTTAAGTTAGGCATGGAAAGCAAGAATCAAGTATTTTCGAATGAAGAAGCATTAGCATCAACTTTTGTTTTAATAGGAGAGTCAAAAGATATCTTCTCTCTCTTTTTAAGGAAGTGTTTTATACCTTTCTTGAGTGGGAATTTATATTTAATGGTGCATTCCTTCATATCAATAATGGCACCAACAGTTCTAAGAAAAGGTCTTCCCAAAATAATAGGACAAGAAGCATTTTATTCAACATACAAAATATTGAAATCAACGGGGACAAAGGCATTATTAACTATTATAAGAACATCATTAATGCTCCCCATAAGTTTCTTTTTAGCATTATCATCAAGTTGTACATCCAAATAACAATCTTCCAATGGTGGCAAATGAAGCATTTCATAAATTTTTCTAGGCATAATAGAGACACTAGAACCAAAAAAATTGTCCTTTCATAACAAGATTCAGCAAAGCAGGTTTAATTCCATAAAAAGTAGCATCAGGAGCAGGTGGAGCAATAGGTGTGCAAAGGAAATAATTGTTGTTTGTGCTAGTGAAGTCACACAACTTAGTGTTTTCAGGAGTATTCATTTTTTGCAAGAGTAAAGCAAGCCAACAGAAATAGTAACTAAAGTAGGAACTTTTTTTTGTTTTTGATAAGAAAAAGCAAACCAAACAAAACTATTTTTTTGTATTTTTGATAAAGAGAAACAAGCAAAATAAAGCAAAATAAACTAAGCAAAACAAAAACAAAGTAAAGAGATTGGTTGTGAGAGACTCCCCATGCGAGAATCTTCTTTCTCCCTGAAAAGTGATTGACGAGGAGGAAGAGATTGAAGTTGTCCTTAACTCCCCAGCAACGGCGCCCGAAAAGTGCTTGATGGCTCAGATATGTAGAGCTCGTTGGGAACCCCAACAGGAAGATAGGATGAGCACAACAACAAGTTTCCCTTAGTTATAAAACCAAGGTTATCGAACCAGTAGGAGTAAGTAAACAACTTCAAGGTGTTGCTAGAAACTTGGAACCCGCACAACACAACCACAGAACTTTTCCCCAACTTACAGTGAGGTTGTAAATCTCACCGGTTTGCTGAAAACAAATGATTAAACGTATAGTATGGAAGATAGTGATTGCTTGTAGAAAGTAAACAGTAAATTGTAAACATTAGATGAAATATCAATGATAAAGGAATGGACCGGGGTCCATAGTTCACTAGAGGTATCTCTCCATAAGATAAATAGCATGTTTGACAGATTGAAAATGCATAACAATGCATATACTAGACATCTTGATTCCTACGAAATTTGTTTGGGCATTACAACATAATACATAGACTATAATCCAACTGTATCTATGACTAATAATCCATCTTCAGGTTATCATCCGAACCCCTTCGAGTATTAAGTTGCAAGCAACATATAATTGCATTAAGCAATGTGTGTAAAGTAAACAATACAATTGCCCTTGGACAAAGGATTGTTGTTTTCTCCCTAGTAGCAATAACACATCTACAACCTCAGAAGTTTTTGTCACTCTCCTAGATTACTAGATACATGAACCTACTATCGAGCATAAATACTTTGTCTTGAAGTTACAAGCATCTACTTGGCCAAGATAGCTACTAGCAACACTGAGCATGCAAGATCACAAATAACATAGACATGATAGAATCAATAATCAATCTGACATAGTATCTCAATATCCATCGGATCCCCTCAAACACAACATGTAGGATTACAAATAGATGATCTTGATTATGAACGGAGCTCACAAGATCTAAACATGATAGCACAAAGGAGGATAAACAACCATCTAGCTATTATATGGACCCATAGTCCAAGGGTGAACTACTCACGCATCACTCCGGAGGCTGGCATGGTGATGAAGAAGGCCTCCGGGATGATCTCTCCCCTCCGGCAGGGTGCCGGGAAGAGCTTCAGATCCCCCCGATCTAGGGATGGAGATGGCGGCGGCTACGAACTCTTTCATGGAGATTTGATCGGGTTCTTAGGGTTTCTACATCGGGGTGCTTATATAGGCAAAGAGGCAAGGTCAGTGGGCGCCCGAGGGTCCTACACCATGGGACGGCGCGCCCTAGGGGGTGGTCGCGCCAGCCCTAGGTGTGGCCACCTCGTGTCCCCACTTCGGCTGCCCTCCGGACTCCGTGTTCCTTCTGGTAAAATATTAACTTTGGCTTTTGTTCCGTCCAATTCCGAGAATATTTCTTTACTAGCTTTTCTGAAAACAAAAACAGCGGAAAACAGGAAACTGGCACTGCGACATCTTGTCAATAGGTTAGTTCCAGAAAATATATAAAAATACCTCAAAGTGTAAAGAAAGTTGATATAAAACAAGCATGGAGTGTCAAAAATTATAGATACGTTTACGACATATCACACCCTTGGCCAACATAGGCATTCAACGTTACACCGTCCAATGCTGCTTGCGCCGTTAATTATGGGTGACTGGTCACACATTTTCCACTGGCTGGCCAAGCATGTCTCGTTGACATGTGTGTCCCACCATCCGTGCAACCACTATACTATTTGTGTTTTTTCCTCTCTTGAAATTAAAGCCCGACTTTGCAATTTGATCGGGAGCACAAAGTTTACTTTATGGGCCCTTCTAGCAAACGCGGGCCAAAAGCTGAAGCCTGGATCGCACTTGCCCAATTGGCCTAGACTTCCCGCCCTCCATTTCCCACTCTTTATATAATAGAGAAACCCTAGCAACTAATCCCATTTTTAGACACCACTATCTAACCCCCCGCCAACCCGCCTCCATAGAGAGCAACGTAGAACGAACCATAGATCTCCATGAGCAGCATCTTGGGAAACCCTAGCCGGACACGATCTAGAGATCCCTAGCCATGCCAAATCTTGTGCGGTCGTCAGCTCTCCCGATACTGCGCGGCCTAGCCGCGCCAGATCTTGTGAGCACCAGTCCCTCCTTTCTTGTCCATTGTCATATCCGATCAACATGTTTGTGAAGGGTTTCACGACATAGTAAATCAAAATTTTCTACAGAGCGAACAGAGGGAAAGCCAAGATCTAATCTAGGAGATGCAAACAACGAGAGAGATTGGATTAGATCTTCATACCCTTGAAGATTCGCCAATGTTGAACGTTAAATCGGAACATGGGTGATGTAGTCGTACTCGCTTCTCCTCCTTGCGATCCGATCCGATCTAGCACCACAAGTGGCGGTGCCTCCGTGAGATGCACACGTGCAGCACCACATGGTGGAGAGATAGATTGGATCTACAACACGACGGCGTGGTGTATATGGTGGAGAATTTCTGCTGCAGGGCTTCGCCTACAAACAGTCGGGAGGGAGAGAGGAAAACTAGCAAGGTGGCTAGGGTTTGGAGGAGAGGTGTGGGGGGTTAGTGCGCCCCCACCCCTCTTTATATAGAGGGGGGCGCAGCCCTAGCCCCTCCCCCAAGCCCAAAGGATAAGGAGTGGGGGCATGGACTCTCCCCTCTTCTAGAAACCCTATCTCTAGTTTAAACGATTTAAACTCTCTAGGATCGGCTGGGCCCTATGGGGCCTTGTGCCCCTGGCCCAATGCGGCCAGGACACTCCCTCATAGGCCCATGCCCCCTCACGGAAGGTGGGGCCACGTTGGTCCCCTTCCGGAAGGTTCTAGAAGCTTCCGGTACAATACCGATTAACTTGAACAATTCGAACTCTAAAAACTGCCTTATATGAATCTTATTCTCCTGACCATTCCGAACCTCTCGTGATGTCCGGATCCCATCCGAGACTCGAACAAAAATTCATAAACCAATTATCCAATCTATCCTAGCGTCGAGATACGTTAAGTGTGTGACCTGCGGGTTCGAGAATATGCGCACATGATCTTCTATCAATAATCAACAACGGGTGCAGGCACCCATATTGACTCCCACACATTCATCGATGATCATATCGGATGAACCACGATGCCGAGATTCAACCAATCCCATATATATATTCCCTTCGTCTCGCGATATTTTACTTGCCCGAGATTCGATCGTCGGTAGTCATACCTAGTTCAATCTCGTTCACGGCAAAAGTACTTTACTCGTTCCATAATCCGATATCACTTTGTGATTAACTCCTTAACCACATGCTTGCAAGCGGTGTTGATATCGATTACCGAGTGGGCCCGAAGTATATCTCTCCGACTTGGGAGGGACAAATTCCATCTCGATACATACAACCCAATGATACTTTCCGATCACACGAGACACCTTTATGATCACCCTCTCATAGGATGACGTTTGATGACCTCAAAGCTTTCTTCCGATACCAGGGAGTTGTATTATCTCATGGTCTAAGGAATACAATATTTGACATAGGAAAAGCTTTGCAACGATGAACACGATGAAACGATCTAATTGCTTCGCTTAGTTTGGGTCTGTCCATCATATCATTCTCCCAATGATATGATCTCATTATCAATTGAAAACTCATGTCTATGGTTAGGAAACCTTAACCATCATTGATCAATGAGCTAGTCCTTAGAGGCGTACCAGGGACACGGTGTTGTTCACAAACCACACAAGTATTAATGTTTCCGCTTAATACAATTCTAGCATGGAATATAAACTTTATCATGAACAAGAATTATAATAATAACATCTTTATTATTGCCTCTAGGGCATAATTCCAACAGTCTCCCACTTGCACTAGAGTCAATAATCTAGTTTACATCTGGCAACAATCTCACACCCATGGCACTGAGGTGCTGATCATGTTTTACACGTGGAAGAGGTTTAGTCAATGGATCTGCGACATTCAGATCTGTATGTACTTTGCTAATCTTCAGATCTCCATCTGATATATAATCTCGGATTATATAAAACTTGCGATTGATATGCTTGGTCTTTGGATGATATCTTGGTTCCTTAGCGAGTGCTATGGCGCCCGGTGTTGTCACAATATCTCCAGTGGGTCCAATGCACTTGGAACCACGCAAGCTCGATGATGAAGTTTTGATCCAAACTCCTTCACTTGGCCAACCTGCGGACCATGTATTCCGCTTCACCTAGATCCCTCGATCACGCTTTGCTTGCGCTTCTCCACTCCAGCTCCTCCATTCAAAATATAAACATATCATGCGAGATTTGGAATCATCCTTGTCGGTGTCGAAACTAGCATCGACGTAACCTTTTACGACAAGTGTTCATCACCCCCATAGACTAAGAACATTTCTTTAGTTCTATTTAGGTACTTTAGGATGTTCTTCATGGCTGTCGATGTTCCACTCTGGTTGACTTTGATATCTTTCGTCAAACTAAGAGCATTGGACACATCCGGTATAGTACACATGGCATACATGATGGAACCTATGGCGAGGCATAAGGCACCTTGCTCATAGCTTCCTATCATTTACAGAATGGACAGAGCCTTGCTCAATATCTTACGACAACATAGGCATGAACCTTTCTTTGCCTTATCCATTCGAACCTTTTTGAACTTTGTCTAGGTATGTACTCGGCTTAAAGCTATCGTCTTTGTCTATCTCTATAGATTTTGATGCCCAATATATAAGCAGCTTCACCTAGGTCTTTCATTGAAAAACACTTATTCAAATAACTCTTCACATCGTTAAGCATGTTGATGTCATTTCCAATAATCAATATGTCATCCACATATAGTACCAGAAACGTCACCGAGCTCCCACTCACTTTCTTGTAGATGCAAGCTTCGTAGCAATTTGGAACAAATCCAAAACTCTTGATCACTTGATCAAAACGAAGGTTCCAACTCCGAGATGCTTGCATCAGTCCATAAATGGAACGCTGAAGTTTGCATACTTTATCAGCATCCTTAGGATCGACAAAACCTTCGTGTTGCATCATATACAAATCTTCATCAATGTTTCCATTGAGGAAAGCAGTCTTGACATCCATCTGCCATATTTCATAATCATGAAATGCAGCAATTGCTAATAAAATCCGAATAGACTTAAACATCGCTACGGGAGAGAAAGTCTCATCGTAGTCAACACCTTGAACTTGTCGAAAACCTTTCGCGACAAGCCGTGCTTTATAGACGGTAACATTACCATCTGCGTCCGTTTTCTTCTTGAAGATCCATTTGCACTCAACGGCCTTTTGGTCGCTAGGAGGGTCCACCAAAGTCCATACTTGGTATTCGCTCATGGATCCCAATTCGGATTTCATGGCTTCCAGCCATTTCTCAGAGTCTGGGCTCATCATCGCTTCCTCATAGTTCGTAGGTTCACTGTCTTCTACTAACAAGACAGTCAAGACAGGGGTGCCGTACCACTCAGGAGGGGCACGCGACCTTGTCGACCTGCGACGTTCAGTAGCACCATCGTCCGAAGCTTCATGATCCTTGTCATTAGCTTCCTCTATTGTGGGTGCAGGCGGCACTGGAATAATTTCAGGTGCTGCGCTACTCTCCAATTCAAGAGAAGGTTCAATAACCTCGTCAATCTCTACTTTCCTCCCACTCACTTATTTTGAGAGAAACTCCTTCTCAAGAAAGGAACCGTTCTTTGCGACAAACACTTTGCCTTCGGTTCTGTGATAGAAGGTATACCCAATAGTTTCCTTAGGGTATCCTATGAAGACGCATTTCTCCGCTTTGGGTTCGAGCTTGTCCGGCATCAACTTCTTGACGTAAGCTTCGCATCCCCAAACTTTAAGAAACGACAACTTAGGTTTAGCACCAAACCACAGTTCATACGGTGTCGTCTCAACGGATTTGGATGGAGCCCTATTTAAAGTGAATGCAGCGGTTTCTAATGCATAACCCCAAAATGATAACGGCAAATCAGTAAGAGACATCATTGATCGGACCATATCTAATAGGGTTCGATTCCGCTCAGACACACCATTGCATTTGTGGTGTTCGGGTGGCGTGAGTTGTGAAATGATTCCACTTGCTTTAAGATGCGTGAGAAAATCATAACTCAAATATTCACCTCCACGATCGGATCGTAGAAACTTAATCTTTCATTACGATGGTTCTCCACTTCATTCGAAATTCCTTGAACTTTTCAAATGTTTGATTTATGTTTCATTAAATAGATATACCCATATCTACTTAAGTCATCGGTAAAAGTGAGGAAATAGCGATATCCACCGCGCGTCGAAATAATCATCGGTCTGCATACATCGGTATGTATGATTTCCACCAAGTCTGTTGCTCGCTCCATCATACCGAGAACGGGTTTTGATCATCTTGCCCATGAGGCATGGTTCGCATGTGTCAAATGATTCAAAATCAAGAGACTCCAAAAGTCCATCAGAATGGAGTTTCTTCATGCGCTTTACACCAATATGACCTAGACGACAGTGCCACAAATAAGTAGTATTATCACTATCTCCTTTGCATGTCATAGCCGCAATGTTATGGATGTGTGTTTCATCCCTTGCTAGATTTATAAGAAATAAACCATTCACAAGAGGTGCATGACCATAAAAGATGTTACTCATATAAATAGAACAACCATTATTCTCCGATTTAAATGAATAACCGTCTTGCAATAAACACGATCCGAAATAATGTTCATGCTCAACGCAGTACATAATAACACTTATTAAGGTTTAAAACTAATCCCAAAGGTAAAACTAAGGAGGCGTCGACGGCCATCACATCAACTCTTGATCCGTTGCCAACGCATCGTCACCTCATCCCTCGCAGCCGCCTATTCCGTAGCTCCTTTGAGTTACAAATATTAGCAACGGTATCAAATACCCGTGCACTACAACAAGGGCTAGTAAGGAAAACATCAATAACATGTATATCAAATATACCTTTGATGGTGCCAGCCTTCTTGTCCTAAGTACTTGACGATTCTTCGCTTGACTCTTGTCCTTGCAATAGAAGCACTCGATGTCGGGCTTAGGACCGGACTTGAGCTTCTTCTCGGCAGGGCATTGCGCTTGCCGCCGCCCTTCTTGAAGGGTTTCTTTGCTCCCTTACCTTTCTTAAAGGAGGCTTGTTGACCATCAACACATGATTATCCTTCTTGATGTCCACCTCTGCAGCCTTCAGCTTTGCGAAGAGCTCGGTGATCGTATCAGTGGAACCAATCTGATTATGAGTCACTACAAAACTATTGTAGCCGGGAGGAGTGATTGCGAGAACCTGTCAATCTTGAGCTCCTCTGGAATCGTGCATTCCGGTTGCTCGGCGTTGAGTGTAGCCCGACATCTTTATGGCGTGCTCACTAACTAACTCCTTCCTCCATCTTGCGTTAAAGAACTTCTGAGATCTCATATCTCTCGGCCTGAGTCGAAACATGGTTTCAGCTCCTCGAGAATCTCAAGGGCCGGATACTCTTCAAAACGATTTTGAAGCTCGGTTCCATAGCAAACAACATGGTGCTCTTAATCACACCATAATCATCTTCTTGCGATCGATAGACAGCTTTCTCATCGGTAGCCTGATTCGCAGGGGGTCACCTAACGCTTTCCCAAGGACATAGTCCTTTGTCCCGCCAGAATGATTCTTAGATTGCGGAACCAATTGGTGAAGTTAGACCCATTGTTTCTAAGCTTTTCCTTCTCAAAAAACGTTGAAGTTGAAGTTGGACTTGGCCATGTGATCTACTGATGTGGCAAGTACAATTTAGACTATGTTCATGATAAATAGTTCAACTTAATCAAATTATTAGATAAACTCCCACTAAATTCAACATCCCTCAAGTTGTTTAGTGTACGATCCAAATTCACCACACCTAATCCGATCATCACGAGAAGAGATGTGGTTTCAATGGTGGACAACAAAGTGTTGATCATATCACTCATATGACTCATGCTTAACCTTTCGGTTCTTGTGTTCGAGGCCATGTGCAGACATGCTAGGCTCGTCAAGCTAGACCCAAGTATTTCTGCGTGTGCAAAAGCTGTCTTGCACCCGTTGTATGTGGCGTAGAGTCTATAGCACCCGATCATCACGTGATGCTTGGACACGACGAACTTTCATAGCGGTGCATACTTGGGGAGAACACAGTTTTTATCTTGATCTTTAAGTGAGGAATCATCTTATAATGCTACCGTCGCGATCTAAGCATAATAAGATACATAAAGGGATAAACATCACATGCATATAACTTTATGTGACATGGTATAGCCAATCCTCGCGCAATGATCTCCATCTTGTGCGTTCCGGCATGATCTCCATCACTCCACCATGATTGCCTCCACCACGAATAGCAACTACAACTATTGCTAACTACTTAGCGATAAAGTAAAGCTATTACATGGCATATAAGAAGTTGACACGGAGGTCATACACAATTATAAAGACAACCATATGGCTCCTGCCGGTTGTGTACTCATCGACATGCAAGTCGTGAAACATTACAAAACATGATCATCGCATACAATATACACATCACATCTTGGGCCATACCATATCACAGAAAACACTCCCTGCAAAAACAAGTTAGACGCCTCTACTTTGTTGTTGCATGTTTTACGTGGCTTATGGGAGTAGATGATAAGAACGATTCTTACCTACGGAAAGCCACAACGGTGATATTATGGTTGCCAAACTCGGTGTTAATCCCATGACAACTATAGTGAGAGAAACCGACATCCACCGGCCGCATGTGTGGAACAAGCCACACGTCAAGTGCGAGCCGGTCTCGCTGACGACGTCGCGTAAGGTTGGCCTGGACCGCTTCAATCTCACTATCCCGTCATAAGAAGAACACAAACAAGAGGCTTGCAACAGAAAACATCAACGCCGCAACAACCATGTTGCGTTCTACTCGTGAAACACATCTACGCATAGATCTAGCTCGATACCCTTTGAAGGGTTTGGCGGCATAGTAAATCAAAATTTTCTACGGATGCGAGCGGAGGAAAGCCAAGATCTAATCTAGGAGATGCAATCAACGAGAGAGATTGGATTAGATCTTCATACCCTTGAAGATTCATACGGTGAACGTTCATCGGACGTGGGTGATGATGTAGTCGCTTCTCCTCCTCGCGATCCGATCCGATCTAGCACCACAAGTGGCGGTGCCTCCGTGAGATGCACACGCAGCACCTCGACGTCTCCTCCTTCCTCGGACCAGCAAGTATGGTGGAGAGATAGATTGGATCTACAACAACACGGGCGTGGTGTATATGGTGGAGAATTTCTGCAGGCTTAGCCTACAAGCGATCGGGAGGGAGAGAGGAAAGCTAGCAAGGCGGCTAGGGTTTGGAGGAGAGGTGTGTGGGGTTGGTGCGCCCCCTCTTTATATAGAGGGCGCAGCCTAGCCCCTCCCCAAGCCCAAAGGATAAGGAGTGGGGGAATGGACTCTCCTCTTCTAGAAACCCTATCTCTAGTTTAAACGATTTAAACTCTCTAGGATCGGCTGGGCCTATGGGGCCTTGTGCCCCTGGCCCAATGCAGCCAGGACACTCCCTCATAGGCCCATGCCCCCTCCCGGAAGGTGGGGCCACGTTGGTCCCCTTCCGGAAGGTTCTAGAAGCTTCCGGTACAATACCGATTAACGGAACAATTCCGAACTCCAAAACTGCCTTGCCTTATATGAATCTTATTCTCGGACCATTCCGAACCTCTCGTGATGTCCGGATCCCATCCGAGACTCGAACAAAAATTCATAAACCAATTATCCAATCTATCCTAGCGTCGAGATACGTTAAGTGTGTGACCTGCGGGTTCGAGAATATGCGACATGATCTTCTATCAATAATCAACAGCGGGTGCAGGCACCCATATTGACTCCCACATTCATCGATGATCATATCGGATGAACCACGATGCCGATTCAATCAATCCCATATATATATTCCCTTCGTCTCGCGATATTTTACTTGCGAGATTCGATCGTCGATGCATCATACCTAGTTCAATCTCGTTCACAGCAAGTACTTTACTCGTTCCGTAATCCGATATCACTTTGTGATTAACTCCTTAACCACATGCTTGCAAGCGGTGTTGATATCGATTACCGAGTGGGCCCGAAGTATATCTCTCCGACTTGGGAGGGACAAATTCCATCTCGTTACATACAACCCAACAGATACTTTCCGATCACCTGAGAGACACCTTTATGATCACCCTCTCATAGGATGACGTTTGATGACCTCAAAGCTTTCTTCCGATACCAGGGAGTTATATTATCTCATGGTCTAAGGAATACAATATTTGACATAGGAAAAGCTTCGCAACGATGAACACACGATGAAACGATCTAATTGCTTCGCTTAGTTTGGGTCTATCCATCATATCATTCTCCCAATGATATGATCTCATTATCAATTGACAACTCATGTCTATTGTTAGGAAACCTTAACCATCATTGATCAATGAGCTAGTCCTTAGAGGCGTACCAGGGACACGGTGTTGTTCACAAACCACACAAGTATTAATGTTTCCGCTTAATACAATTCTAGCATGGAATATAAACTTTATCGTGAACAAGAATTATAATAATAACATCTTTATTATTGCCTCTAGGGCATAATTCCAACAGTTTGTTCATCATCCCCTCACTAATCTCATCTACCGATCGACCAGCCCCACCCTTCTCGTTATTTCTATAATCAATCTAATTTCTCTTTCATATCCACGACGACATTGTCATCGTGGGGGCGCTCGCAAGAGAGCAGCCGTGTGGATGCGGCCGTCTTAATACCATCACAGTAGCGTGCGAGCGAAATAGAGAGATAGGCTTAAGAATACGTGTAGATAGATTTCTCCACTTAATGCATAAATCTGTTCCGCATTAGTCGTTAGATTAGATTAGTTTTATTTTTCTTTTCTTTTGAAGTGCATGTTGTAATGAATAGAGAGAGACCCAAATCCTGTAACTGAAACAGAATTATATCTCAATGTTATGAAATTTTTGGTTCTAAATAGAATTAGCAAATCTAATTTGATCATTGTTATTGTTATTAATTCTCGATATCACCCGGTGGTATACAATAGATGCACTCGATATAGGTGGCGCGACACTAACTTTCCGCCATCTTACCCTTATGTAGCCACAAAAACATTTTCCGACGCAGTTATCCCTGATTTTTTTTTGTTGTGCTAGCATGAGCGCGATGACTAGACATGTGCCTTAGCGTATATAAGCACCAAGGGACGGGTACATGTTTTCGTGAGAGTTGACGCCGCAAAAGACACCATCTGTGCCATGATCAAGGACCAGGCCATCGGCTCCTGCAAGAGGAGGCTCGTTAGGAGCACCGACGGCTACAAGTTGACACGCGTGCTTGACAAGGGTGGCTTCGGCGTTGTCGTCAAGGCACGCCTCCGCGCCACCGGCGTTATCGTCGTGCTCAAGTCCCTCCTACGCCGCTCGCCGATGCACCCCAACGGCAAAGATGAGCATGTTGAAGTATGATCCAAATTTATCAAGTAGGTTAACTTCTGACGAGCAGAGCTAGACCCGTCGCCAATAGGCTTGGGCCGAAGCATAGCGGATTTTCAAGTTAGCTCATATTGTGCTAAACAGGACGCCTGGTGTGTGCTGGGGGAGGGGGTACCCCTGCAGTACTGTGCTAAACCTAGATCATTGAAAATCTATGTTTCCACGTTATATATATATCTCTTGTAACCCGCCAGCTGGGATAAGTTGCATCTGTAAAATCCCTGACGCTGTGTAAACAATTCCCGTTATAACGAAGTTTCACTGCCTGATGCTTGTAGTTTTTTAAATTTTTGTTAGAGATTTTTTTACGTAAATATCATGTGTTTCTTGCATGTACTTTTTTTTTCATTATTTTCTTGTAGTATTTATAATAGAGCCTCCACGAGGAATTGCTACGAGAGGCGTGCTACCTAGCGAACTACTCCTTCCGTCCGCAAATAAGTGTACATCTAGATTTTACCTAAGTCAAACATAACCAAATTTGATCAACTTTATAGAGAAATATATGAACATATATTATATTAAATTGACATATTATGAAACTAGATTTAAAAATAAATCTAATGGTAACAATTTAGTGTCATAAATATTGGTACATTGTCCTAAAAAATTAGTCAAACATAGTAAAATTTGACTTAGAACAAAGCTAGAAGTATACTTATTTGCGGACAGAGAAAGTAGGTCATCCCTCCGTCGTCAACTTCCACGCATCGCCCCGGACCCGTGCACGGGCGAGTGCAGCTTCGTCCTGGAGCACGTCGGCCCAAGCTTCGTCCACATCTATTGAGATTATTTCATCTCTTGGAAGTGTGGTTTTAATTCTCAGGGTCACACAAACGGTTTGTTTTGTATTTTTTTTTGGTGTAGTTGGATGGAACTCTAAATTTCGGTCCAAATTCAGCACCTAGGGAATTTACTCCTGCTATAATTCGAGTAGAATTTTCTAGAAAATGCAAATATAATATTTTCTCCATTTTAAAATAGATATCACAAATTTATTAAAATTTAGATAAATCTAAATACTATTTAAAAGTATATAAACTTATCTAAATTTTGATAAAATATGACATCTATTTTGAGACTGAGGAAATATCGGTATTTAAGTAGTCCAATCCCGGAGTAGCAAAATACAAGAGGAATGGCTACTACAGTAGAACATTACAAATCCAACATATCCGCATGTATTGCATACGTACAATCTTTATTATTAATTTTAAAAGCGTGGTGAATGTCTGGTGTCACACTTCAAGATATTACAAGAAAATGCCACCGCACCATCTACTTTTTTGTTGGTTCAACTCGCATGTTGCCACCGCACTCAATTGTTTTAACAAACTAACTAACAACACCAACAAAGGAGGATGGAGTTTGTTACCCCGCGCTATATTTTGAAGAACTTTCTCTCACTCATCTGACATGGCCGTAGATAGTGTGGAATTTGTTAGTTAGTTATATCCTGCATGGGAGTTTGTTATTCAGAAACAATCCAGTGAAGTACATGTCGCTTCTTGTATATGTATAGCTAATCCTACGCCAGTTGTGGCTGTGTAAGTCCGGTTTTTGTCTTACATCCTCTTCTTATCTGAATTTAGCACTGACAGAAATACTCCTCTGGTGTTTCAACAAACTAAACAAAAAATAACAACTTCCGCTAGACGTATCAATTCAAAAAATATACCATTATTTTGATCTTCGTCTTCATCAAGCTGTTCTAAAAAAATACGCTACCCGTGTCTCAAAAACGAAATTGGCATGCAGCCCTCGACCTGAGCGAGACAAGTCCCCGCTGGACACATAGATGAGTTCTTCATCATCTGTTGTCGTGCGATGCAACCAGCAAGCAAGCCAAGACCCACCCGCCCCGTCCTCTCTCAACCAGTCTCGTCACGCCACGTACGCACCCACCTACCGGTCCCTGGACCTTCACCAACCTCTACTAAAGCCGAGCAGGTCAAAGTCGCGGTATGCGTGCCGCAACCGCCACCAGACGAAATCAACGACCGATTAAGCAGTTGTGTACGCCTTGCCAGTGCTATCCTCCTCAATCGTGCGCCTTGCCAATGCTATCCTCCTTAATCGACGGCATGGCGCGCTCCTACTGCGGCTACCCGGGCATGGCCATCCTCTGCGACGCCACCACCACCAACGCCATGCTCCGCCGAGGGCACGAACTACACCATCCTCGCCATCGATTACACCAACAACACAATCGTCGCCCGGCCGACGCGATCGCCGCCGACAACGATCGTCAAGAGTTCGACAACGCGTGACCATCCCGTCCGAGGCGTGGCTCAACTTCTCAGCCACAGGCAACAACACCATCTCCTTCTTCATCGACTGCAACCTCACCGGCACCACGGACCCTCTGCCGCCGGACATCATCCAGATCAACTGCACCGGTTTCACGCAAGAAGGGCGATTGCCATCTTTCCTGGCGCCGCAGCTCGGTGTGCCGGACGAGGACTGGTTCCGCGTGTTCAACGGGATGTACGTGGCGCCTGTGTTGACGGAGTGGCTCGCGAGCACGGAGTACATCGCGTGGCTGGGGAGCAGCGGGTACGGCGAGGTGTTGCGATAAGGGTTCCGGCCACGGGACGGCGTCGCCATGCTACGAAAAGCGAGGTGTCCAAGGCGGTGCGAATGCGACCAGGTGCGGGTTCCTCGGCTGCCTCGCCCGGCGGCGTCTGCGACCAGCTGCCTTGCTTTGCTTGAACTGCCTTCTTTGTCCCTGCGACGGCGGAGCGACCGATCGCCCGGTCCTTGTTGGCGGCCCATCGGTTTCTTTCATTTCTAGACCCGTTCGTCGTTTGCCACCAAACCGTTATGTATTCCGATGGGTGACGTCGTGCGGCGATCGAGTTAGTTTGCCTCCACCAAATGCGCCTAGGGCTTGACTTCAACCTCGCCGCACCTAGGCGGAAAATTTCTCTGCTCGAGCCATTAGGCGAGAGACAAACACAACGAATTCTCCTGGCGACACGCGGTGACACCACCACGCCATTGTTCCCGAAACACAACTGAATTCTCCTCGATCGATACCATCCTCGCTGACCCGTGGCAATGGACCATGACCATTGCAAAGAACACTGCACACTATGCTAGCGGTGAATGGTTCTTTCCTGTAGCTGATTGCTTGTATACGAAATTTGGCTTTGTATAGCAAATAATTAGGTTAGGTATTTTGAAATTCTGAACAATTTTGAACTTCAATTTATAACAAACACAAATTTAATACAACAAAAACACAGTGAACACAAATTCAGTGTACAAAATCAATGGACGGTAAGAAAAACATAGCACAAATGCACTCATAATTCAGTTTAGATGTCACACTGCACTAAAAATTCATTTTTACATAAAACAGTGTACTGAATTTCAGTTAACATGCATGTATACAAGACGTTGAAAATTTAAATTTTAGACATGCACGGCAGACTAGAATTCAGGCAAGGGAGGGGACAGGCAGTATGGATATGTTGATTTATATGCATGAAAATTATCCTGATGATATAGCAAATGATTTGGTATGAACCTGATGTACTCAATAGAAACTTTCATCTTCCAATGCTCTGTCTTGTTCTGAAGATGGCGTACTCCACGTCGAGCCGTGTATCGTTTAATTTGGATGTATTGTACTATGGATTGTATTGTTCGTTAGCATAAAAGTTAAGATAAATATGAAATTGTATCAATGGACAAACACACAGATGATAAATGATAAATATTGACAAATGTAAAGAAATAGTAATAACAACATTCACACTTGAGGTGTTCAAACGAGTATCTATATTATCGTCCCTTCGGAAGTGAAATTCTTCATGATATAAAAATATCCGGTAAAAATAAACCGACTTCAATACACATTCATAAACAATTTTTTCGATGATCACAATTATTTCAACTTGTCATCTTTTCTTAATAGCTAGCTTGAAGCGGTAAGTGACGAGATTGCCTTACCGTCTTCATATAGGTATGCTAAAGTATAAGAATAATGATAAGGATAAAAGAGATTAGATAGAGAATTGGTTTTTATCGATCTACGAATAGAGACCACATGTCGCATGACATTTTTTAACTTTAAAATAATTTTTTTATTTTTTTATT
Organism: Avena longiglumis; assembly: GCA_030063025.1. NCBI lineage: Eukaryota > Viridiplantae > Streptophyta > Magnoliopsida > Poales > Poaceae > Avena > Avena longiglumis. The sequence goes on along the minus strand of CP125974.1, from coordinate 95,332,182 downwards.
CCGTAGCAGCGCACGGGCATTCAGCTAGTACAACTAACCTTAAAAGAAACGCTACAGCATGTTACATTTTGTACAACTTACAACTGGACTAGCAAAACGCTCACCAAAGCTCTGCCCCGCGTACGGCAGGAAGGCCATTGCTCCAGCATCTGCCGCCGCTCCTCGTCCTCCACCTGGCCAACGCCGATTCCCACCTCCGCCGTCGCCATTCCTCATCCTCCACCCCGCCAATTTCCCGGATCCGCCTCCGCCTCCTCCTCCACCTCCGCCACTCCTTCTCCGCCACCCCGCCAATGGTCCGAATCCGCCTCCGCCACTGCTCCACCACGCCCATGTCGCGCCTCCGCCCCCTCCGTCGCAGCTCCTCCTCCTCCTCCACCTCGCCGCCCCCACGTTCCCAGTCTCCCCACGATGCCTTTGCGTCGGCCACGGAGCGCGTCCGCGCCGGGACGCTCAGCCCGGAGGACGCACACACCATGTTCGACGAATTGCTGCGACAGGGCACCCCGGTCCCCTGGGGCTCCTTGAACAGCTTCCTTACTGCGCTCGCCCGTTCCCCGGCCTGCGACGACCGCAGAATCGGCCCCTCTCTCGCCATCGCTCTCTTCAACCGCGTGTGCCGCGAAGGAGCCGGCCTGCGAGGTTTGGCGCCTCCCACAGTCCACACCTACGGCATCCTCATGGACTGTTGCTGCCGCGCACGTCGCCCGGACCTAGGGCTTGCCTTCTTCGGTCGTCTCCTCAGGACAGGCCTGAAGACAAACCAGATCATTGCCAACACCTTCCTCATGCAAAACGGACGGATGAAGCTTTGGACCTATTGCTTCATAGGATGTCTGAGCTTGGCTGTGTGCCTGATGCCATCTCATACAACACAGTTCTTAAGAGTTTATGTGAAGATAGCAGAAGCCAGGAGGCACTCGACCTGCTCCACAGAGTGGTGAAAGAAGGAGGTGCGTGCTCTCTCAATGTGGTGACATATAGCACAGTAATCTATGGCTTCTTTAAGGAAGGCGAAGTAGGCAAGGCATGCAATCTGTTCCATGAAATGATGCAGCAAGGGGTTGTGCCCAGTGTGGCGACATATAGCTCGGTTATTGATGCTTTGTGCAAGGCCGGAGCAATTGACAAGGCAGAGCTAGTCCTTCGGCAGATGGCTGCTAATGGTGTTCGACCGAATAATGTGACATACAATTGCATGATCCATGGATATTCCATATCAGGGCGGTGGAAAGAGGCGACTAATATGCTCAGAGAGATGACAAGCCGAGGTCTAGTACCAGATATTGTTACTTGCAGCTCGCTCATGGCCTCCCTTTGCAAGCATGGAAGAAGCAAAGAAGCTGCAGAAATTTTTGTATCCATGACTGCCAAGGGACAAAAACCAGATATCATCTCGTACTCTATTTTGCTTCATGGGTATGCAAATGAGCGATGCTTGGTTGACATGATTAATCTCTTTGATTCAATGAAAGAAAACGGTATTCGACCCGACTGCCATGTTTTCAACATATTAGTTGGTGCATATGCTAGATGCGGAATGATGGATGAAGCTATGCTCATATTTGCTGAAATGCGGGAACAAGGAGTGAGTCCGGATGTATTCACCCATTCAACTTTAATAGCTGCACTTTGTAGAATGGGTAGGCTGGCCGATGCTGTGGACAAATTCAATGAGATGACTGTTGTGGGAATACAGCCAGGCAAGGCTGTTTATTGGTCCCTAGTTCAGGGTTGTTGTGTACATGGTGATCTGGTTAGAGCAAAAGAGTTGGTTTCTGAAATGATGAACAAAGGTATACCTCGTCCCAACATTGTGTTCTTCAATTCAATCATAAACAGCCTATGCAAAGAAGGAAGGGTTCTGTATGCACAAGCTATATTTGACTTGGTTATACAGATAGGTGAGAGACCTAATGTCATTACATTTAATACACTAATTCACGGGTATGGCTTAGTCGGCAAGATGGATAAAGCAGTTGGAGTACTTGAGGCCATGGAATCAGCTGGTGTTGAGCCTGACGTTGTTACATATAGTACACTTGTGAATGGTTATTTTAAAAATGGAAGAGTTGATGATGGTTTGGCTCTATTCACAGAAATGGAGCGTAAGAGAATGAAACTTGACAGTTTTGTATATGGCATCATACTGGATGGACTATTTCGTGCTGGGAGAACTGATGCTGCAAAGAAAAAGTTCCATGAGATGATTGAAAGTGAAATAACAGTCAACATTTCCACATACAATATAATACTTGGAGGACTTTGTCGAAATAATTGTGCTGACGAAGCAATCTCGCTGTTCCAGAAATTAGTTGCAATGAATGTGAAATTCGATATTAGAACACTCAATGTCATGATCAATACAATGTACAAGGTTCGGCGAAGAGACGAGGCTAACAGTCTTTTTGCCGGAATATCAACCAGTGGGTTGTTACCCAATGCCTATACGTACAGCATAATGATAGTAAATCTTCTTAAGGAAGGATCAGTGGAAAAAGCTGACAATATGTTTTCATCAATGGAGAAGAGTGGTATATTTCCTAGCTCTCGTCTTATAAATTATATGATCAGAATGTTGTTGGAAAAAGGTGAGATCATGGAGGCTGGAAAATATATGTCTAAAGTTGATGGGAAGAGCATCTCGCTTGAAGCTTCAACTACTACATTGATGTTCTCTCTCTTTTCAAGGAATGGGAAATATCAGGAGGACATGAAATTGCTCCCTGCAAAGTATCAAATTTTGATGGATTTCGTCGAGTAGCTGATACATTGCATATGAGACAAACTTCTCAGAAAGCACAATTGAGTTTCTGCTCCATAAAACCCTAAGTATAAGGAATCCAAACTGCATGTGTGTAGAAGTAGACCCTTCGCTATTTCATTGAGTTTATTTTGTGGTTTTCCAAGATCACAAGGATGTATGTATATGGTTATTTGAATAGCAAGGAAAGGTAGATGCTGACCAACTGACCAAGTAGTCTTAACACGACTGGTTGTAATTTTAGGGATAATACTGTCTTCTGATGGTGATTTGGGTAGGTATACCGTATACATATATAATCTTCCACAAGAAGTCAAGAAGCACTCCCAATACAATCTTTTCTAGTATGGTTTGTACTAGACACCTAAGATCTTTAACTCTTTGAAAGTCACTTTCCTTCATATGGACGCATTTTTAGCAATGTCATTGCCAGTGATCTGTTACTATGCAAGGGTGGTTTTACTTTTTTTTATAAGAAATGTGTTGTATTTGTTATGGATCACAGGTTCCTCAAGAACTGATGTTTGAGGCTGTAACCTTACTTTCTCTGTTCATTTCTTGGTCTTTGCTGATAGACATGCTTTTTAAAACAAAAAACTGCACTCCCACAGGGTGGAGATGCCGCCAGCCGCCTTGGATTGATACACCACTTATTCCTCTCCGCTTCAGGTACACACACAGTCAGGACTATGTTGAGTTCTTCCACCATACTCATACTTCCTTCTATTCCTCTTCTTTAGATCTCGTTTTTTTACCATGTGAAATCCGAGAATAGTTTAAGGTGAACAACATCACCATGTTCTTTTTTACCATGTTCTTGTTCAATCTTGGATGAGCACCATCACTTAGATGTAATGAGCTTGCATTTTGCAAGGAATTGGGTTGGATTAGAAACTAGGCAATTAAATGAAGGGGTCTTGATTTATTTATTTATGCAATAGCAACATATGTTCCATACACCGATACACGAGTACATTTATTAGGGATGAATCCAAGGTAACCCTGAGCAAAAATAAAAATTCTCGTTCTTGAAATCAATCTGAAATAATTAATGCATATAGATGCTCAAGTAGTATGGGTATAGCAAATGTTGCCTTGTGCAGACATTTTGTTATTTTGCTTTTTGTTGCCTTGTGCAAAATACCTAGTTTGATGCATATAAATATGTTTATTAGCCCCTTATAGTTGTCTTTTAGTGCAGACCACAAGTAAACTCAAGTTTTCTTCATGAAAGCTTACAGACAGATAATGTATTATACAATGCAGATGCAAGATTTAGTATTTTCCATATAACTCAAAAAAAAAGTTTTTTAAAATTTCCTTAACACAGGGCGCATGTGTGCTCAGAAGTACAGAAGTCCATGTCCCCCTTACCAGTTTCTACAGTAGGGTATCTTGAATAAAATAGTTTGATAATGGTAATAGCTTGACTAGTAGTGTGAGCAATCGTTCCTTTTACCTAAATTCTTCATTCCCTTTAATCCAAGATTCATGTGCAGTATTTAGAAATTTGTACCGAAATCATTTGAGATCATGGCCTAGTGTATTGAAGCCCTGGACATGGAAAGATCCATCTGTGGAGATTAGTGAGCTATGAATAGCATCATCCGAATAGCAAGGGAAGTTACCTGGCAGGTTTGTAATATATTGACTATCTTGGTGCTTCCTTCTTGTCCGGCATTAGCCTGCATAATTGTTTAATTTGGCTATGCTTCTTGTTCTTAACATAAACACTGTTTGGAACATCCAGTTTAAGGCCTGAACTTCTGTTCCCAGTGACATGGAAGTACGATGTGTATAATACGTGTTAGGAGTGCCCTAAATAAGTCACTGCTGATGGTATGATTAGTTATTTTCCTAAACCTCCTGAACTTAATTTGTAAGATGCATGGTTCATCGTTATATTTTTATTCTTTTTTCGTGCTGATGGTGTATGCCTTTTTTTTTCAGAAGTGTTCTCCAAGACGAACATACAGATGGAGAAGAGCTTACTCCAGGTAGAACTCGCCATAAAAAAGGTGATTCCCACAGAAAGTCTCTTTGTTTTTTTTTTTACTTTGCAAGATCTAATGACCAGAAACGTTTACAAGTCCTTGATCCCACTCACTGCTGCTTCGAGTATTAGAATACTGTTGGAACGATGCAAATCCAATGAAGATTGTCTGGTTGAAATCAATTTAAGCAACAAACGAGCGTGATCCCCAAAATAAATCTTTTTTGACCAAGCGCGTGTGTTTAGTTGTAATACCATGCCATCAGTTGACGGCGCTCTTGTTAAATAGTTTCATTTACTATTTCCAATAATAATGTACTCCACCAAGTTATCTCACGATTTCTGTTTGAATGCCATTCTGAAGTCATATGTTCTTCAGCAGATGTTTTAACTCTGACCTTTATCTCCTTGCACATTATCCATAACACTGCAAGTATAACCTTGCATATTCATGTTTTGGTTACTGGGTCCAGTATATCCCTAATACAGACAGTCTCGTGGCTTCGTCGCTTGGATGTATCATCTGTTCATGATCTGACTTTGGAATGGGAAGAAAATGCGATCTCTGAACCAGCATTGTGTTGGCATGAGCAGATCGTCTTTTAATTTGAAAGATTTGGATGGATTACTAAAGAGTTCATTTATCTTCCTTTACTTGCCATGTACACTTGATTTTGCGATTTTCTGGTGTCATGTCCATACAGATCAGGCATGCGTATTTCTTTCTATTTTCCTTGCAAGTATCAATTTTTCAGTGGATTGGGTGGAGTAGTTGATACATAGCATATGAGACTAACTCCTCAAAAAGCACAATTGAGTATGCATAGTGCCCTCTTGCTGGTATAAGAAATCCAATCTCCCTGCCTGTACTCGTATCAAAGTCACAAGAATGTGAAATATCTAAGGATCTTTTAATCTTCAATGGGCGAGGAAAGCTTGACCAAGTAGTCGACATGATTGGTTGCAGTTTTGGGGATAATGGCTTCTCAATAGCATTCGATCTTTCAGTTCCACTGGTAGAGCTTGTTGCATGCGGGTGAGAAAAGTATTTCTAGTATGATTTTTTTTCCTGCTTTACTTCATTGAAGATTCAACTATTTTCCTCATGATGTACGTAAACGTATGGCCAAGAACTTATTGGTGCGAGCTTTTGCTTCTGTCTGTAGGGCACCACCTCGGGTGACATAGGAGAGGGGTCAAAAGCATTTGCAGGATGAAAATGTCTTTGTCTCGTACACATGCAGTGTACTTTCCTCTCTATTTCTATCTGGTACCTCAATTCCACGTTGTTACTGCTATGCCAGAGTAAGAATTGCAAGAATCCAAGTTTTGACACCACCATTCGATCTCTGGTCCTGTGCTGCTCAATGTACCACTTCTGATCAAATCACAATCCACGCGGAGGCGACACCAATGACAGCCTCACGTCGATGTGCCACACATATGTCTCTCTGATTCAGGTGCACACAGACACAAATTACTCTACAAGTTTGAATTTTTCCATTTTGTGGTATACTTTTTTTTAAGAACTTCGTGGAAAAATTTAATGTCTATTTCAACCCATCATTCAATTTATCAGACATTCAATCATGTCCATGATTATATTGTAAGCTGCATTGGCACAGCTGTAGTTCCACAATGCTTGCATAAGAATAATTGCGCAAGAAACGTGATAGCAGGTTTGTATCATTTCTAACTGATAATGCTTTACTTGCTACAGTTGTATAGAGGTGCAGTAGTAATCAACAAATGCTTTTCAAGTGTAAACTTTCATGTACATTGATATTTACAAATTTGTTCTGACATCATTTGTGATCTTGGCCTAGTTTATTAAAGCCCTTGAAATGGAAATCAAATATCCATCCGTAGGGACAGCTGTAAATAGCATCATGTGAATACTGAGAAAAGTTATCAGACAGGCATGTACTTTTGTCACTGTCTTGTTACTTTATTGCTGTTATAAACTTTTCTTTTTTGAATTATATATTTCCATATATGAAGGTAGGGTAGAACCCAAACCTTATGTTTATAAGAGAGTTACATAGGGGGGCAGAATTTACAACCTGGTTTGATCCAGGGGATGGAAAAGAAGAAAACAAAAAAGAGGCACTAAGTAGGCAGAAACTTGTGTTTCCATTCCATCAAATGAGGTGCCATTATAAACTTGTACTCCTGTTTAACTTGACCATGCTTCTTCTTAATAGGTGTGATGTTTGCCATGCCCAGCTTTGGGCCTAAACTTCTGCTCCCAGTTGACTCGGAGTATCCAGACTCCAGAGTGACCTGAAGAAAGTCATTTTTAGCGGTAGTTTGCAAAGTACATGACTGGTGACTATTTTGAGCATCTTGGGGTCGACTCTATTTCTTGCGTCGACGCTCCCCAGAATCTTGGGGTCGATCCGATATCGACTGGTACTGCAAGGAAATATCGGCTAGCGCCTATTCTAAACGCCCCGTGGTACATGCCCTAATATAATTTCTTCTTTCATATAATAATGTACTACTCCATTAATTCATGTCATGATTTTCGTAGCATGTCGTTCAGAAACCATGTGTTCTGCGTACGTTTTTAACTGTATCTTGTCATTCATGATTGTCTACAAGTAGAAGCTTGAAAATATTACAGTATGTTTCTTTCAGCAGCCTCGGATAGTCGGATGTATTTTTCACAGTAGTCATCAGTTGCTCTGATGTACTCTGTTCAGTAGAGATTGCCATTGACGATTCAGACTTGGGTTTGCGCTAGCGTTGCATGAGAGATTGGCACTGCCTGTAGCTCTTGTGTTGCACATGAACTTTTCTGTGGCACTGTCAATCTATTGTCTCCACTGTAGACCTGGTAATCAGAATAAAGGAGCTCATAATATCTCTGACGACGGCGTATACAAATAAACTGCTGATGTTTTCATTTTTTCTTTACAAGCAGGAACAACTTGACCTGCAGAAGTTTTCGAGCTATAAAACAATCATGCCAGATGCCATCATGTGTTGCGGTTCGATCCTGTGATACATCCGATACGAGCATGCGCCTGAAGGAACGGTGCATTTGGCAGGCAGCTCTGCTCATGTCAGCCACCGGCAAAGTGTCGTGATTGGATTCATACAGGGCTGCTGCAAGTCATCAATTTTTTTGGTTTTAAAGTTAGACTTGAAAGCTGTACAATGTTTGTTCCATGAAAAAAAATGTATGTTCAGTGGCTAGCATTGTACTGCTAAAGCTTCGATATCCCTAAAAAGGGACCTGAACTGTACTAACGTCTTGTTATATTCAGAAAAGAAGAGATAAAAGTTGCTCCAATCTGAAAGAAAAGAAGAAATTTTTGGACAAATCTTTCATGGTTTTGTTATCTATACAAAGTTTGTAGAACTCAACTATTGCAGCCTATTATAATAGGGGAAAAAAATACTCCCTCTGTTCCAAAATAGATGTCTCGTTTTTTTTTAATTTTGACAAATCTGAGACATCTATTTTGGAAGCGGAGGGAGTACCGTCGATGTAGAATTCAAATCTGCTCTAGTTAATTATTCATTGTAGCTATCTTAGGCAAGGGAGCACCAATACTGTGAGCACCAAACAGTACTCTGCTGATCTCGAGATCTATCGCCATGCTCTGACTTTCTACACTTAGTGGATCGATGAGGATGTCCGTGCTGCTGTTGTTCTCACCTCCAGTGTTCTGCCCCGTATGCTGCTGAGTTCATGAGTCTTCCTACTGCTGCCGCTCAGTGGGCACATCTTCGTCAGCGCTATCAGCCGTCTGGGGATGCTCTTTACCTGTGTGTGGTTCGCCAGGAGCATGCTCTTCAGCAGGGTGATTCCACTATTGATGAGTTCTATACTCAGAGTGCTGCTATCTGGCGTCTGTTTGCGGCATATACTCGTGCTGCCAGATTGTGCGCTCGGATTTGAAGTTTCACCGCATCTATGAGTTTCTGTCTCGGATCCGCCAGGAGTTTGAGCCCCGGCGTGCTCAGCTAAATGCTCGTGGTCGTGTTCCGCTCTCTGAGGTGTTGTCTGAGCTTCGGGCTGAGGAGACACGTCTCCGTGGTGCTGGTTTCTTGCGGTTCCATCTGTGCTTGCTACTCGTGGTCCTCCTATGCCGTATGCTCCCTTGACTCAGCCGCGGTCCTCTGTGCCGCCGCCGATACTACCCAATCCTCCGGGTCAGGGTCAGAGTCAGCACCAGCAGTCTCAGGGTCAGTCGGCCACCCGATGGGCTCGTGGTCGATGATCGTGGTTCTCTTAAATCCTTGCCATTCGTAACAAGGATGGCCACACTTGGGCCGTTATACACGGAATCCCGTTCGTCGTGACACCGAGCTCGTGGGCGTCGGCTCCTTCCGGATCTTCAGCTTGCTCTCTCCATCGTGATATTATCGAGTCTTCGCGTCGCTTCCTACTATGTGCTCTTCTTGACGAGCACTTCTGGTTACGTGACTAATTCTTACGCATCTTGCGACCACCGCCTTCTACGGTCAGTGCGTCCTCGTGGTACTGGATTGAGCTTCCTTTCATATGACCTCACGAGTCTTCTTTTCATCTCTTCGTTCTCTCCCTTCTCTGTTCGTGTTTTTTACAGGTGATGGTACCTCTCTTCCTGTTTCTAGTCGGGCACCCTTTCTACTTCTTTTTCTCTGATATTTCTCATGTTCCTCTTCTTAAGATGAATCATTTCTCTAGCCACCATCTTGACTGGTTGCGCGTCATTCTTGATGTTGATTCTTGTGTTGTCCGGGACCGTCGCTTTACAGGCCTGGTTGGGCCCCCTCGGCCGTGACTCTTCAGGACTTCGGGAGTTAGACTGGCTTAGTGTTTCTTCCGCTGCCACTTCATCTGCCAGTTCTTCTCCGTTCGTCGCCTCTTCTACCAGCTCCTTTCAGCAGTGGCATCATCGTCTTGGTCACCTTTGTGACTCTCACCTGTCGTCATTAGTTCATCGTGGTCTTCTGGGGTCTGTCTCAGGAGATGGGTCTTTACATTGTCAGGGATGTAGGTTGGGTAAACAGATTCAGCTTCCCTATCCTACTAGCGCGTCTGTATCTCAGCTACCTTTTGATTTAGTTCATTCCGATGTTTGGGGTCCGGCTCTTTTCGCTTCGAAAGGGGGCCATCGCTACTATATTTTATTCATCGATGATTTTTCTCGGTACACTTGGTTGTATTTTATGCGCTCTCGCAGTGAAGTGCTCTCCATATATCAGCGTTTTGCGGCCATGGTCCGTACTCAAGATTCTACACTCATTCGTGTGTTTCGTGCTGACTCTGCTGGTGAGTATATCTCCCAGATGTTGTGAGGTGGTCTTGCTGAGCATGGCATCCTTGCTCAGTTCTCCTGTCCTGGCGCACATGCCTAGAATGGTGTTGCTGAGTGTAAGCCGCCATCTTCTTGAGACCACTCGTGCCATGATGATTGCTTCTTCTCTTCCGCCGCATTTCTGGGCTGAGGCTGTCGCTACGTCGGCTTACCTCATCAATATTTAGCCTTCCGCCGCTCTGCAGGGTGGTATCCCCCTTGAGCGTCTATCTGGACAGTCTCCAGACTACTCCATGCTTCGCTTGTTTGGTTGTGTTTGCTATGTTCTCCTTGATCCTCGCGAACGCACCAAACTGACCGCTCAGTCTGTTGAGTGTGTCTTTCATGGATACAGTGATGAGCTGTTGGGACCCCGTTGGTCATCGGATACGTATCTCTCGTGATGTTACTTTTGATGAGACGCATCCTTTCTACTCTCGTCCCACCGCTGGTACCTACCCGGTGAAAGATATCTCTTTTCTTCTCTTTCCCGACACACCTCGTTCTACTTCTATTGTGTCTTCTTCAGGATTTCCTCCCCCTGATGTCTCTTCTTCGACACCGTCCTCCTCTGCTCCGTCTAGTTATCCTAGTTCTCCTCGTTCTCCAGAGTCTTCCTCTGCTATTCCTTCTTCTTCATCATCGTCTTCTGAGCCGTCTTCCTATGATGAGCTTCTCTCTACTCCTAGTTCCTTTTACCTAAATTCTCCATTTCCTTTAATGCAAGATTCATGTGCAGTATTTAGAAATTTGTACCGAAATCATTTGAGATCATGGCCTAGTGTATTGAAGCCCTGGACATGGAAAGATCCATCTGTGGAGATTAGTGAGCTATGAATAGCATCATCTGAATACCAAGGAAAGTTACCTGGCAGGTTTGTAATATATTGACTGTCTTGGTGCTTCCTTCTTGTCCGGCATTAGCCTGCATAATTGTTTAATTCGGCTATGCTTCTTGTTCTTAACATAAACACTGTTTGGAACATCCAGTTTAGGGCATGAACTTCTGTTCCCAGTGACATGGAAGTATGACGTGTATAATACGATGTTAGGAGTGCCCTAAATAAGTCACTGTTGATGGTATGATTAGTTATTTTCCTAAACCTCCTAAACTTAATTTGTAAGATGCATGGTTCATCGTTATATTTTTATTATTTTTTCGTGCTGATGGTGTATGCCTTTTTTTCAGAAGTGTTCTCCAAGACGAACATACAGATGGAGAAGAGCTTACTCTAGGTAGAACTCGCCATAAAAATGATGATTGTCTGGTTGAAATCAATTTAAGCAACAAACGAGCGTGATCCCCAAAAGAAATCTTTTTTGACCAAGCGTGTGTGTTTAGTTGTAATACCATGCCATCAGTTGACGGCGCTCTTGTTAAATAGTTTCATTTACTGTTTCCAATAATAATATACTCCACCAAGTTATCTCACGATTTCTGTTTGAATGCCATGCCGAAGTCATATGTTCTTCAGCAGATGTTTTAACTCTGACCTTTATCTCCTTGCACATTATCCATAGCACTGCAGGTATAAATTTATTTGAAAGATTTGGGTGGATTACTAAAGAGTTCATTTATATTCCTTTACTTGCCATGTACACTTGATTTTGCGATTTTCTGGTGTCATGTCCATACAGATCAGGCATGTGTATTTCTTTCTATTTTCCTTGCAAGTAGGATTGCCAGAATGAGATGAACTGCATATAACTTCCAGATTGTAAAAGCGGCCTATGCAGGTGTGTGGATGAAGTTGCCAAAACTATCATCCCGATGTCGCTGATCAAGCGGTGTGCTATGAGTTACTACAACTTACGCAAGTTTCATCCAATGATACGAGGAAGAAAGAACCGGGCCAGTTCAGAACCGGTGATCGGAGCCAGATGGATACAAACTTACAAATGACACGTTTCCACGGATCTTTTCCTCTTTCTCCAAAATCTGTATTGCTACATTGATGCATTGCTGCTGTATAAGCGGATGTCTTGTATCGTCATATTGGAGCATCTTTTCTTTGTAAAATAAAAAATATATCTTTTTTTACATAAACCATGAAAAGGTTCTTTTGCGGAAAAAACTTTGTGTGCAAAAATTAAATGTCCTAGACACACGTGGGGGAATTTTACTTTTGGAATTTTTGACATTTTGAAGTGTGTATTTACACAAGAAAAAGTTAGTCAGCTCAAAGGGGGGGGAGGGGGTAAGTTGTACGTCTGATCCGTATGAGGGTGGATGAACTAGCTAAAAATGTCATGAATGAAGAGTTGTCATGGCTACTATTCCAAAGGAAATCACAAGTATAGGTGCGTGTGTGTGTGTGTTGTAGCCCCTGCTCGTCCCCCTTGTCTTCGTCCCTGGCGCCCGCGAAGCAGTGACGCTACTGCCGAGGGGACCGAAGTGGCCTGTGGTCATGGCTGTCGAGGCCTCCGCCTGCCCTTTTACAAGGCTGCAGATTTTTAGTCTTTTTTTTGCTACATATGCATATATTTCTAGCTACATACTTGTATCTGTATTGCTACTTTGCTATTTCTTTGAGTGGTACACTATACTTTTTCTATCTCGAAAACATGCTTCAATGATGCTATAATGACACAATGTTTTTGCTATAATTTCCAAGCTCTCCACCGCGTACGAGCAAGAAGCCCATTCCTCCTCCCCGCCGGCGCCTCGCCTCTGCTCCAGCACGGAGATTCCCACCCCCGCCGACGCCATTCCTCCTCCCCCACCCTCTTCAATTTCCCCAATCCGCCTCAGCCACTACTCCACAACGCCAATGCTGCGCCTCCTCCCCCTCTCTCGCAGCTCTTCCTCCACCTCCAGCTCCCAGCGCTCAAGATCCTGGTCTCCGGTAGCCGCTTTTGCCGCCGCTACAGAGCGCGTCCGCGCCGGTACGCTCAGCCCAGAAGACGCACACGAGCTGTTCGACGAATTGCTGCGTCAGGCTACCCCGGTCCCCGAGCGCTCTCTCCACGGCTTCCTTGCTGCGCTCGCCCGTGCCCCAGCCTACGACGACAGAAGAAGTGGCCCCGCCCTCGCTGTGGCGCTCTTCAACCGCGTGTGCCGAGAAGGTGCCGGCTCCCAGGTGGTGCTGCCCACAGTCTGCACCTACGGCATCCTCATGGACTGCTGCTGCCGCGCGCGTCGGCCGGACCTAGGGCTGGCCTTCTTCGGCCGCCTCCTCAAAATTGGCCTGGAGACAGACCAGATCATCGCCAACACCTTCCTCAAGTGCCTCTGCGATGCAAAACGGACAGACGAGGCTGTCAACATGCTGCTGCTTCATAGGATGTCTGAGCTTGGCTGTGTGCCCAATACCATCTCATACTCCATTGTTCTCAAGGGCTTATGCGGCAAAGGAATGAGCCAGAGGGCACTCGACCTGCTCCAGACTGTGGCGAAAGAAGGAGGTGCATGCTCTCTAAATGTGGTGGCATATAGCATAGTCATCTATGGCTTCTTTAAGGAAGGTGAAGTAGGCAAGGCATGCAATCTGTTCCATGAAATGATGCAACAAGGGGTTGACCCCAATGTGGTGACATATAACTCGGTTGTTGATGCGTTGTGCAAGGCCAGAGCAATGGACAAGGCAGAGCTAGTCCTTCGACAGATGGCTGATAATGGCGTTCGACCGAATAATGTGACATACAATTGCATGATCCATGGATATTCCATATCAGGGCGGTGGAAACAGGCGACTAATATGCTCAGAGAGATGACAGGCCGAGGTCTGGTACCAAATATTGTTACTTGCAGCTCGCTCATGGCTTCCCTTTGCAAGCATGGAAGAAGCAAAGAAGCTGCCGAAATTTTTGTATCCATGACTGCCAAGGGACAAAAACCAGATATCATCTCGTACTCTATTTTGCTTCATGGGTATGCAAATGAGCGATGCTTGGTTGACATGATTAATCTCTTTGATTCAATGAAAGACAACGGTATTCGACCCAACTGCCATGTTTTCAGCATATTAATTGGTGCATATGCTAGATATGGAATGATGGATGAAGCTATGCTCATGTTTGCTGAAATGCAGGAACAAGGAGTGAGTCCGGATGTATTCACCTATTCAACTTTAATAGCTGCACTTTGTAGAATGGGTAGGCTGGCCGATGCTGTGGACAAATTCAATGAGATGACTGTTGTGGGAATACAGCCAGACACGGCTGTTTATTGGTCCCTAGTTCAGGGTTGTTGTGTATGTGGTGATCTGGTTAGAGCAAAAGAGTTGGTTTCTGAAATGATGAACAAAGGTATACCGCGTCCCAACATTGTGTTCTTCAGTTCAATAATAAACAGCCTATGCAAAGAAGGAAGGGTTATGTATGCACAAGCTATATTTGACTTGGTTATACAGATAGGTGAGAGACCTGATGTCATTACATTTAATACACTAATCGACGGGTATGGCTTAGTCGGCAAGATGGATAAAGCAGTTGGAGTACTTGAGGCCATGGAATCAGCTGGTGTTGAGCCTAACGTTGTTACATATAGTACACTTGTGAATGGTTATTTTAAAAATGGAAGAGTTGATGATGGTTTGGCTCTATTCACAGAAATGGAGCGTAAGAGAATGAAACTTGACAGTTTTGTATATGGCATCATACTGGATGGGTTATTTCGTGCTGGGAGAACTGAAGCTGCAAAGAAAAGGTTCCATGAGATGATTGAAAGTGGAATAACAGTCAACATTTCCACATACAATATAATACTTGGAGGACTTTGTCGAAATAATTGTGCTGACGAAGCAATCTCGCTGTTCCAGAAATTAGGTGAAATGAATGTGAAATTCGATATTAGAACACTAAATGTCATGATTGATGCAATGTACAAGGTTCGGCGAAGAGACGAGGCTAACAGTCTTTTTGCCGGAATATCAACCAGTGGGTTGTTACCCAATGCCTATACGTACAGCATAATGATAGTAAATCTTCTTAAGGAAGGATCAGTGGAAAAAGCTGACAATATGTTTTCATCAATGGAGAAGAGTGGTATATTTCCTAGCTCTCGTCTTATAAATTATATGATCAGAATGTTGTTGGAAAAAGGTGAGATCATGGAGGCTGGAAAATATATGTCTAAAGTTGATGGGAAGAGCATCTCGCTTGAAGCTTCAACTACTACATTGATGTTCTCTCTCTTTTCAAGGAATGGGAAATATCAGGAGGACATGAAATTGCTCCCTGCAAAGTATCAAATTTTGATGGATTTCGTCGAGTAGCTGATACATTGCATATGAGACAAACTTCTCAGAAAGCACAATTGAGTTTCTGCTCCATAAAACCCTAAGTATAAGGAATCCAAACTGCATGTGTGTAGAAGTAGACCCTTCGCTATTTCATTGAGTTTATTTTGTGGTTTTCCAAGATCACAAGGATGTATGTATAAGGATGTGTGTAGAAGTAGACCCTTCGCTATTTCATTGAGTTTATTTTGTGGTTTTCCAAAATTACTACCTTTTCCTGATACGCTCTATTTCATTAGAAGAACTTTACCCTAGTACTAACGATCCAACATGGAATGAAAGATACATAAACCTCATGACGCTTCTTCTTCCAACAACCCGTGATCGTTCTATTTCTCGAGGAGGGGACTCTTCCAAAATCAATGTGTTTTACAATTGTCAAGAACAATAAAAAAATGTAGTGCCTTTTTCCGATACGCTCTATTCCATTAGAGCATCTCCAAGTGTCTTCCTATATTTGCTTCCAATTGCTATTATAGCAATCCTTGTCTGAAAAACAGCTTCAACAGCCTTTGTATAAGTGGTCCCCTACAAAAAAAAATTAGGAAGCTTAGTATATTGGCCTCTCCACTTGGTATATATGCAAAGTCAAGAGACCAACCCTAAAATTATAGCAATGGTTTGTTCTGGTCCCCTTCAATTTTTAGTCACATTGACATGTGGGTCCGGTGGGTGTGGGATTTGTGTGTGGCTAGCCATGTGTCTTGTCCCCACATGTCATTGTGTGTGTTGGGAAAACATAGCAATCCAGTTTAGAAATGCTACCAAAGCAAAATCAGTTGAGGATTGCTATACCTCCTCTCTCATATTGCTATACTCATTTTTTAGCAATCCATTATAGGAAGGCTCTTGGAGATGCTCTTAGAAACATTTTACCCAAGTAGTGCCTTTTCCAGGCGACTAAATTAATCAAACACTAATGATCCAACAGGGAATGGAATATAGATGAGCCTTATGGCTCTTGTGTCGTCGCTCTCTCATGAGGGCGACCCAAACCCTGGCCGCTGCCACCACTACCCTTACCCTCGCCGTCGCCTGAGAAGGTGGTCATCTATAGGCCATACGTCGGACCATGACAAAGACGGGAGGGGCTCTCTCTGCTTCCTGGCTACGGATTCGGATGCGCAAGCAGCTCTCCGAAAGGGTATGAGATGGCGGCATTTGAAAGCACAACACAATCTTCTTTTGCTATTGATAGCAGTAGCAACATACAAGTTGTTAATTAGCCTTCTTGTCAATTATACACTATTATCCCAGCTTTGTGAGAATTTATGTAACCAATAAGCAAAAGAAGAGGGGCTAAAAGAATCGACCAGCTCACGACACAAACTCTCGTCCCTTGACATCACAGGCACAAAAACTATATGAAGCATACATCCTTTATTACACTCAAAACCACAACCATGATCTGGATGGCGCTGAGCCAACATACAGATACTCTTGATATTGTGTCAAAACGGTAATTCTCAAGACCATAGAACTAGCCAAAGTCAATCTGAATTACACGAAGTGCAACTTCTGTTCATACAGCAATAAGATCACCAGTGCAAATAAACTACATACAAGAAGCAAAAACCAAGAAACACGAAGTGCAACCTCTCATGCAGGTATGTCTTTCAGATCGACTGATGATTTCATGAAACTAGTCTTCTGACTGAAACCCAATAATCCTGAGCCCAGTGAGACTGGTGCTTGAAGTCGCCCATTTCATAGCCAAAAACATGCCCACGTAGGGGACAAGAGAAAGAAATGTAAAGCTATGTAAAACACACGAGACCATATTACACAACTCTACACCCAGGACACATATAGCAGCATCTGCATCTTCTGACTTGATCAGCTACAGTTTCCTTCACCCTTTTCCAACAACATACATATCCACTGCAAAACTAGATGACATCATTTTCAACAGAATACTAAGCGGTCAAGTATTAATTTTTTATTGGAACATCCAAAATTTAAGGAGAGCAGCATTTCTAACTCACCACAAAGCTTGCGTCTCGACAGCCCTCCGCAATGACATCTACTCTCACTTGATCTTTTCTGCCTTAATTAGTTTCCTGCACCAAACAGAAAGCCCACATGTTTAAACAACTATTGGATAATTACAGGTACTATGTATGGCAGCAATGATCCTACAAAAAGCTAGCTAGGGCAACAATTCACCAAGGCTTAAGTTATAAAACGGAACATACATTGACGTGCAAATGATTTCTTGGTGCACAATACATATATAGCCAGTGCAAAGGTATTCACCATCAAATATATGGTCTCAACAGAGAATTACATATAAAAGAAGATACGATACCTGATAGCTATATATATCATGACAACTACGTCTCAATAGAATGAGAAACCATCTAATACTTCAAATCCACATGCCAAAAACAAAAACTTCAGCCCCTTTACAAATGCCAAACATACCAACATACTAGAGTAATGAAAAATACAGTAGGACCAAGGAGATACCATCCAGATTCTTACATTTCAATCCTAACATGTCCGTTGATCGGCGATAATGTATACATCCATGTGCAAAAAGGTTGGAAACAAAAGGTCCACTTAACTAGAGAGGGTAGCTTTTTATTTCACAAGACGGTCGTGGTCATACACTTGTACTGATATACATTTAGCAAAGAAATCACGTCGCTGGAAAATTGCCACAAAGTAGCTAACAACATGATCAACATAAGCTAGAGAAGTCATCTTCGAAACCAGATGTCACTAAAAGGCATGTACATGGGCGAACATAAACCCTAGGCATGGCATGATCTAGAAAAAAATGTACAATTCTAGGATCAACTAAAAATCCATAAAAGGGATTATAAAGGAGTAAATACTACATGGAATGATCATGCAGACTCACAGCAACGTATTCATGGAGCCAATGAAACAGAAATATCTAAGAATTAAGCAAACGGACATAGGGGAATCTAGAAATCAAGCAAACAAGCTAGAACATTAACCATGTGACCCCTAGATGAGCTAAGCATAATCATCAGGTATCGTATCTATATGACATAGGATAGAGAGGCATGTAGAACTCACCAGGACAAAGGAAAGCCAAATGCCACCAAAGTTGCAGCAGGGCAGGTGCATCCGTCATTGCATGGCGGTGGGCCACCCACAAAAGGAAGAAGAGGTGGACGAGAAGGGACCCAACCATGGCCTATGACTGTGCTGCAAGAGTCCATATGGTTGACCCCATATTCACCACCACCAATAGGCTACAGAGGAGCAACAAACTTCGAGGTTTCATATGCTGTCTGTATAGGATGCCTGACATTCTTTCACAGAAACTTCAAAGAATAATTTTTCAAAAACAAATATAATTGCAGAATAAGAAGGAACCAATGAGAACGACAACACGTAACAACTCCAATCTAAGAAATTGTTATACATATCATGACAACTATATCTCAGCAGACTGAGAAACCATCTAATACATCAAATCCACATGCCAAAAAAAAAACACTTTGGCCCCTTTACACATACCAAACACACCAACATACTAGAGTAATGAAAAATACGGTAGGACCAAGGAGACACCATCGAGATTCTTACATTTTAATCCTAACACATCCCTCATATACATTGATCAGCGCTATTTTATACTTCCATGTGCAAAAAGGTTAATAAGTGCAAACAAAGAGTTCAGTTAACTAGAGAGGGTAGCTTTTTTATTTCACGAGATAGCCGTGGTCATACACTTGTACTGAGATACATTCAGGAAAGAAATCACGTCGCTAGAAAATTGCCACAAAGTAGCTAACAACATGATCAACATAAGCTAGAGAAGTCATCTTCGGAACTACAAGTCACTAAAAGCCATGTACATGGGTCATACATAGCACCCTAGGCATGGCATGATCTAGAAAAATATGTATGATTCTAGGATCAACTAAGAAATTCTTCTGAAGGAGTAAATACGACATGGAATGATCATGCAGACTCACAGCAATGTATTCATGGAGCCAGTGAACCAGAAATATCTAAGAATTAAGCAAACGGACATAGGGGAATCTAGGAATCAAGCAAACGAACCAGAACAGTAACCCTAGATGAGCTAAGCATAATCATCAGGTATTTATATTATGATATAGGTGAGAGAGGCACAATAGAACTCACCGGGACAGAGGAGAGCCAAGTGCCACCAGTTGCAGCACGGCACGGCAGGCGCATCCATCATTGCATGGCAGCATGGAACCCACAAAAGGAAGAAGAGGTGCAGGATTGCATGGTTGACCCCATGATCACCACCACCACGAGGCTATAGAGGAGCAACAAACTTCGAGGTTTCATATGCTATCTGTATCAGTATGCCTGACATTCTTATTCTTTCACAGAAACTTCAAAGAGTAAATTTTCAAAAACTGCAGAATAAGAAGGAACTAATGATAACAAGAACAAGTAACAGCTCCAATCTAAGAAATTGATAATTTATCACAAAGACAATTGCCATGTAGAAAAAGACGATCTTTACTAGTACTGCCACAAATTGTACAAAGGACAAGTACAAACTCATCCATAAAAAAATAGAAAGAAGCATAATGCACAAGTTGATGATAATATGAACTCATATTATGCGATGGATAAAGCTCTATTATTGAGACAAAGCGTATGTTAGAGGCAACCAAGCACGCATATGTAATAACATGTGCCATTGATATAACCAAATCAAACACATTAAAATCATAGAATATTTCAAGCTATACTTTCCTACATAGGACAGTAGATATGTTCTTGTGCAGTAAGAGATTTTTTTACAACCAACATAATCTGAGCAATCTATGGAAAAGACAAAAACAAAACAAAACAGTGATTAGTGAGAAAGGTCGCAATTTAACATGAATGGCTCGTCAAGGCCTGAAGATATACTTACCAAACAGCACATCATCGCGTGTTTCTCAAACAGATTTGAGATTATACAAATAAAAACCACTTGCTCCCTGGATATCCAATAACATTCATGTATCCAATGGTCAGTAACTATTGGTGCAGGAAATAATATACTAAGGCAAAGCTCCAGCAAAAAAGAGAGAGGATTGATCGTAATTTCAAATAAGAAGTGATCAAGGAATTATAACGAGGAACTTATTCTAAAAGCATGTAATAAATCTGATTGCTCTGTGGTTAAGTGAATAAAGTGTAAAACAAAGAGGGAGATAAACTAAATATATTATTTAGGGCTGAACCTAAAGTGTGATTGTTCATCAGGCCTCTGTCTCTGAATGTCTTATGGACTTCTGACAGGCGCACACAAGAGGATGGCCCCATCATGCCCATTGCTGCTTCTTCATTCAGGTGTTAGAATTTGATATGCCTTTGGGTGCCCCTTTGCGAAATTAGTTTGGCTGCTATATGTAATCTCCCATCTTCAGATTGTTCCCATTGCGCTCAACTCAAATTATATTTCTAGCTGGCGGGTGGCGGCGACAATGTCTAAGAAAGTGAAAGAAGCATCATAAAAATGCACATCTTTAGGCCACTGTGTATACTGTTTGGCATATGTGGAAGGCTATAAACCGATGTCGCTGCGAAGATGATGTTTTCACTAGTCAGGAATGCTCATCTGGCACGAGATGATCTACTTGGTTAGGCTTTAGGGGAGTCTTTCCCTGTCATTTTATTTTGCTTTTCTCTTTGTTACCTCCAGGCTGCTTAAGCCTTTGAACAGTTTTCCTTCATTTCTAAGACATCCCCATAAAAAAAAAGTTCTATGTACTCCCTCCGGTCCATATTAATGTTCTCAACTATGTTTAGATTCATATGTATCTAGTTAAGTATTTAGACTAGATGCATTAAAAGCTCACACCGGTAAATTATTGGCTATACTGTTGCCCACATCATGAAGAAAAATAGTTGAATCTTCAAATAATTAAAGCTGAAAGAAATCATACCGGAAATACTTTTCTCACATGTATGCAACAAGTTCCACCAGTGCAACTATAAAAGCATAGAGTACAGAAGCCTCTCGCAAATTGCATATAGCATCATTAATCTCAAACATCCGTTCTTTGAGGACCCATTTGCATTGAGACACATAACAGATTAGTCAAACTAAAAGTAAAGGAAAGTACATGACATTGCTAAAAATCCATTTATATAAAGGAAAGTACTCCCTTCGATGCGATTTAACTGTCAAAGGTTTAGGCAAAGACATTGCTAAAAATCCATTTATATAAAGGAAAGTACTCCCTTCGATGCGATTTAACTGTCAAAGGTTTAGGCAAAGACCAACGACAATAAAATCGCATCAGAGGGAGTAATTGTTTAGAGAGATTAAAATATCTAAGGTGGCTGCTAGAAAAGATTGTATTAGTATTCATTGTGCTTACCTTCACCACTCCTCAGTCGCCATCAGAATTCATAACCCCTAAAACTGCAACCAGTGGTATTAGACTACTCAGTCTGCCTTCCCTTTCCCATCGAATATGAAAAGATTCATATACATTCTACTTTCTTTGGACTTTGAAACACCACAGAATGAACTCACTGCTACAAGCAGGCAGCTTGGATTTCTTATACAGTTATACTGGAAGAAGTCTTTATGCCAAAAAAAAACTCAATTGTGCTTTCCGAGGAGTTGGTCACATGTGCAATGTTCCAACTAGTCAACCAAATCTATCAAAAAATTGATACTTTGCAGGGAGCAATTTCATGTCCTCCTGATATTTCCCTTTCCTTGAAAAGAGAGACAACATCAATGAAGTAGTAGAAGCTTCAAGTGAGATGCTCTTCCCATCAACTTTACACAAATATTCTCCAGCCTTGGCAATCTCACCTTTTTCCAACAGCATTCTGATTATACAATTTATAAAACGGGAGTCGGGAATGATGCCACTCTTCTCCATTGACAAAAACATATTGTTCGCATCCTCCACTGCTCCGTCTTTTAGAAGATTTATTATCATTACTCCGTAAGTAGAAGCATTAGGCACCAACCCACGGGCCGATATCGCAGCAAACAAATCCTTAGCTTCTTCTTTTCTTTGAACCTTATGCATTGCATTAATCATGGTATTGATTATTGTAATATCGAATTTCACATTCATTGCACCTAAATTCTGGAACAGAGCGATTGCTTCGCTATCACAATTATTTCTGCAAAGTCCTAAAAGAATTATCTTGTATATCGAAATACTCACTGCTATCCCAGTTTTGATCATCCCGTTGAACATTTCCTTTGCATCAACAGTTCTCCCATCACGATATAACCCATCCAGTACGATACCATATGTAACAGTGTCAGGTTTAGCTCCCTTACACGGCATTTCTTTGAATAGAGTCAAACCATCTTCGACCCTTCCATTTCTAAAATGGCCATTAACAAGTGTACTATAAGTAACAACATCTGGCTCAATGCCAACTGATTCCATAGCATCAAGTACTCCAAGTGCTTTATCCATCTTGCCAACTAAGCCATACCCGTCAATTAATGAATTGAATGTAATGGCATTAGGCCTCTCGCCTATGTGTATAACCAAATCAAGGATATCATGTGCATCCATAACCCTTCCTTCTTTGCACAGACTGTTTATTACTGAATTGAAGAACGCAATGTTAGGACGAGGAATACCTTTGTTCCCCATTTCAGAAACCAACTCCTTAGCTTTAACCAGATCACCATGTACACAACAACCCTGAATTAGGGACTGGTAAACAACTGTGTTCGGCTTTACTCCCACGGTACTCATCTCATCAAATTTATCCACAGCATCGGCCAGCCTACCCATTCTACCGAGTGCAGCTATTAAAGTTGAATAGGTGACTACATTCGGACTGACTCCTTGTTCCTGCATTTCAGCAAATATGAGCATAGCTTCATCCATCATTCCATATCTAGCATATGCACCAATTAATATGCTGAAAACATGGCAGTTGGGTCGAATACCGTTGTCTTTCATTGAATCAAAGAGATTAATCATGTCAACCAAGCATCGCTCATTTGCATACCCATGAAGCAAAATAGAGTACGAGATGATATCTGGTTTTTGTCCCTTGGCAGTCATGGATACAAAAATTTCGGCAGCTTCTTTGCTTCTTCCATGCTTGCAAAGGGAAGCCATGAGCGAGCTGCAAGTAACAATATTTGGTACCAGACCTCGGCCTGTCATCTCTCTGAGCATATTAGTCGCCTGTTTCCACCGCCCTGATATGGAATATCCATGGATCATGCAATTGTATGTCACATTATTCGGTCGAACGCCATTATCAGCCATCTGCCGAAGGACTAGCTTTGCCTTGTCCATTGCTCTGGCCTTGCACAACGCATCAACAACCGAGTTATATGTCGCCACACTGGGCGCAACCCCTTGCTTTGTCATTTCGTGAAAGAGATTGCATGCCTTGCCTACTTCGCCTTCCTTAAAGAAGCCAGAGATGACTGTGCTATACACCACCACATCGAGAGAGCATGTACCTCCTTTTGCCACTGTCTGGAGCAGGTTGAGTGCCCGCTGGCTCATGCTATTGTCGCATAAGCTCTTCATAACAATGGAATATGAGAATGCATTGGGCACACAGCCGAGCTCGGACATCCTATGATGAAGTAGTACGTCCACAGCTTGATCAATCTGTTTTGCATCGCAGAGGCACTTGAGGAAGGTGCTGTTGATGATTTGGTCTGTCTTCAGGCCTATTCTGAGGAGGCGGCCGAAGAAGGCCAGCCCTAGGTCCGGGCGACGCGCGCGGCAGCAGCAGTCCATGAGGATGCCGTAGGTGCAGACTGTGGGCAGCACCACCTGGGAGCCGGCATCTTCTCGGCACACGCGGTTGAAGAGCGCCACGGCGAGGGCAGGGCCACTTCTTCTGTCGTCGTAGGCTGGGGCACGGGCGAGCGCAGCAAGGAAGCCGTGGAGAGAGCGCTCGGGGACCGGGGTAGTCTGACGCAGCAATTCGTCGAATAGCTTGTGTGCGTCTTCTCGGCTGAGCGTACCGGCGCGGACGCGCTCTGTAGCGGCGGTAAAGGCGGCTACCGGAGACCAGGATCTTGAGCGCTGGGAGCTGGAGGAGGTGGAGGAAGAGCTGCGACAGAGGGGGCGGAGGCGCGACATTGGCGTTGTGGAGTAGTGGCTGCGGCGGATTGGGGAAATTGGAGAGGGTGGGGGAGGAAGAATGGCGTCGGCGGGGGGACGGAATCGCGGTGCTGGAGCAGAGGCGCGGCGTCGGCGGGGGCTGGAGCAGAGGCGAGGCGTTGGCGAATGGGCTTCCTGCTCGTACGCGGTGGAGAGCTTGGACCTTGGAGTCGCACACACAAGACACAACGGACATGAATCTGCTCGTAGGTTCTGCTAGCAGCTCACTCACTTGGCATGAACCACGTATTTTTTGCCAAATCTGTCCAAATTTGAAAAGTTCAATTCAATCCTTTCCTAAAACTAATTTGGAATCTGACCCCTGGGGTCGGCGTCGTTTAAAATGACGCCGAAGTTATACAGATTGGTGCCAAGATGAAGCTGTTGGGAGGCAAACTAGGGAGGTGTTGTTTTAAAGCGGCCACGCTCATTTAAAACGGAGACCTCCTTCAGGTCGGTTTTCTGTTTTGTGTGCGCCGACATGTACAACTTCGCGCCATTTTAAACGGCGCCGATTCCAGGGGTCAGTGTCCGAATTAGTTTCGAAAAAGGGTCAGACTTGATTGAACTTTTGGGACTTGGGCAGATTTGGCAAAAAATACATGAACCACCGTTCGTACGCGGTGGGAGCCCTCCGTCAAATAACTCACTTAAGTTTGTGTAGCCAAATCCCTAAGGAGCTCTAAGCTCCCTGGTTTTAAAGCGTGGTGGCACGGTCAGTTTGGGCCCTAGCAGATGAGAGCATTGTTGAGCACATGAGTAGTAATGGGGGTGGTTCTGCAAAGCTGTGGCTCTTTGAGACGATGGATACGTTGTCACGGGATGATTTTGCTAAAGTGGCAGTGACTCTCTGGGCGATCTGGTTCGCGCGCCGAAAGATCATACATGAGGACGAATTCCAGAGCCCTCTATCGACGCACCTCTTCATTGAAAGCTACCTCCGGGACCTTGCAATTGTGGGCAAGCCACGGGTGGATGTTGGTGCAGCGAGCAAGTCCAGCTACCCGAAGTGGATCCCTCCACTTCCGGGGTGCGCCAAGCTGAATGTTGACGCAACAATGGCGAAGACGAGACCAGGAGGAGCCATCGGTGTGGTATGCAGGGACGGGATGGGCAGGTTCCTGGGAGCATCAGCGCTCACTATCCAGGGCATCTCGAACCCAGCAGTGATGGAGGCCCTGGCGTGCGAAGCTCGCCCGCATAAGATATCTGACACCAGCAGGATAACTGTCGCAACGGACTGCCTCTATGTCGTCAGTGACATGGCGAGGCCCTACGATGGAAGCTACAACATGGTACTCCAGGAGATCAAGGTGACATCTGCTGCATTCTTGGAGGTCTCTTTTAAGCACGAAAACCGAGCTTCCAATATGGAAGCACACAGATTGGCACGATCGGCAACTTCGAGTAGGGTTGGATGACAGGTTTGGCTTGTTGAGCCCCCTGGCGGACTTTGTATTCTGAACAATGTTTCTGATTGAATAAGGTGCTATATTTCCCTAAAAAAAATCAATGAGGTCGGTTTCGCACAGTGGAGAAGTGGAAAAGAGGAGGCGACACGAAGAGGCACTACCACACGGCCACAACACCATCCTCCTGCAGGCCCGCTCTGCTCTCCACCCCCTCTCCCGTAAAGGAGATGGCGGCGATGGCTACAGATCTGGAGAAGAAGCGCGGCGCGGGAGCTGCAGGAGTACCCACGAAGGTGGGGGAAGAATATAAGCGCGTCGCAAGCGGACGCTTGGGTGGTCCTCAAGCCATGGCGTTGTCACCGTCGTCGAGGGAAGAGGACTGAGGGAGCGTAAGTGCCGGCGGCCTGAGCTGGCGGACGTGCAACATGACATCGGTGCCGCAGAGCAACAGACCCTGCTTCGCCGTCGATCTCCGTCTCCTACCACGACCACTTCCGTGAGGCCATGGACGATCTTACGTCGCCAGCAAGGGAAACCCGTGCGTCGTCTACGATGCCGTCAAGCGTCGTTCTTGCGCCCTCCGCCTCGCTGCCGAGGCCATCCACCTCTACCCCTGCAACTACCCCGTAGGACTTTCGGTCCCTGCTCTCTCCTTCTTTCCCTATTCGTATTGGAGATTTGACTGGAAATTACTAGAGCTTAAATTGTTTCATGGTGATTGCATGAACTGTGATGCTGATGCTGGCAAGATGTGATGGAAACAATTTCTCATCCATTATAACCATGGTTCATACCTTATAGTAGATGAGGCCTCAAATTAGTTTGTTGTGCAGGGAGTAGGTAGGTGGATAATCGTGTGTAATGTGGAGGGAAATCCAGCTATGAGCATGTTAACCTTATTTAGGGAGGAAATACAAAATTAATATTTAGCTATTTGAGTTTTGCGGTCCTGTTCCAGTGTATGAAAAACAAGGGAATGGGTTGGAGTATGTTTTCAATTGGAAATGTTCAGTCTGTATAGTTTGCCGTTGTTTTGTAGCTTAATGCCATGCATTTCTTTTTGATGCGTTGTTTAATTCACAAGTTCTTTTTGTTTAATAGGTCTGGCATTTCAGGCGTGTTGTTCTAAAGGCACTGGATGCTGATTTGCTGCAAGAACTCCCAGCCCAAGGATGGCTACCGCTAGGCCTAGGTTGTGTCACTGTTGTTGCCGCTGTAACTTTGATGAGGAGACGGGAAATTGCAGTAAGATAAACTATCATCTATATCTTTGTTTCTTCAGCAATGCATTGCGTGGCTTATATGCTAACTAATTCTCGATGCAATTGAACTAAATCTGCACCCAATGACTTATTTTAACGGTTTTGCTGCATAGAAATAATGCACAATATAATATTTTTGCTGATTTTGGCTCATAGTCAATTTCTAAAAGCTTGAACTTATTGACACCTATGAGTTTTTTTCGTTTTGTACCTATGTGATAAATGATTTTCATGCAATTCTAAGTATAGTCTATGCATTAGATTGGTTTCTACTGCTCATATTGTGCAATGTTCTTGGGGAAGCATAGATACAAAGAACGTACTTATGTTCTTGATACTGTTCATGAATTAGATCATCACCCTCAAGATTTTTAAGCCACAAGGGTACCAGAGTGTTGGCCCTGATCTAGGTATTGTAATTGAGTTGATGACTATGTTGAACCAACATAATTATTCGGTCAAGGATTTCAGGGTCGCTAGACATCGATTGCCTTCACCTCATTGTTTGGAGTTTGTGATTTGTATTGTTGGGTCGGATCCTTAGAAAATAGTCCTCTCGCAGCGCCTGAGTTAGCCGCCCTTATTTTTGGCGATCTTACTGTCGACTGGTGTAAGTTCGACATAGTTATTCAGTATGTCGATGGTTGAAATTACTGTCTAAATATCAATACTTATGGATTACAGGTTCAATTTCTGGTTCAGTCTTCCTGCACTGACTATAATTATGACTTCAGTTGTGATATGCACATATTTATCTTTCTTTATTGTAGACGAAATACAATTTTACATTACCCGGCTTTGAGAAAGTTATAGGGTCTCACAAAAGAAGAAACAAAGAAATCTGGGAACATCACCAGCGACCTTACAACACAGGTTTTAACCATACTATGAACATCGTGGAAATAAGCCACTCAGGTTAGATGTACGAAGCAACAGAGTAATCGTAGAAGCCCCTCTTTTTTTCCTTTTGCATTGGAGCATAGATTTATACATGCGTATACTTCGTTAAGATGCACTTTCCACAAGAAACTTCATGGGAAAGGTCTTCTCAAATTTATATGCCTATATTGGCTGGGATGTATGACATATGTACAGTATGCGTATAGTAATTATTATATGTATGCATATTTGTGAAATATAAAAACTTCGGATTGACTGTACAATCTAAGTATAAAGGGCAATGCAAATGCAACCGTTGCAGATTCGACTCGAGTCTGCAATCATGTAAGTATGACAATGATGTTTCTCTTACACATGGTTCACTCTTCCTGTTACCAGAAATATAACGACTTTTGAGAAATCTGAGTAAAGGTCCATTGTTCTTTAGGGCAGGTGAGAAATCATGATTTCTTTTCAGAAGAGTATTTGATAAAATTGTGTTGCCGCATATTCTTTGGAACGCACATGTCCTTATAAGTGATTTTTTACGATTATTCTGTGATTTCTTACTAGATTTGGGTAACCCCAGAATCATTTTTTGGAAGAGCTTCCTACTTCACTTCCTCCTAGCCTATAGTTTTTGAGTTTTTCTGAATTAATCATCTGTTGCTAGATCCATGGTTGTTCAAACTGAATTACTACTGTCATATTGTCCCTTATTTACCAAAATATTGTTGACTTCCTAAATAGAAAAAAATCCAAGGTTATACAACACTTTCTTAATTATGCATCTAGTAATATTCTATTTGTTTAGCATGATGCAACCGTGGTTTCTGTCCAAAAAAACTTAGTTATTCATGATAACAGAACTACACTCATGATGATTGGCATTGCGTATCACAGACTCTTCTTTACATCATTGCTAGACAAGTATTTTTTATAACAGCTCACTTACTATCTCTTGATATTAGACAATATTTAAGATGCGATGAAGGGCTTCGGGCATAGTGTCATTCCCACTTCCACCACAGAGGATACCAAGATACCGACTTATCAAGGCTGTATGCGCACAAGCTCATGTTGTAAACAGAAATACATTTTCCTAAATAATAGTCCTTTTGATTTTGGAACAACTTCATTCAACTGTCCTCTTGCATACATATTTCCATACATATTGCGATCAAGTGTCTTCACAATGTTCATGTTAATGAGTACTTATCTCTCTCTTTTTTGTGTCCTCGAGTTTCCAAAGTAATTCCCTTATCCCTACCGTCTTGTGAAATGGAACTCAATTTTTTGAGAGCTAAACCGTTGTATTTTTTATGTTATTGTCATGTTTAATTTCGTAGATCAATATACGGTGGGTATACATCTAATAGGACATCTTCTCTTTTATTTTCATGTTTAGTTGTGTCGTCTGAATTCTCCAAGTTATTTCGTTATCCATACTGTTTGGCAAATGGATTTTGGTTTGTGACATCTTGAAACTCTTGAAGAATATAATATATAGTATAAAAAATGCAAATCAAGCTATTGAGATACATTCTGGTTTGCGACATTATTTGAGTTTTGTAGAACAATATATAATATGTAAAAAAGAGATGATTTATAATGATAGAAGACAAGTCGTGCGGCAAGGTGCGCGGGGTCCTTCTAGTTATATACCAACTCCGACCCATATTACTTGACTCTAACTTGTCTAGATTTAAATAAATCTAAACACTATTTAATATATAGATTTATCTAAATTTTAACAAATCCAAATCAACTAATATGAATTAGAGGAAGTATCTTTTTGTCGCATGAACCTGTTCCAAACTTCCAACACAGCGATTTCTATTTTCTCTTCCCAGCCAGGGAGTCAAGTTTTTTTAAGTCAGATTTTTTTCTTAAAAATAAAACAAAACTTCATGTCATGAAAATACGATAGAATCTGAATAGTTTCTATACTAAAAACAGGTCTTGTCATAAGTCGAAATTTACCTAGTGTAAAATTTTATTTAAAGGGAGCTTGTAGAGAGAGACCAAAATTTTATTTTACAACACCAATAGAAGTCAAAGTTTGGGTAGCCAATCTTGTAACCCTGTGTAAGACTTTTTTGTAGGAGGGAAATAAAGAAATGTACAATAAAGAAGTTTGGGTAGTCAATTTTGCACCCTCTTTGTTTCATTGAATAAGACGTCCTTGTTTTAACGTGTTTTTCTTTTGATCAAGAATTACTCAAACCAAGGAACTGGAATTGGAGTTCAGCTCCAGTAATCTCCATCAAAGTCGGCCAAAACACAACTGATCAGATAGCAGACGAACATGCTGAACTGCGCCTCACAGCCTACTGTGGCACCTCACACGCGCCTCAGTAAACAAAAGAAAATACTGAACGATGGATTCATACGTCGCAAAGACATTAAACAAGAAATGATCAAGCCAACAAAAAGTCGCTGGAGTTAAGCTTATGCTTATTAACTTTTTCAGCTTGTGAGTATTGACACCTGAAACATGTGACACATACTAGATCTCGGACAACATGATTGGGGACTGCATAAATAACAATTCAGATATTTCATAGTACAGAAGCATTCTCTATTGCCCCAACAAACATAGCATCTGCATCATCCCTTCTGGTCCAGGACAAATCAACCTGACAGAAGCCATCTCAGATACCCAGTTCTATCATCGTAAGTAGGCGCATCATCAGGAACAACAACCCACTTTCCCATGGAAGTTCCGAAAGATATCGGTTTTCGCCTGCCCACCTGGATGAGGGTCGTAATTACTCATCGCCTGCGCCTGACGAAACCACGTCCTTAGCAGGAATCGCCTTCACTGAGAGCAAAATACGATTTCTTGGTTCAGCAATCATACAAAGATTCTGAATCCTATGAATGTGCCCGTGGTTACAAGGTTATGGTTTTTAACTCGCATATGAAGAGTGCATGCTAAATATTGGAGCAGTTTTTGTTGCAATGAAACAAGAGCTTACAATAGGATTAGGGAACTTAAAATTTATTTCCTATCGAGTGCATTCTCAGCCATCAGATATGCTGCCATTATGTCCATGTGCTCTAGCCATCAGATATGCTGCCATTATGTCCATGTGCTCTGTTCCATTCAAAAACACCGCATTATGGTGACAAGTGCACGAAACAGGATACAAAAAGCTCAAGGTAAATTCAAGACTATGCTCCATGCAGGTATTAGATGAGAGGATCAAAAGTTCGCATAATTTATCTTTAACTTTGATACATTGTATCGCTGACCCCTCCAACCTACATCAAAATGCAATTTTGCACAAGAGGACGCATTGCAGTTGCAGCGGAGCAAATTCTCAGTGGGATTAAATTTGATGCATAGCTATTGACTATTCTCCACAAATCATCCACTATTCGCCTTAGCAGCTACAAGTTGAACACTACTAACAGTAACACCAAATAACAGCATAGAAACGCTTCTTGCATAGCCATGGGAAGAAATAAATGACTGATAAACTGATGATGCACTGAAGTAGACATCAAAATGGCTAAAGCCAAACTTGTACAAGCGGGATACAGACAGATATTTGCTGAATGCTTAGCCATGTGCCAAATCATACTGGAAATGCATTTCTCACAAGTATGCAACAAGCTCCACCAGTATGACTGACAGCATAGAATACATGAGCCTCTTGCATCAGCTTGTAGATCCCCTAATTGAATATAGCATCAGCAGCCTCAAACATCTGTTCGTCCAGACCCTTTTGCCCAGAGACACATAACAGATTTGTCAAACTAAAAATAAATACACCCTTGCATACATAGCAGATGACTGCGAACGACATTAATAAAAATGCATTTATATGAAGGAAACTAATTCTTTAGAGAGATAAAAAAATCTCAGGTGGCTGCTAAAAAGATTGTATTAGTATTCGTTGTGCTTACCTTTCCCACTCCAAGGTCGCCATCAGAAGCCTAATCATTAAAACTGCAACCAGTTGTGTCAGACTACTCGATGTACCTTCCCTTGCCCATCGAATATTAAAAGATTCATAGGCATTTCATGTTCTTGTGACACATGGCAGAATGAACTCACTGCAACAAGCAGGCAGTTTGGATTTCTTATACAGTTATACAGGCCGAAGGCTTTATGCAAGTAAAAACTCAATTCCGCTTTCCGAGGAGTTGGTCTCATATGCAATGTTTCTTCTGCAACTATTCCTGTGCAAATATTTTGGGACTACTACTGTTTTCATGCAGCTTACAGCTGAACATGCTAATGGTAACACCAAATAACAGAGCAGAACTAAACGATTGATAAATTAATGATGCACTGAAGTAGATATCACATTCTGCTACAAAATGGATAGATCCAACCTGTACAGGCTGCATACAAACAGGAATTTGGCTGAATCCATAGCTAGCTAGTGACAAAACCAAGTTTCTGTTAACCAAAGTTTCAGAAACATATAGAATGGCGCCTTTTAATCGACCCCAATTCCTTGCCAACTCAGTTTACATCTACGTGACAGTGTTCATTCAAGATTGAGCAACAAAATGAGAATGGTTCGCCTTCAACTTTTTTCGGATTGCGCAACGTAGAAAGAAACTGAGATCGGAAGAGGAAGAGGAAGAGGGATGGGTATGGTGGAGGAACTCTAGGTAGTCCTCGCTGTGTGTGTATAACTGAAGCGGAGAACTAAGCCCGGTGCATCTTTGCAAGGCGGTGGTGGCATCTCCTCTATGGGAATTCGGTTTTGGTCTACAATTTAGCACATCAGGCAGCGGAGGATAAAGAAATTAATGGGGACGGTAAAGGTTGCAGCTTGGATCTTTCGAACCCTTACTGTGGAAGAGCAATACAGAGAATATCTGAGCTGGAGAGGAATACACACAGCAGTGTACGAGCGCAAAGAAGTTCTCTGTCACCCAAGGCGGTGTTGGTGACCTGCAGCCTGAAGCAAAATCTCACACCGGTGAATTCTGTTAAAATTGGCCATTTGGATCTTCTAGCCTAAATGATTACAGTAGCACTCTTTGGGTTGGATCTGAGAGATGAGAGAGAGACTACCTGCGCCCTGGCTTGATAGGCAGGAACCGGAGGGGATTCCGGAGCCAGAGCCGGAGCTAGATCCGCCGTCGCTGAGCGTGGGAGGTTGAGAGCGGTGGCGGCGGAGCTTCCCGTCGGCCTAGTGCGAACCCTAATCGGTGGGCGTGTTGGTGGGGGGCTGCGGCGCACGGTCAACCTCGTACCGTGTGCGTCCGGCCCCCACCTATTTATATACGCACTGGCGACAGGGGCCCACAACCATGGATAGGGTTGGGCGCCCCCCGATTAGGGCGCGTTGAGGGACTCCGTTCGGACCGTTGGGCCCGAACGTGGGAGAGATCTATCCAACATTCTCCCCCTAGATTTCGACTTTATTTTTAACTTTGTACTTTACTTATTTCATCACAGAATGATACATAGAGCATGTTTCATCGTCTCAGCTCAATTGCCGATAGAATCAGACAGCTACTATATACCTTCATGTTCTGAAACAAATTCTGTTACTTTTGGGCCTCTATAGCCCAGGAATCATAGGCTTACCATTAAACCCATGCCGGCTATGTGTTCCTTGAACACATTGGGTGGTAAACCTTTCGTTAGCGGATCCGCAAGCATATCCTTTGTCCTTATATGCTCGAGACTTATAGTTTGATCCTGGACTTTGTCCTCCACAACATAATACTTTATATCTATAGACTTTGAAGCATTACTCGACTTGTTGTTGTGAACATAGAATACCGCGGGTTCGTTGTCACATTACATCTTTAGTGGTCTGCTGATGCAGTCAACCACTTTGAAGTCGAGTAAGAATTTCTTTAACCATAACGCCTGTCTCATGGCCTCATAACATGCTATAAATTCTGCATACATCGTAGATGATGCAACTATCGACTGTTTGGCGCTTCTCCACGAAATAGCACCTCCTGCGAGAGTAAAGACATACCCTGTCGTGGACTTTCGATCGTCTATCTCCCGCAAAATCTGCATCTGAATACCCTTTTATCTCTAGGGAATCAGATCTTCTGTATGTTAGCATGAGGCCTTTTGTGCCTTGCACATAGCGCAAAGCTTTCTTTACCATCTTCCGGTTTCTATGCCGGATTCTCTTGATATCTACCGAGTACCCGGTGATAAATGCTAAGTCGTATGAGTGCACTTGTGCATACCGTAAGCTTCCAAAACCAAGCATATGGTATTGACTTCATTTGATCGATCTCATATTGATTCTTTGGACATTGGGATTTCAAAACTGTCGCCCTTGACTATGGGAGCAGGTGTTGAATTACTCGCATGCATATTGTATTTCTTTAAAATCTTTTCACAATATGCTTTCATGTAGTCCTAACACTCCATTCTTTCTGTCTCGGTGAATTTCTATGCCCAAAACATAAGATGCTTCACCAAGGTCTTTCATGTCAAAGTTTGATGACAAGAATTTATTTGTTTCTAGTAGTAGACTAACATCACTGCTAGCAAGCAGAATGTCATCCACATATAGAATTAGGAAAATATATTTCCCACTTTTGAACTTTGCATAAATGCAATTGTCCTCAACATTTTCCTTGAATCCAAATCTTTTAATGGTATCATTAAACTTTAAATACCACTACCTAGAGGCTTGCTTTAACCCATAAATAGATTTCTTTAGGCGGCATCCCATATGTTCCTTCCCCTCCATGAAAAAACCCTTGGGTTGTTTCATGTAAACATTTTCTTCTAAATCTCCATTTAGAAATGCCGTCTTGACATCCATTTGATGTAACTCTAAATCAAAATGTGCAACTAGTGCCATGATGATTCTGAAGGAGTCCTTACATGAGACCGGAGAAAAAGTCTCATTGTAATCTACGCCTTCTCTTTGCGTGAAGATTTTTGCCATGAGTCTAGATTTGTACTTTTATACATTCCCATTGGAGTCATACTTTGTTTTGTAGACCCACTTGCATCCTACTGTTTTGGCTCCTTTGGGAATTTCCTCTAAGTCCCAAACATTGTTGGAACTCATTGATTTCATTTCATCTTCCATTGCCTCCACCCACTTGGCTGAGTGAGGGCTACTCATGGCTTCTTCATATGAGGTAGGATCGCCCTCCATATGAACTATATTGTAAACTTTGTAGATTTCTTTGGAAATGGCTGGTCTTCGTTCTCTTTTAGACCGTCTGAGTTCATCATGTAGGGTTCGCAGCATAGAAAACAAAAAATTTCCTACGATGTGAACTATATACCAAGATCTATCTACTAGATATAAACAACGGGCGGATGTATATCCGTAGAGAACATACCCTTGAAGACCGACAAAGCTTAACGAGTTCAACTCGTGGTTGATGTAGACGATCTCTTGCCGATCTCAAGATCGAGAGGAAGTCCCAGTAAGAAATCAGCAGCGCATCCGTGCTCGCACACACGCTCGAGGCACCGAGCAACCTCCGCCTCCTCGCCCAAATGCAGCGGAAGCACAACTCTTTCTTGCCGAATAGCCACGGGAACATGTATCTCGCTAGTCCGAGACCATGGGGATAAATTCTAGAGGGAGAGAGATCCTTCACGAGGAGGTGTGAGAGACAAGTGAGGAGGGGGCTCTTTATACGAGGAGGGGGCACCCAAGGGTTGGCCGCCATGGGGATGCCCTCCCTCCTTCATTCATGTGGGTGGACACTCCACTCACAAAATGCCCTTCAAATTCCCTCCACTCAAAAGTCCACTCAAATTCCCATTAAATTTCCACCAAATTTAATGCAAACTCTCATTAAATAAAACTCTTTTATTTTATTCAGAATTTTGTCAATTACTTTAATGACAAACATTCACAAATAACCCCTTGCTAGAATTCTATTTCACATGCATAACCACTTTATGCAATTTCACCCGAAAAACCTGTTTCGGTATCTATTGAAATAAATTCATGCGCTTGTTCATTCTTTCGGCATGAAACATTTGCTCCAATTGGATGTCGGTGTCTCTTAAGTGTGTCACCCTACGGTTCAATAATAATGCGGACATGATCGAGACCCCTCTCGGATCAATAATCAGAAGCGGGATCTGGAGACCCATACTGACTCCCACACATTCAACGATGACTTTCTTGTGATTGTCGGAACCTTTTACGCTAGTATCTTAATCCCTTTGTTTCACGATATATTACATGTCCGAGATTCGATCATCGGTATCTCCATACCTAGTTTGATCTCGTTACCGACATGGACTCTTTTCTCGTTCCTGTGATATAACATTCTAGTGATCAAATCACTTGCTTGCAAGCTAATCAATGTGATATCACCGAGAGGGCCCAGAGTATATCTATCCGTCATCGGGATGAACAAATTCCACTCTCTATCCATGAGCCTCAACATAACACTTTATTAGTTCTGAATCCATCTTTATAATCACCCTGTTATGGTGTGACGTTTGATGTTATCAAGAAACTCTTCCGCTGTTAGTGATTGACATGATCTCATGGTCTAAGGATTAGGATCACTTCGTAAGTTGTTATAGCAATATAAACTCGGTGACTTTGATCGTAATGCTATACTTGGATGAATGTTCATCACACCATTACACTAATGTTGTGATCCCGTTATTAACAACATCCAATGTCCATGATCGAAACCTTGATCATCTTGTTAATCAACGAGCTAGTTTATGAGAGAGGCATAACTAGGAACTTTCGCTTGTTTATTAAACACACATGTATTAACGCTTCCGTATTAATACAATTATAGCATGCAAAATAAAAATCTATCATATACTTGGAATACACATAATAAACACTTTATTATTTCCTCTCGGCATATTCCTTCAAGATCCCACTTGCACTAGAGACAATAATCTAGTTACATAGTGATAAATCTAACACCCATTGAGTTCGTGTTGATCATGTTTTGCTCTAGGGAGAGTTTTAGTCAACGGATCGCTACATTGAGATCCGTATGTACTTCTAAATCTTTATATCTCCATCCTTGACATGCTCATGATGGAGTGAAACCGCGCTTAATATGCTTGGAATGCTTGTGAGACCTTGGCTCTTTGGCATTGGCAATGGCACCATTGTTGTCACAATAGATCACCATTGGGTCCAACGCTTTGCCACCACTCCTAGTTCGGATATGAACTCCTTCATCCAAATCGCTTCTGGGCCGCTCAAGCAAAGCAACATATTCGGCCTCCGTTGTTGATCCGCTACCTAGGTTGTTTGGAACTCCTCCAACTAACCGCTCTGCCATTCATGAGAAATACGTATCCGGGTTGAGACTTAGAGTCATCCGGATCGGTGTCAAAGCTTGCGTCTACATAACACTTAGCGACGAGCTCTTCTTCACCTCAGATACAAGAAACATATCCTTAGTTCTTCGTAAGTACTTAAGGATATTCTTGACCACTATCCAAAGGTTCGAACTGGATCCGATTGGTACCTACTAGTCAAACTAATAGCATGTGCCACATCCGGTCATGTACATAGCATGGCGTACGTTATAGAGCCTATGGCTGAAGCATAGGGGACTTTGTCTATTATCTCTCTTTCTTCTGCCGTAGCCGGACTTTGAGTCTTACTCAATGTCTTGCCTTGCAACATAGGTAAGAACCCATTCTTACTTCCGTCCATTTTAAACTTCTTTAAAATCTTATCAAGGTATGTACTTTGATAGCCCTATTAGCGCCTAGATCTATCTCTATAGATCTTTATGCCTAATATGTATGACGCTCACCTAGGTCCTTCATTGAAAATTTGTTTAGATAACTTTTAACATTTAAAAGATCTATATCATTTCCGATCAATAATATGTCATCCACATATAATATCGAAATGCCACATTGCTCCTCACTTTCTTGTAAATACAAGCTTCTCCATAAGTTTGGACAAATCCAAACTCTTTGATCACCTCATCAAAGCGGAGATTCCAACTCGTGATGCTTGCTTCAATCCATAGATGGATCGTGAAGCTTGCACACCTTGTTAGCATCCTTAGGATCGACAAAACCCTTTGGTTGTATCATATACAACTCTTCTTCAATATTACCATTGAGAAACGCGGTTTTGACATCCATCCGCCATATCTCATAATCGAAATATGCAGAATTGCTAACATAATCCTAACTGACTTTAGCATCGCTACGGAGAGAAAGTCTCATCGTAGTCAACTCCTTGAATTTGTCGAAACCCTTTATGCAAGTAGAGCTTTATAGACGGTCACATTACCATCAAGATCGCTTTTCCTTTTGAAAATCCATTTGTTCTCCACGGCCTTCGGTGGTGAGGTAATTCCACCAAGTTCCAAACTTGATTTTCATACATGGATTCCATCTCGGATTTCATGGCTTCTAACCATTTGTTGGAACTGGCTCATCATCGCTTCTTCATCGTCACGCTGGGTCATCATTTTCATCAACCATGAAATTCATGACAGATTTCGCATGTCGGAGTCGCAGCGTCTGCTTGACTGCGAGGTTCGGTAGTACTCTCTTCGGAGT
This sequence comes from Avena longiglumis, assembly GCA_030063025.1. Lineage (NCBI taxonomy): Eukaryota > Viridiplantae > Streptophyta > Magnoliopsida > Poales > Poaceae > Avena > Avena longiglumis. The sequence goes on along the minus strand of CP125974.1, from coordinate 95,293,772 downwards.
TTCATGATCATTATCATTAGTTCCTCTTCAGCAGTGGAGCCAACTCCGGAACAACTTCCGCGCGCTACTCGCCATACTTTGAAGAGAAGGTTCCACAACCTCTTGAGTTCTACCTTCCGACTACTCACACCTTTCGCGAGTAATTCTTTCTCTAGAAAGGATCCATTCTGGCAACAAAAACCTTGCCCTCGGATGCGTGATAGAAGGAATACCCAATAGTTTCTTTAGGGTATACTATGAAGACGCATTTTTACGCTTTGGGTTCGAGTTTATCCGGTTGAAGTTTCTTCACATAAACATCGCATCCCCAAACTTTAAGAATGATACTTAGGTTTGTTTCCAAACCACAATTCATACGGTGTCTTTTCAACGGATTTAGATGGTGCCCGATTTAAAGTGAATGCAGCAGTTTCTAGTGCATAACCCCAAAATGACAACGGCAAGTCCGTCAGAGACATCATAGATCGAACCATATCTAATAAAGTACGATGACGTTCACACACCATTTCATTTGTGGTGTTCCGGGCAGTGTGAGTTGTGAAACAATTCCACACTCTTTCATGTGAGTGCTAAAATTGTAACTTAGATACTCACCTCCACGGTCGGACCGTAGAAATTTGATCTTTCTATTACGATGATTTTCCACTTCATTCTGAAATTCCTTGAACTTTTCAAAGGTTTCACTTGTGTTTCATCAAGTAGATATAACCGTATCTACTCAAATCATCCGTGAAAGTAACAAAATAATGATATCCACCACCTCATGACACTCATTGGACCACATACATCGAATGTATGATTTCCAATAAATCCGCCTGCTCCATTGAACCGAAACGGCGTTCTAGTCATCTTGCCCATAAGGCATGGCTCACATGTATCAAATGATTCATAATCAAGTGATTCCAAAAGTCCATACAAATGGAGCTTCTTCATGCTTAACGCCAATATGACCTAGACGGCAAGTGCCACATATATGCGGATATATCATCATTAAGTTTAATCCTTTTAGCATCAACATTATGAATATGTGTAATATTATCATCGAGATCTAATAGAAATAAACCATTCATCATCGGTGCATGACCATAAAAGATTTCATTCATATAAATGGAACAACCATTGTTCTCGGATTTAATGAATAACCACTTCGCATCAAACACGATCCGACATACAATGTTCATGCTCAGTAGGCACCAGATAACATTTATTCAAGTTTATAACTAACCCGACGGCAAGTGGAGAGGCAGCGTTCGACGGCGATCACATCGACGCTTGATCCATTGACACGCATCTTGACCTCACCTTGCTAGCGGTCGCTTGTCTGCGGCCCCGATTCGAGTTACAAATATTAGCAACCGAACCGTATCAAATACCCGGTGCTCATGAGCACTAGTCAAGTACACATCAATAACATGTATATCATATATACCTTTGTTTGCCTTGCCTTCTTCTTGTCGCCAGATACTTGGGGCTTGCGCTTCCAAAGGCGATCCCCTTACAATAGTAGCACTCGAATCGACTTAGGTCCAACTCGGGTTTTTCAGCGCAAACAGGCTTGCCCTTACTTCCCTTTCGCTTTCCTTCTTGTCTTTCTTGAAACCAAGTGTTCCTATTGATCATCAACACTTGATGTTCCTTTTGATCTCCACTCGCAGTTTTAAGCATTGATGTAAGCTCGGGAGACTTCTTCATGCCTTGCATATTATAGTTCATCACGAAGCTCTTATAGCTAGGTGGCGAGGCGAAACACGATGGATGCCTAAGTCAATGGGAATCGATATTCCCAAGGACACAAGCTTATCGGCAGAATCACATCTTGAGTACATGCTCACTAACGGAGTTGTGCTCTTCCATCATGCAGCTAAAGAACTTTTCTCTGCAGAAGTTGTAGCTCTCTGGCAAGATGTGTGTCGAAAATCATTTTCAACTCACCCATTGTATCAAATGCATTGCCGCTTAAACGCTTTCAAGTTCCTCTCTAGCCCATACAATATGCCGTAATGAACTAAGTTGTGGTCCTCCGACGAGTCCGATAGACATTCTTCTCGCCAGGCATCATCTAGAGGTGGGGGCCTAACGACGCTTCTAGCACATATTGCTTTTGTGCAGAGAGGAGAATCCTCAAATTCATGGCCCATTCGGTAAAGTTGCTACCGTCGCTGCTAGTTTCTCTTTCTCCATGAACACATTGAAATTAAAAGTGTGGTGCCATCTACAACAGAATTTGTAAAGTTTAGACTAAGTGTATGATAGATTGAGTTCAACTAATCTATATTACGACCGAACTCCCACTCAAACGACATCCCTGGTGCCTTTTTGGTGGTTACATGAACCAAATCCACTACACCAAGTCCGATCATCAAGTGAGTCGGTATAGCTTCAAAGGCGAGCATCAAATGGGCATCATATCAACTATATGACTCATGCTTAACCTTTCGTCCGTGTTCGAGGCCATGTCTCACATGCTAGGCTCGCCAAGTTAGAACCTTAGTATTCCCGTGTGTAACTGTTTTACACCCGAAATATGGTCGTGGATCCAAGAACACCCGATCATCACGTGATGTCTTGGAGCGACAAAAACATAATCGGTGCATACTAAAGGAAGAACACATTCTTATCTTGATATTTAAATGAGGGATCATCTTATTATGCTAACAAAGCGCTAAACAAGCAATATAAGATGTTATCAAACATCACATGTTTATTAGTGAAATGATATGGTTCCCGCAGATGATCTCTATCATGTGCATCGTGGTATGATCACTATCATACCTATATGTGTAAATCCAAGGTCTATGGATTTTACATGCTATGTGTGTTGTAAGAGTATCATCTCATACTTCTACTTACAATACTACCATATCATAACACTAGCCAAACAATCTAAACTAGACGCCTCTAATTTATCCATTGCAAGTTTTACGTGGCTTAGGGCTTTCGAGATAGAACCGTTCTTACCTACGAACATGAACCACAACGAGGATAATCAAACTGTTGAAAACTCGTAGCAAATTAGATATAGACTATAGTAGGAGAGACAGACACCCGCTAGCCACTTATGCAAACTAGTTGCATGTCAAGCGTGGAACAGGTCTCATGTGCGAGGACATGTAAAGTTTGTCCGGGCCGCTTCATCCCACTATGCCACCAATATCCTAAATTACAACAAAGGAGCAACAACATGATCATCATCGCCCACATACTCATATGTGTACTATAGATCCGGCTTTGATACCACTGTAGGGTTCACAGCATAGAAAACAAAAAAATTCCTACGATGTGAACTATATACCAAGATCTATCTACTAGATATAAACAACGGGCAGATGTATATCCGTAGAGAACATACCCTTGAAGACCGACAAAGCTTAACGAGTTCAACTCGTGGTTGATGTAGACGATCTGTTGCCGATCTCAAGATCGAGAGGAAGTCCTAGCGCAAATCGCAGCATCCGTGCTCGCACACACGCTCGAGGCACTGAGCAACCTCCGCCTCCTCGCCCAGCGATGCAGCGGAAGCACAACTCTTTCTTGCCGAATAGCCACCGAACATGTATCTCGCTAGTCCGAGACCATGGGGTTAAATTCTAGAGGGAGAGAGATCCTTCACGAGGAGGTGTGAGAGACAAGTGAGGAGGGGCTCCTTTATAGGAGGAGGGCACCCAAGGGGTTGGCACGCCATGGGGGCTGCCCTCCTCCTTCATTCATGTGGGTGGACACTCCACTCACAAAATGCCCTTTAAATTCCCTCCACTCAAAAGTCCACTCAAAATCCCATTAAATTTCCACCAAATTTAATGCAAACTCTCATTAAATAAAACTCTTTTATTTTATTCAGAATTTTGTCAATTACTTTAATGACAAACATTCACAAATAACCCCTTGCTAGAATTCTATTTCACATGCATAACCACTTTATGCAATTTCACCCGAAAAACCTGTTTCGGTATCTAGTGAAATAAATTCTTGCGCTTGTTCATTCTTTCGGCATGAAACATTTGCTCCAATTGGATGTCGGTGTATCTTATGTGTGTAACCCTACGGTTCGTGAATAATGCAGACATGATCGAGACCCCTCTTGGATCAATAATCAGAAGCGGGATCTGGAGACCCATACTGACTCCCACACATTCAACGATGACTTTCTTGTGATCGTCGGAACCTTTTACGCTAGTATCTTAATCCCTTTGTTTCACGATATATTACATGTCCGAGATTCGATCATCGGTATCTCCATATCTAGTTTGATCTCGCATCGACATGCACTCTTTTCGTTCTTGATATAACATTCTAGTGATCAAATCACTTGCAAGCTAATCAATGTGATATCACCGAGAGGGCCCAGAGTATATCTATCCGTCATCGGGATGAACAAATTCCACTCTCAATCCATGAGCCTCAACATAACACTTTATTAGTTCTGAATCCATCTTTATAATCACCCTGTTATGGTGTGACGTTTGATGTTATCAAGAAACTCTTCCGGTGTTAGTGATTGACATGATCTCATGGTCTAAGGATTAGGATCACTTCGTAAGTTGTTATAGCAATATAAACTCAATGACTTTGATCGTAATGCTATACTTCGGATGAATATTCATCACACCATTACACTAATGTTGTGATCCCGTTATTAACAACATCCAATGTCCATGATCAGGAAACCTTGATCATCTTGTTAATCAACGAGCTAGTTTATGACAGAGGCATAACTAGGAACTTTCTGTTTGTTTATTAAACACACATGTATTAACGTTTCCGTATTAATACAATTATAGCATGCAAAATAAACATCTGTCATATACTTGGAATACACATAATAAACACTTTATTATTGCCTCTCAGGGCATATTCCCTTCACATCAGACTCTTGCTCATTCCTTGCCTCGGTTTCAGGCACATTTACACTAGGTGGCTGTTCTGGCTCCCTTTCGTGCTCAACAGTGAGTTCAGGTGGCTCCTGATGGACAGGTTTCGAACTTTCGCCCATTGTTGTCACGTATGGAGTCACAACAGGTGCCGACACCACAACCTCAGAGGTTGTAGATGGTGGCACAACAGGTAGCGAGAAAAAAGGCTCCTGAGTCATCGGATTAGGTGCATGCACCCTCTTCTCCTCAAGATCAATTTTCCTAGCTACCGTGCTCCCCCTCATCAATTCGTCCTCCAAGAAGACTGCATGTCTCGTTTCTACAAACTTTGTGTATCTCGGACAAGAGAAACGATAGCCTTTGACTTATCTCGATAGCCAATAAAATGGCAAGATATTGTTTTGGGGTCTAAATTTGCAATGTTTGGATTGAAAACTTTTGCCTCACTGGCTCCCTGCACTCAAGTGGTGCAGAGGGGACTCGTCCACAATTCATACGGTTTTTGGGCACCGACTTACTTGGTACTGCTGAGAATATGAATGGCGGTTTTAAGCGCCTCCATCCACAATCCCAATGGGAGGGTGGAATAGCTCATCATGCGCACCATATCCATAAGGGTACAGTGCCTTTCGGCTATCTGCTTTTTGAGGTTCGCCCGCATAGAATATTGGCGACTATTCCATTTTCTTGTGAACCGTGCAAAGGGTCCTGGTACTTGACCATATGGAGTATGCCGACCGTAGTACTCCCCCCACGATCGGACCGAACTATTTTGATTCTTTTATCGTGCTGATTTTCCACTTCAGCTTTGAAAATTTTAAATTTATCCAACGCTTCAGATCTTTCTTTGATTGGATAAATATAACCATACCGGGAGTGATCATCCGTGAATGTTATGAATGAATCATAGCCATCCACACTTTTCACCGGAAACGGTCCACCAATATCCGTGTGGATTATTTCTAGTGTAGCTATGCTTCGGTTTGCACCCTTTTTAATTTGTTTGACATACTTTCCTTTTATGCAATCTATGCATTGTTCTATGTCGGAGAACTCTAACGGAGGAAGAATGTCATTTTTAACGAGGTTTTCTATTCTTCCCCAAATATGGCCTAGTCTACGTGCCATAGTTTCGATGAGTCAAGAGTTCGCTTTTCTTTTGTTCTTTGTTCGACAAGGAAACTTTTTCATTCACATCACACATAAAGAACTTTCTCATGCAGGATAACAAATATAACTTATCAAATAATGTAGCAACACCCACACATTTGTCTTTCAACCAAATGGCACACTTGCCATTTCCAAAATAACATTCGTAGAATCTTTGTCCAAACAGAAACACTTATTAAATTCCTATGTAATGAAGGAACGAAAAGCACATCTTTGAGCAAAAGCAAAGAGCCATCACCAGCTCTAGAGGGACGCCACCAATGGCCTCCACTACGCTTCTATTCCATTCGCCACTTCAATGTGTCTTTCTCTTCTTGGCGTGGTCCTTGTCGAATGGAACCTCAGAAAGAGTTGGCAACATGAACAGTTGCTCGTAATCAATCCACCAAGTGTATCTAGTAAACTTTTCATACAAAGATTCATTAACAAAAGAAACAATATCTTTACCATTTTTGGCCATGATGTACTTTAGCCAAATCGGGCAGTCTTTCTTGTAGTGGCCCGGCTTATTACAGTGATGGCACTGATCCTTCTCCTGGTGGACCGTGATGCTTTGGTACTAGTGTCAGATTGGACCCTTGCCATGGGGCTTGAGGGTGAGCCACCATGGTTGCCGCGTGAAGCCTCTCTTCTGTTGTCCTTCACGGTTCGAGAACCACGTGAAGGGCTTTCATTTCCTCTTCTTGGGAGCACATCCCAATGGTCTTTTCTATGTCCCACTTTTCGTGGGACATATTATAGTTTATTACAAAGTTTTCAAAAGGTCATGGAAGTGAGGCCATCACTAGGTGCACCAAGAGTGTTGGCTTTAGCTCGAGGTCCTCATCCATGGGCTTGAGCACTGCCATGTTTGACATCCTCAAGATGTGCTCTCTTATTCCGTGGGTCCTCCAGATACTTTTCAAGAATCAGTGCTTTAAATTGGTCGCATATCTTTGAAGAGCCAAGAACCGGCTCTTTATCTTGGTGAGATACTACCACGGTAGCACACTCTCCAATTGAGCCCACTATTGCATTCTCAATTGTGTTCTTTACGGCCGACACTTCTTGTTGGCTCACCCATTTCGTTATCAATAGAGTAGGCTCCAATGGAGCATGGTCCTCTTCCTTTTCTCAAAGTCAAGACTTTTCTCAGCCCCCTGACGGGTCATTTGGTTGATTTGCTTGGTGTCAACCACCAATCCACTTCAAGCATACGAACGCCAAGTCAACTTTCTTCCTCCATTCGGAGTAGTTGTCCCCCCTTAGGAGCGGGATGTCCTTCAAACATGCCATGAGGTTGAGACCTCCTGAAAATCACAAAAGATGTGAGATCACCAAGTAAAACAACTGTATGCGTTTATTCAACGTTGGTATAAATTAAGCATGCAATCGTTTCGTGCTATTTAAAATTACATCACCGTTGGGCAGAAATAAATTTAAATGCACCTTTAATACTTAATAGGAAAAGATTATGGTCATGATTATTAATAACGTTGGTCAATTAATAGCATGAGGCATAATCACTTTAATCACATCTTTATGTCAAGATTTAATCAACTTTTATTGCATTTGGTGCAATTTTAAACCATACATTTGCAATGTAAAATATCTATTTGCAGCGGAAACTTTCATTAATGACTTTCATAAAAACTCATACTTTGCAGAAAAAATTCTGCCTTTGTAACGTTCTCTAGTCACAATATACTTAAAAGTAAAAAGACTAGAGAAAAGTATGCAAAATTTGCTTAAAACTAAGCAAAAAACATTAAAAAACAACTCTGTAAAAAAAACAGAAAATTGTTTAAAGAAAACGCCTCATCGGGCCAAAACCACGAGCGGTCAGCCATGCCTGCCCGCTAGCTGCCTCACTTAGCTGGCCATCATTGCTTCGCTGCTGGCCCATGGAAAAGCCCCAGACTGCTGGCCCGCCAAGCCAGCCGCTGCCTTCAGCTGACCAATGCCACCGCTCAATCTGAGCCGTTGAAGCCCGGGGACCCTAGATCCTACGGTTCCCGCCGCTCATTGGAATAAAAAGGGCCACGCCTTGGCTAAACCTAATTCACTTTTCCTCCATCCGCCCCCCGCGTGCCCACGGTGGCGGCGCCGCGTGACTCATGCGGCGAGTTGGGAGCATGCCGAGGCGGTTTGTGCCTCCTCAGGCGAGGCGGCCTCCCCTCGTAGGCGGCGCGCCTTCACTGCTCTGGCGGCGGCCCCCTGTGTCCGCGCGAGCCCATCCCCGGCGAGCCTTGCTCGCAGGCGGTGTGGAGCCGCCGACACAAGGCTGCCAGATCCCCCCCTCCTTTCCCGTCCACGTTCCCCTTTCACCCAGCAACGTAGCAACAAGGAGGGAACAGCGGCGGCGCCTCCCCTTGGCTCCTTGCCGATGCGCGCATCCACCCGAGGGTGGGTGCGCCGCCGTCAAGTGGCCGAGGTGGAGGCATATCCTTTCCCGGCGATGGCCGGTGCGACTTTTCTTTCGATTTGGATTTTCTTTTCCGGGTGGGGATTTCCATGCGGGATATGGGAGGAACTAGGGTTAGGATTTTCTTTGCCCCCGAAGGGGTGTGTTCTTCTTCCGACGCCTCGGCATGCCGATGCGCGTCGAGATAGAGAGGAACGGCGCGGCCAGAGGGGCAAGGCGCACTATAGGGGTTGAATCTAGGGTTTTCCTTTTGCATTTTCTGTTTCTACCGAAAGAACTAGAGCTAGAGCCACGACTCTGATACCAATGTTAAAATTGGCCATTTGGATCTTCTAGCCTAGATGATTACAGTAGCACTCTTTGGGTTGGATCTGAGAGATGAGAGAGAGACTACTGCTTGCAAGCAGGCGAGGCGAAGGGATTCCTGAGCCGAGCCGAGCTAGATCCCGTCGTTGGCCATGGGAAAAGGCGGGCGTGGCGTGGGAGGTTGAGGCGGTGGCGGGAGCTTCCGTCGGCCTAGTGCGAACCCTAATCGGTGGGCGTGTTGGTGGGGGCTGCGGCCTTGGTCAACCTCGTGCAGTGTCGTCCGCCCTCCCCCCCACACACACACCTATTTATATACGCATGAGGCCCCACAACCATGGATAGGGTTGGGCGCCCCCGATTAGGGCGCGTTGAGGGACTCCGTTCGGGCCGTTGGGCCCGAACGTGGGAGAGATCTATCCAACAAATTCTTGGCCATACCTTTACCCACATCATGAGGAAAAATAGTTGAATCGTCAAATAACTAAAGCAGAAAGAAAGCGCACTGGAAATACTTTTCTCACATATATGCAACAAGCTCCACCAGTGCAACTATAAAAGCATAGAGTACAGAAGCCTCTTACATGAACTCCTAGATCTTCAAATTGAATGTAGCATCAGTAATCTCAAACACCCGTTCGTTGAAGACCCATTTGCCTGAGACACATGACAGATTAGTCAAACTAAAAGTAAATACACCCTTGCATACATGACATTGCTAAAAGTGCATTTATATGAAGGAAAGTAACTGTTTAGAAAGAAAAATATATTTCAGGAGGCTGCTAGAATAGAACTGCAGCCAGCCCCTTCCCCATCAGATATTAAAAGATTCATAGACATTTCATGTTCTTGGGAATTTGACACACGGCAGAATGGACTCACGGCTACAGGTAGGCACTTGGATTTCTTATACAGTTATACTGGCAGAAGGCTTTATGCAAGTAAAAAAACTCAATTCTTCTTTCTGAGGAGTTGGTCTCATATGCAATGTATCATCTAGTCAACCAAATCTATCGAAAAAATGATACTTTGCAGGGAGCAACTTCATGTCCTCCTAATATTTCCCCTTCCTTGAAAAGAGAGACAGCATCAATGAAGTAGTTGAAGCTTCAAGTGAGATGCGCTTCCCATCAACTTTACTCAAATATTCTCCGGCCTTTGCAATCTCACCTTTTTCCAACAGCATTGTGATGATACAATTTATAAGACGGGAGCTGGGAACGATGCCACTCTTCTCCATTGACAAAAACATATTGTTAGCTTCCTCCACTGCTCCATCTTTCAGAAGATTTATTATCATTACTCCGTAAGTAGAAGCATTAGGCACCAACCCACGGGCTGAAATTGCAGCAAACAAATCCTTAGCTTCTTCTTTTCTTTGAACCTTGTGCATTGCATTAATCATGGTATTGATTATTGTAATATCGAACTTCACATTCACTGCACCTAAATTCTGGAACAGATCGATTGCTTCGCGGTCGCAATTATTTCTGCAAAGTCCTAAAAGAATTATTCTGTATATGGAAATACTCACTGCTATCCCTGTTTTGATCATCTCGTCGAACATTTTCTTTGCATCAACAATTCTCCCATCACGATATAACCCATCCAGTACGATACCATATGTAACAGTACCAGGTTTAGCTCCCTTACATGGCATTTCTTTGAATAGAGTCAAACCATCTTCGACCCTTCCATTTCTAAAATGGCCATTAACAAGTGTACTATAAGTAACAACATCCGGCTCAATGCCAACTGATTCCATAGCATCAAGTACTCCAAGTGCTTTATCCATCTTGCCAACTAAGCCATACCCGTCAATTAATGAATTGAATGTAATGGCATCAGGCCTCTCGCCTATGTGTATAACCAAATCAAGGATATCATGTGCATCCATAACCCTTCCTTCTTTGCACAGACTGTTTATAATTGAATTGAAGAACACAATGTTAGGACGAGGAATACCTTTGTTCCCCATTTCAGAAACCAACTCCTTAGCTTTAACCAGATCGCCATGTACACAACAACCCTGAATTAGGGACTGGTAAACAACTGCGTTCGGCTTTATTCCCATAGCAATCATCTCATCTAATTTATCCGTAGCATCAGCCAGCCTACCCATTCTACAAAGTGCGGCAATTACAATTAAATAGGTGACTACATCCGGGCTTACTCCTTGTCCCTGCATTTCACTAAATATGAGCATAGCTTCATCCAACATCCCAAATTTAGCATATGCACCAATTAATATGTTGAAAACATGGCTGTTGGCTACAACACCATTGTCTGCCATTGAATTAAAGAGACTGATCATATCAGTGAAGCATCCTTCACTGGCATACCCATGAAGCAGAATAGAGTACGAGACAATGTCAGGTTTGAGTCCCTTGGCAGTCATGGAATCAAAAATTTCTGCAGCTTCTTTGCTTCTTCCATGCTTGCAAAAGGAAGTCATGAGTGAATTGCAAGTAAAGTTATCTGGTACAAGACCCTGCATGGTCATTTCTCTGAACATCTTAGTCGCCTCTTTCCACCGCCCCGATATGGAATATCCATGGATCATGCAATTATATGTCACTGCATTTGGTTGAACGCCATTGTCAGCCATCTGGCGAAGGACTAGCTTTGCCTTGTCAATTGCGCTGGCCTTGCACAACGCATCAATAACCGAGTTGTATGTCACTGCATCAGGCACAATCCCTTGGTGTGCCATTTCATGGAATAGATTGCATGCCTTGCCAACTTCGCCCTCTCTAAAGAAGCCGTGGATGACCGTGCTGTATAACATGACGTCGGGGGAGCAGTCACCTCCTTTTGACATCGTGTGGAGCAGGTCGAGTGCCTCCTGACTTCTGCTATCTTCACATAACCTCTTCAGAACTGTGTTGTATGAGATGACATTAGGCACACAGCCGAGCTCGGACATCCTATTTAGAAGAACGTTCACAGCCTTGTCTGTTTGTTTCGCATAGCAGAGGCACTTGAGGAGGGTGTTGGCGGCGATCTGGTCGGTCTTCAGGCCCGTCCTGAGGAAGCGGCCGAATAAGGCAAGGCCTAGATCCGGGCGACGAGCGCGGCAGCAACAGTCCATGAGGATGCCGTAGGTGAAGACTGTTGGCTGCGCCAGCCGTGGGCTGGCATCTTCTCGGCGCACGCGGTTGAAGAGAGTGATGGCAAGAGCGGGGCCGATTCTTCGGTCGTCATAGGATGGAGCACGGGCAAGGGCGGCAAGGAAGCTGTCCAGGGAGCGCTCTGGGACCGGGGTGGTATGGCGCAGCAATTCGTCGAACAGGTTGTGAGCGTCTTCTGGGCTGAGACTCCGAGCGCGGACGCGCTCCGTGGCTGCGGAAAAGGCGGCGTGGGGATCCCAAGAACGTGAGCGCGGCAAGGCGGAGGTGGATGTGGAGGTGGAGGTGGAGGTGGAGCTCCGACGGAGGAGATGGAGACGCGACATCGGCGTGATGGAGGGGTGGAGGAGGCGGATTCGGGAAATCGGCGAGCTGGTGGAGGAGGAGTGGTGGAGGCAGAGGCCGTAGATTGGCTAGTTGGAGGAGGAAGATAGGACGAGGAGGAACGGCGGCGGCGCAGGCGCAGGCGGCGGGAATGGCGTTCCTGCTCTACTCGTACGCGGTGGAGAAGGAGAACTGACCACCGTTCTGCTAGCCTCTCTAATTGGCGTGACTCTTTGAGTGGGACCCATCTTCTTGTCATACTTGTAGTGGTTGTCTGGATAAACGTGATTAGTGATGAGTTTTAGAGCATCTCCACTCGCCTACCCAGAACGCCGATTCGGACACCGAATTTCGGTCTGGACGTCGAAAATCGGTCTACTCGCATACCCAGAGACTTGTTTTCGTCCGGATTTCTTCGTGTTTTGGTCCGGCCTATTCAGGCCGTACCCAGGATCCCGGATACGTCCTAGGGACGCTGGACTCAGCGAAAACGGGCGTGGGCCAGCTCTGTCGGCGAGAGAAGGCGCCACTCTCGCCACTTCGTCGAGCTCCCGCCCTTTTCTTTCCCCTCCCGCCTTTCTTCCCCATTCCCCCACCCCTGCCACTCCGCCGAGCTCCTCGCCCGTCATGCCGCCCAAGAGCCGTCACTCCAGTTGACCCCATGGTCGTGATGGCGAGAAGCCGAGAGCGCCGACCAAGCCGGAGGGCATGTCCTCCGAGTGGGAGAAGAGGCACGCCAGATCTCGTCGGCCGGCGGAAAGCGAAGGAGAGGCGGCTTCGGCAGCAATGCGGAGGAGGAAGACGATGGTGAAGCGGCGGCGGTGAAAGCGGCGGCGGCAGCGTTGGCGTTGATGGCCGCGACGCATACCCACCCTTGGGAAGCGGTGCGTCTCGCTCCGGATTCGCCGATCTCTCCCGGCCATTCCAGAGAGCGGCTGCTCGGCAGAGGTACTCCTCGTCGCCCGAGTTTGACGGCGGCTTCAACCCCAATGTGATCTTCCCCTGCCCGGTGTCGCTCCCTCCTTCGGCCTTCGGCATCGACATCAACCTCCCCTCCTCCGCCTCTCCGGCGTACGCAAGCCTCGCTCGCCCGCATCATGCTGCCTTTGGCGGGCTTCGCCACCGGCCGGTAACCGCGTGCAACTTTTGGCGGAATGTCGAGCACCCTTCCGTCCGGCATGACGGCCGAGGCGTACATGGAGGACCTAATCGCAACAGGCTTAGCGACGAACCACCCCTCCTTCACGGAAGAGCAGACCCGGGTCGATGCCGAGCATGACATCGAGTCGCAGGACCTCGCCGACACCGATGCCGAGGAGACGCGGGCCGAGCAGATGCAACCAGAGGATGTCGAGGCTGAGGCAAAAGGCGAGAAGGGGAAGAAGAAGCCAGGCACTTCGGCAGACGCTCGGATCAAGTGGAACGTGGCCGAGGACACCTGCCTCGCCGAAGCTTGGAAAACGGTGAGCATGGATCCGATCACCGGTGCTAACCAGAATTCAGACAACTATTGGCGATGCGTGAAGGCAGCATTCAACGAGCGAAGCATGTGCGACCCAAAGTATCGCAAGATCCATATGGAGCGAGGGGAAAAGGCTATTACCAATCACTGGGTGATCATCCAAACTGCCTGTATCAAGTGGCACAGCTGCGTGGAAGAGGTCGACTGCACACAAGCCAGTGGAGAGAACATGGACAACAAGGTACTCGCGAACACTAGCTTTGTCGTGCACTCTCTTCCATTTTGACAAAATTGACACACTTTCATTTTGCAGCTGCGTCGTGCACTTGCTCTGTTTCGAGAGGACATGAAGATGGAGTTCAAATTCCATCATGTCTTTGAGAAAATCGAGCATTGCGAGAAGTGGCAGGACACTCGCCTGAGTCTCTCCAAGAGCAAGGACGGCGTCTACAACCCCGAGGCTCCGGCCGCTGCTGCCAGCGAAGGAAGACCTGAGCTCGGCCAGAAGAAGGCGAAGATGCTCAAGGCCGTCGGACCTCCCGCCGAGCGTCTCCAAGCTTCGATCGAGAAATGCCTCGCCGACACGAGGGCGCAGGCCGAGAAGAGGGCTGAGAAGAGCGAGGAGCGCTGGAAGAAGTTGATCGAGACACAAGGGGAAAAGGTGGCCCTCATTAAGGCTAACCTCGCCGAGAAGAAAGCCAACCTCGCCGAGAAGAAGGCCAACTACGCCGCCAAGAAGCACAACACGGACCTCAAGTTCCTCATGGGCGGCGAGGACACGTCAAAGATGAGCTCGTCGGTCAAGGCCTGGTACATGGCGCAACGTCAGGCCATCCTGCAGGGCATGATCACGGCTTCCCCTTCCTCTGTGCCAAACGTGCCTGCACCGAACGCTCCCACACCGAGCTCTGCTTCGACTTCCTCCAACCCGGGGGCCTTCACCGGCGAGATGGACGACAACGTCGCGTCGGCCACGCCGCAGGGCCCATCCCCATCGACTACTGAGAGTTGTTTCCCCTGTTATGTAATAAAAATCTGTCGCCTAACTTGTGGGCGTACCTGTTGAACACCTTGTGGACGAGTACTCGCCGACGGGAACGATAAAGATTCAAATATATAGCCGTTTTGTGTTTGCCTGGGTACTCGGCCTGCGTATGCGAGTGGGAAACTGGGCATACCCAGGCCGAAAACTTGCGCCGCCCGGCCAGAAAAAGGTACGGATTTCGGCCTAGGTTCGGCCAACGATTGGATATGCTCTTAGTAAAGCACGTTTTAGGAAGATTTGCTGGGGAAACACGTTCTACAAAAATTCTGTTAAGGGTATGGAAAACCATGTTTGGACTAGGAAATCCTTAAACTGGTTTTTAGCAGTACACAATTGGTTTACCCCTATTCCCTTCCTCAGAGCATTCCCACTCGTTGGGCGTTTTCAGTTCGAAATCTAGACCTTTTTTTGGCCAGACGAAACTCGGTTTTAGCCTGGAACGCCGAGTTTTCCACTCGCGTTTCGAGGACGAGTTCCTAGGCGAAGAGAAAACGGCGACATATTCAAATTTTTATCGTTCCTGTCGGCGACAGCTCGGCCAAAAGGTTTTCGGCAGAATTACGCCCAACAAGTCCGGCGACAAGTTATTACAGAACAGGGTAAAAAGGCTCGGCCATCTCTCAGTCGTTGATGCGGCATGGTCTATGCGGTGGGGTCGGTCGTCTCGGCCGACTAGTTGGAGGAGGTGGAAGCGGAGCTCAGCGTAGCAGTGGTGACGAGGTTTAATCTCGTCAATGCCCATTGTTATGAGCTTGGGTTTTGGAGAAGATGGGGATGTTGGAGATCGCGAAACGGTTAGCAAACAAGCAACACGGAGACACGAAGTTTACCCAGGTTCAGGACCCCGGAGGGAAAACCCTACTCCTGCTTGTCTGCTCTTGATTACGGTGGAACCGAAAGTTACAGGGGTGCGCAGATGCAATCTGGTGTGGAGGTGTGTATGCGGTGAGTTGAGAGGTGCCCTCCTTGCTGTGTCCTCCTAGACTTTATATAGTCAGGCAAGTCCCGGGCGTAGGTCGAGTCGGTTACAGATTAGGGTTTGCCCCTTTGAAATTCTATCTACTCTAGTCTTGTTCTCCAAGCATCCGAAGGCGTCATGGGCTTGGGCCACCCGATGAAGGGTTTCGCAGCATAGTAAATCAAAAAAATTCTATGGATGCGAACGGGAAAGCCAAGATCTAATCTAGGAGATGCAATCAACGAGATAGATAGATGAGATCTTCATACCCTTGAAGAAATAGCATAGCGGAAACGTTCAATAGAACATGGTTGATGTAGTCGTACTAGCCATCTCCTCCTCGTGATCCGATCCGATCCTACGCCGCAAGTGGCGGCGCCTCCGAGAGATGCACACGTATGGTGCCGCACCGTCTCCTTCTCCCTTGGTCCAGCAAGTGGGGTGGAGAGATGGATTGGATCTGCAGCACGACGGCGTGGTGCTATGGTGGAGAGTTTCTGCAGCAGGGCTTCGCCTACACGCAGTCGGGAGAGAGAGAGAGGAAGGGCAGCAGCTGGCGGCTAGGGTTTGGGGTGAGGGGAGGGTGCGCCCCCTGCCCACCTTATATAGGGGGATGTCCGGCCCCCTTGGCCCCTCCTCCAATCCCTAGGGCGGCGGCCCCAAGGGTGGAGTGAGGGGCAAGTCTTCCCCTCCCCCTTCTAGAAGGTTTCCCTAGGGTTTCCCCTAGGGTTTGGCCGGCTGGGCCTATGGGGCCTTGTGCCCCTGGCCCAAAGCGGACAGGGCACTCCCTCGTAGGCCCACGCACCCCTCCGACAAGTGGGGCCATGTTGGTCCCAGGTCCCACTCCGGAAGCTTCTAGAACCTTCCGGTACAATACCGAATACTCCGAAACGATTCCGAAATCCAAAAACTGCTTTCCTTTATATGAATCTTATTCTCCGGACCATTCCGGAACCTCTCGTGATGTCCTGGATCTCATCCGAAACTCCGAACAAAAACTCATAAACCAATTATCCATTCTATCCTAGCGTCGAGGCACGTTAAGTGTGTGACCCTACGGGTTCAAGAATATGCAGACATGATCTTCTATCAATAATCAACAGCGGGATCTGGAAACCCATATTAACTCCCACATATTCATCGATGATCATATCGGATGAACCACGATGCCAGGATTCAATTAATCCCATATATATATATTCCCTTCATCACGCGATATTTTACTTGCCCGAGATTCGATCGTTGGTATCGGCATACCTAGTTCAATCTCGTTCACAACAAGTACTTTACTCATTCCGTAATCCGATATCACTTTGTGATTAACTCCTTAACTACGTGCTTGCAAGCGGTGTTGATATCGATTACCGAGTGGGCCCGAAGTATATCTCTCCGACTCGGGAAGGACAAATCCCATCTCGATACATACAACCCAACAAGTACTTTCCAATCACCTGAGAGACACCTTTATGATCACCCTCACATAGGATGACGTTTGATGACCTCAAAGCTTTCTTCCGATACCAGGGAGTTGCATTATCTCATGGTCTAAGGAATACAATATTTGACATAGGAAAAAGCTTTGCAAAGATGAACACGATGGCACGATCTAATTGCTCTGCTTGATTTGGGTCTGTCCATCATATCATTCTCCTAATGACATGATCTCATTATTAATCGACAACTCATGTATATGGTTAGGAAACCTTAACCATCATTAATCAATGAGCTAGTCCATAGAGGCGTACTAGGGACACGGTGTTGTTCATAAACCACACAAGTATCAAAGTTTTCGCAATTCTAGCATGGAATATAAACTTTATCATGAACAAGAATTATAACAATAATATCTTTATTATTGCCTCTAGGGCATAATTCCAACAGTCTCCCACTTGCACTAGAGTCAATAATGTAGCTTACATCTGGCAACAATCTAACACCCATGGCATTAAGGTGTTGATCATGTTTTGCTCATGGAAGAGGTTTAGTCAACGGATCTGCGACATTCAGATCCGTATGTACTTTGCTAATCTTCAGATCTCCATCTGTTATATAATCTCAAATTATATGAAAGCGGTGGTTGATGTGCTTGGTCTTTGGATGATATCTTGGTTCCTTATCCAGTGCTATGGCACCAGTGTTGTCGCACAATATCTCCAGTGGGTCCAAGGCACTTGGAACCACACCAAGCTCAGTGATGAAGTTTCTGATCCAAACTCCTTCACTTGACGCTTCTGCAGCAGCCATGTATTCCGCTTCTACTGTAGATCTCGCGATCACGCTTTGCTTGCAGCTTCTCCAGCTCACAGCTCCTCCATTCAAAATATAAATGTATCATGTCTGAGATTTAGAATCATCCTTGTCGGTGTCGAAACTAGCGTCGGCGTAAACTTTTACGACGAGTTGCTCATCACCTCCATAGACCAAGAACATTTCTTTAGTCCTATTTAAATACTTTAGGATGTTCTTTACGGCTGTCCAGTGTTCCACTCCTGGATCACTTTGGTATCTGCTCGTCAAACTAAGCATTGGACACATCCGGTCTAGTACACAACATGGCATACATGATAGAACCTATGGCCGAGGCATATGGCACTTTTGCTCATAGTTTCTATCGTTTCATCAGTATTGACATCGAGCCTTGCTCAATATCTTACCTGACAACATGGGCACTGAACCTTTCTTTGCCTTATCCATTCTGAACCTTTTTAGAACTTTGTCTAGATATGTACTTTGGCTTAAAGCTATTAGGCGTCTTTGTCTATCTCTATAGATTTTGATGCCTAATATATAAGCAGCTTCTCCTAGGTATTTCATTGAAAAACATTTATTCAAATAACTCTTCACATCGTTAAGCATACCAATGTCATTTCCAATAATCAATATGTCATCCACATATAGTACTAAAAATTTCACCGAGCTCCCACTCACTTTCTTGTAGATACAAGCTTCGTAGCAATTTGGAACAAATCCAAAGCTCTTGATCACTTGATCAAAAATGAAGGTTCCAACTCTGAGATGCTTGCTTCAGCCCATAAATGGAAGGCTGAAGTTTGCATACCTTATCGGCATCCTTAGGATCGACAAAACCTTCGGGCTGCATCATATACAACTCTTCATCAATGTTGCCATTGAGGAACGCAGTCTTGACATCCAGTTTCCATATTTCATAATCATGAAATGCAGCAATTGCTAATAAAATCCGAATGGACTTAAACATCGCTACGGGAGCGAAAGTCTCATCGTAGTCAACACCTTGAACTTGTTGAAACCCTTTTGCGACAAGCCGTGCTTTATAGAAAGTAACATTACCATTCGCGTCCGTTTTCTTCTTGAAAATCCATTTGCACTCAACGGCCTTACGGTCGCTAGGAGGGTCCACCAAATTCCATACTTGGTTTTCGCTCATGGATCCCAATTCGGATTTCATGGCCTCTAGCCATTTCTCAGAGTCTGGGCTCATCATTGCTTCCTCATAGTTCGCAGGTTCACTGTTGTCTACCAACAAGACGGTTAAGACAGGGTTGCCGTACCATTCAGGAGTGGCACGCAACCTTGTCGACCTGCGACGTTCAGTAGCAGCATCGTTCAAAGTTTCATGATCCTCGTCATTAGCTTCCTCTCTTGTTGGTGCAGATGGCACTGGAACAATTTCAGGTGCTGCACTACTCTCCAACTCGAGAGAAGGTTCAATAACCTCGTCTAGCTCTACCTTCCTCCCACTCACTTCTTTCGAGAGAAACTCCTTCTCAAGAAAGGATCCGTTCTTTGCAACAAACACTTTGCCTTCGGATCTGTGGTAGAAGGTATACCCAATCGTTTCCTTAGGGTATCCTATGAAGACGCATTTCTCCGCTTTGGGTTCGAGCTTGTCCGGCATCAACTTCTTGACGTAAGCTTCGCATCCCCAAACTTTAAGAAACGACAACTTAGGTTTAGCACCAAACCACAGTTCATATGGTGTCGTCTCAACGGATTTAGATGGTGCCCTATTTAGAGTGAATGCAGCGGTTTCTAATGCATAACCCCAAAATGATAACGATAAATCTGTAAGAGACATCATTGATCGCACCATATCTAATAGAGTTCGATTCCGGCGTTCAGACACACCATTGCGCTGTGGTGTTCCGGGTGGCATGAGTTGCGAAACGATTCCACTTGCTTTAAGATGTGTGAGAAAATCATAACTCAAATATTCACCTCCACGATCGGATCGTAGAAATTTAATTTTCTTGTTACGATGGTTTTCCACTTCGTTCTGAAATTCTTTGAACTTTTCAAACGTTTCAGATTTATGTTTCATTAAATAGATATACCCATATCTACTTAAGTCATCAGTAAAAGTGAGAAAATAGCGATATCCACCGCGCGTCGATACACTCATTGGTCTGCATACATCGGTATGTATGATTTCCAACAAGTCCGTTGCGCGCTCCATTATTCCGGAGAACGGGGTTTTGATCATCTTGCCCATGAGGCACGACTCGCACGTGTCAAATGATTCAAAATCAAGAGACTCCAAAAGTCCATCAGAATGGATTTTGTTCATGCGTTATACACCAATATGACCTAGACGGCAGTGCCACAAATAAGCTGAATTATCACTATCTACTTTGCATCTCTTAGCCTCAATGTTATGGATATGTGTTTCATTGCTTTCGAGATTCAGAAGAAATAAACCATTCACGGCAGGTGCATGACCATAAAAGATGTTATTCATATAAATAGAACAACCATTATTCTCCGATTTAAATGAATAACCGTCTTGCAATAAACACGATCCAGATATAATGTTCATGCTCAACGCAGGCACATAATAACACTTATTAAGGTTTAAAACTAATCCCAAAGGTAAAACTAAGGAGAGCGTGCTGACGACCATCACATCAACTCTTGATCCATTGCCAACGCGCATCGTCACCTCATCCCTTGCTAGCCGTCGTCTATTTCGTAGCTCCCGTTTCGAGTTACAAATATTAGCAACTGAACCAGTATCAAATACCCAGTCACTACAACGAGCGCTAGTAAGGTAAACATCAATAACATGTATATCAAATATACCTTTAATGGTGCCAGCCTTCTTGACCGCTAAGTACTTCGGATAGTTTGCGCCCAAAGGACCCTTGTCCTTGCAATAGAAGCACTCAGTGTCCGGCTTAGGTCTAGACTTGAGCTTCTTCTCAGCAGGGGCAACGTGCTTGCCGCTGCCTTTCTTGAAGGATTTCTTTGCACCCTTATGTTTCTTAAAGCTAGGGGTCTTGTTGACCATCAACACATGATTATCTTTCTTGATGTCCACCTCCGCAACTTTTAGCTTAGCGAAGAGCTCAGTGATCGTATCAGTGGAACCAATCTGATTGTGAGTAACTATAAAACCTTTGTAGCTAGGAGGGAGTGATTGCAGAACTCTGTCAATCTTGAGCTCTTCTGGAATCTTACAGTCCAGTTGCTCAAGACGTTGAGTGTAGCCCGAAATCTTAATGGCGTGCTCACTAACGGAACCCCCTTCCTCCATCTTGTAGTTAAAGAACTTCTCAGAGATCTCATATCTCTCAGAACGGGCCTGAGTCTGAAACATGGTTTTCAGTTCCTCAAGAATCTCAAAGGGGCCGGCGAACTCCTCAAAACGATTTTGAAGGTCCGATTCCATAGAAAACAACATGGCACTCTTAATCACTCCATAATCATCTTTGCGCGACTGATAAACAGCTTTTTCATCAGCCGGCGCATCAATGGCAGGGGCGTCACCTAGCGCTTTCTCTAGTACATAGTCCTTTTGTCCGCCAGCGAGAATGATTCTTAGATTGCGAAACCAGTTGGTGAAGTTAGACCCATTGTTCTTAAGCTTTTCTTTCTCAGCAAAAACATTGAAGTTGAAGTTGGAATTAGCCATTTGATCTACAAAATTTGCAAGTACCATTTAGACCATGTTCATGATAACTAGTTCAACTTAATCAAATTACTAGATAAACTCCTATTAAATTCAACATCTCTCAAGTTGTTTAGTGAACACGATCCAAATTCACCACACCTAATCCGATCTTCATGAGAAGAGATGTGGTTTCAATGGTGGACAACAAAGTGTCGATCATATCATTCATATGACTCATGCTTAACCTTTCGGTTCGTGTGTTCCGAGGCCATCTCTGTACATGCTAGGCTCGTCAAGTCAAACCCAAGTATTTCCACTGTGCAAAACTGGCTTGCACCCGTTGTATGTGAACGTAGAGTTTATAGAACCCGATCATCACGAGATGCTTGTACACGACGAACTTTTGCAACGGTGCATACATGGGGAGAACACAATTTTATCTTGATCTTTAAGTGAGGAATCATCTTATAATGCTACCGTCGCGATCTAAGCATAATAAGATACATAAAAGGATAAACATCACATGCATATAATTTTATGTGACATGGTATAGCCAATCTCCGCGCAATGATCTCCATCTTGTGCGTGGCAGCATGATCTCCATCACTCCACCATGATTGCCTCCACCACGAATAGCAACTACAACTATTGCTAACTACTTAGCGATAAAGTAAAGCTATTACATGGCATATAAGAAGTTGAGACACAGGTCATACACAATTATAAAGACAACCATATATTCTCGGCCAGTGTACTCATCGACATGCAAGTCGTAAAATATTACAAAACATGATCATTGCATATAACATACACATCATATCTTGGGCCATACCATATCACAAAACACTCCCCGCAAAAACAAGTTAGACGCCTATACTTTGTTGTTGCATGTTTTACGTGGCTTATGGGAGTAACAAGCTAAGAACGATTCTTACCTACGGAAAGCCACAACGGTGATATTATGGCTGCTAACATCCGGTGCAAATCCCATGACTACTATAGTGAGAGAAACTATCATTCACCAGTCGCATGTGTGGAACAAGCCACACGTCAAGTGCGGAGCCGGTCTCGCGAACGAGGTCGCGTAAAGTTGGCCTGGACCGCTTCGATCTCACTATGCCGTGCCATAAGAAATACACAAAAAGAGGTTTGCAACAGAAACCATCAACGCCCGCAACAAGCATGTTGCGTTCTACTCGTGAAACACATCTACGCATAGATCTAGCTCTGATACCACTGAAGGGTTTCGCAGCATAGTAAATCAAAAAAATTCTACGGATGCGAATGGGAAAGCCAAGATCTAATCTAGGAGATGCAATCAACGAGAGAGATAGATGAGATCTGCATTCCCTTGAAGAAATCGCATAGCGGAAACGTTCAACAGAACGTGGTTGATGTAGTCGTACTAGCCGTCTCCTCCTCGCGGTCCGATCCTACGCCGCAAGTGGCGATGCCTCCGAGAGATGCACACGTATGGTGCCGCGACGTCTCCTCCTTACTTGGTCCAGCAAGTGGGGTGGAGAGATGGATTGGATCTACAGCACGACGGCGTGGTGCTATGGTGGAGAGTTTCTGCAGCAGGGCTTCGCCTACACGCAGTCGGGAGAGAGAGAGAGGAAGGGCAGCAGCTGGCGGCTAGGGTTTGGGGTGAGGGGAGGGTGCGCCCCTGCCCACCTTATATAGCGGGCTGGCCGACTCCCTGGCCCCTCTTCCAAGCCCTAGGGCGGCGACCCCAAGGGTGGAGTGGGGGGCAAGTCTTCCCCCCTTCTAGAAGGTTTCCCTAGGGTTTCCCCTAGGGTTTGGCCGGCTGGGCCTATGGGGCCGACAAGTAGGGCCACGTTGGTCCCACTCCGGAAGCTGCTAGAACCTTCCGGTACGATACCGAATACTCCGAAACGATTCTGAAATCCAAAAACTTCTTTCCTTTTATATGAATCTTATTCTCTGGACCATTCCGGAACCTCTCGTGATGTCCTGGATCTCATCTGAGACTCCGAACAAAAACTCATAAACCAATTATCCATTCTATCCTAGCGACGAGGCACGTTAAGTGTGTGACCCTACGGGTTCGAGAATATGCAGACATGACCTTCTATCAATAATCAACAGCGGGATCTGGAAACCCATATTGACTCCCACATATTCATCGATGATCATATCGGATGAACCATGATGCCAGGATTCAATTAATCCCATATATATATTCCCTTCGTCACGCGATATTTTACTTGCCCGAGATTCGATCGTTGGTATCGGCATACCTAGTTCAATCTCGTTCACAGCAAGTACTTTACTCGTTCTGTAATCCGATATCACTTTGTGATTAACTCCTTAACCACGTGCTTGCAAGCGGTGTTGATATCGATTACCGAGTGGGCCCGAAGTATATCTCTCCGACTCGGGAGGGACAAATCCCATCTCGATACATACAACCCAACAAGTACTTTTCGATCACCTGAGAGACATCTTTATTATCACCCTCACATAGGATGACGTTTGATGACCTCAAAGCTTTCTTCCGATACCAGGAAGTTGCATTATCTCGTGGTCTAAGGAATACAATATTTGACATAGGAAAAAGCTTCGCAGAGATGAACACGATGACACGGTCTAATTGGTCTGCTTGATTTGGGTTTGTCCATCATATAATTCTCCTAATGACATGATCTCATTATTAATCGACAACTCATGTCTATGGTTAGGAAACCTTAACCATCATTAATCAATGAGCTAGTCCATAGAGGCGTACTAGGGACACAATGTTGTTCATAAACCACACAAGTATCAAAGTTTCCGCTTAATACAATTCTAGCATGGAATATAAACTTTATCATGAACAAGAATTATAACAATAACATCTTTATTATTGCCTTTAGGGCATAATTCCAACACCTGAAACCTCCACAGGCCGCGTATCTTACAATGGGCTTTCCTTGGATTGGACCAGGTATACTAATATCGTGTACCCGTAGGGTATAACCATGTCAGTAGCCCCCGAGTGTTCAGTCGAATCGTAGATTCGGCTGAGGACTCTTCAATCTTTCGGGTGCAGTTGGTCCTGTTTATATGATAAAGAATGATTTTAGTTTGTAGGGTTTGTTGATGCGTGTGCCTGACTCTCCTGACGGATCAGAGCCATTTAACTATCTTAGGATAAAACAACACGATATTCTTCAAACTCGAGTCCCTAGACTTGAATCTAGGACGAATGCTGGCGTAATTCGACTCAGTCCACTGAGGTCTTACAGGAGTTGAATCCTAGTAGTTTTCGAGTGATGTACCCAACGCGTCCGTCAGGATTTTTCATCGTACCTATTGACACGGTATTTTACTGGCAGAGCGCAGTCAGGTATGTTACCAGGCCATCAGATGATATCTGTAGGTCTTATCTTTATGTCGTAGACACAGTATCCGAATTGTTATCACCGCGGAGGTGTTTCGGGTGGCTAAGGAAAATATTTCCCACTTTAGCGTTTGTTTGGGCAAAGTTCCCAGAAAAGTTTTTTTTGCATTTTGACCCGAAGGATCGCAGTCGAAGAATTCATAGGGTACGCGACCAGCGCTCCCTATGGGAGTAGCCCTCGAGTGTTTGTTCGAGTCATAGACTCGAGCAGAGACTTTTAATTCATTTGTTTTTAGCTTCGGGTCCGTAGGACACAATTTTTTTGAATGCTTGATCAATCCTCCCTATGGGAGTAGCCCCCGAGTCCGTAGTGGAGTCGTAGACTCTACGTGGGAATCGAAGATAGTTGAGAGTTGTAGTTCTTCAATCATTTATCAGGTGCACGGCCAACGCTCCTAATAGGAGTAGCCCCCGAGTAGTGGCTTGAATCGTAGATTCGAGTGAGTACTTTAGTTATCAGCCGAATATTTCCAATCGTTTCTAGATTGGTTTTGATGATGTCGGTGCTGAAGATTGGTGACCTCAACCGTCCGCGGCGCCAGAGGTGACGTGACAGGACGAACGTGGGTCCCACTTCCTGACTTGGAGTTAACTGGTCATGCGCGACGTGGAGAGAATTACGGCGTCTCCTCGATTTCCGTGTGTAGTGGACGGCGTGCGGGCGACGGTTCGCTGCTGTGTTGACACGTGTACGGTTGGATCTGTCCCTAGCGTTAGGGCTTCTTGATGAACGGTTCGTGTTCATCGTCGTCATCCTTATAACCGTGGGGAAAACAGTGATTTGTTTTCACCCTTTGCCATTTGCTTCCTTCACTGCCTCCATTTTCACGAGCTCTTCCTTGCGCGCACTGGACGTTCTCCGATCCTTTCCCTCTTTGTTCCTGTGCGCGCATTGCCGTCGTCGACGCTCCGCAATGGTCAAGTCGAAGAAGGCCTCTACCGGAGCTGGCTCGAGCGCTGCTGCAGGCGGCAAGAAGGTTGCCGCTCCGACGCGTAACACTGACGGCAAGTGGAGGCGCTCCGACGTGCGTGACACCGATCTGCGCAAGCTGCGCGATGCGGGATTAATCCCGCAAAACAAGGAGGATGTCAAGATCCCCGGTGATGAGGTAATCCCTCGCCCACCCATAGGGTTTTGGGTGATCTTCGTTGCCTTCATCCTTCGTGGTTTTTTTCTTCCTGCCCACGAGTTCCTTCGTGGCTCCTTTTTCTCTATGGGATTCAGATTCATCATCTGTCTCCCAATTCTCTTCTTAACATTGAATGCTTCATCACGCTTTGCGAGTGCTGGCTCGGTATCGAGCCACACTTTGGTCTGTTCCGGAAGCTCTATCCAGGCTCATGAGATTGGGTTTTGGAGAAGATGGGGATGCTGGAGATCGCGGAACGGTTAGCAAACAAGCAACACAGGGACACGAAGTTTACCCAGGTTCAGGCCCCCGGAGGGAAAACCCTAATCCTGCTTGTCTGCTCTTGATTACAATGGAACCGAAAGTTACAGGGGTGCGCAGATGCAATCTAGCATGGAGGTGTGTATGCGGTGAGTTGAGAGGTGCCCTCCTCGCCGTGCCCTCCTAGCCTTTATATAGTTAGAAAGGTCCCGGGCCTAGGTCGAGTCGGTTACAGATTAGGGTGTGCCCCTTTGAAAATCTATCTACTCTAGTCTTGTTCTCCAAGCATCCGGAGGCGTCATGGGCTTGGGCCACCTGAAACCTCCGCAGGCCGCATATCTTACAATGGGCCTTCCTTGGACTGGACCAGGTATACTAATATCGTGTACCCGCATGGTATAACCATGTCAAGTGGCGTTCAACGCAGGGGGGTTCGGCATAGTGCCAGGCGTGATCTCGGCGATGTCCTCCCGGAGAATGGCATTGTGGCGCACCATGTACCAGGCCTTGACCGGCGAACTCATCGTCAACGTGTCCATGCCTCCCATCAGGAACTTGAGATCTGTGTTCCTCTTCTTGGCGGCGTAGTTGGCCTTGAGGAGGTCCACCTTTTGCCCTTGGGTCTCGATAAGCTGCGCCCACCTATCGCCATTCTTCTCGGCCCTCTTCTCGGCGTGCGCCCTCGTGTCGGCGATGCACTTCTCGATCGAAGCCTGGAGACGCTCGGCGGGAGGTCCGGCGGCTTTGAGCATCTTCGCCTTATTCTGGCCGATCTTCGTCCTTCCTTCGCCGGTAGCAGCGGGAGGGGCCTCTGGGTTGTACACTCTGTCCTTGGTCTTGGTGAGGCTCAGGCGAGTGTCCCGCCATTTTTCACAGTGCTCGATCTCGTGGAACACATGGTGGAACTTGAACTCCGCCTTCATGTCCTTCCGGTACAAAGTGAGAGCACGAAGGAGCTGCAAAATGGAAGACAAAGTGAGTCAAGATATGCGTGAGATTGTCATAACTTCGGCTAGTGTTCACGAATACCTTGTTATCCATGTTTTCCCTGCTGGCTTTTGTCCGTTCCACCTCTTCCACGCAGTTGTGCCACTTGCTACACGCATGCTGAATGAGCCCCCAATGGTTGGTCATGGCCTTCTCCCCTCGCTCCATGTGAATTTTGCGATACTTCGGGTCGCAAAGGCTACGCTCGTCGAATGCTAGCTTCACTCGCCTCCAATAGTTGTCGGAATTTTGGTTTGCACCGGTGATGGGATCCATACTCACCGTTTTCTAGGCTTCAGCGAGACAGAGGTCCTCGGGCATCATCCACTTGATCCGCTCTTCGGCCGCCGA
This sequence comes from Avena longiglumis, assembly GCA_030063025.1. Lineage (NCBI taxonomy): Eukaryota > Viridiplantae > Streptophyta > Magnoliopsida > Poales > Poaceae > Avena > Avena longiglumis. The sequence goes on along the minus strand of CP125974.1, from coordinate 95,266,106 downwards.
TGTGCTCGTCTTCTTATTGCCCTTCTTGCCCTTCGCCGGAAGCACGACATCATCCTCGGTGTCGTCGGCCTGCGTCTCCTCGGCTTCGGGGTCGACGAAATCCTGAGACTCAATGTCGTGTTCGGCATCGGCTCGAGACTGTTATTGCATGAAGAAGGAGGGGTTGGAGGCCGAGCCGTGGGCAATCATGTCTTCCATGTATGTATCGCCGACATGTCGGCCGGCAGATTTCAGCATTCCCGAACATGTTATGCGTCGGCCGTGAGGTTGCTTATGACGAGCTTCCGCCAAAAGCGTTGGTCACATGAAGGGAATATGCCCTAAGAGGCAATAATAAAGTTTTTATTATGTGTATTCCAAGTATATGATAGATGTTTATTTTGCATGCTATAATTGTATTAATACGGAAACGTTAATACATGTGTGTTTAATAAACAAACAGAAAGTTCCTAGTTATGCCTCTCTCGTAAACTAGCTCGTTGATTAACAAGATGATCAAGGTTTCCTGATCATAGACATTGGATGTTGTTAATAACGCGATCACAACATTAGTGTAATGATGTGATGAACATTCATCCGAAGTATAGCATTACGATCAAAGTCATTGAGTTTATATTGCTATAACAACTTACGAAGTGATCCTAATCCTTAGACCATGAGATCATGTCAATCACTAACACCGGAAGAGTTTCTTGATAACATCAAATGTCACACCGTAACAGGGTGATTATAAAGATGGGTTCAAAACTAATAAAGTGTTATGTTGAGGCCCATGGATCGAGAGTTGAATTTGTTCATCCCGATGACAGATAGATATACTCTAGGCCCTCTCGGTGATATAACATTGGTTAGCTTGCAAGCAAGTGATTTGATCACTAGAATGTTATATCACGGGAACAAGAAAAAAGTGCATTTCAGTAACGAGATCAAACTAGGTATGGAGATACCGATGATCGAATATCGGACATGTAATATATCGCGAAACAAAGGGATTAAGATACGAGCGTAAAAGGTTCTGACGATCACAAGAAAGTCATTGTTGAATGTGTGGGAGTCAGTATGGGTCTCCGGATCCCGCTTCTGATTATTGATCCAAGAGGGGTCTCGATCATGTCCGCATTATTCACGAACCGTAGGGTGACACACTTAAGAGACACCGACATCCAATTGGCGCAAAATTTTCATGCCGGAAAGAATAACAAGCGCAGGAATTTATTTCACTAGATACCGAAACAGGTTTTCGGGTGAAATTGCAGAAAGTGTTTTTGCATGTGAAATAGAATTCTAGCAAGGGGTTATATGTGAATGTTTGTCATTAAAGTAATTGAAAAAATTCTGAATAAATAAAAAGAGTTTTATTTAATGAGAGTTTGCATTAAATTTGGTGGAAATTTAATGGCAAGTTTGAGTGGGATTTTGAGTGGAGGGATTTTAAAGGAAATTTTTGAGTGGAGTGTCCACCCACATGAAGAGGGGAGGGCAAGGGGGCATCCCCCATGCGTCGGCCACCCCTTTGGGGTTCCCCCTCTCCTATAAAAGGCACCCCTTCCTCACTTCTCACTCACACCTCCTCGTGAAGGATCTCTCTCCCCCTCTAGAATTTATCCCCATGGTCTCGGACTAGCGAGATACATGTTCCCGGTAGCTATTCGGCCAGAAAGAATTGTGCTTCCGCTGAATCGCTGGAGCGAGGAGGCGAAGGTTGTTTCCCTGACGTAAAGCGAGTAACGGATGCATCACTGATTATGTGCTAGGACTTCCTCTCGATCTTGAGATCAGCAAGAGATCGTCTACATCAACCACGAGTGATCATACCATGATGCACATGATAGAGATCATATGCGGGAACCATATCATTTCACTAATAAACATATGATGTTTGATAGCATCTTATATTGCTTATTTGGCGTTTTATTAGCATAATAAGATGATCCTCATTTAAATATCAATATAAGAATGTGTTCTTCCTTTAGTATGCACCGATTATGTTTTCGTCGCTCCAAGACATCACGTGATGATCGGGTGTTCTTGGATCCACGACCATATTTCGGGTGTAAGACAGTTACACAAGCGAATACTAAGGTTCTTACTTAGCGAGCCTAGCATGTATAGACATGGCCTCGGAACACGGGCCAAAAGGTTAAGCATGAGTCATATAGTTGATATGATGCCCATTTGATGCTCGCCTTTGAAGCTACAACGACTCACATGATGATCGGACTTGGTGTAGTGGATTTGGTTCATGTAATCACCAAAAAGACATGAGGGATGTCGTTTTTGAGTGGTAGTTCATTCGTAATATGGATTAGTTGAACTTAATCTATCATAAACTTAGTCTAAACTTTACAAATTTTGTTGTAGATGGCACCACCTGCTTTTAATTTCAATGTGTTCATGGAGAAAGAGAAACTTGCAACGAATGGTACAACTTTACCGAATGGGCCATGAATTTGAGGATTCTCCTCTCTGCTGCACAAAAGCAATATGTGCTAGAAGCGCCGCTAGGCCCCCCACCTTTTGAGGATGCCCCTGATGAGGAGAAGAATGTCTATCAAACTCGTCAGGAGGACCACAAATTAGTTCATTACAGCATATTGTATGGGCTAGAGCCAGAACTTCGAAAGCGTTTCGAAAACAGCAATGCATTTGATACAATGGGTGAGTTAAAAATGATTTTCGACACACATGCTGCTGTAGAGAGCTACAATGCTCGTAAAAGTTCTTTAGTCGCATGATGGAAGAGCACAACTCCGTAAGTGAGCATGTACTCAAGATGCTCAAGTTACCGATAAGCTTGTGTCCTTGGGAATATCGATTCCCATTGACTTAGGCATCCATCGTGTTCTGCAGTCTCTACCACCTAGCTATAAAAGCTTTGTGATGAACTATAATATGCAAGGCATGAAGAAGTCTCTCCCCAAGCTTGTGTCAATGCTTAAAACTGCAGAAGTGGAGATCAAAAAGGAACATCAAGTGTTGATGATCAATAAGAACACTGGTTTCAAGAAAGACAAGAAGGGAAAATGGAAGGGAAGTAAGGGCGGCAAGCCGGTTGCCGTGCCTAAAAAAAAACCCGAGTTGGACCTAAGTCTGATACCGAGTGTTACTATTGTAAGGGGACTGGCCACTGGAAGCGCAACTGCCCCAAGTATTTGGCAAATAAGAAGGCCGGCAAGGCAAACAAAGTTATATATGATATACATGTTATTGATGTGTACTTGGATAGTGCTCGCAGTAGCACCTGGGTATTTGATACCGGTTCAGTTGCTAATATTTGTAACTCGAATTAGGGGCTGCGGAACAAGCGACCGCTAGCAAGGGGTGAGGTCAAGATGCGTGTAGGCAATGGATCAAGCGTTGATGTGATCGCGTAGGAACGCTACCTCTCCACTTGCCGTCGGAATTAGTAATAAACTTTAATAATTGTTATCTGGTGCCTGCACTGAGCATGAACATTGTATCTGGATCGTCTTTGATGCGAAGTGGTTATTCATTTAAATCCGAGAACAATGGTTGTTCTATTTATATGAATGAAATCTTTTATGGTCATGCACCGATGATGAATGGTTTATTTCTATTAGATCTCGATGATAATGTTACACATATTCATAATGTTGATGCTAAAAGGATTAAACTTAATGATGATATATCCGCATATATGTGGTAATCGCCCTAGGTCATATTGGCGTTAAACGCATGAAGAAGCTCCATTCGGATGGACTTTTAGAATCACTTGATTTTGAATCATTTGATACATGTGAGCCATGCCTTATGGGCAAGATGACTAGAACGCCGTTTTACGGTTCAATGGAACGGACGACAGATTTATTAGAAATCATACATTCTGATGTATGTGGTCCAATGAGTGTGTCGACGCGAGGTGGATATCGTTATTTTGTTACTTTCACAAATGATTTAAGTAGATACGGTTATATTTACTTGATGAAACACAAGTCTGAAACCTTTGAAAAGTTCAATGAATTTCAGAATGAAGTGGAAAATCATCATAATAGAAATATCAAATTTCTACGGTCCGACCATGGAGGTGACTATCTAAGTTACGATTTTAGCACTCACATGAAAGAGTGTGGAATTGTTTCACAACTCACACTTGCCGGAACACCACAGAGAAATGGTGTGTCAGAACGTCGTAATCGTACTTTATTGGATATGGTTCGATCTATGATGTCTCTGACGAACTTGCCATTGTCATTTTGGGGTTATGGACTAGAAACTGCTGCATTCACTTTAAATCGGGCACCATCTAAATCCGTTTAAAAGACACCGTATGAATTGTGGTTTGGAAACAAACCTAAGCTGTCATTTCTTAAAGTTTAGGGATGCGATGTTTATGTGAAGAAACTTCAACCGGATAAACTCGAACCCAAAGCGGAAAAATGAGTCTTCATAGGATACCCTAAGGAAACTATTGGGTATTCCTTCTATCACAGATCCGAGGGCAAGGTTTTTGTTGCTAAGAATGGATCCTTTCTAGAGAAAGAGTTTCTCGCGAAAGGTGTGAGTAGTCGAAAGGTAGAACTCGAAGAGGTTATTGAACCTTCTCTTCAAAGTATGGCGAGTAGCGCGGCGCCGAAAGTAGTTCCGGAGTTGTCTTCACTAGTTGAAGAGGGAACTAATGATAATGATCATGAAACTCCGAAAGATAATACTACCGAACCTCACAGGTCTAGCAGGACGCGTGCAGCTCCCGAGTTGTACGGAAACCCTGTTATGAATTTCATGGTTGATGAAATTGATGATCCTGCGACGTATGAAGAAGCGATGATGAGCCCGGATTCCAACAAATGGTTAGGAGCCATGAAATCCGAGATGGAATCCATGTATGAAAATCAAGTTTGGAACTTGGTGGAATTACCCCACGACCGAAAGGCCGTGGAGAACAAATGGATTTTCAAAAGGAAAACTGATGTTGATGGTAATGTGACTGTCTATCAAGCTCGAATTGTCGCAAAAGGGTTTCGCAAAATTCAAGGAGTTGACTACGATGAGACATTCTCTCCCGTAGCGATGTTAAAGTCAGTTAGGATTATGTTAGCAATTGCTGCATATTTCGATTATGAGATATGGCAGATGGATGTCAAAACTTCGTTTCTCAATGGTAATATTGAAGAAGAGTTGTATATGATACAACCAAAGGGTTTTGTCGATCCTAAGGATCCTAACAAGGTGTGCAAGCTTCAACGATCAATCTATGGATTGAAGCAAGAATCACGAAGTTGGAATCGCCGCTTTGATGAGGTGATCAAAGAGTTTGGATTTGTCCAAACTAATGGAGAAGCTTGTATTTACAAGAAAGTGAGTGGGAGCAATGTGGCATTTCTGATATTATATGTGGATGGCATATTATTGATTGGAAATGATATAGATCTTTTAAACAGTGTTAAAAGTTATCTAAATAGCAAATTTTCAATGAAGGACCTAGGTGAAGCGTCATACATATTAGGCATAAAGATCTATAGAGATAGATCTAGACGCCTAATAGGGCTATCGCAAAGTACATACCTTGATAGGATTTTAAAGAAGTTTAAAATGGACGAAGTAAGAAGGGGTTCTTACCTATGTTGCAAGGCAAGACATTGAGTAAGACTCAAAGTCCAGCTATGGCAGAAGAAAGAGAGATAATGGATAAAGTTCCCTATGCTTCAGCCATAGGCTCTATAATGTATGCCATGCTATGTACAAGACCGGATGTGGCACATGCTATTAGTTTGACTAATAGGTACCAATCGGATCCAGGTTCAGAACACTGGATAGCGGTCAAGAATATCCTTAAGTACTTACGAAGAACTAAAGATATGTTTCTTGTGTACGGAGGTGAAGAAGAGCTCGTTGCTAAGTGTTATGTTGATGCAAGCTTTGACACCGATCCGGATGACTCTAAGTCTCAATCCGGATACGTATTTCTCATGAATGGCGGAGCGGTTAGTTGGAGGAGCTCCAAACAACCTGTGGTGGCGGGATCAACAATGGAGCCGAATATGTTGCTGCTTCAGAAGCGGCTCAGGAAGCAGTTTAGATGAAGGAGTTCATATCCGAACTAGGAGTGGTTGCAAACGCGTTGGACCCAAAGGTGATCTATTATGACAACAATGGTGCCATTTCCAATAACAAAGAGCTAAGGTCTCACAAGCATTCCAAGCATATTAAGCGCCGATTTCACTCCATCCGCGAGCATATCAAGGATGGAGATATAAAGATTTGTAAAGTGCACACGGATCTCAATGTAGCAGATCCGTTGACTAAGACTCTCCCTAGAGCAAAACATGATCAACACCAGAACTCGATGGGTGTTAGATTCATCACTATGTAACTAGATTATTGTCTCTAGTGCAAGTGGGAGACTGAAGGGAATATGCCCTGAGAGGCAATAATAAAGTGTTTATTATGTGTATTCCAAGTATATGATAGATGTTTATTTTGCATGCTATAATTGTATTAATACGGAAACGTTAATACATGTGTGTTTAATAAACAAACAGAAAGTTCCTAGTTATGCCTCTCTCGTAAACTACCTAGTTGATTAACAAGATGATCAAGGTTTCCTGATCATAGACATTGGATGTTGTTAATAACGGGATCACAACATTAGTGTAATGATGTGATGAACATTCATCCGAAGTATAGCATTATGATCAAAGTCATTGAGTTTATATTGCTATAACAGCTTACGAAGTGATCCTAATCCTTAGACCATGAGATCATGTCAATCACTAACACCGGAAGAGTTTCTTGATAACATCAAACGTCACACCGTAACAGGGTGATTATAAAGATGGGTTCAGAACTAATAAAGTGTTATGTTGAGGCCCATGGATCGAGAGTGGAATTTGTTCATCCCAATGACGGATAGATATACTCTGGGCCCTCTCGGTGATATCACATTGGTTAGCTTGCAAGCAAGTGATTTGATCACTAGAATGTTATATCACGGGAACGAGAAAAGAGTGCATGTCAGTAACGAGATCAAACTAGGTATGGAGATACTGATGATCGAATCTCGGACATGTAATATATCGCGAAACAAAGGGATTAAGATAAGAGCATAAAAGGTTCCAACGATCACAAGAAAGTCATCGTTGAATGTGTGGGAGTCAGTATGGGTCTCTGGATCCCGCTTCTGATTATTGATCCAAGAGGGGTCTCGATCATGTCCGCATTATTCACGAACCATAGGGTGACACACTTAAGAGACACCGACATCCAATTGGAGCAAAAGTTTCATGCCGGAAAGAATAACAAGCGCAGGAATTTATTTCACTAGATACCGAAATAGGTTTTCGGGTGAAATTGCAGAAAGTGTTTTTGCATGTGAAAAGAATTCTAGCAAGGGGTTATATGTGAATGTTTGTCATTAAAGTAATTGACAAAATTCTGAATAAATAAAAATAGTTTTATTTAATGAGAGTTTGCATTAAATTTGGTGGAAATTTAATGGCAAGTTTGAGTGGGATTTTGAGTGGAGGGATTTTAAAGGAAATTTGTGAGTGGAGTGTCCACCCACATGAAGAGGGGAGGAAAAGGGGGCAGCCCCCATGCGCCGTCCACCCCTTGGGGTTCCCCCTCTCCTATAAAAGGCACCCCTCCTCACTTCTCACTCACACCTCCTCGTGAAGGATCTCTCTCCCCCTCTAGAATTTATCCCCCATGGTCTCAGACTAGCGAGATACATGTTCCCGGTGGCTATTCGGCAAGAAAGAGTTGTGCTTCTGCTGCATCGCTGGAGCGAGGAGGCGGAGGTTGCTCGGTCCCTCAGATGTGTGTGCGAGCACGGATGCGCTGCTGATTTGTGGCGCTAGGACTTCCTCTCGATCTTTGTTGGTCTTCAAGGGTATGTTTTCTATGGATATATATCCGCCCGTTGTTTGTATCTAGTAGATAGATCTTGGTACATAGTTTTTCCCATCGTAGGAAATTTTTTGTTTTCTATGCTGCGAACCCTTCAGGCGCAACACCACCGAAGGTCCTGCATACACCAGAGTGGTGGAGTAGGGGATGTTGATGTCGACGTTGAAGGCCGAAGGAGGGAGCGGCGCGGCGCAGGGGAAGACCATGTTTGGGTTGAACCCGCCGTCGAACTCGGGGGACGAGGAGTACCTCTGCCGGGGGTTCGCCTGGCTCTCCTGATAGCCAGCTGGCAAGATCGGCGAGAATCCGGCCGGCGAGCCGACACTCGCATGGCTTCCCTAGTGGGGGCGATACGGAGCCGCCATCGTCGCCGCGCGCGAAGCCACCGCTTGGTTCGCCCTCATCGTCAACTGCTCTTCCGCTGCCGTCTGCTCTTGTTCTAGCCTGAGCTTCGCCCTCTCCTTTTTGTCCTTCCGTTCGTCGTACATGATCTTTCGCCTCTACGACTTGGCCATCCACTCGGTGCTGGACATGCCCTCCGGCTTTGTCGCCGGTGCTCTCGGCTTCCTCGCCTTCTTCTCCCCCGAAACCTTGCCGAGGTTCGATCTAGGTTTGATGAAACCCTTGGGTGGCATGGCGGGCGGGAGCACGATGAAGTGGATGGAGTGGGGGGAATGGGGAAGAAAGGCCGGGGGAGAAAGAAAATGGCGGGAATTTGGCCTTCTATCGCCGATAGAGCTGGCCCATGCTCGTTTTCGCTTCGTCCGGCGTTCCCAGGGCGTTCCCGGGATACCGGGAATGGCCTGGAAAGCCCGGACCAAAGTTCGCTCAAATCTGGATGAAAAGAGGTTCCTGGGAACGCGACTGGGCCGGTTTTTTGCGTCCGGATCGGTGTCCTGGGAATGCTAGTGGATATGCTCTCAAAGGGGCTCAACTTACTTCCTCTGATCACCATATGCGGCGATTGCATGACAACGACTCCAATACCACAACTTATTAGTAGCAGTGGAAAGGGTCCGGGTCCTCCTCTCCCTCTGCTCCCCGGTGTTGAGGGTCAAAAGTGAGTGGTCGGGCCAACCCGAGCCCTCTCCGACGGCACGGGGGGCCGAAGATGCGAAGGAAAGGCGCCGAAGTAGTTTTTAAGGTTAGGTTTTCGGTTTTCGGCAGTTTGTCGGTTGTTTGGAGTTGGTCTTCGGATCTTGGCATCTAGATCTGGGGTTTAGGGCCTTTATTCTTGCGTCTCTAGCTCCTCTAGTTGGAGCAGGGCGGCAAGAGGAAGGTCACTATCTCTGCTAATAACTTAGGGGCTGCGATAGGTGTGATGGTGCTGCCGAGGTGCTGCGTGTTAGAGGCTCTCCTGGCCGTATGTGGAAGCGGGGAAAGCAAGGTGACGTGGTAGGGTGCGTGGTGGAGGCTCTCTGGCCGAACATGGAGGCGAGGAGATCCGAAACTAGGCATCTTCCTCGACAACAACTTGTAGGTTGTTCTGCCCTCCGATTCTTGAGGTGATGGTGCCCTGGGGTCCTTCTTCTCCTCCCGGTGGTAGTGGTGATATACAGGAGGTGGAAGAGGTCTTGGGGATCCTTCGATCTGGAGCTCGATGGTCTACCCTCGACGTGCGATGTAGCCACACGAAATCTACGATTAGTGGAGTATCCAAGCGAAGGTTGTATAGCCGACACTATCCTTGGCAATCGAAGCCACTCCACGCCCAGTCGAGGCCGAGCCTTTTCTTCCTCCAATGGAGGATTTTTTATCTCGGCGCACCCCAAGTGGTTCCGTCCCCGGTGGTGGTGTCGGTGCCCACGCCTGGAGGTCCCTGAAGGCCGATGATAAAGACGAAGGAGCTGACAGCATTCAGTTCTAGAGGTCACCGGAATTCTGCGGTGGAGAGGATCGAAGACCCGATTGCTTTCTAAAAAAATTCATGAGGTCCTTTCTGTAATTATTGAGGCCTTATCTTCAAATTCTAGGTTTTCTAGGACAAGAGTTGTTAGGGGCCTCTTTGTAACTATGTACCCACCCTTTAATTTAACGGAATCGCTAAAACACAATTAGCTGTGATGTAGCTTACGTCACAACTAGCTTGTATATCGTTGATTTTTTCTGGTCACTGAGATTGGTGCGGTCCGTTTCCTTCTTTGAGCTAGCTTGTGTGCAATTTTTCGATTTTTTGTTGCTGTTGTTCGATTTGTGGGCCGTCGCTGATGTTGTTCGGTGTGTGAACCGTTGCTGCTGCCGATCAGTTTGTGGGACATGGTTGCTGTCCAGCTATTGTGATTCCTTGCCGTAGAAAACACACACTTTGAAAGCACACACTGAATATAGACAGCATACATAAATCGGTTGGCTTTTTTCATTTGTTTTTTTCTTTTTGGTTGGCAGGAGTGTGTGATTTGATTAACTTGTTTTTTAGCTACTGTTATACTTTTTGGTGATGGAAACATGTTAGTGGCTACAAATTTGTCTCTCTTTTTTTAGACGAAAAAATCTTGTTGTTATTTATAGATTGTTTAAGAATATATTTGTGGATGTGGTTGTTTTAAATAAAAAGTAAGAATATTTTTAAGGAAGTTTCTCATCCACTTAATTTTAGCATTTTTTTACCTATGTACAAGGTTTGTCATTCGTTTTTATTGTTTGCTTATATAAGTACTAGGCTTAGACAATCCTAGGCGTGTAGCATATCACATTTTTCTAGTGTCAAAGAGTTCTGAGCCCAATAGGGTTTTTCCCTCCCCGGGTATTTATTCATTTTTTATCCATTGTTCTAGTTAAACCAATTCATTAGATCTTCATCCATTGTTCTTAGAATAATTTGTTTATTATTTTCCTATTGATCTTTAACCTAGAAAACATGAGCAACGCAAGGACAACATACAATGTATCATCAGCCACCCCCCGTATTTGTGAAAAATCTCCACGTACTCTTTACAAGTTTTCTGTCAAAATGGTTGATGTCGATATTGATGATTCAGTTGTAAGTTTATCTATTTTTAGTATCAATTTTTATCTATAGTTTTATATATATTAAATTTTGTTTATTTTTATATATTGTTGTTTTTCATGATTTTTTGCTCGTTTTTCCCCTTGTTGTAGGTTGTTCCATGTCGTTTTAACGAGTGTATAGGAATTTTATGTCCTAACAAATGAAAGTGTTAGTTGGACTTCCTAATCATGGGTTAGAGAATTTGATACCCAAGAGTGATCACCATATTTATCTAGATAGGGTTGGCACAAAAATGTACATGTGTGGTCCATACCGGAATTTGTTGATTGAAGCTTTTGATATAGAGAGGACATTGTTTCATTTGAATATGATACATGGAGAGAGTGTTTTGAAATTAAAGTTGCTTCAGGTGATGGTTATAGGAAGAATTGGGCTCTCTTCCCAAGAAAGTTATGTTATTATTTTTTTATGTTAGTGTTTTTGATTTTGTTTTTAGTGCCGTTTTTACAATGCTTTGAAAACTGTGTTTCAATATTTAGAGGTATTTGATATACCAGCCGGGTGCGAGCCATATTTGTTCAATACACATTTCGAAGGTATTTGTGATGTTAACCAAACGGAAATGAACAGGATAGTTACTACCATGTTTGATCAGAAGATGAAGCTTGGGAATGATGATTCATTCCTAATTTTTTATGTGTACATGCTTGATGTTGATGACATGTATCGTTTGGTTAGTTTTTTTTTTTATTCATTTTGTTTATTATCTACAATTCTCATATTCTAAGCAAAATTTAATTTTTGTATTTGATGTTTTTACAGGAAGTACCTTATGAGGTGTTCCCAACTACATTTGAAATCCCACATAGAGGCGAATCACGTTATGCTTGGGCCGAAAGAGTTGTGCTTGGATCATACAAGACTCTTGGAGAATTTTTTAGCATCTGTTATAATTTGACTTATTTTGTTGGCATTGCAAACTTAAAAGCAGATGGTCTTATTCTTGCAATTTCTGGTGTAAGACAAGGATACATCACACTTGATGTATACAAGTGCGAAAGAAATTAGAATATTATTACTAATGGTGAACAAATAAGATAAATAATTTCCATATGTTTTTAGGATGTTTTAATATAGATTTTTTATTTTTCATAGTTTCATGTGCAAATAATTCGGATGTAATTTTTATTTTTGTTTAAATTTTCCATGATTTTTGTATCATATTTTTGAGTAACAATTACTATTTTAATTACTAATTGGTGCATGAGCGGAAGATTGTTTGCATGCTCTATCTCCATTGGACTCCATCTCTATGTGGTTTCACTATAATTTGTCTTGCCCGTTCTAACTTTATCCCCCCCCCCTAAATTTTAGCACGCTCCTAGTTGAAAGTTAGAAAGAACCTTATCAATTATTAATTGCAATCGGCAATACATGATGGTGGCGAGACTCCTATTGTATGGTCCCTGTACAGTTGGCATGTGCAAGATTTTTTTTGCTTTTTTAATAATGAGTTGCATCTGTAGTTGAAACTGAATTTTTCTCGGGATATTTTTAGTGAGTTGCATGTGCACTTAAAACTGGCTTTTCTCATGGAAGGAATAATATGAGTTGTATGTGGACTTGAAACTATATATTTTTCTTGGCATCCTAACGAGTCACATGTGCACTTGAAACTGGATTTTTCTCGGGGGGAGAGAGATTTTTGCAAGTAGTTTTGTAAATCATGATAATATGAGTTGCATGTGGACTTGAAACTAGTTTTTTTCTCGGGATCCAAATGAGTTGCATGTCCACTTGAAACTAGCTTATCTAGGGGGGAGTGGAGGAGGGGGGAGAGTTGCAAGTAGGTTTGTAACGATTTTTTTTGCTTTGATATGAGTTGCATGTGGACTTGAAATTAGCCTTTTTCTCGGGATCCAAATGAGTTACATGTGCACTTGAAATTGGCTTTTCTCAGGGGGACAGGGATGAGTTGCTAGTATATTTGAAACTGGCTATTCTCTAGGGAACGGGAGAAGGTGAGAGAGAGATGTAAGTAGTTTTGTACTTGAGATTTTGTTGCCTTCTGAATATGAGTTGCATGTGTACTTGTACTGGATTTTTCCTAGGAATCCCAACAAGTTGCATGTGCACTTGAAACTGGATTTTCTTCGGGGAGGAGGGGAGGACAGGTGGTAGAGTTGCAAGTAGGTTTATAACTGAGATTTTTTTTGCTTTTCATACAAGTTGCATGTCGCTTGAATCTGTTTTTCTCGGGAGGGGGAGGAAGGGGTGGGAGAGTTGCAAGTAGGTTTGTAATTGATAATTTTTTCTCCTGATTACAAGTTGCATGTGCACTTGAAACTAGATTTTTTCTTGGGATCTCAACGAGTTGCATGTGCACTTGAAACTAGCTTTTCTTTGTGGAAAAGGGTGACGAGGGTTCGACTCGTCAATGCCCATTGTTATGAACTTAGGTTTTGGAGAAGATGGGGATGCTGGAAGTCGCGAGACAGTTAACAGACCCGCAGCAAGGGGACACGAGGTTTACCCAGGTTCAGGCCCCCGAAGGGAAAACCCCACTCCTCCGGGTGCCCTAGTCCCGTTGGGGTTGGGCGACGGTGGCGCATTTGAGGCGTTACGAGCCTGCGGGTCAGGAGGGGGATTTCGCGGGTCACCGCCTTCACCGATGTTAGCATCGAGGATGGCCACGCATATGTAGCGGTGGGGGGACCGTTACTCCCATAGCTTTCAGATCCGGAACCGTAGGTCCCTTCATTAGTAGGAGGATCACACATATCGGAATTGCAACTGATGCTATCATCTGAGTCGCTTGCTAGCGATGTTGTGCACAAGGCGCCGATTGGTGGCACCCATGAAGTGGCCCTGATCGGCGCGGGGGGGGGGGGGGGGGGGGGGACACCCGCTCTGGAAGGCGGAGGGTGCCAGTTTGCCCCACCTAGAAGCAGAAGCTCCCGAACAGCATCTTGAATCCGTCGCCTACAGACTCGAAATCCTTGCGTGTGACGGGAAGGTGGGCGGTGAATTCGAAAGCGCCAAAGAGGAGGTGACTCTCCGTCACCGAGGAATGGAAGATCGCTTCGAATGGGACCGTCATGACTGCACGATCAGCGTCCCTAGTTCCCACAGACGGCGCCAATTGACGAGGGTTCGACTCATCAATGCCCATTGTTATGGACTTGGGTTTAGAGAAGATGGGGATCTTTGGAAGTCGAGGCGGTTATGAACCAGCAAGGGACACGAGGTTTACCTGGGTTTTGAGGCCGGTGGGAAAACCCTACTATTGCTTGTCTATTCTTGATTACGGCAAGGGGACACGAGGTTTACCCAGGTTCAGGCCCCCGGAGGGAAAATCCTACTACTGCTTGTCTGTTCTTGATTACGGTGGAACCTAAGGTTACATGGGTGCACAGATGCAATCCGGCGTGAGGTGTGTGTAGGAGTTGGAGAGATCCTCCTCACCGTGCCCTCCTGGCCTTTATATAGATAGGTGACACGTCGGAAACATATCTATAATTTTTGATGTTCCATGCTTGTTTAGTATCCACTTTGCTTTGCTTTGACTACACTTTGAGGTGTTTTTATATGTTTTCTGGTACTAACCTATTAACAAGATGCCACAGTGCCAGTTACCTATTTTCTTCTGTTTTTGGTTCTAGAAAAGCTAGTAAGGAAATATTCTCGGAATTGGACGGGACAAAAGCCAAAGTCAATATTTCACCGAGGAGAACACGGAGTCCAGAGGAGAGACGGAGGGGAGCCACAGGGCGGCTGCACCCCCCAGGCGCAGGCCCACCCTAGGCCGCGCCTGGGCAGGGTGTGGGCCCCCTGGCCGCCCTCCTGCCTCGCCTCTTCGCCTATAAGAAGCCCCCGATGCCTAAACCCTAAGGACCCAATCAATATTCCATGAAACAGTGTGTAGCGGCCGCCACCATCGTCCCTAGATCGGGGGGATCTGAAGCTCTTCATGGCAACCTGTCAGAGGGGAGATCATCCCGAAGGCCTTCTTCTTCATCATGCTAGCCCCCGGTATGAAGCGTGAGTAGTTCCACCTTGGACTACGGGTCCATGTAGTAGCTAGATGGTTGTATCTCCTCCTTTGTGCTTTCATGTCTAGATCTTGTGAGCTCCGTTCATGATCAAGATCTCATCTATTTGTAATCATGCATGTTGTGTTTGTGGGGATCCGATGGATATTAAGATTACTATGTCAGATTGATTAATGGTTTTGTCTTATTGATTCTATCATGTCTGTGTTGTTTGTGATCTTGCATGCTCTCCGTTGTTAGTGGCTATCTTGGCCAAGTAGTTGCCAGTGACTCCAAGAGGGGGTATTTATGCTCGATAGTGGGTTCATGCCTCTATTTAATCTAAGGGAAGTGACAGAAATCTCTAAGGCTGTAGATGTGTTGTTGCTACTAGGGAGAAAACAGCGGTCTCTTGTTCATGGAACAAGTGGATTGTTTACCTTACACACTTTGCTAAAAGCAGTGTTCTGTTGCTTGCAACTTAATACTGGAGGGGGTTCGGATGATAACCCAAAGGTGGACTTCTAGTCATAGATGCATTTGTATGGCGGTCTATGTATCTTGTTGTATTGCCCAATCGAATCTCATAGGATATTAATGTCTAGTATTGCATTGTTATGCCTTGCTCAGTCCTTTCAATTGCCCTGCTGTAATTTGTTTACCCAGCATGCCATGTTTGTTTATCTAAGGAGAACACCTCTAGTGAATTATGGACCCCGGTCCAATCTTTACCATTTATAGATCTTCCGATGTTACTGTTTACTTGCTGCAAACTATTATCACTTTCCACACCATACAGTTAATCCTTTTGTTACAGCAATCGGTGAGATTGACAACCTCACTGTTCATTGGGGCAAAGTCTTGAGTTTGTGTTGTGTAGGTTTCCAAGTTGCTTGCAACACCTTTGAGACATTTCCTTCCTCCTACTGGTTCGATAACCTTGGTTTCTTACTGATGGAAAAACTTGTTGTTGTGCTCATCATACCTTGCTCTTGGGGTCTTCCAACAAAGCACCCATGACAACACCGTGCGCGTCAGCCGTTGTCGGGGACATATAGGACAGCTTCAATATCTTCCTCCCCGTCAAGCTTTTTCTGGCGATGTTGCCGGGGAGGATAAGGACGTCTTCACAAGGGGAGTCCTTCTCAACCTTTCTATTTACTTTGTTTTTGGTTTGCTTAGTTTATTTTGCTTGGTTTTGTTTGCCTATTTTTTATCAAAAACTCCAAAAAAATAGTTTAGTTTGGTTTGCTTTCTCTTATCAAAAACACAAAAATAGTTCCTGCTCTATTTGCTACTATGTCTGGTTTTGGTCCAATCCTTGTGTCACCTATGGAAAGGATCTTTACTTTCAAGCAAGGAAGTGGAGAGAGTTTCAAAGAAGCTTGGTCTATAATCTCTGCTTTACAAAGGGAAACTGAGCCTAAGATGAGTCTTAGCTTGGTTATTAATAGTTTCTACCACGATATTGCTCTTTTTTATAGATATGCTTTGGATGTTGTGGCTGAGAAAGATATTTTTCATTGTATTGAGGATGAAGATTTATATGCTATAAAGATATTGATTATAATTTATAATATGCCTGGCAAGTCTGATTCTTCTTTTATAGACATTTATGCTAGGTTAAACACTCTTGAGTCCAGTACTGCTGCTTTGAACAGTTGCTATCACACACTTAGAGAGCACCATGGTTATGTTCCAATAAACTCTGAGCCTTTAAAGTGGTTTCCTACAATCAAAGTCTCTATAAATAGTGCAACTTTTGATGCTCCTTGTGATATCATGTCTGAATTTTGCCTTATGCCTAAAGATATTTATGAGTCTTTGAGTCTTTGGGGACTTTCTGAAGGAGGAGAAGAAATATCTCTTACCAACCATGCAACTTTACTACCCATTGGAATAGTTGAAGGTGTGTTTACAAAAATCTTAGGGAAAATGGTGTCTACTGATTATCTTGTTATTGAATGTGTAGGGAAATGACAGATTACGCTTGGAAGATCCTTGTTGAAACACCTTGGAGCAATAATAGATGTGGGAAAAGGCATTATGCATTTTGCTCCTCCAGTAAGCAACCATATATTCCCTAAAGAGAAGAAGAAAGGTAAGAAAGGTAGGAGCAAGAAAGTTGATGCTAATGCTTCTTCATTTGAAAATACTTGATTCTTGCTTCTTGTGCCTAACTTAAAGACGTTAAACAAAAGTACTCGTTGGGAGATAACCCAAGAGTTTTCTTGAGTTTTGGAAGTTATTACTTCAGTAATGACCTCTCCTTATCCTTTTTGTTTGCTTTTTGTGCCAAGAATGACCTCTAATGAGAGGGGAGTAAGATTTGGTGAGTTGCTGTCCCAAAACAGATTTTTGTGCTCCACCGTAAAAATTTTTGTAAAATCTCTATAAGTAGGATTGATCTGATATTTTATAAATAAATCCCCCAGTATGTTAGCTAACTTTCGTTAGTTCAACACTTTTTGAGTTGAGCAACAAAAGGTCTTCGAAAAAATCGGTTTCTACCCGCTGGTCTGTTTTGACAGATTTCTGCCATTATTTGCATTTGCTTCTTACTGATTCCTTTTTGGGTTGTTTTTGGGAAATTGAGATTTTTGAGGGAGTTGCTACAGTATCTTGTGTTTTTAGTGAAAAGTTTTGCTATTCAAAAGCTAAACCTAAGGGTCTATTATCTTTTGAATACACTAATGTTGCTAATGAAGATTGTGTGAAGTTTTGTATGAAGGAAAATTTCAGGTGTAGAGAGAGAATGATGTAATGAGATGAAGAATGGACAAAAGATCAAGCTTGGGGATGCCACCCCGGTGTCACACCAAGAAATATCCAAGAGGTACAAGCGTCAAAGCTTGGGGATGCCCAAGGCATCCCCTTCTTCATCAATGAAAACTCAGGTCTCTCTAGACACTTTGTTTTTATTGTTTCATGCACTGTTGTGTTGTTCTTGGAGCGTCTTAGTTTTCGTTTTCTTTGCTTAGTTTGCTTGAATAAAGTAGTTTGGACCCCCGTTCTCGCTATGTTGTTTCAAATAAGTTGCTTGGTGTTGGAAAGGAGTAGAAAGTTCTTGCTTGATAAGTGCAAGAGGAGCTTGCATTGACTGTGACTTAGACTTTAGCATGCCATGCTAGGTGTTATTTTGACCTTATGCTTCGTGATTATTGCTGTAGCATGTCTTGTTCCAAACAATTGGGATTGCTTAGTGTGCCTTAAATAAATTATGCTTGTTTTAGCATGCAAAAGCATAGTATTGCGGTATTCTCCTTTGATGCTTTGTTTGGGTTGACTTGACACATGCTCACACCATGTTATGACTATGACAAGTCATCATAGCCTCTATGATCATCTAGTCCTTGACTTGTAGTACCACTCTATGCTTTGATTAGTAATGTTTTGTTGCTCTGCATGATTATGGCCATTATTGCTCTCTTAGTTGGTTGCTCCTAGTCTTTTGTTAGCCTCCACTTGTATGAGTAAGCTCTACTCATACTTCCAACTCCCAAGAAACCAAGTTATTCCAAAGTGTCCACTATAAATTCCTATGCATGGTATGTTATACCATTCCAAGTATATTCTTGTTTTCAGCTATCTTCCAATTTAAAACTATTTTGTTATGTCAAAACTTAGTGATTAAAGCCCTCACAAACTTGATGGCACACTTTATATTCTTTGCCCCTAATAAACTTGAACCATTGTGTCGTCTATGTTGTATATGCTTGCACTTATACGTTGGAATTAGCAGAACCGTCTGTTATGGGGAACGTTTTCAACATTGCACTTGTACTTTGTACTCAGTTGATATCATGCTCTTTGGTCTATGGATGTCACCGGTGTGAAATAAAGAGGGAACTTGTAAGTCATGGAGTATGTATTTTGTGTTAGAGAAACGCCTGGGCCGCTAGCCTAAGCCATGCCTAATCATGGTGGAAATTTGCAGCATCACCATAGTGAGCTATCTATGAAGCATCCTCAATAAAAAGATATGCATATAGTAAATAAAAAGATCGCTGAGATGCTCATTTTCTGCTTGCCTTGTCATTTTGGTTATGGGATAGCTCCTGTACCATGTGAAAGGGGTACCCTGTTGGCGGTTCTCTATGATATGCATGTACTGTAGTGGTTCGTAGCATGGAAAACAAAAAATTTCTACCGCATGCAAACAAACAAGCCAAGATCTATCTACTAGATTGTAGCAACGAGTCGATAGAGGAACTCACCCTCGAAGATTCCAAAGCGGTTAACGAGAGCAGATTCTCGTGGGTGATGTAGCCGTACTCTTGCCGATCTCAAGATAGCGTAGACGATCCTTCCGGCGCTGCGCTCCGGCAGCGCTTCCGCAGTCGGTCACACGTTCGATACTCGATGAAGACCTTCCTCTCCCTTGTTCCAGCAGGCAGCGGAGGTGGTAGCACTCTCCTCGCGATTCCGGCAGCACGACGGCGTGGTACCGGAAGTAGAGGGAGATCTCACAGGGCTTCGCCTTAAGCCGGAGTGAGTATGGTGGAGCAAGAGAGGTGCCTTGGCGATCTAGGGTTTAGAAGCACCAAGGGGGGAGATTGGCCGACGGCTAGGGCTTGGGGAAGCCCCAACTCGGCGAGTTGGAGGAACCCTAGGTGGTGGCGGCGACTTGGAGGAGGCCGACGGCTAGGGCTAGGGTTTTGGGTGTGTTGGGTGTAAGGGAGAGGGGCAGCCCTACCCCTCCTTATATAGGTGGGAGGGTGCGGCTTGGGTTGAGGGAGTCCTCCCCCAAGTCGGCCTCCTTGGCCGGCGGGTGGAGGGAGAGAAACTCCTCCCCAAGTAGGTTTCCTACTCTCCCTCCACCATGCAAACTTGCCGTTTGACTTTTTCAAATTGGCGTTTGACTTTCAAACTAGGATTTGATTTCTCCCTTTATTTTGCCCAGCAAAGTGACCTAGCACATGATGCAACCATTCCACATTGTCATGACACATTCATGTACCCTTCCCCTCCGGAGTGCCGGACCTTCCGGACCCTTCTAGAACATTCCCGGTGAAAACACTGGAATCATTCCCCAACTCCGAAACAGGACTTTCCTTATATGAATGTTATTCTCCGGACCATTCCGGATCTCCTCGTGATATACCGGATCCCATCCGAGACTCCGAACAACATTCGGTCTCTTACTCATTATTCCATAACTACTCAACAGCATTGAATCCTTAAGTGTGTCTCCCTACGGTTCGTGAATTATGCAGACATGATCGAGACACTTCTCTTATCAATAACCAATAGAGGAATCTGGAAATTCAGATGGCTCCCACATATTTCTACGATTACTTCGCGATCGAATGAACCACTTACATACGATACCAATTTCCCTTTGTCTCACGATAGTTTACTTATCCGAGGTTTTGATCGTCGGTATCTCTGCATACCTAGTTCAACCTCGTTACCGATAAGTACTCTTTTCTCGTTCCCGTGGTATGTGATCCCTTGTGAGCCAGTCACATGCTTGCAAGCTAATTGGATGACATTCCACCGAGAGGGCCCAGAGTATATCTATCCGTCATATGGATGTACAAATCCCACTCTTTATCCATGTGTCTCAACCCATACTTTCCGAACACTTAATGCCACCTTTATAGCCACCCAGTTACGGTGTGGTGTTTGATGTCATCAAATAATCCTTCCGGTGATGGTGATAATCATGATCTCATGGTCGAAGGAATTAGGTTACTATGTATCAGAAAGCTTATAGCAATTGAACTATTAAAATGACTTGATCTTTATGCTACGCTTATCTATAGGAGTATGTCCATCATATCATTCTCCTAATGATATGATCTTGTTGTTAATAACATCTCAATGTTCATGATAGGGAAACCACAATCATCTATTAACCAACAAGCTAGCATTATGAAGAGGCTTTACTAGGGACTCTAATTTAGTTTACAAATCACACAAGTATTAATGTTTCCTGGTTAATACTGTTATAGCATGAATGTAAAAATTTATCATAAACACAAAGATATAATAATAACTACATTTATTATTGCCTCTAGGGCATATCTCCAACATGTACTTACAATGAGAAGAACTTACAGGTGACTGAACTTAAGTAGCATGAGGTGTGGCCCTCGTATTCAAGGGACTTGAGATTGCCAACTTATACTTTGTCAAGCATATACTCCATCTTTGTTCACTTTAACCTTAATCACCTCAAGATGCTTATGATAGGGGTAGTGAGGGCTGAAAGCTAACAAGTACCATAATTTTTGGAAGATCTTTTTGAAACTTGAAATCCCTGCTTCCTTTATGAAAGGCCTTTCTTCCACTATTATTTGAGTCTCCACCTTCTACCCTTTAGGCACCAATAAGAGAGCATAGTTGCCATTCTTTGTGCAGTGTCCCAAAACTTATTGATTGATGCATACTGTCATATTAATTATTCTTATGATATTTGTATCTAGTCACCCTTGTGAACTTTGATGGTGCCCTATGCATCTATTTGCTACTCTATGAGGGACAAGCTGATTGCCAATATGCTATGTTTTCTGTATGTGAAACAAACAAACATTTTTCAATGCATGTTATTCATGATGTTTGTTTGTAGCCTTTCATGTTGCATGCATAGTTACTATGTACTATTGTTAGAACTCCATCTTTCATGCACATGTTTAGAGTTCTTTGTTCCCAGCTTTCAATGCTTGCAAATGGTTTGATCTTGGTTTTGATTGGTCATGTCACCTAAAAAATTATTCTTTTTATGACTTACCTACTCGAGGACGAGCACGAGTTAAGCTTGGGGATGTTTGATACGTCAGAAACGTATCTATATTTTTTGATGCTCCATGTTTGTTTAGTATCATTTGTCTTATGTTTTGTCTACACTTTGAGGTGTTTTTATATCTTTTCTGGAACTAACCTATTAACAAGTTGCCACAGTGCCAGTTGCCTGTTTTCTTCTGTTTTTGGTTCTAAAAGGCAGAAAATCAATATTATCGGAATTGGACGGGACAAAAGCCAAAGTCAATATTTTACCGCGGGGACACGAATCCAGAAGACGATACGAAGAAGCAAACCAGGGCGGCCAAACCCCCCTAGGCGCGGCCAGGGTTGGGCCCGCGCCTAGGAAGGGTGTGCCCCCCTGGTCGCCTCCCGGCCTCGCCTCTTCGCCTATAAGAAGCCCCCCGATACAGAAACCCTAAGTATCCGATCAAAACTCCACGAAACCTTCTGTAGCCGCCGCCACCGTCATCCCTAGATCAGGGAGATCTGAAGTTCTTCTCGGCACCCTGCCAGAGGGGAGATCATCCCGGAGGCCTTCTCTCTGGTATGATGCGTGAGTATTTCCACCTTGGACCATGGTTACATGTAGTAGCTAGATGGTTGTATCTCCTCCTTGTGCTTTCATGTATAGATCTTGTGAGCTCCATTCATGATCAAGATCTAATCTATTTGTAATCATGCATGTTGTGTTTGCGGGGATCCGATGGATATTGAGATTACTATGTTATATTGATTAATGGTTTTATCTTTATGATTTTATCATGTCTGTGTTATTTGTGATATTGCATGCTCTCCGTTGTTAGTAGCTATCTTGGCCGAGTAGTTGCTAGTGACTCCAAGAGGGGGTATTTATGCTCGATAGTGGGTTCATGCCTCTAGTTTCCAAGGGAAGTAACATAAATATCTTCGGTTGTAGATGTGTTGTTGCTACTAGGGAGAAAACAACGGTCTCTTGTTCATAGAACAAGTGGATTGTTTACCTTATACACTTTGCTTAAAGCAGTTGTCTGTTGCTTGCAACTTAATACTGTAGGGGGTTTGGATGATAACCTAAAGGTGTACTTCTAGTCATAGATGCAGTTGGATGGCGGTCTATGTATATTGTTGTATTTCCCAATCGAATCTCATAGGATCTTTTTGTCTAGTATTGCATTATTATGCCTTGCTCAGTTCCTGTCAATTTCCCTGCTGTAATTTGTTTACCCTTCATGCCATGTTGTTTATCTAAGGAGAGCACCTCTGGTGAACTATGGACCCCGGTCTAATCTTTACCATTGATACATCTTCCACTGTTGCTTGTTTACTTGCTGCAAACCATTACCTTCCACACTATACGTTTAATCCTTTGTTATAGCAAACTGGTGAGCTTGACAACCCCACTGATTCGTTGGGGCAAAGTATTGAGTTTGTGTTGTGCGGGTTTCCACGTTGGTTGCAACACCTTTGAGACGTTTCCTTCCTCCTTCTGGTTCGATAACCTCGGTCTCTACTGAGGGAAACTTGCTGTTGTGCTCTTCACACCTTGCTCTTGGGGTTTCCAACGAAGCGTCCCACGGTAACACTGGGTACACGCCATCAATCCCAAGCTTTAGTTATAGGTAAATCCATAAAATCTCCTCTCGCGCAAGAGTCTAGTTCAATTTTATTAGGTTCGATTAAACTTCCATAAAAGATATGCAATAAATACCATTCAGGCAAATCATGATGAGGACATTGTCTAAGTAAATCTTTAAATCTTATATAAGATCTTACTAGTCCTTCATTGGGACGGTTCCTCCAAGTCATTATAAGACGCTTGATTCCAAAAGATTTTAATAATGGATAATAATTTAGATAGGAATTCACAAGCTAAACTATCCTAAGTAGTAGTGGCTTCTGAGGGTAGAGATCTATACCATGAGAGAGCTGTACTTGTCAAAGTTTTGACTAAAAAGTTTAACCCTTACCTCATCGGCGGTATATCCCATTAATTGAAATGTGCCACATATATCTTTGAAACATGCAATATGATCATATGGATCAGGATCTTCTTCATCTCTAGTGAATTGCTTGTAAAATACCAAGTAGTAGAGGATTTATTTCAAACTGATACGTCGTAAACGTATTTATAATTTTTTATGATCCATGCTTGTTTTGTGCCAACAATCTTATGTTTTGTCTACACTTTGAGGTATTTTTATACACTTTCTGGAACTAATCTATTGACAAGATGTCGTAGTGCCAGTTCTTATTTTCTGTTGTTTTTGGTTTCAGAAAAGCTAAAAATGAATATTCTCGGAATTGGACGGGACAAAAGCCAATATGCCTATTTTCCCGGAGCAATACGAAAATGCGAAGCAGAGACGGAGGAGGACACCAGGGTGTCCACACCCTATGGTGGCACGGGCCCACCCTAGGCACTCCACTAGGGGGTGTGGGCCCCTGGCACTCCACCGACCTTTCCCTCTGCACCTATATAAAGCCCCCGATGAGAAAACCCTAAATCAGCTAGCATACATCCACGAAAATTTCCGCAGCGCCGCCGCCAACGAAGGACAGATTCGGGGGACAAAAGTCTCTGTTCTGGCACCCTACCAGGATGGGGAAGTGCCCCCTGAGCCATCTCCACCAACATCTCCATCACCGTTGCCGATTCCCATGATGAGGAGGGAGTAGTTCTTCCTCGAGGCTAAGGGCTCTACCGATAGCTATGTGTTCATCTCTCTCTCTCTCTATGCGTGATCTTTATGAGATCATGAGCTTTGTAATCAAGTAGATCTACTCTGTTACTCAAGTGCTTAAACCAATCTCTGGCTCTCATCACGTGTGTGAAAGTGACAACGTGTATACCATGGTGGCACTTGGGCTAGGGTTTACATAAATACTCAAGTGCTTCAATAGATCTCTACTCTCCCCACGTGTGTGAAAGTGGCAGCGTGCATGTTGTGGTAGCACTTAGGCTAGAGTTCATAAATACTTATTATGAGTATATTTTGAGTTGGTTGTCTCTATAAAATTTTGGTGTTTGTTGGAACCATCTAGCGCTCAAGGTGACAGTGTGGGGTTATCTAGATGGGGAAGGCAACCTTTAAGGAGTGCTTTTGTAGCCCTACCGTGGATTAGAGTGTCCAACCGGAGAGTAGTTGAGAATATATTCATAAAGAGAAGATATTTATATGAGAGTGTCCACTAGTGAAAGTATGATCCCTAGGCCTTGTTTCCAAGTATTGAAACACCGTTTACAACTAGTCCTGCTACATGTTTGCTTGCTTCCATCTTTATTTTAGATTTCCTTTAGTCTCTTCCTCCCTGTCAAGCTCTTTTCTGGCATCATTACCACTTAAATCATCCATATCACTTGTATTTTACGATCTTTTCGCCGAACTAGTGCACCTATACACCTGACAAGTGTATTGGGTGTGTTGGGGACACAAGAGACTTCTTGTATCTTGATTGCAGGGTTGCTTGAGAGGGATACCTTTGACCACTTCCTCCCTGAGTTCGATAAACCTTGGGTAATCCACTTAAGGGAAACTTGCTGATGTTCTACAAACCTCTGCACTTGGAGGCCCAACAACAGTGCGTAGACATCAAGCTCTTTTCTGGCGCCATTGCCGGGGAGGTAAGGTAAAAGGTACTCACATCCTCTGGCTACTAAGCTATCTTCTAGTACTGTTGCTAGTGTGTGAGTGCTCGAAGATATTTCCTTTAGATTCTGCAATTTTGTCTTTTTGTTTCTTGTTTTCACTAGTTAGGCTTAATGGAAAACAACAACAAAATTAGAGAGCGTTATAGTATTTATCTTGAGTTAGGACATGAAGTGTTTGAAGAAAAAATAAAAAACCTATAGAACCTCCTTTGCATGCTAATAGTGATGTTATTAGTATGAATTATTTGAACACCATTATTGCTAATGCTATGGAAAAGTCTAAGCTTGGGGAAGCTAGTTTTGATGAGCATGATATTTTTAGTCCCCCAGGCACAGAGGAGAAAATTTTCTTTGATAATACCTTACCTCCAATATATGATGATTTCAATGATAAATATGATATTTTCAGACCAACTACTATTGAGGAGAAAATCAATTATGATTACAATATGCCTCCTATATTTGATGATTATGGCGATGAGAATAATAATGATATTTATTTTGTTGAATTTGCTCCCACTACAATTAATAAGAATGACTATGCTTATGGGGAGAGTAATAATTATTATATGCATGTGGCTCATGATAAGAATGTTTTATGCAATAGTTATATTGTTAATTTTATTCATGTTGCTACTGAAAGTTATTATGAGAGAGGTAAACATGGTTTTATGCACCTCAACAATATTAAGTTTCCCCTCTTTATGTTTTAAAATTTTGGAGTTGC
This sequence comes from Avena longiglumis, assembly GCA_030063025.1. NCBI lineage: Eukaryota > Viridiplantae > Streptophyta > Magnoliopsida > Poales > Poaceae > Avena > Avena longiglumis. The sequence goes on along the minus strand of CP125974.1, from coordinate 95,240,154 downwards.
ACTTGTTTTGCTTTCCTATGATTGTTGCTTTGTGCTTTCATGACTTGTTTCTTTACAAGATTATTTTTCATAAGAAGTGGGTTATGCTTAAATGTGTTTTGAATTTGCTTCTTGGCGCTCTCTTTTACTTCAATTCATATTTCTTATGTGAGCATCTTCTCAAACTAACATGCCTAACTTAAAGGCGTTAAAGAAAAGTACTTCTTGGGAGATAACCCAAAAGTTTTAGTTGAGTCTTGGAAGTATTACTTCTGTAATAACCTCTCCTTATCCTTTTTGTTTGATTTTTTTTCCAAGAATAACCTATAATGAGAGGGAAGTAAGATTTGGGGTAGTTGTTGTCCCGAAACAGATTTTTGTGCTTCACTGTAAACATTCGTGAAAAATCTCTGTATGTTGGATGGAGCTGTAATTTTATGATAAATCCCCTAGGTTGTTAGCTAACTTTTGTTAGTTCAACACTTTTTGATTTAAGCAAAAGAAGGTCTTCGAAAAAATCGGTTTTTACCTGCTGGTCTGTTTTGACAGATTTCTGCCATTATTTGCACTTGTTTCTTATCGATTTATTTTTGAGTTGTTTTTGGGAAAATTGAGCTTTTTAAGGGAATTGCTTCAGTAGCTTGTGTTCTTAATGGAAGTTTTCCTGTGTTGAACTAAACCCAAAAGGTTTATTACTTTTGAATGCACTAATGTTGCTAATGAAGATTGTGTGAAGTTTTGTATGAAGGAAATTTTCAAGTGTAGGGAAAGAATGATGTAATGAGATGAAGAATAGACAAAAGCTAAAGCTTGGGGATGCCACCCCGTGTCACCCCAAGAAATATTTCAGAAGTACAAGCGTCAAATCTTGGGGATGCCCAAGGCATCCCCTTCTTCATCAATAAAAATATCAGGTCTCTTTCTAGACACTTCGTTTTTATTGTTTCATGCACTGCTATGTTGTTCTTGGAGCGTCTTTGTTTTTGTTTTTAGTTTTATTTTTCTTGGTTTGCTGCAATAAGTTGGTTGGATCCCAGTACACTTATTTTTGGAGAGAGACACACTCTGTTTTCATCGTCTAGAACACTCTAGTTTTCATTCTTATTATCTTATGAGTGTTCTCTTTTGCTAGCACTATGTTTAGCCTTAGTTTTCTTGCTTTCAGCTTAGAACTTTTTTAGTTCTTCTTTGTGGATTTGTGAGACAATCTCACTGATCTTTATTGATTATTATCTTTGTGAGTTGTTTCAAATAAGTTGATTGGTGTTAGAAAAGAGTAGAAAGTTTCATGCTTATAGTGGTACAAAAGTGAGCTTGCTTTAACTATGTCTTAGAATTTATCATGTCATGCTAGATGTTATTTTGACCTTATGCTTAGTAATTATTGATGTAGCATGACTTTCTCCAAACAATTGAGATTGCTTAGTGTGCCATGAAAGAATCATGCGTTGTTTTAGCATACAAAAGCATAATATTGTGGTATTCTCCTTTGATGCTTTGTTTGGGTTGACTTGGCACATGCTCACACCATGTTATGACTATGAACCAGTCACCATTTGCCTTTACGATCATTTAGTTTTTTTACTTGTGATACCACTTTATGCTTTAGTTGATAATGTTTTGTCGCTCTGCATGATTATGGCCATTATTGCACTCTTAGTTGGTCGCTCCCAGTCTTTTGCTAGCCTCCACTTGTATTGAGTAAGATCTACTCATGCATCCAACTCCCAAGAAACCAAGTTATTCCAAAGTGTCCACTATAAATTCCTATGCATGGTGTGTTACACCATTTCAAGTAAATTCTTGTTTTATCTACCTTCCAATTTAAAGTACTTTGTTATGTGAAAAACTAGTGATTAAAGCTATAACGAACTTGATGGCGCACTTTATTTTTCTTGCCCCTAATAAACTTGAACCATTGTGTCATCTATGTTGTATATGTTTGCACTTATACGTTAGGATTAGCAGAACCGTGCTGTCATGGGGAACGCTTTCAACACTTGTAAAAATCTAACCAGTTGATATCATGCTCTTTTATTTATGGATGTCGTCGGTGTGAAATAAAAGGGGAGCTTGTAAGTCCATGGAGTTATGTATATGTGTTAGCAAAACGCCTGGGCCGCTAGCCTAAGTCATGCCTAATCATGGTGGAAACTTGTAGCATAACCATAGTGAGCAATCTATGAAGCATTCTTCTTGTAAAAAAAGATACGAGATACAGAAAAAAAGATAAAAGAGGAAAGAAGAGAAAAAAGCACCATATTCCCATGGTAAATAAGAAGATTGCTGAGATGCTCATTGTTTGTTGCCTTGTCATTGTGATATGGTATAGCTCCTGTGTCATAGGGCAAGAGGTACCCTGTTGGCGGTTCTCTATGATACACATGTATTTACTATGACAAGAACTTACCGGTAACTAAAGTTGAGTAGCATGAGGAGCGGCCCTCGTACTCAAGGGACATGAGATTGCCAACTTATACTTTGTCAAGCATATACTCCATATTTTATTCACTTTAACCTTAATCACTTCAAGATGCTTATGATAGGGGCAATGAGAGTCGAAAGCTAACAAGTACCATAATTTTTGGAAGCTCTTTATGAAACTTGAAATCCCTGCTTCCCTTTGAAGGGCCTTTCTTCCACTTTTATATTGAGTCTCCACCTTCTATCCTTAGGCACCAATTAAGAGAGCATAGTTGCCATTTTTAGTTCTATGTGCATTGTCCCAAAACTTATTGATTGATTCATAATGTTTATATTTCTTGTTCTTGAACTATTTGTATCTAGTCACCCTCATGAACTTTGAAGGTATCATATGCATTTATGTTTTTCTACTCCATGAGGGACAAGCTGAATACCACTATGCTATGTTTTCTATATGTGAAACAAACAAACATCTTTCAATGCATTGTTATTCATGATCTTTGTTTGTATCCTTTCATGTTGCAACATAGTTGCCTTGTCTTATTTTTAGAACTTCATCTTCCATGCTCATGTTTAGAGTACTTTGTCCCAGCTTTCAATGCTTGCAAATGGTTTGATCAAGATTGTGATGGTGCTTGTCACCTCAAAAATTATTCTTTTATCACTTACCTACTCGAGGACGAGCAAGAGTTAAGCTTGGGGATGCTTGATTCGTCTTAAATGTATTTATAATTTTTTATGCTCCATGCTTGTTTTGTGCTAACTATCTTATGTTTTGTCCACACTTTGAGGTATTTTTATACACTTTCTGGAACTAATCTATTGACAAGATGTCGTAGTGCCAGTTCCTGTTTTCTGCTGTTTTTGGTTTCAGAAAAGTTAAAAAATGAATATTCTCGAAATTGACGGGACAAAAGCCAATATGCCTATTTTTCCCGGAGCAATACAGAAACGCGAAGCAGAGATGGAGGAGGACACCAGGGTGGCCACACCCTATGGTGGCGCGGGCCCATCATGGGCGGGTCACCAGGGTGTGTGGGCCCCTGGCCCTCCACCGACCTTTCCCTTTGCGCCTATATAAAGCCCCCGATGAGAAAACCCTAAATCAACTAGCATACATCCACGAAAAGTTCCGCAGTGCCGCCGCCACCAAAGGGGAGATTCGGGGGACAGAAGTCTCTATTCCGGCACCCTGCCAGGACGGGGAAGTGCCCCCAGAGCCATCTCCATCGATCTCCACCACCATCTCCATCACCATTGTTGATTCCCATGATGAGGAGGGAGTAGTTCTTCCTCGAGGCTAAGGGCTCTACCGGTAGCTATGTGTTCATCTCTCTCTCTCTCTCTCTCTCTCTCTCTCTATGCGTGATCTTTATGAGATCATGAGCTTTGTAATCAAGTAGATCTACTCTGTTACTCAAGTGCTTAAACCAATCTCTGGCTCTCCTCGCGTGTGTGAAAGTGAAAGCGTGCATACCGTGGTGGCACTTAGGCTAGAGTTTACATAAATACTCAAGTGCTTCAATAGATCTCTGCTCTCCCCACGTGTGTGAAAGTGACAGCGTGCACGCTGTGGTAGCACTTAGGCTAGAGTTCATAAATACTTATTATGAGTATATTTTGAGTTGATTGTCTCTATGAAATTGTGGTGTTTGTTGGAACCTTCTAGCGCTCAAGGTGACAGTGTGGTGTTATCTAGATGGGGAAGGCAACCTTTAAGGAGTGCTTTTGTAGCCCTATCATGGATTAGAGTGTCCAACCGTAGAGTAGTTGAGAGTATATTCATAAAGAGAAGATATTTATATGAGAGTGTCCACTAGTGAAAGTATGATCCCTAGGCCTTGTTTCCAAGTATTGAAACACTATTTACAACTAGTCCTGCTACATGTTTGCTTGCTTCCATTTTTATTTCAGATTTATTTTAGTCTCTTCCTCCGTGTCAAGCTCTTTTCTGGCACCGTTACCACTTATAATCATCCATATCACTTGTATTTTACTATCTCTTCGCCGAACTAGAGCACCTATACATCTAACAAGTGTATTGGGTGTGTTGGGGACACAAGAGACTTCTTGTATCTTGATTGCAGGGTTGGTTGAGAGGGATACCTTTGACCACTTGCTCCCTGAGTTCGATAAACCTTGGGTAATCCACTTGAGGGAAACTTGTTGCTGTTCTACAAACCTCTGCACTTGGAGGCCCAACAACTGTCTACAAGAATAGAAGTGCGTAGACATGACAAACCCCCTTGTCTTCTCATTGGAGTTGTCTCTTTTATAAATATCATAGGGCTTCCCAAAGTGGTTGAGTGGGTTAGCACTAGTCATATGCTCAAACTCTATCATGTTGGTGGAAATCTGTAACTCAAAACAAAACTTAACAAAACTAAAGTAAATAAGGAAAAACTAAAAGACCTATAGCGCTTAGCCCCCCGGCAACGGCGCCAGAAAATAGCTTGATGACTGCAAGTGCACATATCGTATGTAACTAGTTTCGAAATAAAGATAGCGATCCCATAGGGAGCAGGAGTCTGAAGTCTAGGAATTCTTGAAATAAATACTGAAACTAGAAATGCTAAGTAAAGTTCCAAGTGACAAGATAAAATGCGAGTAATGTGTAAAAATGTGTTTTGGGGTTTTTGGTATAAGAGAACAATGCGTAAAGTAAAGTAGTAAACAAAACTGAATACAGGAAATAAGTATCGCGTATGTAAAAGAGATTTGAAACTTCAATGGGAGAAAGCGTTCTCAGAGATTGACGGATACACCACTAGTATTATAAAGGGCTAAGGTAAAGATTATCATCATGAACATTCTTAACTATGTATGTGTGGGAGGAACTCCGTATTTGGACAAAGAGGCAGCAACCACTGCTCAAATCATCCTCATAACCACAACGAACAGCAATCAACATCAATTGAATTACCGTGCTATTAAGGGACATAATCCCGGAGGACGTATCCCATGACATGGATAGTGTTTTGTGAGTTTTCTCGATTCCCAAGTTGATACATAAGGGGTGCCAACTTATAGCCACTGTAAGTGCTAGCATCCCTCCGTCTACCAACAAGTAGTTCCCTACATCAAGTCCCCACAAGAGGCAAATATTGGAGAGGTCGACTTCTCCCAACATCAAGATGTAGACGATCTAACACATGGTCACAACGATGAATATCATAATAAACTTTATCTTATTTCAATCTCATACTAGGGTTTCTCTATCTCCCCAAGAACTAATGATCTACTCAGACATGGAGGCAGACAACATCATAGTAATGGTAATGAAAGCGATCATCGATGAATAGTACTTGTATAAATTCACAACTAGTGCAAGAATTACAACAAGATCTAGATGGGATGGATGGAGATGATGGTGGTGATGAAGATGCAGCCCTTGATGAAGATGGAGATCGATGCCTTGGCCTCCCAGATCTACATAGGGCTAAGATGGATCCCTAGGGCAAGTTCTCCCTTCAGATGCCTTCCGGAGGTGAGGTTTCGGCGATTTATGGGTGTTTTGTATGTCGTCCCCGATTCAGTTGCAAGGGGTGAAACTATTTGAGGAGGCGGTGTCGGCGCCAACTATACGGCGGGAACTATACGGCCGAAAGATTTTCTCCCGCCGTATAGTTGGTCATCAACTCCTCTGTATCCTTCAATTGCTTCAGGTTTTATTCTGGTGTTATTAATATTTCCCAAATAAGCAATTTACGTAATTTTTGGCTTCTTTTCTCTCCAGTACATCTGCTCCAAGAATTGTGTCCATTGGATCCATCATCTGATCTGATCCTGTTAAAAATAAACATAAAAAGTGCGCACGAACGCTATAAAATACCAAGATCCTACATCTACAATACAAAATAATAATCTAAAACATGATGCAAATATGCACTCATCAACTATGGACTTCACTATATCGGGTACCCGTCGGTGCTTGAAGGGTATTGTTGAAAGGATACGGATGTCGCCTAGAGGGGGGGTGAATAGGCGATTAAAACTTTTCCTAGAGTGGCTCAACAAAGGCGGAATAAAACTAGTATTTACTTTGTTAAGCACAACCTAGAACAACTAAGGTTCACCTATGTACACCAACAACTTATGCTAAGCAATACAAGCAACAAAGTGATAGCAAGATATATATTACTTCAAGCACGAAGGCTATCACAATGTAAAGTGCATAAGTAAAGAGCTCGGTTATAGAGATAACCGAGGCACGCGGGGACACCGATATTTTACTGAGTTCCTCCCAACATGGAGTACGTCTCGTTTGGAGAGGGGGTGGTATCAAACCACCAACGCCACAAAAGGCCTCCCTTATTCTCCGGTGAATCTCACCCCAATGGGATCGATCCACGCTTCCACTATCGGTGCACTTGTCGGTGGCAACCAGAACCTCTCACAAGGTTGGGTGTGGCATCCCGCAAAACCACTACTAGAAAATCGCGTTGAATTTGTGCATTGCATCGTCATCATCATGCATTGTTTGCCAAGATTATTTTCGCAACACCCGTTTTGCTCTCTAAAACGCCCCCTCTTGATTCAAACATCAAAATCCGGGTCGCCGGAATATTTTATTTTGCCCGACATCGGTTTGCAAAAGCTTTGTTTGAAATAAATAAAAATTATAATTATTTTAGTGGGGCAGTCGAACGGGCCGAAGCGACCCGAACGACCACCCCAGAAAATATAAAACGGTCCACCCCAACCAGCCCCATCTAAATCCTAAACCCACCAACTAGTCTACCCAGCCCGCTGGCCACATCACCCCATCCAATAGTTAGTCGCCACCTCACCCCTTCCCCTTCCCCAACCACTCACAATCTGCCACCTAGTCTAACTCAACCGCGTCCTCCGCCCGCGCCTTCCTCCGGTCCTCCTCACCGACGACGCCCGCCTGACCATTGCTGCCTCCACTGCCGGCCCACCCCGCTGCCGCCAGGCGGACCCGCCATCCCGTCACACTACCAGATCGTGCCCGCCTTAGCCAGCCGTCCTGGCCCCGCCGCTCGCCAGCCCTCCCGCCACCGTTTCACTCTCACTGGCCAAGCTTGCCTTCGCCTCGACCGCTCTGCTGTCGCCGTCTACTGGCCAGGTCCGCTGCTCGCCGTCCGCGTCGGCCTGGTCTCCGTGGGTGCGCGTGTTTATGTGTTAACCTTGTTCCGTTGTTGGTCGCGAAAGCCGCTGTACAGGGATTCGGAGGAGGTGGTACTGTTTAAAGACCGTTTCGTCGACAAGATCGCCATCCCGGAACCAAGTGCGAACCCCGGCATCGTCTTCATGTACTCCTTCACGGATGCAACGAGACCTTCGACGCGAACACCGAGATCTCCCCCGGAACGTCGAGTGCTACTTCCCGAAGTCCGAAGGACGCTCCCGCCGAGAACTCGCGAACGCCAAGGCCTTCGTCACGGAACCCTGAACCCCGACGAACCCCCGGACGCCAAGATCGACTCGATGGCGCGGACCCGACAAGACCGTCGCGACGACAAGAACTACCCCGATCCGAGACCCTAACCCCGGAGTTCGAGAACGACCCCGTCAGAACCCTGGACCCTGAGACCGACCCCGAACCCCGGAACCCCAAGTTCGTCGAACCCTAACAAGATCGTCGAGACCCCTAATGTGTGAACCCCTTATCCGAGAACCCTAATTTATAAATGTCACCTATATAACTGTTGCATATAAATTGCTCTTGCATGCATAATCATGTGGGTTGGGGGCCTTATGCCGATTCACCTAATAATTAAATATGGGGCCCATATGCGGGCAAATCTAGCCTTATATTGGCCTCATTTAAACTTGTGTAGCGAACCGTTATCTTATCTTGCCTTGTTGAAACAACATTTAAATTGCGGGGTAGCTAAACAACTTGAACCATCTAATTAATTGTCGGGACCCCGGTTCCGCTTAATACTGACCTAATTGCATCGCACCTTTGCCGTGCCATCCATCATGCATGCATCATGCCGATCTTCTGCCGTTTTACTAAATATTGCATCCAGTGTTTCTTCTAGTGATTTGGTTCTTCGCGGATAAGGCCGTTGAGTGGATGTGAGTCACCGATCTTCGGTTAAACCTTCGACAACGTTTTCAGGCGAGCATCTCCCCCTTTCTACCTATCTTACTTTTATAGTATTTACTTCCCTCCTGTTGATCTATTGCTATCTGTGTTGCGATGCTTTAGTTTTCGTACCCGTGAAATCCCTTGCAGCCTTATATTGCCTTGGACACATCCTGTTACCTGTTGTTTGGTAGATAGTTGGACTTTCGCGTCGTAGTTGCTTGCTCAATGGCGTGATGTGTCGCCATATGCCACGCTGTGATGTATTGCCGCATGTTGATGTTGGAGATGATTCTAGTTTTACTTATCGTCACTTTACTTTCTGTTAACAACTAAAATTGAAATAAGCGCAGAGGCATCGGTGGGTGATAGATAATATTTGGTTTCAACGCCCACTTGTGTCCCGTAAGACCCCGAGTACTTGATACTGTCTTGTTTTATCGCGCTATCCACATCCGGAGGTATATGGGACCCCTAAGCCGAGCTTGATTCAGTCTTATTTCTTGGGGCCACAAACTAGTTTGAGGTTTTATTTACGATCCGCATTTATGCCATGCTACGTATTTAAATTGTGCGAAAACGCACTGCATCGCTTAGGATGGCGGAGTGATTACGCTGTATCGACACCCCAGTTTTCGGTTCCCGCCATGACCATTGGCGCTAACCTTGAGGCCGCCTCGGCTAGCTTACTGCTATGGTTCTACTCAAAGGTGGCCTGAAATATTTCTGAATCCTGATTGTTCACCGTGAAAGCCTCGTGGTTTTGATTTGGTTTTTCCGAGGTTGATCGGCGTGTGTTGCTATTGGTGCACCGCCGGGTAAAACTTTTCTCGAAAGCCGTGTCATGGATATGGACGACTTGGAGCACAGTATCTCGATCATAGACAAGCATAACTAAAGTTTACTGCTATAAATTTGACTTATAATGACTAGTAATCAGCTACACTATAACGGAATGGTTAATTAATACTGCCCACCATTGCTTGTTTGGAGTGTCGCTTGCGACCATTGTACCTGACTAGTAAGTATGGCAACTACCACGGAATGGCTGAATAAAAGTACCAACAATTGCTGGGTTTAGGGTTTCACATCATGCTATCTGTATATGATTAGTAATTGCTGCAACTACAACGGAATGATTAACTAAAAGTGCCCACTGCTTACTTTATCAGAATGATTATCTAAACCTGACTAGTAACGTGTCGCAACTATAACTGAATAAGAAAAACTGCCAACTGTGTGAGTTCCTCGGTTGACTTCCTCGTTGGTCTCGAGGGGGAAACGCCAGGATGGGTTTGTTTGGTGTTAGTTTCAGGTTGGATCCGGATAGGTCTATCTTACCCCTCTCTGAGTACCGCCAGTTGTATCGAGTCTCTATAGGTTGTTTAGTGTGTGCTGCCGCTGCCGCTTCAGTCCACCATACCTATGTAGGCGAGGACCGCCGAATTCTAGCCTCGCCGTGTACTGGCCTCAAATCGACGCCCTTCTTTTCCTTTGCCCTTGTCGGCACCCTTTGTTTAAACAGTTTTGAGATCGACGCCATAGCGTGGTTACCCTTCCCGCTTGGCCAGGCAGGTTATGGACGCCATTGGTTATTCTCCAGGCTCTTAGCCCCATTTGCATCTTGTCCGTAGTCGGACGCCCATCGCTTTCAAGGTGATTTGGATCTTTGTACCAGATATTTGTATTCTTGACTCAAGGAGTCGCCATATATATATCTGCTCATGGGTCCCATCGAGGACCTGTGTAATGTTATTACTTCGTTTTCCACCCGCACGAAAGTGCCTGGTGGGCACCTTTGAATCGTTTCTATGCGGGTTTGGCGAATTTTGCTCAAACTTGCATAGGTCCGATTCTGAGGGTGTTACATTGGGGCACTTCTCCACAACTTAATTGGAGGCTCCCAACAAACGCCACCAAGGCCACAATGCCACCAAGGCCACAAACCGTCTAGGGTTCCAAGAACCCAAGAGGGACAAGCTCCAGTGAGTAACTCAAACCAAATCCTCCGAGGAGAACTCAAACCGATGCACCAAATGCAAATGGCAAGATCACCACAAAGGTGCTCAAATCCCTCACTCTCAAGTTCCAACAAAGCTACTAAAGCTATTGGTGGAACAAGAGAGGAGGAATCAAAGAGAGACACAAAATCCCCCAAAATCTAGATCCCCAAAGATGCACTCACAAAGAGATGAATCGGTTAGGTCAAAACATGGGTCTATATCTCCTCTCTCTTCTACTCAAATATGGTCAAGAATCATCGGAGGGAAAAGATTAGGCAAGCTTCAAGATCTAGAGCAAGAGTGGACAAAGCTTAGCCTAAAAGATAAGAGAGAAGCGGCTCGAACTAAAAACGGGCAAGGGGCTTAAATAATGGCCCCAGAAAAACTAGCCGTTTGGGCATTTTCCAGAACGGACCGGTAGTACCGGTTTTGACCGGTACTACCGTATGACAAACAGAAAAACAGAACCAGAAAAGAACGCAGATGGGAAAAGCGGGTGCGTGTAGCAGCGTGCGTATGAAGCGAGCGAAGGCACGGATGCGAGGCAGACGCTGGCACGCGAAGCGGAGTCGCAATGGTCAAAGCCGGCCAAGCGCGAGCGTGGTCAAGCAGAGCAGGCCTTTGTCGGATGATTTAGCCCAACCTGGGCCGGTCGGTAGTACTGGCCCACCCAGGCGGTACTACCGGGCCGGTCCGGTAGTGCCGGCACCAACTACCGCCTAGGCCTGAGGAGAAGCGGGCCGGATCAGGTATGTCCGGTACTTGACCCGGTAGTACCGGACAAACCAGAAAAAAATCTTTTTTTTTTCAATTAAAATGGCATATATTCAAATGACCATAACTTTTGATTGGTAACTCCGATCGACCCGATTCCAATTGCGTTGGAAAGAGGACGACACGAGGTACCCTATAAAAAGTGAAAATATTGGTTATCACCAAGTGAGAATGTATCATGTATTATAATGTGAGATACCTCACTTGGTGAGAAACCGAAAAACTGCCAAGATCAAAATCGCGATAAGATACAAATGAAAGATCCGATTTTGATGAACATGAGCTTGTTATGGAGATTACCACAAGCTCTATATCCTTACATGGATAACACCAAATAACAACCAAATACGATGATGCAAGTATGCAAAGGTTTGAACTCTCTCCGAACGATGTGACCGAATTCCTCATTCGAGAGCCCCTCTTGATAGTACGGTTATCTTTCCTAAACCCGGTCTCCCACAGACAACAAGTGACCGACAAAAGGGAAACCTATCAAGATTATACCTTTGCCTTGAGCATTCCACTTGAGCTCGATGTAGACAGTCTTGCCCTTCTCAAGATGGAACGCCTTTCTTAATTCCTCATCATCGACCTCGCATATTGAGCTTGCACAACATATCTTCTTTGCATTTCATCGACCTTGAAGCCAACACATGATCCAAGCGATGCCAATGGACAAATCCTACAAGTATAACTTAATACACACATTAGTCCTTAAAGATTGTCATTAATTACCAAAACCACACATGGGGGCCCAACATGTTCTTTCAATTGTGATGCAAATTGGATCTCTGATGCTGATGAGATGAAAGCCACAACGGGGTATGTGTTTACTCTTGGAGGTGGTGCTATTTCCTAGAAGTCTTGCAAGCAAACGATCCTAACGAGATCGACAATGGAAGCAGAATTAACAACATTAGACACGTCTGGTGTCGAAGCAGGATGGCTTCGAGATCTTTTGATAGACTTGCCAGTGGTTGAAAAGCCAGTACCGGCTATCCTTATGAACCGTGACAATCAAACTGTAATTGTCAAGGTAAAGAGTTCAAAGGACAACATGCAGACCAACAAACACATATGAATGAGATTAAAAGCTATCAGAACGTTTAAGAAACTCCGGAGTGATAGCGTTGGATTATATCCAGTCGGCTAAGAATCTGGCAGATCCCTTTACTAAAGGGCTATCCCGTGTTGTGATAGAAAATGCATCGAGGGAGATGGGTATGAGACCCACATAAGTTGCCATGGTAGTAACCCAACCTATGTGATTGGAGATCCCGTGAAGTAGGACCTGGGAAAACAAGTTAGTGGTTAACAAAGGAGAGTAGCTTTACTAATCCACTCCGTTGGAGATGCAATACTCTCGGAAACTGTATGTCAGGTTGACTTTTGTGTTAATGTGTTCCAAAGCTTTTATAAGCAAGATGCTATCGTACAGAGCAATTTTTGGAGTAACACACTTAGAAGAGCCCGACCGCTGGTCATAGTCTATGAAATTGGGTTGATCTCTAGTAAGTTCATGAAAAGGCCAGGAATGTGACTACTATGCTCCACCCGAGGGGTCATCTTTTGGCAGCCTAGTACTAGTAAGACATTTGGTGAAACCTCTTTACGCCAACTGACGATTCAAGGCATAGTCCATTGTTCAGTTGTAAAGGAGTGTAGCCATCTGTTCTAGGTGGATGTTCAACCTTAACAGGTCTCCACTGAAAATACCAGTATATCAAAACAATGTTGGAAACACCATGGGCCTTTGAGATCTGGCGGAAGATTGTTGAAATATAAGGTGGGCTTTAGGTCCATCTAACAATTTCAGGAAAACCCCTAAGGACTCATTCATGACAAGAGGAGTGGTGGGAGTTTAGACCCACATGGCTAGTTGGGAGAGATTTCCACCAACATATAAGGTGAGCTCATCTCCCACTAGTATGACTTGGTGTGAAGAGAAGAGAGGCGTTCTACACGCGCGCTCCTCCTCCTCCGCCGCCCGCCTCGCCACGCCTCTCCTCGTTACGACGCGCGCGCGTCGCAGGCTGCGGGAATCTCGCCAAGCCGATGTGTTCTTTTTGTCACACAGGAATGGGATACGAATTATGCAACTGAAACGTTAATGAGAATGAATCCGAGCTGAAACGTTTGTACGTTTTCAGTAATTCATTATGGGTGTTTCTAGTAATTAATTACAGTTGTTTTTTTCAGTTGAACCATCTCGTATCCGCATGTGCCTATATATTGGAGAGCTCTCTCCTCTCCAGATACAGAACAGAACCACTACCTCCACGTGTGATAGCCAGTGTCGTTTCCTCTAGTATTGCTGCTGCGGGTGATCCCATTTCATACACCGCGTACACGATTGACGGAAGAGCAAGCCTCCAAAACCCCGCCTCTCTAGATCCTGTACAGGAGAGGGGCGATTAGGTTTCTGGGGAGCGTCGATTAAGTTTTTGGGGAGTGTCTTCGACACGACTGCTCGCCTTCGATCCACTACTTCCACGCCTTCGTCATCATCATGGCTACTAAAGCCGAACAGGCCACCGCTGCGTCCAAGAGGGCAGCCGACGAGGGTGCCGCCACCACTGCTGCCTCGGCCAATTGGCCTACCGGAGGGTACCATATGCTAATCTCTCTCTTATTTATTTCTGTGTGCATAGTACTAGTAATGTGCATAGATGTTTCTACGATTAGTCTAGTTCTTCACGGTTTTATTACCAAATATCAGCCTGTGTCATGATTTATTTCTGGATTAATATAATTGAAATATTGTCTAGATTCTCAACAAACACAAACAACACAAGAACAAGTTTTTAAAGACAAACAAATCAAAAGCCCAACAGGTAGCCTAACAAGACAAAAAAAAGTCCAACTATACAAAATTAGGAGCTAGGGGGTGCAACAGGCTGAAACGTTTTTGTCAGTCGACTGTGACGTAGACGCTCCCTAAGCAGCTTCCAGGCCCCTTGGGAGCCTTTCCCTGTTAAAAAAAAATCTAGTGGCGGTGCATAATTTTTAGCAAAAAGTTTGTTTTTCAACACGATAGTAGCAGACTTGGTGGGAAGCAGATTCCTTGGTAGCATGTCTGTTGATAGAAACCGGCCAAAATGTGGTTGTGTCGTGTGTGAATGCCCGAGAGGAGCTGGACCTGGAAACTGATGGCGTCGTCAAGGCACTTCTCAAGTCAAGTGAGTGCATCAGATAGCCTTGGACTGTGGTCAGCCGGTACCTATTACAACCTTCGGCAGACTGCAGTGTTGTTGATTCATCGAGCTTCCCCAAGTACAGTAATTTGGTTGTGTTTTGCTATTCCTGAATGCTGAACAACGAAGCACATCCTTGAATGATTTGCCAGCACAAGGTTCAGACATGACTGGAACACTGCAATCATGTACAGTAGCATAAAGATACTGCAACAGGGCATTGCAATCCTGAAGCATAAAGACCCCTAGCTTGCCCACCTTGCTTCTCCTCATCTGGCTCCTTGCCTGCTGCGCCACCTTGCCAGGCCGGGCTTTGGACGTCCCTCTGCCTCGTCCAGCATGGCCATGGTGCTCGATGCCAAGCGCCATGCCAAGCCAGGCACCATGTTCTTAGTCAGCGTCATCATGCTGAAGCACCGGTGACACCATGTGCTCTGTGCTCATGTCTACTCCAGGAAGAAAACGCATCTCTAGTTGCCAGGTTATGATTTTTAAACTCCGCTATGTGCAGATTAATTATTTAAGCAGCAAAACTGTGCGGTGGCCACAGGCCGATGGCACACAACAATACTCATGTAAACTGAAACATTTCCATCACCTGACATACTTGTTTTATGATGTAGATCCATGTCACCTTTTTGCAAGATGAAAGTAGCTAACAAGGTTCAACAGAACAGCAGCACACGATCAAAGCTTATGCAATTGCAAGCTATCAATTTTTATGTGGCCTTCATTACATATTATGTGCAAAGTTCTGTAATGCAAACCTATGGCAGCACCACTCCCAGAGTCCAAGCAGACAGCGTACCGTACTGCATCCCAGGTTCCTACAAGTCACAAAGACATTAATAAAGTAACACAATCAAAAATAACAGCGGGAGAATGGAAGGCTCCCAGGAACCTATGTTTAACTTCAACTTGTGAGTATTGATACCTGTAATGAAACATATACTAGACCTCTGACAATAGACCGGGGAAATAACATAATTGTTGATTCCTAATACAGATGGAAGCTGACCTAACCTCTGTCACAAATTCAAGCCCATTTATTTGCTTACCTACACACAGAATAACACGGTGGATATCATATATGCCCGACCATCCATAAAAACATAATATCTGTATAATCCCTTCCGGATCAGGACAAATCAACCGACAGAAGCCACCTCAGATACCCAGTTCCGTCATCTTAAGCAGGCACAACATCAGGAGAAGCTACCCTCTTTCGCGTCAAAGTGTCGACAGAAACGGGTTTCTCTTGTGCCCACCTGGATGAGGTCATAATTTCTCATCAGCTTCCAAGAGACGGGCCTGCGGAAGAGAGAGAAATATGCGCAACATGTATGTGCTAGTTACCTTATCACACGATAATTTGAATTACTACTACACCTCTAAAACTAGAAACAAAGCATACGTACAATTATTTGCTAAATACCAGTCGGCAACAGAAATCTTGGTGCTGTCATGTTTCTTCTGCAACTATTCCTGTGCAAATATTTTGGGACTACTACTGTTTTCATGCAGCTTACAGCTGAACATGCTAATGGTAACACCAAATAACAGCGCAGAACTAAACGACTGATAAATTAATGATGCACTGAAGCAGATATCACATTCTGCTACAAAATGGATAGATCCAACCTGTACAGGCTGCATACAAACAGGAATTTGGCTGAATCCATAGCTAGCTAGTGACTAAACCAAGTTTCTGTTAACAAAAGTTTCAGAAACATACAGAATGGCGCCTTTTCTCACATGTATGCAACAAGATCCACCAGTGCAACTATAAAAGCATAGAGTACAGAAGCCTCTTACATGAAGTCCTAGATCTTCAAATTGAATGTAGCATCAGTAATCTCAAACACCCGTTATTTGAAGACCCATTTGCCTGAGACACATAACAGATTAGTCAAACTAAAAGTAAATACACCCTTGCATACATGAGATTGCTAAAAGTGCAGTTATATGAAGGAAAGTAACTGTTTAGAGAGAAAAATATATTTCAGGAGGCTGCTAGAATAGAACTGCAGCCAGCCCCTTCCCTTAGCCATCGGATATTAAAAGATTCGTAGACGTTTCATGTTCTTGTTATTTTGACACATGGCAGAATGAACTCATGGCTACAAGCAGGCACTTTGGATTTCTTATACAGTTATACTGGCAGAAGACTTTATGCAAGTAAAAACCTCAATTCTGCTTTCCGAGGAGTTGGTATCATATGCAATGTATCATCTAGTCAACCAAATCTATCGAAAAAATGATACTTTGCAGGGAGCAACTTCATGTCCTCCTGATATTTCCCTTTCCTTGAAAAGAGAGACAACATCAATGAAGTAGTTGAAGCTTCAAGTGAGATGCCCTTCCCATCAACTTTACTCAAATATTCTCCAGCCTTTGCGATCTCACCTTTTTCCAACAGCATTGTGATGATACAATTTATAAGACGGGAGCTGGGAACGATGCCACTCTTCTCCATTGACAAAAACATATTGTTAGCATCCTCCACTGCTCCATCTTTCAGAAGATTTATTATCATTACTCCGTAAGTAGAAACATTAGGCACCAACCCACAGGCTGAAATTGCAGCAAACAAATCCTTAGCTTCTTCTTTTCTTTGAACCTTGTGCATGGCATTAATCATGGTATTGATTATTGTAATATCGAATTTCACATTCACTGCACCTAAATTCTGGAACAGATCGATTGCTTCGCTATCGCAATTATTTCGGCAAAGTCCTAAAAGAATTATACTGTATATGGAAATACTCACTGCTATCCCAGTTTTGATCATCTCGTCGAACATTTTCTTTGCATCAACAGTTCTCCCATCACGATATAACCCATCCAGTACGATACCATATGTAACAGTGTCAGGTTTAGCTCCCTTACACGGCATTTCTTTGAATAGAGTCAAACCATCTTCGACCCTTCCATTTCTAAAATGGCCATTAACAAGTGTACTATAAGTAACAACATCCGGCTCAATGCCAACTGATTCCATAGCATCAAGTACTCCAAGTGCTTTATCCATCTTGCCAACTAAGCCATACCCATCAATTAATGAATTGAATGTAATGGCATCAGGCCTCTCGCCTATGTGTATAACCAAATCAAGGATATCATGTGCATCCATAACCCTTCCTTCTTTGCACAGACTGTTTATAACTGAATTGAAGAACACAATGTTAGGACGAGGAATACCTTTGTTCCCCATTTCAGAAACCAACTCCTTAGCTTTAACCAGATCGCCATGTACACAACAACCCTGAATTAGGGACTGGTAAACAACTGCGTTCGGCTTTATTCCCACAGCAATCATCTCATCGAATTTATCCGTAGCATCAGCCAGCCTACCCATTCTACAAAGTGCGGCAATTACAGTTGAATAGGTGACTATATTAGGAGCCACTCCATGTCCCGGCATTTCAGTAAATATGAGCATAGCTTCATCCATCATTCCACATTTAGCATATGCACCTATTAGTATGTTGAAAACGTGGCAGTTGGCTACAACACCATTGTCTGCCATTGAATTAAAAAGACTGATCATATCAGTGAAGCATCCTTCACTGGCATACCCATGAAGCAGAATAGAGTACGAGACGATATCTGGTTTGAGTCCCTTGGCAGCCATGGAATAAAAAATTTCTGCAGCTTCTTTGCTTCTTCCATGCTTGCAAAGGGAAGTCATGAGTGAACTGCAAGTAAAGTTATCTGGTACCAGACCCTGCATGGTCATTTCTCTGAACATCCTAGTCGCCTCTTTCCACTGCCCCGATATGGAATATCCATGGATCATGCAATTATATGTCACGATATTCGGTTGAACACCATCGTCGGCCATCTGCCGAAGGACTAGCTCTGCCTTGTCAATTGCTCGGGCCTTGCACAATGCATCAATAACCGAGTTGTATGTCACTGCATCAGGCACAATCCCTTGGTGTGCCATTTCATGGAATAGATTGCATGCCTTGCCAACTTCGCCCTCTCTAAAGAAGCCGTGGATGACCGTGCTGTATAACATGACGTCGGGGGAGCAGTCACCTCCTTTTGACATCGTGTGGAGCAGGTCGAGTGCCTCCTGACTTCTGCTATCTTCACATAACCTCTTCAGAACTGTGTTGTATGAGATGACATTAGGCACACAGCCGAGATCGGACATCCTATTTAGAAGAACGTTCACAGCCTCGTCTGTTTGTTTCGCATAGCAGAGGCACTTGAGGAGGGTGTTGGCGGCGATCTGGTCGGTCTTCAGGCCCGTCCTGAGGAAGCGGCCGAATAAGGCAAGCCCTAGATCCGGGCGACGAGCGCGGCAGCAACGGTCCATGAGGATGCTGTATGTGAAGACTGTTGGCTGCGCCAGCAGTGGGCTGACATCTTCTCGGCGCACGCGGTTGAAGAGAGTGACAGCGAGGGCGGGGCCGATTCTTCGGTCGTCATAGGATGGAGCGCGGGCAAGGGCGGCAAGGAAGCTGTCCAGGGAGCGCTCTGGGACAGGGATGGTATGGCGCAGCAATTCGTCGATCAGGTTGTGAGCGTCTTCTGGGCTGAGACTCCGAGCGCGTACGCGCTCCGTGGCTGCGGAAAAGGCGGCGTGGGGATCCCAAGAACGTGAGCGCGGCAAGGTGGAGGTGGAGGTGGAGGTGGATGTGGATGTGGAGGTGGAGGTGGAGCTCCGACGGAGGAGATGGAGACGCGACATCGGCGTGATGGAGGGGTGGAGGAGGCGGATTCGGGAAATCGGCGAGGTGGAGGAGGAGTTAGGCAGAGTACGTAGATTGGCTAGTTGGAGGAGGAGGACGAGGAGAGGACGAGGAGGAACGGCGGCGGGAATGGCGTTCCTGCTCTGCTCGTACGCGGTGGAGAAGAACTGACGAGCGTTCTGCAATGTGGCGTGACTCTTTTGAGTGGGACCCATCTTCCTGTCACACGATTCCAACTTGCAAGGTGTGGTGTGGTCAGACTTCTAGTGAGCGAGTGATTAAGTTTAAATCAAAGTTTGCTCGTCCTAAAATAGATGTCTTAGTTATTTCAAAATTTGGATAAATCTATATTAAATAGTGTCTAGATTCATCTAAATTTTAATAAATTTGAGACATCCATTTTAGGACAGAGGGAGTACAATTTTTTGCTTTTGAAATATATAGTTCAAATGTCTTTTGTTCATAAAATTCATGTTTGTTTAATTATACTATATACCATATGTGAAAACAACGGATTTATTTCATACAAAACATTCTTTCAAAGTGTATATATAGTGCAAAAATACTTAGATTCTTTTCTCGTAGATCAAACGGCCCACGTGGAAAAAAAATTCTATAAAAATCCTTTGAATCAAAGAGGCTATTAATCTTGTGAGTTGTACAATTATAATGCCGTCAACTTCAAGCTAGAACATTATCTTTTCAAAAAGAGAAAAAGATATACTTCAATACATTACCACGTTTGAGTTCTGACAACATTATCATTTCAAGCAACAATATCTAAAAAATAAAAAAGATATTCTCCCTCTGTCCAGAAATACGTGAATTGGTTTTGTCTAGATTCATATGTTGTCAGAACTAGATAAATGCAAGTCACTTATTTCTGGATCGAGGGAGTACTTCCATCAAATAATGGCATCTTCTTTGATTCATATTCCATGGAACTGAAGGTTCGACTTGATATAACAGAAAAAAAGAAGGACCTGCTAGCCAATTGCTATCTTACTATTCTTCCCCATCTATTTACTTCAGCTATACATACATACATGAACAATAAAACTAGTACACACAAGCATGCTCTCAATCATCCAAAAAACCTGGGCATCTTTCTGATCCTCTCCAGTTCAGGACAAATCAACCTGACAGAAGCCATCTCAGATAAGCAGTTCCATCATCAAAGGCAGGCAGATCATCAGGAGCAGCTACCCTCTTTCGCATCAATGTTTCGACAGAAACAGGCTTCCTCTTGCGCCCACCTGGATGCGGTCGTAGTTGCTCATCAGCCTCCACAAAATCTCCCTGTTAAGATTTGATGGAAAGGAAAGCTCTAAACATCCAATAGTGCAAAATGAAGTTCCTAGTACCCTATAAAGGCATGGGTACGTGCAGGAGGTACAATATGTGATATGGTCCATGTTGTGGTGGTTGTTTTGTGTTTACCTCAAAGAGCACATGAACACTAGATTTCTCATGATTGTCCCTTACATGCTTGTACGAAAACCTCTTGCCACAACCAGATAATCCACAGATGAAGGGTCTGCTCTGCTCATGAGCTGCCTTGATATGCTTGTCCAAGTTGGATTTCTGAAGTTCAAAGTTATTGAGAATGAAAAACAGAGCAGTTTTGCAATTTATTGCGGAAAAGCAAATCCGTGGGGAAAAAGTCAACATGTAAGATTGCAAATCACACCTTTGAAAATGAGCACTTGCAGTCCTCGAAGTGGCATTTAATCCTCTCACTGACACATGAACCTGCATGCATTCGCTGATGACGCTTGAAGTTCTTCTTTAGCTGTTTAGTGCCACAGACATCACACTGAACATATCGGTGACACGATTGATTATGGGCCTTGAGACATTCCACATTAGTAAAAGTCTTCATGCAGCCAGGTTCGCAGCAGATAACTTCAGAGTAATCCAACTTGACTGCACCATGAGAATAGAGACGTCAAATGACAAGATTGTGACTGCTAAGCAACTCTTAATGCAGTAAGAAAAATAACTATGGACATTCTAGAGAAAGTCAGTTTCTCACCATGTGATTCCTCATGTTTCTGCAACTTGGAAGCATATCGGAAAGTCTTCCCACAGTCTACCTCTGGACAGATGAACTCTTTCTTGCTTCCACATTGAGTGCCATCCTCATGATGTTCCTGAACATGTCTCTGCATATTACCCTTGGTACTGAACTTACGATTGCATCCTTCCATATGGCAAATAAATAGTTTTCCTTGATGAGTAAGTAGATGGCGGTTCAAATGGTCCTTCCTGCTATAGCTGAAAGGGCAACCATCTACATGGCAGGCAAAGGGTCTCTGCAATAGTTTTGGAAAGGATACACATCAGAATAGTACTCTCATATCCAAAGCAAAGTTCACTTGACATGATACAAGTTTATGCATTACGTTTATATATTTAATTAACTATTTCGACATAAGACCATCAAATATCATGTGGTAGTAGCACCACAAATACTACACCATCATCAGTTATCCAACACAACTAAACAAAAGTACATGTAATTCGTTGACATAGGCTCTGCATTCTAAGACTGCACGCCTTAGTAGCTTGAGAATGCTAACTAGTATGGGATTGTACATGCACATTAGTAGCTTGAGAATGCTAAGTAGTACATACATACATATATAACACATCTAATAACTAAAGCTTGGACCAAGAAGCAAAAGCTGGAGTAAAAGCAGTTCTAAATGAACGAGCAAACCTGAAGAAGGACGTGAACGAGGCATTCTTGATGGAGCTTCTCAGGAGGGTCTCCCCTTCCTGATACTAGTCCATTCAAGGCCTTCAGGCATTTTGGAGTTCTTTGGGATCCAATGCTTCACACATTCATATCTCAACATGTAGTCTGCCAAAATGAGCACAATTCACAATTCAGACAATCAAACCACCGTGCATCCACACGACAAAACAACAAATGATCCAAATGGCAATTGTTACATACCAACATAATTTGCTTCAAATGTGAATAATTATTTTTCTAGCTAGGAATAGTAATGGGCAACAAAACAGGTTAGTATCACTTGTGTCAAAGAACATGATTTTATTATTTCAGTGTTAATATATTTTTAGACCTCAGGGGGCACATAACTAACATCCAGATAAATAAATAAATGCTCACCAAACAAAGTATTATTATCTTATCCTATGAACATGTTACAACTACTTGACTGGATCATAGATGGTAGACCATTAAGTTGCTCATGTACTGAATACTGAATATTATTAATTCAAATGACACAGTGTAAACTATGGCATATGAGTATATGACTGACAAGACATAATTTTTTGAAAAAAAGTGGTGCATGCTAAGACATGATCATTCACTAGCTTCAGAACACTAAGAGTGCATCACATGTACTGATCAAGAACTAACAATAAGTAATCGACATCAGAAAAAATTAACCTGTAAGAAGGGCGTGAAAGAGGCATTCCTGATGGAGCTTCTCAGGAGGGTCTCCCCATCCTGGTACTAGTCCATTCAAGGCCCTCTTGCATTTTGGAGTTCTTTGGGATCCAATGCTTCACACATCCAAATGGCCTGCAAAAGTCAACACATTTCAGCAAACCAGACTACTATACAACAATGACACTAAAAACAACCACACGGCAAATCCACTGTCAAAAACGGGTTGCAATCACCACTTCTAAAGGCCTGCCGGTGCTTATTTTGCACTCGCGGGAAGCACTGACTGAACAACCAAACAGAATGCATCACGTGCACCAACAATATGGAAATTCAGTGAGAACACAATACTAAAATTCACAACTATTTATGTACCTCGCGCGAATGGCTCTGCATATGCTGCTTCAGATGTGCCGGCTTCTTGAACCTCGCGCCGCACTCCTCGCAATCATGGCTTCTCACTCTGTGCGGCACACCACCACCTTCGGTGTACTCATCCAAACCATCCACTTCGTCCTACATCACACAGTGGTTCCAAGTATCGGTCATCCACAATTCACAATTCCCCCACGGCCCCACAGATAAGTAGCCCAGATGCTCTTACTACAAGGACAAGCAGCACGCATCCTAGACTGAGAGAAGCCACTGGCGCCACCCACCTTATGGTGTTCGAGGACGTGGTCTCGGATCAACCGCTTCTTCGAACGAACCACGTCGCAGAACTCGCACTTGTACCGCCTGATATCCCTCACAGGCCCCGCCGCCGACGAAGAAGAAGGAGACCCCGCCTCGGCCTTGCTCGCCCCGACGCCACCGCCAGCCTCCTCTTCTTCCACCATCTGAGGAACCGGCCAATTCGCGTCAGAAAATTCACGAAGCGGCACGATTACGACGAAATCAACGACAGATCGGCCGAGAACTCCAAAATTGGCGGATCCAGCGGCGCGAATCGCGGAAAATTTACCTCGGATCGTGGACGAACTCGCCGGATTTCGCAGGATGGCGAGGGGCCAAGAGGCTCGCGACGGCGCAAGGGGAGAAACCCTCGAGCTCGAGCACCCTGCTATACCCGAATGAGGATGGAGAACCAGTGGCACGTGTCCACGCATTAGTAGTGCAGTCTTACCGGGCCCAGGGCGGGCTCAGATTTCGGGTTTGTGTCCAGCTTCGGGTCATGGCCTGGGCTAGGCTGGGCTTCGTCTGGGCTGAGGGCCCATTCTGTAGCAGTCCACACGTGTGCTTCCATTTCCTCGGCTCGCTCTCCCACCTGCTGTGGCTGAGGCGCGAGACCGTACCCTGACGCTGAGCACCCCGCCCCGCCTCTCCCTGACCTCGTCGCCGGCGATGGCCGCCAGGGTCGCCGCCGCGGCAACCGCGCGGCTTCCTCCGCGAACTTCCGCACCATGGCTGCGGTACGGACACGTGTCCTCACTTCGTCCGTTGCTGGGGCGGCCTCTCGCGGTCCTCACGGTGGTCGCCGCGTCGCGTCGGAGCTCCGGCGACGGCTGGAAGAAGGGGGCAAAGAAGCGGAGGAGGCACGCCACGGAGGCCGACCAGGAGGACGGCCTATCCGTCACCTCCGGTAAGCCGTTCCCCCACTCCGCTAGCTCCAAGCGTCCTCCGCGCGTGGCTTGGTTGGACTTGGAATCTGGAATTTCTAGCCTAAAATTGCTCGAGAACACTATAGAGCCTAATGATATTACTAGCTTGGAAAATCTGTGATGATTTATGAACATGAATTCATGGTCAATTTTGTTTCTACAGTAACCAGCGGTCCAGCGCTATCCACTGAAGATGTTGTGATCTTCTGAGCTTCCTCTTGTGGATATATGTTGCAGAGATGGAGACGAAGAATTCCACTCCGCGTGCAAAAGTTGACAACGGCAGCCTGAATCCTGCGCCAGAATCCAGCATGACGCCGAAAGACTCGGCCATTAGAAGAGTTGCACTGGTGGTGAGTTGCTACCTACACATGGATGTGGCGAAATTGATTGATGGTATTAATAGTACTTCATTGTTTGTGTAGAGGAGTGAGCTCGAAAGTTGTCTTGTTGCAGGTCATTGCTGCAGTATTATTCGGTGTTAGCATCGCCCTGAAGGACGGGGTTGAGAAGGCATCAGAATATTTTGCAGGGTGTGTGTTACGCATCTTGACTAATCTTTAGCATTGAAGCCGTTTTACAGAACCGTTGGAGGTGTGGTACCTTTCTGCATTAGAACTTTCAGACCATATAAGAGCCCATTTGAGAAACCAATGCATCATCGCATATTGGTTTCAGTAGATTCTAGGATGAATGCATAGCTCTGCTTAGGCATAGTCGCATAGGAAAATGCTGTTCTGGTGAGTAGGAAAAGGGTTAGTGAAAATAACCATGCATGGATGCGTGAGCTCATTGTTTGGTTTTTTGCAAATTAGTTTGCTGATTTGTGACTTTGAATATCTTTTACTCCCTCATCCATAATAAGTGTCGCTGATTTAGTAGTACATGATTTTGTAGAAAAGCTTTGCTTCTTAATTTAATATTAGATCTCCACTTCTTATCGTGTCTTCTACATTCTGGTTATAAAAATGTAATCAGGTTCTGTTATGCAACAGCTATTTGTTGGAACAGAGTTTGTCAGTGGACAATCTCTTTGTTTTTATTCTGGTCTTCAAGTACTTTAAAGTGCCACAGGAGAACCAGGTACAATTAATGGCTAATGTGATAGATAAAGTCCAAATATACTTTGTGATTTCCTGCTCACCTTTGTTGTGCTGCCATTGAAAACAAGAATCGGGTGCTTTCTTATGGTATTGCTGGGGCGGTGATCTTCCGTGCAGTGTTGATCATCCTAGGAGTAGCTACCATTCAGGTAAGCTGTTCTCCCATGTTATCATTAGTTTCCTTTTTCTGTTTTATCCAATCATAATAATTCCTATAAATTCCTCATGTTCTGTAGAGTTTTGAAGCGGTGAACTTATTTTTTGCTTCGATCCTGCTATTCTCTTCTTACAAGGTAAAAATTGTTCCTCTTTGCGGTAAAAAGGGGATCATGCTTTCCATATTTTATTTTCCTTTTGTGGACATAGTTACTTTTGCTGTTATACATTGGAACTTTATCAGAGTGATAGGTTCTCGCTAGCACTTAAAAAAATGTCTACTTCTTTTCTTCTACTTAAAGTTTCATTTGAGCAAAAGCAAGTCTCATCTATATCTTTTGACAATCTATTCAACCAATTAGTTGCATGTACTATATTACCACTCACTTATTCAACATAACTCTTCCATAGTTCCATCATTTAGCAGCTAATGGCATAATGGCTTCCTTCTTCTGTTCTTATATTGTGTATTCCTGTTACAGTATATCATAACAACTAGACCTAGTTCTTCCCTGAGTTAGTAAGCTGTAGCAGATCCAATATATTTTAAGGTGTTTAATTGGAGTGTCACTTCAATATGGGGGCAGCATGATATTTGCTAGTTACTTTAGTTATATTAGCATATGCAACACATGTGGATGTGATAATCATTTTCTTATGACAGCTATTTGCTGGAGACGATGAAGAATCCGATCTGTCCGATAACTTCATTGTGAAAACATGCCAAAAATTCATTCCTGTCACTGGTAAACAACTCCATTATATGGTTCAGTTTACCTTGCCTTTTTGTTATTTTGGATATCAGCATGGTCCATTTTCGGTTCCAGGTCATAGCCACAAGCCCACGATGACCATATCCTTGCCAAATTTTTGAAATATCTCTTTTGGAACCAAACTGGTTATTTAAGAATTAGTCATCCCTTTTTGGCATGCGTGTTGAACTAATTCTTCTGTTTCTTTTATCAGATTATTATGACGGTGACCGGTTTTTGACAAATCAAGATGGTTTATTGAAAGTAAGTGGTATCCAAATTAAGCAGGACCATTTACCACAACAGCTATTGCATGACTACTTACTAGTTACCGAAACTTGATATTTGTATGTGCTGGAACCTGAAAATTTTATCCATTTCACATAAATGTTTGACTAATTTACTAGTGCTGCATGCACAGAAAGCTTATAGCCACAACAACAGCCATGTGTGTTTGAGTGGACTATCTCAAGACATTACTTCAACCTCATAAAGAGTATCTGTTCCTGAATATGTCATTTTGCGTTTGGTGTCTGCAGGCCACACCACTACTCTTGACTCTGGCAGTGATCGAGCTAAGTGATATTGCTTTTGCTGTAAGTTCCTTCTCTATATTTCCCGGTTGATGTTTCCCTTTCCATTTTACCACCTCAAGCATGGGGATTAACATCTTCAAGTTGTAGGTTGACTCAATACCAGCAGTATTTGGTGTAACAAGAGATCCATTTATAATATTGTCATCAAATATTTTTGCTATTTCTGGTAAACCTTCTTTCTGTTCCTATGAACACACCGTACACTGCTTTTTTCAATAAAGAAGTGGATTATTGTTATGAGAAAACTCTTCCGCTACTGATGGATTACAATGTCAACTTCTGTTTTGCGTGTTTCAAAACTTATCCTCTTCGTGATGCTTTTTGGCCTGCCTGTTCTTTTTAACTCCAACCTGCACTTTGTTCTTTCATTCTTGTTCAGATCTCTTTATTAAAATGCTCAAGTTGCCTGCTACATCAATTTTTGTTTGTCTAATATGAAGTTAATAGCTCAAAGTATATCTGATCTACTCTGAATTCTATTTCTTCTAGTTCAGACATGTATTGCCTATTAGTAACACCGATCCTAGCTTAGTAGCAGTCTTTAGTATTCACGTTTGTGTTCTGTAGCTACAAGTACATAATAAGCATGGCTCGGTAATTTCATCATCTCCTGTCATTTAATTGGGCATTTGGTAATCACATGCATCAATGAAGATAAGTAATGCATGAAACAGCACCTTGGATATTATTAGGTGTTGGTGTAGAATGTTTGTATATAGCGGAAATTTGTGCATTCCTAATACACTATGAAGTGTTAGTGTAATAACGTGACAGAAGAATTACTCTGTAGGTTTGAGATCACTCTACGTACTCATTTCTGAGAGCATGTCTGAGCTGGAGTATCTGCAGGTAATGCCCCTTGCTCTTTTAAAGTTTCTTGATTTATTTTCTTATTTTTAATATTTAAAGAGTATTCAACTAGCGATGTATTCTTCTTATTAATCTACAGTTGTTATAGTTATGTATTAAAAAAACATTTGTCATTTCAGAATTGCCACTGATATTTTGTCCATAGTAGTGATAACTGCTGGTGATTGCCTTGCCACCAATATCTTTAACCTCTTGTGCATGTACTTCCTCTGTTCCTAAATATAAGATGTTTTGGCAAGTCAGTTTAGCTTGCCAAAACATCTTATATTTAGGAATGGAGGGAGTACATGATACCATGTTTCATGAATGGTCAATGGGTGAACATATCCATACATTTGTCTATTATCTATATCTATTTGTCACTTATTGCTGTTGGCAATATGCTTTCCAGCCTTCTGTTGGTATCGTTTTGGGCTTCATAGGGACAAAGATGATCTTTGACTTTTTTGGTGAGCAATCAGAAAGCACATTACCTAGTTGTTGTATTCATTCCACTCCACACTACGATCTAGTGTCTCCATTAGCAGACCACGCTGATTATGCTGATTTATGGCAGGTTATCATGTACCAACCGAAGCTTCCCTTGCTGTCGTTACCACATGTCTTAGCGGGGGAGTAATATTGAGTCTTAGAAAAGCATCAGCTGAGGAACGTGACAAGTAGCCAGCGTGCTGGGGAGAAGGTAAAATTACTGAACTAATATTACTGTATTCTTTCGCATATAGTCATACTACAACACAGGGATGCTATTTACAGCCTAGAAAATGTTGTCCTTTTCTCGCTAAAGAATGTTTATGGTACTACATCGAAGAACCTTTAGCCTAGCAACACATGTTATAGGCCATCCGTGTAGGCTTAACTAATACCTTGTTCATAGTTTAAATATTTTCCTTCTTGATCGGATTTAGACTTGAAGAAAGGATACACAAGGTTGCAAACTGCAAGTGACAACCATTGACAGAATAAGGAAGCGCCTTGAAGGATTTGGTTTCATATCGGATGTCAAGGCTTTGTGCATGTTTGGCGTACATTAGGCTTATACTTATGGCGTACATGTTACTTAACTGCTTTGAGCCATCCACATACTACCATTATAAACATTTTAAGAGCAGGTGACCTGATCTTTTACCAAGAATCCTGCTAATGTACAATAGATGAACCGAACAATCGTAACAAGCTTCTTTTCTTCTAAATTAAAAGGCAGAGCTCCTGCCAATGGCTCAAACAAAAAAATGAACTGAATAATCCTAGATTTGTCTATAACCATCAATCCATCATAACTCATTTTTGTTGAAGTGATTGTTACTGCATATTCCAGAACTTACTTTAAGCATTCCTCTCTTTTTGTTACGTGACTTTAAGCATCCCTCTGTTGTGAGCAATAACCACACCATCTACTATAATCTATCCTTTACTGGTTTGCTTTCTAGTCTTTCCTTTTCGAATTTCAAGTATCTTCAGATCAGACTTATTCTTGTTGTCATGGCATCCAAATCCAGTGTTTCATTCTTAAATGATGGAACGGCCATGTCATGAGTTGTGAGAAAACGGGACCCAAGGATTACATGATACTTCTGCTGTCCGACTACATTTTTATATGCCTATGCACAGGAAAATATTTGTATGTTTTTGGATTCTTCCATGTGGAAATTCTTGTTGCATATCACGGTGCAAGACATCTAAGCCCTCCCTTTCTTTTGGTGCAGTATGGCTCACTGAAGTTAGCCATGACCGGAGAATAGAAAGAAGCAGCAGCCTCCATTTGTTCGCAGTTTGCGTGACACAACAGCGCAAGATTTGAGGGCAATTCAGCTGACTGTGACCAAGATTGATGCTGAAGGCATGAGGTAGATGCCTGATACAAAACCTACAAGTTCCATAGTGTATGAGTTTTGGGGGAGGTGATGTTAAGTCGGCAACAGGTGACAGCAAAACCACAGACAACTAGTATATACGACTTGTGATAGTCTTTGTTTAGAAGCCTTTTTGCCATGGTGGTTAGTTGTGAAAACAAAACATTTAGCTTATGGTAGACAACATGATGGCATGCGCCTCATTTGTGTAATTTAGCAATACTGAGCCTGAAGTGCCCATGTAAGTACCATTTCATTCTTCGAATCTCCTGCTGATCGAACCTCACTTGTAGAAACATGGTGTCAGCTGTAATTACTTTATACATTTCCTCAATGTAGTCACTCCAGTATGAACAATGTAATGTAATCCTGTTGGTTCTGAATCGCAACACATATATTCAGAATTCACTGACGACCTTCCAGAATCACAGAACAACAGAACATAATATGTGGAGCCATCAAACATTTTTCCGAGAAACCGCAAAGGTCCTTTGCGTTTCAGATCCAGCAATCAAACATTTATAGGTAACATGATTCTTTAACTTCAATAAAGGAAGTAGC
Organism: Avena longiglumis; assembly: GCA_030063025.1. Lineage (NCBI taxonomy): Eukaryota > Viridiplantae > Streptophyta > Magnoliopsida > Poales > Poaceae > Avena > Avena longiglumis. Next base: position 95,210,103 of record CP125974.1, on the reverse strand, counting down.
AAATCTGGGGTGCAGTTTATCGTTCAATCCGAAGTCTGAAACTGGAATGAACAAATAATCTTATGTACGACTACGCGAATGGAGGCACGACATATATCTACACTTTTTTGGAGAGCTAAACCGACTTTGTCGAAGACATAATGTAACTAAGATATATATCTAACCGATGCTAATTATGAAACCCCGCAGATAACTAGCTCAGACCTTGGAGCCATCAGCATCAGTAGCATAAACCTGGCCATATTCACCCTTGTCATCATCCTCATCCAGGTAGTCAGCCCTTGCGTTGAGGGCCAGCATCTGGCAAACGAGCCAGAACAGAGCGGCGTCAAGGGCCAGGAAAGCGGCACCTCCAAAGAGGCCAGTCTTTGCGGTGGGGCACTGGGTATCCATGTCGTGGTGAATGTTGCTTGTGCGATGGTGACTCTCCGTGATCGTTGCCCAGAGCAGCATTGCAAAAGCCAGAGCCGACACCAGCCTGATTTAACAAGAACGGTTAATAAAATGGATAGTGTGTAGCTTGATCACCACGAGTAATAAGATACTAAGCGCAGGAGACAGCAGCGTGTAATGATTCAAGAAGTCATAACAGTAGTGCTATCAAGGGAAATGTAACAGCCTGCATATCCAACCATCAATGGAAAAATTAAACACTTGAACATCAAGCCTGCAATATATTGCCTAGAGGGCATCTGATTTAACTGAACTAGAGTGTTGGCGCTGTTCAGCAATTATCTGTGGGACTGTACAACATCAAAGGATAACCAACTTCATCAAATGGCATGGCTCAACAGGTAGGTGAACAAACATACAAATGTCATCTAACGCATGAAATTAGCCAGGGAGACAAAGGGGAACCTACTCGGCAATGACAAAGAACACGGACAAGCTGGTGCTCTGAAACAATGCTTCGCGAGGAACCGACTTGCCCTTGTACGGGTAAAAGATGGAAACATGCCCGATGATGGCAGCTAGCACAAGTGCCACGATGGACACACTTCCCAACGCGACCGTCGGGTCACTCGGGAACTTGCAGATGACGACATCCTTTCCCTTGATAGGAGTCCCGTAAGGAGGCTGCATGAACGACAAAACAGAACCCATATTAAGTTAAGATCTATAACAAGTCAGAGTACTGATAAAAGGTGAGATGAAAGAGGAAGTTCGAGCTATCCATAATTATTTTCGGTTATGGGCCATATAGAAAGTTAAGTGTAAGAGCTTCGGAGCTTCCTACGAATGATCTGCTCTCTGCTTCAGAAAAAGATACATTCCTGAACAGGTACCACTTTCAGCACCCTTAATAAGGCCTTCACAACAAACTGCATGGCTATATGGGTGCTGGTAATAACAGAAAAAAGAACACAACCTTTTTGTTCTCCGCGATGACGCCGAGCAGAAACGCCAGGAGGCCAAAGAGGGAGACGGTGAGTGTGATCCGTTGAGCCAACGTCAACAAAGCCATGGCTCCTGCATTACAAGCACAGGTACCGTTGAGACGAGACAAAATCGTCAGTAACCAAATTGGTAAAAACAGCTACACAGGGATTACGACAGCCTTGCAACAACGGAACGCAACAGGTAACCCTCGTCTTAGTGAAATTGCAACAAATGAACTGGCAGCTGCCCTGCCTGCTCCTACCCTCTTAAATGACATTGCCATGAAAAGCCCCCAAAAAAAAACCTATAATTGCCATTTTTTTAACTTCAAGCGGATGGGTAGAGGTAATCGTAGACGCGAGTGGTTGGAACCTGCGCGTCGCGTCCGAGATGAGGTCGGGGAATAGGAACAATGGAATTAATCTAATCGAGACCCGTCGCACTCGCAAGTCTCAACGGCCGATCAATTCGGATCCCCATTTCCGAGGGCTCCCCACTGCCAGCCACAACCATGACGCGGAGATGATCACCACCGGTGAAATCCCCGAAAATCCGGACTCCGGAGGAAGCGTGATCAACCGATCCGCGAGACCCTCGTCGACAGGGGACAAACTGGAGATGACGAGATCAGAGTGAAGGGGTCGGAGTTACCGCGGAGACGGACGGCGGCCGGAGGAGCAGGCGAGGAGGAGGGAAACAGGGGGGGGCACCGGAACGCTAGCTCCGGCGCGCGCGGATCGACGGACGAAGCTCCTCTCTCGTCTTCTCCCCGGCGTCGACAGCTGCGGTGCGGTGGGACGGATGAAAGGAAGGTTGGTGGTCAACTCCACCGCACAGGCCAACCACACATATATACCGGTGTCTGACAGTGGGCCCAGAGGCCGTGCGGTGCGGGGAGGACCGGTAGGCTTTTTCCAGGGCTGTGGGGAGAAAACGGGGAAACGGAATCCCGAATCTTTTCTTTTGGATAAGTGAAAGACGGAATCTTTTTGTACGTAACTGAATCTCGTTCCATTCGGATCTTTGCTCTAGCGGATTTCTTAGGTTTGATTTGTGATGAAACGGAATCGTGTTTTCTCGTGATATATCGCACTTTTAGCATAGACAAGGGTGCTAAGACTAAGATCCCTGGCTAGTTTACAACATGATTGATTGAAAAACACATGAATAAGAAGAGGTAATTGCACCACTGATACAACAAGTTATCCACGATGTGCAGTTTCATACAACAAGTCCGCAGCTGTGTTCCCGCGGTACAGAAAGTTGTCCACAGTGTGCACCGTCCATACAAACGCTACCAGAACGTGCTACGCGTCCGTTCCCGTCGCTCACGCGCTTTGCACAAAACCCACTGTGAGAAACACCTGCCTGGATGCATCCCAATTCAGACCAGACCTAGGCCCGTGTCCTGCCGCCGCCGCCAAAATTTCCCCTTCCACCTGCGCACGCTGGCGACGGAGAACTTGAGAGATGGCGTCGGAGGGGTCTTTGGAGAGCACGGGCCGCTCACGCGCTCCAGCTCGCCAAGGAGGACCGCGGTGGAGGGGCAAGCCCGTGCCCCCCGCCGCTCGCTGTCAAACGCAGCGCGTGCGGGATGCGGTGGTGGCGGAGGCAGTGTTGCGCGCGAGGGAGGAGGAGGCGATGTGGCGGCAAGACAAGCTTTACAAGAAGGCCATGATGCTCTACTGCGTGCTCGCGTCGGAGGAGGAGATGGCGGCAATGGCCGAGCCCAATGGCTGGCGGCCAGAGCTCGACTCCGGCGTGAGCTTGGAGGACCACGTGCGCATCCTTCAGGCACAGGTCTACGACAGGTTCCCACCCCCACCACCACCGTCCCTCCCACATGCACTCTGAAGCTCGAATCTGATGGTGTCGGGAGCATCTGGAAGGAGGGTGATCCCTGGGGGAGGGTGACAGCCGAATACTACTCGAAGGATGGCTTGGGGATGACGACGACACCAGGAGGATCTGCTACTGCTCTGCAGGTAGGTGTCTCTGCTCCCATGTCTCGATTCAGTTAAGTCTGAATTTGTGCATGTGAAAGATTCAGTTAACTCTGAATTTTTTGCTCAATTGGCAGAGCAATGAAAGATCAAAAGGAGAATTACATGTTGACAATGTAATGCTGATGATGAAGATTGGTGACCTAGAGCAAGAGGTAGAAAAATTGAAGACTGAGAAGAATGAGTTGGTGAAGAAACATTTGGTGGAGATGAGAATGAGGGATATGAAGGACATTAGGGTTGTTATTGTAGTGTGTACCTGTGTGTTGGTGTATGCATGTCTAGCTATGATCACTAGGGTCATGATTTGATGTTTGTGTTTGCTACATGTATGGATGTTTCATGGATTGAATAAATAAATTATGTTGCTTCTATCAAATCTTATCTATGCCTTTGTTCTGTTTGCACTGGTAGTTGACAGCAATTCCAGTCTGAATGTCAAGATCAGTAATAAAAATGTCTGAATGTCAAGATCAGTAATAAAACTGTATGAATTACAAGATCAGGAATAAAACTAGGTTCCTCGGCAACACTAAAGAAAAATGTATGAATTACAAGATCAGGAATCATTTGGATCTAATGCATTTTGAGTTGTCTGAATGAATTCTTCTTCCACTGGTTGGAATATCTCATTTAGATCAGGTAGCATTCCTTGGCCATCACCAAACATCAGATAACTCAATGAACCAGGGCCTGTGTTGTATGTGTTATGTCTGTTCCTTCCTCTTACAGGCTGTGTTGACTGCTGTTGATCTGCTGATGGAGCACCATGCTGTGATTTCCTCTTCCTTTGCCCCTTGCACTGATTTCTGGCATTTCCTCTTCCTCTTACAGGTTGTGATGTACTTGCTTCTTCCTGTTCACTTGTTTTCTTCTTCTTGGCATTTCCTCTTCCTCTGCCCCTTGCACTGATGCTTCCCCTGCCTCTTGCACTGATACTTCCCCTGCCTCTTGGCATTGCTGTTGTCAATCTTCCACCTGGTATGGAATCTCTTGCAGCTGCCACAAAAGCACTGATCTCAGGGAGTGGTTGTTCTACTGGTTGGTGAGGAAAAATTGCTGCAGCCTGCAATCAAAAATTGAGCTCAAAGTTATGAGAATAAAATGAGGAGAAACAATGCACAAATAAAATAAGAATAGAACCTCTTGTCCCATTTGGTAAACCATGCTCTGCATTTGATGCATTGGATCATTTCTAGGGTTAGGATTTAGAGGCATTATGTGCTGCAAGATAGATAGATAATCATAATTGTCATATTCACCTACCACATTTTCTTGCACATTCATATGCTCCAAAACCCATTTGTCATGCCCTTTTTTGTTGTGGTCTGCCTTACCACACACTGAACAATGCATAACTAGTCCAGCTCTTGTAACATACTTCACTCCATTTTTCTCCTTCTCTTTTGGAGTTTTCCTCCTGTTTTTTTTAGGCCTGTCCATGACCTTTGTGTAGAGGGGTGGGTGAACAACCACGGCATTCATTTTTTCCCAATGAACTCTGGACCTCAAAGGCATCAAGTTGTAGGCATAAGCTTTTTTGAATGTCTCAATTGTGTAGCAGCTGTGAACCAACTTTTCAGGGTTCCTTCTATCTGTTCTACAGCAAGCAATGGCATGATGGCAAGGAATGCCTGATAGTTGCCACCTTTTGCAGTCACAAGATCTAGTAGCCATATCCACAATGTATGTTTTCTCAAACTCATGTGATTTCACATGGAAGACACCATTTCCAGCATGATCTGCATCTAGCTTCTTTTCCCACTCTATGAATTTGTCTAGCTTCTTCTTTATTTTTGGACAAACAATGCATGTCCATTTCTCACACTCTTTCTGCTTTCCAACAATCCTGTGCATTAACTTGTTGAATACAGTATCAAGCATTGATAAGATTGGAACTTCCCTACATTCTAGAATATAGCTGTTGAATACTTCAGAGTGGTTATTTAGTAACATGTCACATTTTGGAAAATCACTAAAAAAGGCCTTAATCCATGTGTTGGGAGATAGTTCCTCAACCCAAGCATGTGCCTCTGGGCTGTCAGCCTTCATCTTATCCATGTTTCTTGTCCAGGTAGGAATGTTGGTAGACCTTGCAATAGCCCACAAATCATTTTTCAAAGTTTCCCCTTTGTGTTTCTTGTGGAAATTCTGATACAGATGCCTGACACAGAATCTGTGTTCTGAATCAGGGAAAACTTTCTTCACAGCATTAATTAGCCCCTTTTGCTTATCACTCATTATTGTGAAGGGAGAAGTGTTGGTAATGTTCAAGTCATCCTTCAATGTTGTCAGAAACCATTCCCAACTTCTTGTGCACTCTACTTCAACTATCCCCATGGCAATTGGATATATACAATCATTTGGATCAATGCCAACTGCAGTCAACAAGTTGCCTTTGTACCTTGTTTTGATGTGACACCCATCTATGCATATGAGTGGTCTGCAACCTTCTAAGAAGCCCCTCTTGCAGGCATCATAAGACCAGTATAGTGTTGCAAGATGCTCTTTAGGAACAAGGTCTGTGCTTTATTTTGCTTGGTTTGTGGTAAGGAAAAACCTTGATCCTGGATTTGATCTCCTTAACTCTTGTCCATAGTCCCACAACAGTGTGAATTGCTCAGCTTCATCACCATGGATTATATTGAGTGCAGCCTTCCTAGCTCTCCCCAACTTGAATCTATTTGGTACCATGTTGTATTTCCTTCTTACTTTTGCTGCAAATGCCTTCAAATCCATCTTCTGGTTATCTTTGAACTCATCAAGGAAGCTTTGTGTAAGAAAAGGAGTTGTGAGTGTCTTCGTGTCCCGTAGTCTCTCACATGTGTGCTTATCACATAATTCTCTAACTACAATTGCTTCAGTCCTGCTGTCCTGTGACACCTTAATCATCCAGGGACAACCTTCCTCTTCATCACATTTAGCAGTTAGTCTTGTAGCTTCATTCCTCACCTTTCTAACCTTGACTCTCTCATTTACACCGTAGCGGTGAGTGCTTTTCTAAATTCGCCATGCGAGAGAAAACCATATTGGTTTTGAAGATCGGTGTTGCCATATCAACCTCTGGATTGAATTCTTTGAATCTATACTTCAACTGTATGTACTGCTCCCTTGTGAGGCTTAGGTCATCATGGTCAAGGCCACCATCATCCTCGTCCTCAAATCTCTCTACAATCTCATTATTGTCATTGACATCTTTGTCAGTGTATTCCAAGAACAAGTCATCGTCTCCATCCTCTGCATCATAATCACTGTCATAAAACTCAGAGTCAGTCTCACCTTCTTCATCCTCACTCTCAGTCTCTGCTGCATATTCCATCTCTGCTTCTGTTTCCTGACCAAGAACCTCATCATTTCCATTCTCTCTAGTATACTTGCTTGGAATTGGCACAATGACATCATCTCTGAGACCTTTGAGGAAATTACAGTGATCAACCATAAGGTGCAAATTCTTGTCATCATTAACTGCTTGCATCATTGCAAGAATGTGAGCATCTGTCTCAATTAGACAAAGGCCATCTAAAATAGTTTTCCCAGGAAGACACCAGTACACACTTGTTCTTGATGTAATATCATTCCCTCCCTGCCTTATGAAATCCTCAATCCAAAGCCTAGAGAAAGTATCAGTATTGCAATTGTCAAAGTGGTCAACAGTACTACTAACATAGCAAAGATTATCCTTTAGTCCACAGAAAAAACCATTGTGCTCCAACACCACAGTGAACCTGTCAGGATCATCTGCACACAAATGAAACAGACACCAAATTCAGTTATTGCTTGCAGTCAGAAAATTCAGTTTCTAACACAGATAAACAAGACACCTACAAAATCACATAAAAGGTGGTTCCTTCGCAACAATTTCTACTCAAACACCTAGTACAAACATACATGATCAAATTCCAACCCTCATCCAACATTTACAAAACACAAATCGACCTCGATTTTTCCCTTGGCGGCATTCAAACCACACTGAAACAGGACACAACGATTTTTTTGATTTTGTGCACCTAAAATGCGTGGAAACGATTCTCAGAGACCACCAAATCATGTACATGCTCAGTTTACAACAGATCGTCGCCGGAAACCTAGACGATGACATCGACGACGCCTTGAAAGCGTGCTACGAGTAGCGAGAAAAGGAGGTGCTGGGCGAAGGTACTCACCGTAGTGAGGGGGATCTTCCGAGTGGTGGCGGAGGTGCGTATCGTCAGCCATCGGGGAGATTTGGTGACGGACGGCTCCGTCCTCGTCGCCTCCGATTCCGCCTCCGTCCTCGTCACCAAAGAAGAAGGAACTGCTCCAGTTGTGCGAGCTGAGGTGGTTCTTGCTAAATTCTGGGGCATTGTAAGATTTCCATATTACTTCCTCTTTCAGGGACGTCTTAGCAAAATCACATAAACAGTAGCAGAACGGAATTAGCGATGGGATTAGACGTTGTATTAACGGTGCACATCGTGGACAACTTTCTGTACCGCGGGAACACAGCTGGGGACTTGTTGTATGAAACTGCACATTGTGGACAACTTGTTGTATCAGTGGTGCAATTACCTCGAATAAGAATAATTACTGGGTTTGATGATGACTGTGTTTTGTACTATCAGAAAACTCAACAAACGCGACCAAGGCGCCCTCCTGGTGAGAATAGCTCGACGAAAGTGAGGTCACATTTTTAAACTAATGAGGTTTTTCTGGAGAGTGAGCCGCCGACTGACTACATAGACGACACTTGTTTTTTACATAATCCAGCTCTTAATTAAACAAATGTCATTGTTACACGGGGTTCGGGTGAAATCCAGGGTTACATGATGGCACAGGGGGCAACCTAAGTGCTCAAAAATCTAAAAAAGAAGTTTTTTTTGGCTAGCCAAAATTTTGGTTGAGCCTTTGGTTGGCCAATATTGGCTAAAAAAATGAACTAGAGTTGGTAGTGGAGCATTGGCATGCCAAAAGGCAACAATCCAAACAAAAGCCAACTTTTTGGTCATAACCAAAATATTGGTAAGGTACATTTTTTCCACAATCCAAACACACCCTATGAGCCAAGGAAAATAGAGAAAACTAATACTAAGAAGATTTACTCAAAAAAGAAGGACAACAAAAGATGCTTAACGACACAACTAACTATACCAATAAGGAGCAACCTCTTGCGTCTGCTTTGATGTGTTGAACTACCCACACGCTCTAAGCTCTATCACAATAGCATGACCTAAGCCTTTCCTGAGAAAGGATCCTAACGAAGTAAGTACAAGGGGTTCTGCAGGTTCCCGAGTTGTGACATTCTTGATGTACTCATTCCGAGCAACTAAGCACTCTCTTCTGTGGTCTCTTATCACAAAACCAATACCCATCCTCTCCTAGATGAAGCAAACATAGTTGCATCAACATTGATGAATACCTTATCCATCGGTGGTGGAACCTAGCAAAGGCTAAAAGCGACGGTTCACATATTCCAAGAGTTAAAGTAGCTTTTTCACCATTCCGAGAAACTGTCAGCGATTTCATGTGTGACTAGCACGAACTCCTCCCCCCTCCCCCCCCCTCCCCCAACGAACCCAAATCCCACAAATCCCACAATATATGGTAATTCCTTGCCCGCAAAAATCTCATGGTAACAAACTTCACATCAATCAAACATCTCTGCCATTCCTCCTAATTAGCATCACCACAATTTTAGATCGATACAACAATGGCAGGCGGTGGCTTCTTGGGACCAACTACATCGTCCCGAGCTCCTTCCTCCATCAAACGCAAGGCGGCAGTGACTCCCAAGTGTACCAAGTGCATATGTCACTACAATGTTCCCACAAGGTAAAAAAAATGTTTCCATCACAATAGAATATTGTTTTCAAAACACTCAAAAGACTTTATCAACCATAATGTCTTTTGTCAACACCTTTGTGTGAATAATGTTTTCATCACACCAAAGGATGATTCTTCCATCTCTAAAGCCACCAAACCCAGGGCCAAGATCATATTATATGCTAAAATTAGCCTAAATCCTAAAAAATAATGCATTTCTACTAATATATAACTAAAATATTCGTCTACACCCCGGGCTATGGCCCGGGTTACCCGGGGTGTAGATCCACCCTTGTCTGAAGCTAATACGAAACATGGTGCCACGGAAAGACATTCATATCGAAAATATTATAATTCCTATTGATACATCTGAATCTAGACAAATCTGATCCATTAATTTGGATCGGAGAGAGTAAATAATTTACTCGATTTTTTGTAGAAAATTTGAACCACGATTCTGCAAAAAACTTCTAAATTAGAGAAAACATACATCACCATGAATAACTTGATCCGTAGATTTGGGCTAAATTCTAAGTTAGAGAGTTAAGTTGTAACAAAACAATTAACCAAAAACATAATTCATATCGAAAATATTATTATTCCTATTGATACATCTGAATCTAGACAAATCTGATCCATTAATTTGGATCGGAGAGAGTAAATAATTTACTCGATTTTTTGTAGAAAATTTGAACCACGATTCTGCAAAAAACTTCTAAATTAGAGAAAACATACATCACCATGAATAACTTGATACGTAGATTTGGGCTAAATTCTAAGTTAGAGAGTGAAGTTGTAACAAAACAATTAACCAAAAACATAATTCCGTCGCCGGGACTTGAACCCGGGTCTCTCGGGTGAGAGCCGAGTATCCTAACCACCTAGACTACGACGGATCTTGTTACTACAGTGTTATTTATTATTTTAGACACCTAATTATTAATCGCTCGCACACTAATTATTAAGTGTCACCAGTCCCGGCCCATATGATTCTATGTTATGGGCCCAATCTGTCACATTAGCACGCTGCAGCGGCAGCCTCGCCCTCCTCCTTCCTCCACTCGTCCTGCGGACTGTGGAGCGCGGCGAGCAGCCCCCTCTTATCGCCAAACCCCCCACGAGCCCTCTCCTCTCCGGCGATCCCTGCGCGTCGGTGATGAGGCCGTCTCCGGTGGTCGCGCGGGCGGCGAGCGGGTGCTCCACGGCGGCGCTGGCCTTCTTCCGGCTCCGGCCCCTCGGCCGCGCCGCCCGCTCGGCCCCCGCCGGGCGCTTCGCGTTCAGCGGCACCGCAACCTGCCGGGGCCGCCTCGTCGACTCCGTCCTCGAGGAGCTCCGGTCGCGGAGGCTGGTTCGGGTCTCCGCAAGGTAATGCTGCCTCCTCTCCGCCATCGCCTGCTCCTACAGTAGTCTGTCTCCCCTGCGCCGCCCTCCCTCTAGCTCCGGCGTCGATATGGTATGAATTATGATACGCCGCTTGTGTTTCGTGGGATCGCTGCCTGTAGCAAGTAGAACAAAGAACCAGGGGGTTCAATTCGAACCCCAATCCAGGGACCAGGATCCTGCAATGGTCTGAGCGATTTCTTGGGCGCACGATGATAGGGTTTGCAGCAATTGTTTTAGATACATATATGCTCTGTGCAAATTAGCTCTGCAGTACATAAGCATATATGTAGTCGTGGAGTTGTAGACAGCTAATGTCCTGGACTCCCAGTCTCCAAAACCATTTTATGTGGGGAATGTTCTGAAATTTGTGGTGTCTTTTAATCTATTATGGCAGTAGGATTCAGATAGTCTTGGCCAGCCCTTTTAAGAGAGATAGAAGTTATGGTTGCTTTTTGGGTCGGGTCCCTCCTGCCTTCCCATGTGCTGGAGCTTATCAAACATGATTGTAATGATTTGTCCATCATTATTACATGCTGTTTTTTACAAAATGACAGTAACGAAGCTTACATTTTGGATTCCTTCTTCTCTTTAGGATAGGATTGCAGGACACAAAGGAACTGTCGGAGAGTAAGATAGATAAGAAAACATTACGAAAAGGATTGCTGCTTGAATTTGACAAAGATTCTGATAGAGCCATGCTCGCAGTTGTAGAAAGGCCCGATGGGAAGAAAAACTGGATAGTGACTGACCAGGTATGCAAAAGGAAGGGTAACTGGTTAACTATAGTCTGTTCAATATAATACTCAGTGTCTAGTTCATTTACTCCCGAGGATATACTTGCATTTTTTCAAAGGTAGAGCCATTTTGGATTATCTTGTGACTTGGTTGTTACTTTTGTACAGAATGGTACCTTATCTTCTATAAAGCCCCAGCAGGTTACATATGTCGTACCTGGTACCATGAATTTTGATTGTTCAAGAATAGCTGAATTTCTTGAGAAAGCGGAAGATCTTTTGGTGAGAAATGTTGCATGAGCTGTGAGTGAACTGCGTATAATATGCATGATGATGACTTATCATATCGTTTGCTACAGGACCCTACTATTTTGGAATGTGCCTGGATGGAGCTTTCTGAGAAGGACAAATCAGTAACAGTTGAGGAGTTTGCAGATGTAAGGGGTTCATAAGATTTGTTATCCTGTGTCTTTCTGTACGGAAATCTGATACCTGTGATTTTTCTCAGATAGTTTATGGTAGCAAGGAGTCTTTGGAAAGCTACTGTGCACACTTCTTATTATCACGGGATATTGTCTATTTTTTGAAAGTGGAGAGCCGAGGTTCTTCCACATATCAGCCACGAACGTCTGCTCAGGTATATTTTCTAAATATATGTGTGATTACATTTTGTCTAGTTTCCGTTTGGGTTTCATATCTAGCCTACCCCAACTTGATTGGGACAAAAGGCTTGGTTGTTGTTGTTGATGTGTGATTACATTTTGTGTTACGCATTCTGAATTAGTTGATGACCTCATTATTTTTGCAAAGATGCCTTTGGAGAAGAATCTAAGATCACATGTGTGCTATAGACAGCAAGCCTGGACTGACTAACGCTTCCAATTCTATGAAAATCCAGTTCCTTCTTTCCTCTTCTAAGCCTACCAGTTAATCTTGCACTATTGAGACTGTTGTGTTAGTCTGTTTTTGCACGGCATCAGTCCATACAAATTAACTTATCATGTTTATCTGTATGTGCTGATTTTTCTTATCTTTTTTCCATTGATTTGCAGGACTACATGTTATATGAATTTCCATTTTGTGAACCTAACATGTTGTGGTAGCTAAATATTTGATTTGGGTGTATTTATTAAAGTGCATGTTTCCATAAATTTCTGTACTTTGCTTAATTTTATGCAATTTGGTTTCGGCATTGTTATATTGCTTTGGTAGACTTATGTTTATCATCTGGTAGTAGGTGGATGAACTTTTACGAAGGAAGCTTGCTAAAGAGGCCGCCGATAAAGAACTGGAAGAATTTGTTGACCTACTCAAGTCTGCCAAAGCATTGCCTCTAGACTCTAAGCCTTCTAAAAGTTCATGGTTGATGGATGAGAAGGTGAAACAAAAAATCGAGTCTCTTCAGGCATATGCAGTTGATGCATGTAACGACGCACAAAGAAGAATGGCAGGAAATGTACTGTCCTATTGACACACCATTATATGTGTATTTTTTAAATAATTTTAATCTGGTCTCATGCTTTGTCAAGGCAAATATTTTACCTAATTAATAACTGTGTTGCCTAATTAATAAAAGCTCGCGGTTCCTTCAAAAAAAAGGCAAATATTTTACTTTCCCTTTGTGCTGACGCTTGTCTACATGGTTGTTAATGTGATGGCAGATTCTCAAGGCTATGGGGTTTTCACGGACGTCATCAGCTGCCTTAAAGCTTCTCATAAATGTTGGGTACTTCCCCGTGCATGTCAATCTTGATCTGTTCAGATATGATGTTCAGACCACATATACTGAGGAAGTCTTGTCTGTTGCTGAGGAGCTTCTGGCAGATTGCCCTGATTCAGATAAGGTATATTTCTCTAGAAATCTGAATCACTGATGCTCTTTATATATATATGTATCCACTCAATTTATCTGGCATTTCTCTTTCAGCATATCAGGAAGGATCTTTCAAGTTTGAGAGTGTATGCCATTGATGTGGATGAGGCTGATGAAGTATGTTTCTATTATGTTTACCCACACACCTTCCACAAGAGACTGCATACTATTAATCCGCTGCTCACGGACAAATCTGTTAAACACTACATTTTTTTTTGGTAACTCAGCTTGATGATGCACTAAGTGCAACTAGACTACCTGATGGTAGGATAAAAGTCTGGATACATGTAGCTGACCCGACATGCTTTCTTCAACCCCGAAGCATCATTGACAGGTTATTGTTGCATCTTGTGCTCAGCAGTTCTAACTTTTCTATCAATAGCATTGTTATTATTTGTAAAAAAAAATATGATATTTTGCCCACAGGGAAGCCATGCACAGAGGAACCTCAATCTTTTTACCAACTGCCACCTTTCCTATGTTCCCAGAGAGGCTTGCCATGAATGCTATGAGCTTGCAACAGGGTACAGATTGTAGATCTGTAAGTGTATCTGTGACTTTGAATCCAGATGGAAGGTAACTGTCTGCTATTTTTTCGAAGTATTTTCTCAGTCAGTCTTTTGTTTCTTTTTCTTTGTTTGGGAGGTATTATATTTTTCATAGTAAGTGTAGCGAAGTTGTTTACATTCATTTGTGTGTGCGTAGTATTGCAGAATATACAATAGAGAACTCAGTGATCAAACCTACCTACATGTTAACATATGAGGGTGCAACTGAATTGCTGTACATGAATCTGGAAGAAGAGGAAGACCTGAGGATTCTTCAAGAAGCTGCTTCTATTCGTGCACAATGGCGTTGTAGCCAAGTAAGAGCTACTTAGGACTTTGCTGTTTGCTGGTTTATACATCATCCTTTTATTAGTCATTTGTGATTAGGATATGAAAGCGCAAGCACCATTTTAAGTCTTAGATTGAGAAAAGAAACAGACCGTAGTGACTGATGTACACTCATACTACTGTATGGCGGTCCATTTCTGTTGCAAATAACTTTTCCCTCAATTTGGACGATCATTTTTCACGTCGAAGAAGAAATTTTACCCTCTCCAGTTTACATTCTCAGATAATAGAATAGGTTACACATTAAATGTCGCTGGCTGGGCATTTTGCATCGGGCCTCACTTAGCACAAGTCTGTACCTCTGGGGACTTTCCAAAAAAATTAAATTGTACTGACCAACTGAATATAAAGAATGCGCTTTGTGCTTGACACCATTGACACTCTGAATTTTACAGGGTTCAATTGACACTTCTATGATAGAACCTCGTATCAAGGTGGCAAATCCTGATGATCCTGAACCAAACATTAACCTATATGTTGAAGACCAAAACAACCCAGCAATGCAGCTTGTAACTGAGATGATGATACTTTGCGGGGAGGTGGTAGCCGCTTTTGGTGCTGACAACAACATTCCTTTGCCATACAGAGGGCATCCGCAGTCTAGCACAGCTGTGTCAGCATTTGCCTATCTACCTGAAGGGCCTGCCAGGAGCGTTGCCAATATCAGTGTGCTTCGTGCTGCAGAAATGGATTTCCGAAAACCTGTAGCACATGGTGTCCTCGGGGTTCCTGGTTATGTACAGTTCACCTCCCCCATTCGAAGATATGTCGATTTGCTAGCTCATTATCAGGTATTTATGCGTCTATAAAGCATATGAACTATCTGAACGGGAACAGGATACAGTTTGCAGAAACTTTGGTAGTTAACTAATTGTCGTTTTGAATTGCCAATTGCATTTCTTGTGTTATGAGTGGACTGTAGTTTATCCACATCATGTAGGCTTGTAGCTTATCTGAATGGCATAAACATGATCCGCTTAATTTTGTGCTTTGGAATATTGCAGGTAAAGGCTTTTCTTAGAGGTGATACTCCACCATATTCAGCTGGTGATCTAGAAGGAATGACATTTATTGCAAGCATGCATGTTAAAGTAGCTAGGAGGCTCCATAGCAACAGCTTACGTTACTGGTTGCTGGAATACTTAAGGAGACAGCCAAAGGGGAGGAAGTATAAAGCACTGATACTTAAATTCATTAAGGGTCGTATGGCAACTTTGCTTTTGGTTGATGTAAGTCGACATGCTTCATCCCAGAAATTTTTATTTGATGGTGCAGTATTTGCATAGCAGTACTTCTTTTACTTTCTCTGAGATCATGAGCGAGAACTTTAGTCCCTGAGCGTTAGTTTCCTGCCCCTAGTTTACTAGTCTACCAGTTCAACTGAGGAAACCCGGATTCGGATCCTGTCCAGTGTGGTTCACTGGTCAGAACCAGCTCCCCTGGACGTCAACCAATTTTTCTCCGTAGATTCCTAGAACCTCCAGGTTCCTTGTCAGTTTCAGTCAAATCAATAATATACTGCCTTGCTTCCATTTTCTTCCCTTTATTTTTTATGGTTCTAACTTTTCATGAAGGTCACCAAAGCCTACATGCTGTAGAATAGGTAGACCTGTAAATGTGATGGTATACACTAACCAAACTTGCTATATTTGGAGAAAAAAACACTTTGTAATTGTAGCAAAACTTACTGAAATTCATTAAGGGTCGTATGGCAACTTTGCTTTTGGTGGATGTAAATCGAATGCTTCATCCAAGAAATTTTTATTTGATGGTGCAGTATTTGCATAGCAGTACTTTTACTTTTTCTGGGATCATGAGCAAGAACTTTAGTCCCTGAGCGTTAGTTTCCTGCCCCTCTGTTTACTAGTCTACCAGTTCAACTGCTAGCCTACTTGCCCCTAGTTTTTTCATAATGTTTCGGATTTTAAAAGATATAGATTGTCTCAATATTTTGAGTGCCTTGTTCCAGTTCTCAATACTGTAAAGATATATAGCCTACATTCTCTGTCTCAACATTCTCCGGTGACACTGGCAGGTCGGGATCCAAGTTACAACGGCGGTTGCAGCCGGGAAAGTGGGAGACGAAGCTACAGTTGTTGTGGATATGGTCCATCCCCGTGATGACATCCTATCAGTTACGGAGATCCCGGAAGATACGGATTAAATGCGCGCATATGGCTCTTGTACGCTCATCCCCCTTGCTCCCTGGACCATATACACACCTAAGAAACACAAGGTTGCTATTTGGGTTGTTTCCTCTGCTGTTACAGGCGTCTATTGAATTTGGCGCGCATGTTAGAGGCGAGACAGTTTGAGGTGGGAGGATCTCCGTTTCAGGACCATGTTCTCGAGTTCACTGTCAGGACCAGGTTGATGGATAGAACTGGTAGAGCGCAGGCGTATGTCAGGCCGTGGACCTTTTAGCAGGTCTTGCTAATCCATTTTTGAGGCTGAGGCAGTCTAATGAAAGCGTGGATCTGGTTCGGTTGAATTTACTTGGATCCTTGGGTTGTTCAGGTTCTGAATGCCGTGTTTCGGGAGTAATAGTTTTTTTGTATAGCTGCACGCGTATGACACGGAGTCTGATGCTCTGCTGATATGAGAACTTGTTACACATTCACTGCTACGATCTTGGGTTTATTGCAATGTATATACTATCTTGATGTATAGAATGGGGGTTATGGTGGGCACTTTGTTTCTCCGATTTCGTTCATTGGTATCTTCGTTGAAGCCACTTTTTGACCCTTGTGACTGAGACCCTAACCCTAAACCGGGTCTCGGACGAGATGTGGCAAGTTTGTTGTACGGTTAGATCATGTCGGAATGGAGCCCGTTGAGGTTGGTCAGGATGAGGGAGGGGGTTAGCTGAGTGAGGTTGATAGAAATGGTGACATGGATGGAAGAACCTACCAAACTCTCACCACGCATGCAGCTGATCAAAATGGAGACCGTTGAGGTTGGTGAACTACGGGTACCAAACAACAAACATAGTCGGAGGCAATCCCAGGTTGCTGGGAGCATATCGTACGACACGCAATAGGCATTTTAGGTTACCAGGTAGGTCCAGTCAGCGTCTATGATATGATTTTGCATCAAACCTCTAGCTAAAGAAAAGGGCAAATCTCGCGGATCATGTTTCTTGACATGTGCACAGCCTTAGATCTAGAATTTTGCGGCATTCCGAGCGTTTATGCCATGTGTTGTTCGTACGCAAGCATTTGTACGCTTGCAATACCTAAAGCCTTTAGTGCAATGTGATACTCTCTCCGTTTTAAAATATAACATGTTTTAGCTTTGTGAAGTGAATGTATTTATACTCTTTTATTGTTTAGGTTCACTTCGAACTTACATAAAAGACACCTATACACATTTGTTTAGGGTAATCGAGGGCCTCCACCTACTTTGAAACGGCGTGATTAGGTACCAGCAGTATTGCAACTTATCCATCAACGGGACTGAAGAAGCTGCGACTGGGACTGGAAGAGGGGAATCGAGGGCCTCAACCTGCTTCTGAAGTCTTCCCCAAAGGTGGTTGAGGGCCTCCGATTCTCTCGGCGCCGGGATGTGCTAGCGGCTTGTTAGCCGGTAGCGAGGTTGTTGGGAGTGACGGCGTCGTCGATGACAAGTACTCCCTCCGTTTCAAAATATAAGATGTTTTAGGTTTGTAAAAAAGATGAATTTAGACTTGTTTTAGTATGTAGATTTACTCAACTTTGGGATGAATCTACACACTAAAAGAAGTCTAGATTCATTTTCTTCACAAACCTAAAACATCTTATATTTTGAAACGGAGGGAGTATGTTTAAGCTCTACTAGTGAAAACACAAGATCTCGTATCAGGGAATCATATCCCTGCTAAAGGTGGTGACTTGAATTGCGGCGAGGCGATGGTCCTTTTTTTTTTCTTTACTTTTTTCCTGATTTAATTTATTTGACAAATTCAAGTCACTTGTTTTTTATCAGAGGGAGTAATACAAGACCGCGTGTATCACCCGGCCGTACATAGGCGGAGGTCATCGTAAATACATTACTAGTGTTCTTTTTATTTAGATAGTGGGATTTTTTTTGAAATGAGCATATATTAATATCACATGATACCAATTGCATCCGCCTCTGCAACAACGCATTAACCTATTGGTATTACGTATACACACAGCCAAAAAAAAGAAGAATTACAAAAAAAAAAGTCCCGCTAAAGCCATCAGATTCTTAGCAGCAGCGACACTAACACCACCAAAACAACACCAGAGTCCAACCCCTCCAAAAACGACGCCTCCAAGAAGTAAACAGTGCTCAAACGCTGTCGTCGCCCGACCAAAGATCCTAGTTTTTCATCCTGGAGGAAATCTTCCTCGCAAAACAATGCCTTCTGCAAGGCCATTGCCAGACACAACCAATGAAGGCCAGCCTTCACCCTGCAAGGAAAGACTATGAACATTTCCTGTGTTGTCACCCCCTCTAACGGACGCTGCTGCGAGTCGCGAGTCACAGATCACCAAGCTAGATCCTCAACACCCAAAGACTCAATCCACCATAGCTAGCTCTTATGTTCCTGTCCTCATGAAATTCTCCACATCTGACTTCACCATGGATCATCAAAGACATGACACACGATGGTAGCAAAGCTTCGCCACGCTCCATCTGAAACCAAACGGCCAGCAAAAAACACGGGTGCACACGACCGAATTCCTTCTGATCCAACAATCTCCAGGCATGATGCGCCCATGGGAGTTCGCCGGCAGATCCTTCCGGAACTAGACACTCGAGACAGATCCATTAGGCACACATCAAGTATATGTCCGTCTTGATGTGCGAGAGATTCGAGGACAACCACCATTATTCATGCATAGCCGGCAGCCCCCACGCCACCGCCCGGCAACCTGCAAGATCCGCCGCTCCGACCCCTAGCAGCATCCCTTGGACTAGGCTAGCATCGAGAAATGCAGCGACAGAGCAGGATCGACCCTCCACCGGATCCGGCCCAACCATGCATCGAAGAGGAATTGAGGAACGACACAGATTTTAATCTAGGGTTTCGTCCATGGCCACCAGGTCCACCCCCACCTCCATTGCCGTCCATGGCGCCGTCAGGAGAGGATCTCCGCCACCACACCGACCAGGGACGCTGCCCTAGCCGCTGCATGTCAGTACACTGAAGATCTTTGCCCCAGTAGATCCAACGGGAACCTTCGGCAACCACAACCCCAAACCTCCTTCGAAGGCTAGGGGCCGCCATGGCGAGGGCGGCGGCAAGAGAAGGCGGCGTGGGGGTGTCTAGCGGCTGAGGCACCTGGCGTTGGGAAGCGATGAGTCAGGGGTTACATACGAGGTTTTTTTTCATTTAGATAGTGGGATGACGAAGCCGTCTCGATGCGAAAACAAGCAACGGGTAGTACGTACGCAGCGGCTAGAACTGGGCAACACCGAAAGAGCAGATTAGCCCTTTCACAATAAAGTATATATTATTATAGGAAAAATAAATGGTTAAGAGACAATCTCTTTATTGTACTTAAGTGGTGTCTCTACCTTTAATAATTTAGAGAACATACATGCATGTAATTGGTCTAATAATATTTTCTGCCTACGGTTTCATACAAAAGGTGTTTTTTAGCTAAGATGCAGCTTCAATTTTTTTCTTGTTAATATAATGCCACATAAACAGCTAATATAGACCCACGGTGAAAGACCTTGAAACATTAGATTCTCTTGCACCGACAGAAAGCTCTCCCTACGAAACAAACACGCATCATGCGGTAGCTTTTGGAGCACAAGACAAAAGCTTAGAAACCCGAGTATGATTAAATTAACATTCCACCGACCAGTATCTGGGGGTTAAAGCGCAAATTAAACAGTTACTAGGATGGTAATTGAAAACTATAATAAACCTTGAAAGAGTGTAAACGCATTGCATGGGAATGACAGAGCATCACATGGTGAGGGAGGCCACGGAACATGAGCTCCACAGGAAGATTGCAAACGTCACGTGGCTTATCATGCACCGGCCCAGCTAATAATATACCAAATTTCGTCCAAAGTTCATCCATATTCACCCAAAGTTCGTCCGTATTCTCTATATCCCAAAATTCGTTCATATCGCCATATTTGCCTAAAATTCGTCCATACAGACCATATTCGCCCAAAGTTTTCCCAAAATTCGGGCATATTCGTCCAAAATTCGTCTGTATCGTCCATATTCGCCCAAATTTCGTCCATAGTTCATCCATACCGCCCATATTCGTCCAAAGTTCGTTCATATCGATCATATTCTCCTAAAGTTTGTCCATATTCGGCCAAAACAGTTTATATTCGCCCAAAGTTTACTGAAATTTGTTAAATTTTAGCCAAACGCGGAAACTCGCCTGGATACACGAGTGGGAAACTCGGCGTACCCAGTCCGAAAACTTATATCGTCCGGCTAGTCCGAATTTCGGTCTGAGTACGTCCAACGAGTAAAGTTGCTCTTATAGTTATAGCACCGAGACTGCTATTAAGTTCCAGGGCCGGCCGATACCGCGGGACAGAGGGCGTTCGCCCTGTCCCTCATGGCCCATAACTTATCTATATTCATATTTGTTTAATATTTTTAGGTCTAATAATGTATAATACTTTTTAAAAATATAAATGGTTGTCTAAAAAATATAGTTTGTTTAAATTATAGCCTATCATGACTCTACTCTTACTCGTATTTAAAAAAAAACTCTAACATTATCAAATATTTTTTATTTGATGACACGATTTTGTAAAATATGAAGAATAACACTGGTCCGCATATACCTTTACAAGTTTCTAAGTATCGCATAACTATATTATTCAGCAATCAACTCTCCTCTGATTCCCAACGATTCTACTTGCCCCATCTTATATGTTTGAAAAACTATTCCATCTTCTTACTAATGCAGTGCCTAATATGTTTACTCGTCAACTCATTTTTTACATAGGCATATGTATACAAGTAGAAATTAATAAAATAACTATCATGATATATAGTTCGCTCGATCAATAGAAATAAGTGGTTTCGAATGTCTTCGCTAAGATTTCAAAGATCATAGATCTATCAAATGTACATATTATTTAATTTTTTATTGTATTACAGTAATTTCTCTTACAAAATACTAATATTTTTTATTATGTGTGGACAAGTGGCAGAGGTTGCATGCATTGTCGAGATGTCTAAGAATACTAATCATGATAAACTTTGAATACGCTTTAAAAGTTTAGTATAAATATTAAATATCTCTCTAAAAAAATTGGAGCGGGGGCCATTGTTCCCCTCGACCCTAGAAAATATCTGACACATTAAACAAGAGGCCCTTGATTTTATATTGCCCTAATGGACCGGCCATGTTAAGTTAAATGTACCAGCAAGTTTAAACAAAATCTTAAACCGAGTAATAATAGTACTTCCTTCGGCCCATATTAGTTAAATTTAGATTTATCTAGATACGAATACATCCAAGTTTTAGTGCTGCGTATTTAGATAAATTTGAGTCAACTAATATGGGTCAGAGGGACTAATAACTATTTTAAAGGTTTCTTAGACCCTCTCTAAAACCCAGCTAATAATATACCAATTCATTTAGCGCACTCTCTAAGATCCAACATATAAGGGCACAGTGGCATGTATTTCGAACACGTAGAGTATTTGAAGAGTATTTGAATACGTCGTTTGCGGTCTTCCAGGATGCGCTTGAGATACCCATAAATGGATTGACGCGTTTTCGCCATCCACATTACCGATTTACATCGCTTTCTCTCGGTCGCGCCCCGTCCCGCCAATCCACCATCTTTGGCCTACTTGGTCCGGCTTAGCTGGAAGTCCACACGGCGGGCTACTAAGATCTACGGCTACTAAGATCTACGAATCCCATGATGATTCGGGAAGAACCAGGTCCATGGATCCTTCGACTCTTTGACGGACACGACTAGGTGATACGTCGGAAACATGTCTATAATTTTTGACGTTTCATGCTTGTTTAGTATCTATTTTTTTTTGGTTTTGTCTAGACTTTGAGGTGTTTTTATATATTTTTCTGGCCATAGTGTCACTTGCATGTTTTCTTCTGTTTTTGGTTCTAGAAAAGGCAGAAAATCAATATTCTCGGAATTGGACGGGACAAAGCCAAAGTCAATATTTTCTGGGGAACACGAACTGAATCTGAGGCGGAGGAGCCACGGGGCCACCCCTAATGGCAGCCCGGCCGCGCACAGGGGGTGCGGCCCAGCTGTCTCGCCCTTCTTCGGCTATAAAGACCCCCCGATGCCAAAACCCTAAGTACCTGATCAATATTCCACGAAACCGTCTGTAGTCGCCGCCACCATTGTCCCTAGATCAGGGGGATCTAAAGCTCTTCCCAGCACCCTGCCGGAGGGGAGATCATCCTGAAGGCCTTCTTTTTCATCATGCCAGCCTCCGGTATGAAGCGTGAGTAGTTCTACCTTGGACTACGGGTCCATGTAGTAGCTATATGGTTGTATCTCCTCCTTTGTGCTACCATGTTTAGATCGTGTGAGCTCTGTTCATGATCAAGATCATCTATTTGTAATCATGCATGTTGTGTTTGCGGGGATCCGATGGATATTGATATTACTATGTCAGATTGATTAATGGTTTTGTCTTATTGATTCTATCATGTCTGTGTTATTTGAGATCTTGCATGCTCTATGTTTCTAATAGCTATTTTGGCCAAGTAGATGCTAGTGACTCCAAGAGGGGGTATTTATGCTCGATAGTGGGTTCATGCCTCTATTTAATCTAAGGGAAGTGACATAAATCTTTAAGGTTGTAGATGTGTTGTTGCCACTAGGGAGAAAACAACGGTCTCTTGTTCATAGAACAAGTGGATTATTTACCTTATACACTTTGCTTAAAGCAGTTATCCGTTGCTTGCAACTTAATACTGGAGGGGGTTCGGATGATAACCTAAAGGTGGATTACGAGTCATAGATGAAGTTGGATGGAGGTCTATGTATCTTGTTGTATTGCCCAATCGAATCTCATAGGATCATGAATGTCTAGTATTGCATTGTTATGCCTTGCTTAGTCCTGTCAATTGCCCTGATGTAATTTGCTTACCCAGCATGCCATGTTTGTTTATCTTAAGGAGAACACCTCTAGTGAACTATGGACCCCGGTCCAATCTTTACCATTGATACATCTTCCATTGTTACTGAGTACTTTCTGCAAACCACTATTACCTTCCACACCATAAAGTTAACCCGTTGTTTTCAGCAAACCGGTGAGATTGACAACCTCACTGTTCGTTGGCGCAAAGTCTTGAGTTTGTGTTGTGCAGGTTTCTAAGTTGCTAGCAACACCTTTGAGTTGTTTCCTTCCTCCTACTGGTTCGATAACCTTGGTTTCTTACTGAGGGAAAACTTGTTGTTGTGCTCATCACACCTTCCTGTTGGGGTCTCCCAACAAAGCTTCCACGCACCATCAAGATTTTCTAGTGCCGTTGCCGGGGATTTAAAGAAGAAGAAGCTCCCACGTCAACAACACGCCATCAGATTTTCTGGCGCCGTTGCCGGGGAGGCTAAGGACGTCTTCACAAGGGGAGTCCTTCACAACCTTTCTCTTTACTTTGTTTTTGTTTTTCTTAGTTTCTTTTGCTTGGTTTTGTTTGCCTTTTTTTTCAAAAACTCCAAAAAAATAGTTTAGTTTGGTTTGCTTTCTCTTATCAAAAACACAAAAAAATTAGTTCCTGCTCTAGTTGTTGTTGTTGTTGGCTTGCTCCACTTTTGCCAAAATGAACTTTGCTGAGAACACCAAGTTGTGTGACTTCACTAGCATAAACAACAATGATTTCCTAAGTACTCCTATTGCTCCACCTGCTCCTGATGCTACCTTTTATGAAATAAAGCCTGCTTTGTTGAATCTTGTGATGAGAGAGCAATTTTCTGGTGCTAGTTCTGATGATGTTGCTGCCCACCTCAATAACTTTGTTGAACTTTGTGAGATGCAAAAGTATAAGGATGTAGATGGAGATATTATTAAGCTCAAGGTGTTTCCTTTATCTTTGAGAGGAAAAGCTAAAGAATGGTTGCTATCCTTGCCTAGAAATAGTATTGATTCTTGGATTAAGTGCAAAGATGCTTTTATTGGAAAATACTATCCTCCTTCTAAGATTATATCTATGAGAAGTGAAATAATGAAATTTAAACAACTTGATAATGAACATGTTGCTCAAGCTTGGGAAATAATGAAATCTTTGGTTAAGAATTGTCCCACTCATGGACTTACTGCTTGGATGATTATACAGACTTTTTATGCAGATTTGAACGTCTCTTCAAGAAACCTGTTGGATTCAGCTGCTGGAGGTACCTTTATGACCATTACCTTGGGTGCTGCAACAAAGCTCCTTGATAATATGATGGTTAACTACTCTGAATGACACACTAAGAGAGCTCCACATGGTAAGAAGGTAAATCCTGTTAAAGAAACCTCCTTTAGATCCTAATAATGTTCCCTTAGCCTCTTTGGTTGGTCAACAAGAGCAAGTTGATGTGAACTTCATTAGGAATAATAATTTTGGCAACAATACTTATGGTAATAATTATAGGCCTTATCCTCTTAATAATGGCAATACTTATCATGGTAGATCTGGAATTCCTAGTGAACATAGGATTCTAGAAGTTGAAAGATCCACTAGAAACTTTATGCAAATGCAATATGAGCAAAACAAGATATTCACTAAAACTATGGAAGAACAATCTGCTATCTTGAAAAATATTAGTCATCAGCTTGAGAATTTGAATAGAGAAATTCCTAGTTTACAGTTAAAATTTTTGAGTGCTGAGAAAAATATTTCCTTTTTGTCTAAAGCACAGTCCTCTTTGATTAATAAAATGGCTGCTAAACCTGAAACCTTGGAGAGTACCTTTGCTGCTACTCATGCCATACAAGTTACTATTGATGAAAATGTTAGACAATTAGCCCAACTTCATGCTAAGTGGGAAAGAGAAGCTGAAATTGCTAGAAACAATAGTCTGTGCACTATCACCACCACCAAATTGGATCCCACTAAACCACAAGAAGTCCCTATTCCTCCTACCACAATGCCTAAACCCAATGATCCTGCTACTAGTGATGCTAAGTTTGATTTTGACCTTGATGGTTGCAATATTTCTGAAGTGATTATGTTCCTACAAAAGCTTGCTAGAAGTCCCGATGCTAGTGATATGAATGTAGCTTTCACCAAACACATTACAGATGCTCTTATTAAAATTAAGGAAGAAAAGTTGAAACACTAAGCCTCTATTCCTAGGAAAGTAGAAGATAGTTGGGAACCCATTATTAGTATGCAAGTGAATGACTTTGATCTCAAAGCTTCATGTGACCTTGGTTCTAGTGTCTCTATTATGCCTAGAAAGATTTATGAAATGCTTGATTTGCCACTTTTGGAAAATTGTTATTTGGATGTCCCACTTAAGGATAATGCTAAAAAAACTCATGGGGAGTGTTAATGATGTTCTTATTATGGTTAACAATGCTTATGTCCCTGTTGATTTCTATGTTTTGGATGTTGAATACAATGCTTCTTGTCCTATTACTTTGGGAAGACCTTTCCTTAGAACTGTTGGTGCCATCATTGAAATGAAAGAAGGCACCATTAAATATCAATTTCCATTCAAGAAAGGTATTGAACACTTCCCTATGAGGAGAGAGAATTTGCTTTTTGCTCCTCCTTTGAAAGCAAGGTTTGATGTTAATGCTTCTTCATTTGAAAATACTTGATTCTTGCTTCTTGTGCGTAACTTAAAGGCGTTAAAGAAAAGTACTTATTGGGAGATAACCTAAAAGTTTTCTTAAGTCTTGGAAGTTATTACTTCAGTAATGACCTCTCCTTATCCTTTTTATTTGCTTTTTGTGCCAAGAATAACCTCTAATGAGAGGTGATACATTGGAAACGTATCTATAATTTTTGATGTTCCATGCTTGTTTAGTATCTACTTTGATTTGCTTTGTACACACTTTGAGGTGCTTTTCATATGTTTTCTGGTACTAACCTATTTACAAGTTGCCACAGTGCCAGTTCTCTGTTTTCTGCTATTTTTGGTTCCAGAAAAGCTAGTAAGGAAATATTATCGGAATTGGACGGGACAAAAGCCAAAGTCAATATTTCACCGAGGAGAACAGAGAATCTAGAGGAGAGACGGAGGGGCGCCACAGGGTGGCCACCCCTCCCCCAGGCGCGACCTAGCGTGGGCCTGATACATCGGAAACGTATCTATAATTTTTGATGATCCATGCTTGTTTAGTATCTACTTGGCTATGTTTTGTCTACACTTTGAGGTATTTTTATACAATTTTTGTTACTAACCTATTGCCAAGATGCCACAGTGCCAATTGCTTGTTTTCTGCTGTTTTTGGTTTCAGAAAGCTAAAAAATGAATATTCTCGGAATTGGACGGGACAAAAGCCAAAGTTCATATTTTACACGGCGATCTGAAAATCGAGGCAGACGGAGGAGGAAACCAGGGTGGCCACACCCTAGGTGGGCGCGGGCCCACCCTAGGTCGCGCCCATAGGGGGTGTGGGCCCCCTGGACCTCCACCGACCTTGCCTCCTGCGCCTATAAGAAGCCCCCAGGGAGAAAACCCTAAAGAATCCATCATACTTCTAGAAAAACCTCTGTAGCGCCGCCACCATCGAAGGAGAGATTCGGGGGACAGAAAGTCTATGTTCCGGCACCCTGTCGGGACGGGGAAGTGCCCCCGAAGCCATCTCCATCGATCTCCATCGCCATCTTCATCACCGTTGCTGATTCCCATGATGAGGAGGGAGTAGTTCTTCCTCGAGGCTAAGGGCTACCAGTAGCTATGTATTCATCTCTCTCTCTCTCTCTATGCATGGTCATATTGTGATCATGAGCTTTGTAATCAAGTAGATATACCTTGCTACTCAAGTGCTTTAATAGATCTCTGGCTCTCCCCATGTTTATCAAAAGTGACAGCGTGCATACCGTGGTGGAACTTAGGCTAGAGTCTACATAAATACTCATCGTGCTTTAATAGATCTATGCTTTTCCCCATGTGTGTGAAAGTGACAGTGTGCACGCCATGTGTGGAACTTAAGCTAGATTACATATATGTTGGAATTATGCCCTAGAGGCAATAATAAAGATGTTATTATTATAATTCTTGTTCATGATAAAGTTTATATTCCATGCTAGAATTGTATTAAGCGGGAACTTTAATACTTGTGTGGTTTGTGAACAACACCGTGTCCCTAGTACGCCTCTATGGACTAGCTCATTGATCAATGATGGTTAAGGTTTCCTAACCATAGACATGAGTTGTCAATTGATAATGAGATCATATCATTGGGAGAATGATATGATGGACAGACCCAAACTAAGCGAAGCAATTAGATCGTTTCATCGTTGCGAAGCTTTTCCTATGTCAAATATTGTATTCCTTAGACCATGAGATAATACAACTCCACAGTATCGGAAGAAAGCTTTGAGGTCATCAAGCGTCATCCTATGAGAGGTGATCATAAAGGTGTCTCTCGGTGATCGGAAAGTATCTGTTGGGTTGTATGTATCGAGATGGAATTTGTCCCTCCAAGTCGGAGAGATATACTTGCCACTCGGTGTCGATATCAACACCGCTTGCAAGCATGTGGTTAAGGAGTTAATCACGGTGATATCAGATTACGGAGAGTAAAGTACTTTTGTGAGCGATATTGAACTAGGTATGATGCAAGCGATCGAATCTCGGGCAAGTAAAATATCGTGAGGCGAAGGGAATATATATATGGGATTGTTTGAATCACGGCATCGTGGTTCATCGATATGATCATCGATGAATGTGTGGGAGTCAATATGGGTGCCCAGACCCGTTGTTGATTATTGATAGAAGATCATGTCTACATATTCTCGAACCCGAGGTCACACATAACGTATCTCGGCTAGGATAGATTGGATAATTGGTTTATGAATTTTTGTTGGTCTCGGATGGGATCCGGGACATCACGAGAGGTTCGGAATGGTCCGGAGAATAAGATTCATATAAAGGCGGTCTGATTTTGGAGTTGAATTGTTAGGTTAATCGGTATTGTCTGGGAAGCTTCTAGAACCTTCCGAAGGGACCAACGTGGACCCACCTTCCTGGAGGGGCATGGGCCTATGAGGGGTGTCCTGGCCGCATTGGGCCGGGGCACAAGGCCCCATAGGGCCCAAGATCCTAGAGGGTTTAAATCGTTTAAACTAGAGATAGGGTTTCTAGAAGGGGAGAGTCCTTGCCCCTTCTCCCACTCCTTGGCCGCCCAAGGCTTGGAGGAGGGCAGGGCTGGCCGCCCCTCTATAAATAGAGGATGGTGCGCCTCCTCCCCACACACCTTGCCTCCAAACCACAGTTGCCTGCTACCTTCCTCTCTCCTCCCATTGTTTGTGGCGAAGCCTGCAGTGAAATTCTCCACCATATACACCACGCGTCGTGTTGTAGATCCAATCTATCTCTCCACCATACTTGCTGGTCGAGGAAGGAGGAGGCGTCAGTCTTTGCGTGTGCATCTCACGGAGGCACCACCACTTGTGGTGCTAGATCGGATCGGATCGCGAGGAGGAGAAGCGAGTCGACTACATCACCCACGTTCAGGCGAGCGTTCATGTCGAATCTTCAAGGGTATGAAGATCTAATCCAATCTCTCTCGTTGATTGCATCTCCTAGATTAGATCTTGGCTTTCCCTCTGTTAGCATCCGTAGAAAATTTTGATTTACTATGCATGAAACCCTTGGTGGTATCGAGCTAGATCTATGCGTAGATGTGTTTCACGAGTAGAGCGCAACATGGTTGTTGCGAGGCGTTGATGTTCTGTTGCAAGCCTCTTGTTTGTGTTCTTCTTATGGTGGGATAGTGAGATTGAAGCGGTCCGGGCCAACCTTACGACGTCGTTCGCGAGACCGGCTTCGCATGGCGTGTGGCTTGTTCCACACATGCGGTGGTGGATGTCGGTTCTCTCACCATAGTTGTCATGGGATTAACACGAGTTTGGCAACCATAATATCACCGTTGTGGCTTTCCCGTAGGTAAGAATCGTTCTTAGCATCTACTCCCATAAGCCACGTAAAACATGCAACAACAAAGTAGGCGTCTAACTTGTTTTTTGCGGGGTTTTCTGTGATATGGTATGGCCCAAGATGTGATGTGTATATTGTATCGATGATCATGTTTTGTAATGTTTCACGACTTGCATGTCGATGAGTACACAACCGGCGAGCCATATGGTTGTCTTTATAATTGTGTATGACCTGAGTCAACTTCTTATCGCCATGTAATAGCTTTACTTTATCGCTAAGTAGTTAGCAATAGTTGTAGTTGCTATTCGTGGTGGAGGCAATCATGGTGGAGTGATGGAGATCATGCCATGCACAAGATGGAGATCATTCTTGGCAAGATTGGTTATACCATGTCACATAAAGTTATATGCATGTGATGTTTATCCTTTTATGTATCTTATTATGCTTAGATCGACGGTAGCATTATAAGATGATTCCTCATAAAGATCAAGATAAAAACTGTGTTCTCCCCAAGTATGCACCGCGTTGCGAAGTTAAATCGTGTCCAAGCATCACGTGATGATCGGGTGCTATAGACTCTCGCTCACATACGGTGCAAGCCAGTTTTGCACACGCGGAAATACTTGGGTCTAGCTTGACGAGCCTAGCATGTACAGACATGGCCTCAGAACACAAGAACCGAAAGGTTAAGCATGAGTCATATGAATGATATGATCGACACTTTGTTGTCCACCATTGAAACCACATCTCTTCTCGTGATGATCGGATTAGGTGTGGTGAATTTGGATCGTGTTCACTAAAGAACTTGAGGGATGTTGAATTTAGTGGGAGTTCATCTAGTAATTTGATTAAGTTGAACTATTTATCATGAACATAGTCTAAATTGTACTTGCAAATACTGTAGATCTGTTGCCTGCCAAAACTCACCGGCGAGCAGCGACGAGCAACACGAAGAGCCGGGAGGCTCCCAGAACTGCTGGTGGGCCCTGGTCCCTCGGGCAACGGCCCGCAAAACTCCGGCACACGTCCTGGCTTGGTTCGAGGGCGTGCCACCTGACCTATACCTGATCAGGAAGGTGATGGATTGCTCCGATTGGTTTCCTGCATGGTAAACAAGTATACGTAAAATTCGAGCCGTGACCGGCTCCGGTTTCCACAGAATCGGCTCCTAGAGCCGATTAACCCATGGTTACGCATTAGATCTATGATAACATGGGGTCTTGCTTCATCAATACAAGTTAAATCGATCTCGATAGTTTAACGTTTTCACTACATAATTGGAGCGTCCTACACGTAATTGAGCACAGTAGATATAAAAGATGATGGAAAACTAACCTAGAAGGCCTAAAACCAACATAAAGTCAATTCCGGAACAACTCCTCTTGGATTGG
Organism: Avena longiglumis; assembly: GCA_030063025.1. Classification (NCBI taxonomy): domain Eukaryota; kingdom Viridiplantae; phylum Streptophyta; class Magnoliopsida; order Poales; family Poaceae; genus Avena; species Avena longiglumis. The sequence goes on along the minus strand of CP125974.1, from coordinate 95,179,620 downwards.
CAAACCATATCTTACATATTCTTTGGATCGTTCAACCCGTTTGCAAGGCACGATCATGTAGATATCAAACTAAACCTTGGAGAACAAGGCACAACTATAACAGATCAAATCGACTTAAATAAAGATCAAGCAAGATGCCACCCTTACACCGGCAAAGGTGCAAAGGCGTGAGATAGCTAGGCAGCAAAACTAAACAATCATAGTGAAAATCGTTGCTAGCCTACACAAATCTATGATAATAGTACTACGCCATCAACAAGGCTTCCGATGCGAGTAACACCAAACAACGCATAGTAAATCGCCTAGATCGCAAGATGCGATCTAGGCACATGGCACTACCGAGAAAAACCCTAGAAACAAGGGGTGGCGATCTTGAGATTGTGTTTGTTGTGAACGTGATTGTCCTCCTTTTCTCGATAACCTTAGGTACATATTTATAGTCCGGAGACTCTCTACTTTTGGAATAACTCTACAATTCTATCTTTACCTAAACTGAAACGGAACCTAAACTAACACGAAACCTACTATGATACAAGATACACGAGCAATTTAGCCCAAATCCACGCACTAGGCCGATCCAACAACACGTTGAATATACGCATCTTCCAAGCCCATCTTGATCACGGCCCATCCCCTTCTCTGGCCAGAATATGGCGATAACACATGCCCCCCTGGTTTTGGCAATGATAATTCCAAAACCACTCTGTGTTTTTTTTTTGTATCGGGTTGCGCGTTGACAGAATGCGTGGCAGAACAGAATCGTCACGCTACCCCTTCATCATGATGCCCTGTCTTGTCACCTCCTTCGCACTGCATGATTTGACGATTTTGGCAGTGCAATCTGAGAAACCGCTATGGCATTGAACCGTCTCTCCAATATTCCCCTTATTTAAATCCGTCCCGGCGATTCGCGGTCCCCATCTTCCTCCGGTAGCAAGAAAATCCTTCTTCCTCCATCGAAAAACCCTCTTTCTCCGCCATGGCCTCCTCCGCTTCATCGCTGTCCTCCCAAGCCTCCAACTCGATGAGCGGCAGAGCGGCCTTGAACACCGCCGATGGCGGCGTATACTCTCGCCCACAATGGTGGGGCGAGAGGATTGGGACTTCGCCGCTTGGTCGAGGAGGACGCAGCGTCCATGGCGGCGAGGAGGACCTCAGTTCGCCGATGGGGGCTGAGGCGATAGGCACCGGCAGCGCCATGTCACAGGGGCGGCGTCGACTCCTCCGACGAGGAGGAGGAAGAGGAGGACACCTCCTCAGGAGTACCGGCCGGTGAAGTACTTCCGTCCGGGCGAAGACAAAGGCGATGGCGAGGGCGAGGCCCTCTCGGCTCCTTCAGACGGCGGCGAAAGACGGCCGGCGGCGGTAGCGACAGCGAACAAGACGGCGGCGACGGCAGCGACGACGACCTCGGCCTAGATTAGGAACCAGTAGTAGTAGTAGTAGTATGCTCCCTTTTGTAATCCATCAGCCGCTTGTAAGCAATCTGCTTTTGAATGAATGAATGAAAAATCCGTTTCTCGAAGATTGTCTTTCCGCCCCAATTTTGTCGATAACAAAAATAAGTCGATGCTCCAGGAGCCGATAGCAATGTATCGGCTTTCACCTTGTCACGTTCTCACAGTCAACCAAGCTATAACTCAAAGAGCCGATGCACATCGGCTTTCCCAAAATCGTTGACAAGGTCAAATTCAATCGCATACTCAGACAAACCTAAACGGCCACTTCCTAGTTTCAAACGGTAACCTGTGACTCTAAGGGCGACCCAGATCTTCAATCTGCCCCTCGACCAGATCGAGCTCATAGCAACAAGAACCCCCAATCCTCAACTTGCATAGATCCATCTCCGCCGGCAACTAGATGGCGGAATCATCCAACACCAATCCAGAGGTCTTGATGCGAAGGTACGCCTACTCTTGGCGATGCAGCGATGTTAGAATTTAATGGCGAACACGAATTAATGCCTTTATTCCACCATTAAACTTTCTAGGTTTCGGACATCCTGCCACATCCTTCTCTCCCAAATTCCCTTTGTCTTGGCCCTCGTCTGATTCTAGTCACCATCGATTTCTTGCGAAGCAAATAGAATCCTTAGAAGCCAAGATCTAGATCTGAACTCTTGGGCGGCTTGCGAGCTGGCCTAATCCCCGAACATTGGGTTTCTTGGTTCATGAGGGTAGCTAGAGCTTACCAATCCCAATGGGAAACTACGGAATAGCCGATGCCTTGCATCTATCATTGTATCCTCTCGAGAAACACGAGAATCTTCTCAAATCCATCGGCTACTTCTGGTCTGACGCTCTGAACTGCTTCATGTTCGGTCATGGCCCTATGTCACCAACTTTATTAGATGTGGTGATGATCACTGGCCTGGATGTTACATCACCCATCCTCGCTTTAAAGCGACCAAAGTCCCTTACAATGTCTTCTAAAGCAATGCTGGTAGGGTGCCTACCTCCAACGCCACATGAAAACAAAGGGCCCTGTTTTAGAGAAAGAACATCTGACCTTTCTCAACTTAATTCCCTGGAGCATTTCATATTACGTGGCCCTTCCCTTGCTCCAACCAAAACTATCTTTCCTTAGCCTGTAATCGGCCAAAGGTACCCAACTTGGCCTTGGCAAACTGTTCGGGAGAAGTCTATCGATACCTCCGTTGATGTCATCAATTTGTTTTGGGCATAGCAGTCAAAAGCAGGTCCTTGGTGGTTTATTCAGCTATGGGCTCGCTATATTTCAAAATCACATCCCAAACTTCCCCTTTTGGCGAGTTGCACCTTCCCGGATGTCAAAAAGGGAACAGATCCGATGCACTAGTTACGACCAAGCTTTGTATAGGTGCCGGCGACAAACTATCCCTCAGAAGCATCCAAGTGGTTCGACACTTTCTTCGAGGCACAGACAACCTACCTTCTTCCCTTATATGGAGGAATCGGAACACTTTGAAAATCCACTCTCCTTCAGTGGACAATTTTGCCAATGACACTAGCACTTTCGGCGACTCTTTTCCACCGTGATTCGTCACTGTTTCCTTCCGGTTGGCATGAGTCGTCCAGAATAATCAAACCAGGTATGAATTCTACCAGATCTTAGTGGCGCCAATTCGGCCTTGGACAAGTAGCTCCCACTTCTTTCTCCATCATCTTCACGGCGAGCGACCACCTGATCCTCTCACCAGCCAAAGGTGTTACTCCTTTTTTGATGCTCTGACCATCCCAATTCCCAACGACCTCACCTTTGCCTCATCAACCGATGGCTTTGGAGACTGGTGGTCGATGTGGAAAACTCATGCCTTCAGGAGGGCTCTGGGACCGTTGTTGAAACAGCTCGATGCTGACTATGACATCCCCGTGGAACAGGTACCACTACTTGCAAATTTTCTTGATGCAGCTTGCAATTGATCCTTTTACTAATCCATTCTTTCTCTTTGCAGCAACAAGATGGCCCTGAGCCTACACACAGTGATGGCTCCCCCTTCGAGTTCTTTCCACCAGCTCCTGTGGTTCTTTTCTGCAAAAACTCGCCACCTCTAAAAAAGGTCATAATGCAGAAACAGCCGATATCACCACAATCGGCTTCCAAGAACCCAGCCACCTCTAAACCATCTGCCCCTCGAGTTCCAACTAAAACAAGAACGACGACGAGGAAGGTAGCTGCCAGGAAGACCTTGAAGCGCCGGAGCCCTTCTCCAGAAAGCTCGCATGTAGGGTGATCTATGCCTTGGTCGATTCTTGTCATTCTTCCATCCTCGCAGACCTGCTTGTGCTTACTAGTTCCCCTTTTTTTACAGGCTTCCGTCGAAGACACCTCCAGCGAGAACACCCAAACCAATCGAGGAGAACTAGGCCCAACGGATTCTGAGAGGACCATCACACCGAACCAGCCGGATTCACCACCATCGGCTCCAGGAAAAGTCGGCTCCTGAACTGCCCCCGAGCACCCGGTCGGCGGGGCCAAGCTATGAGTCCCAAGAGAGCTCAAGGACCACAAGCTTCTTCGTCGAGCCAGAGGTCTGCAAATCGCCACCCTACATACTCTTATCACTTGTTTACTTTTATGCCGATTTATGATCATTTACATCGGCTAAGAACACCTTTCATGCAGACGGCGGACGTTTTTAGTGGGGAAGTCGGGGCAGTGCCGACGCCGGATCTAGGAATCCCCGAAGGTGCAGATGAGACGGCTACCACTCTGGCCAGGCCTCCAGCGACCACACACAAACCGATTGCCTCCTCATCGGCTATCCCTTCAATCTTAGGAGAGGTACGTTTAGGTTCTTCCGGCTCATCCTTACTCGTTTGGATGTACCCTGACGCCTTTCTGGCTGTCAGAGTTGTGATCTTTCAGGTTTGCTGTCGTTCGACCCTGAATCCATCGATCTAACTCCCTCTGTTGCCCACGCTGAACCACAGGCCAGGGCTGCTCTACCTCAATTCCAGCGTCTTAAAACCTTGCTGTCCTCCCCGATCGAGGAGTTGATCGAGGTTACGAGGTGAAGAGCGTCCTTGCGAAATCGGGACCATCTTCGGTAGCATTGCAAGTGAAGCTTTGGGCAGTTGCAAATCTGTCCTTCTTCGGGCCACGGGTGAAGTTAGCTCGTGAAAGGATCAACCTGCGTCTTGCCCAACTTCCGCTGAAAGCCGATATTGCAGAAAGATGTCAGCAGCTTAATGAGAAAAAGGCGTCTCTGGATGCTAAAACTGACACCTCCGTCGGTACCGCCGAGCTCGCATCCTTGAAAAAGGAGCTGGAAGATCTTGAGGAGAAGGTCCGGGTGACTAAACAGCTCATTCGCGACAAGGAAGAATCCATAGCCCGTTCCCAAAACGAGGCGGAAGGCCTCAAAGCTCAACTGAAGACCGATCTGGCAGACATACGTGCCCTGAGCAAGCAGCTAGTGACGGGCAAGGATGAAGATGACGAAGCCGAGATCGCCGAGGTGGATCGTGTCCGTGCTGACGCCTTCCACGCCTTCGAGGCATTTCTTCAGTAGTTCGTATGTGTAAACTGGCATCTGTTTGTAATGTGTGTGGACCTCTAGAGTCGATGACCGTGCATCGGCTATATTTTTCTTTTTGTTCGGCCGATTTCATGTATCGGCCTTCACATTTTACTGTCCATCGTCCCACATGCTTGGGAAATATTTCTTGAGATGTTGGCCGTTGACCGCCATCGAATTTTACGCCGTCCGGTTCTTCCGGCATGTACGTTCCTCTTAAAACCTGATCGACCACATGGCCCGTGCCAATTTGGAGACCATTTACCATATGTTGCATCCTTAGTCCCTAACGGCAACACTTCCCATACCGGATCAACGTGGAACTCCTTAGGTCTCACCTTCTTGTTGTATGCGAGCTACTTTGGCCTTGTTCTCTTTGATTTTCTCAGCGACCACGGCCTAAGCTCAGTCCATCTTCAACAACATCACTCATCAAAGCTGCATATTCTTGACCGTTAGATCGTTACGAAAGGTGACGCGTCTCAATCCGGCGTAATTTCCCAAGGCAATACGGCTTCTTGTCCATAGACCGGATGGTACGGCGAGGTTTTATCGCTCCATGACATGACATGCGGTAAGCCCATAAAGCCTCGATAAAACCTCATGCCAACGCCTAGGGTGCTCATCGATTTTCCTCTTGATCGACTTGATAAGGCTCGGTTGGGCCTTGACTTGCCCATTTGCTTGAGCATAGTACGGAGATGACCGAATTAGCTTAATCCGTGTCCTCACACTTCCTGAACTTCGTGAAGTGAAAACCGAACCTCCATCGGTCGTGATGGTGCAGGAATCCCAAACCTATGAATGACGTGCTCTTTCACAAAATCGACAACATCCTTTGAACTTCTCGACTTCATAGGGACGGCTTCCACCCACTTGGTGAAATAATCCGTGATGGCCAAGATCCACATGTGGCCCTTGCTTGACGGAGGATTGATCTTGCCGATCATATCCATGCCCCAACCTCGGAATGGCCAAGGCTTGATGATGGGATTCATTGCTGGACGTACCATCTGGATTTTTCCAAATCTCTGACATGCTTGACACCCTTTGTAGTACTTAAAACAGTCCTCGAGCGTGGTAGGCCAATAAAACCCTGATCGCCTGATCAACCACTTCATCTTATGAGACGATTGGTGAGTTCCACAGGCGCCTTCGTGTACCTCATGTAGGAGCCGATTGGCCTCGGTTCCCGCACATTTGAGCAATAACCCCTCAAGAGTCAGAAAAACATGTCGCCCAATGAGCACATACTTCATGGCCTTGTATCTTATCCGTTTATAGGCCCCAGGCGAATCCTTCAAGTAATTGAAGATATCGGCTCTCGATCGTCTGTGAATTGCACTGAACATCGGCTCCCTCTGCTACGTCCTTGTAGCCTGAAGCCATTTGTGCAAGATCGTTTGCTTCGGTATTCTGCGATCGCGGGATCCAGGTGAAGTTTATGTATCGGAACTGTGCCATCAGCTCACGGCATTGCATCCATAATGGGAAGAGCGACTCACTCACACTTATATTCCTCCGTGAGTTGAGAAATCACCAGCTTGGAGTCTCCAAAATTTCCATCGCTTAGCTCCGACGATGAGCAACTCCATTCCCTTGCGTATCGCCTCATACTCGGCTACATTGTTGGTGCGAGGTAGACAATCTAATGGAGAAGGAAAATGTTGCCAGGCGACATATCGTAAAAATGCCGATGCCGCAGCCATCGTCACAAACTGATCCGTCGAAAAACATAGCCCGCTCTTATGGGCCGGTCTTTGCTATGTTGGTGTTGATCCTTCAACAATAAGATCGCCAACTTTGTCCCTTAATCGCTTTCGGGTTGATCTGATGTCAAACTCGATAATGCAAACATCCATTTGCCCATCGGCCTTTTAACATAGGAGCCGACGAAGATGTGCTTTATGACGTCGATTTGCATATGATGATGATCTCTGGCGATAGCAAAATGTGGCGCAGTTTTTGGCGTGTGAAAACAAGCAGTGAGGCATAACTTCTCAATATCGGGATACCTTGTCTCTGCGTCAAAGATCCTCGCTTATGTAAAATACGACTCGCTCAACCCATCATAAACTTGCACCACCGAGGCGATGGGCGTGTCCATCTTGACGGTAAATGTAGAACGATGCGTCCGGAGGTGGAACCAACATTGGCGGCTTTCGGATATTCTTTGATCTCGTCAAAGGCTCGTTGTTACGCCCCCGGAGGAATTCCTCGTCGATTTAATTTTACTAGTCCCATGACGGCTCTATCCTTCAGCGTGATTGGAGATGAATCTTCCGACGGTTGATCTTGCCGATGAGACTGCAGTTCTCTCTTTGTGGTGGTGGCTTCATTGTTCGCCCGCCTCGACTTTTCAGGCGATCTCAATCCCGCGTTCATGGACCAAGAAACCAAGAACTGACCGCCGTTACTCAAGGCACTTCTTTGGGTTCATCCGTAGTCGAATTCTCGTTCGGTCCAGACGTTGCAATCGCCCAAGTGTCCTTCTCTTGAGGCAGACTTGACCACTCGCCATCGATATAAATTTCCACCGACTTGCCGATCGGATCATGGAAAATGTAGTTCATGGCTCTTTGATGCGTGGCAGCATTTTTCAGTCCAAACGTCATGACAACGTATTCAAAAACCCCACCGAGCCTAGTACTCGAGCGATCTTGTGTATGTCTTCTGGAGCCATAAAAATTTGGTTGTAACCGGCATTTCCATCCATAAAGCTCAAGATCTTATGGCCAGCCGCTGCGTTGATTAACGTTTCTGCCACCGGCATTGGGTACTCATCCTTTGGGGTAGCTCTATTGAGGTCCCGAAAATCTATGGCGACACGCCAACGGCCATCCTTTTTCTCCACATGTACGATACTAGAAATCCATTCAGCATACCTGCATGGCCTGATTAAATTGGCTGCCAACGTTTTCTCGATCTCCTTCTTGACTTTTTCCAGAATTTCGGCCTTCATCTGTCGTGCCCGCTGCTGGAACGGCCGAAATCCTTTTTTAAGTGGGAGTCGATGCTCAATGATGCTCCTGTATAACCCGGGCATCTCAGATAGTCCTGTGAAGCCTGGATATTTTTTAACGGGGCTATCATTGGACCCCGCAGACTTGGATCCAACTTTTTGATAAAAGTTGGTCGTGGCTTATCCTCGTGACCAATGTCGATTTCTTCTAGTTCATCAGCAGATGTAAATCCATACCCTAGCTTTCCGTCACCTGTCAAATCGATGCTAAGCACAGGGCAAACAGTAGGTGAGGTTGACAAAAATAATTTGGGCCGATTGCAGATCGCCCCTTTTGTTGCATTAGTCAAGGACGGTTTACACCTTATGGTTTTAAAATGGCTGGGAATCTCCCTGCTACGACTGCACGATCTGCTCGTCGTAAGATTGCTGCTTTTTATTTTTTGTGGCCGATCGCAGGATCGCCGTATTCACGACCGTGTACTTTGCTACTCACTGCCGGTGGATAAGACCAGCCTCACCCCGTTTTTTGTAGCCTCAATACGCTCACAGCCGTCTAGATTAATTCCAGAGATCGGCTCTTGGTCTTCTGCTTCCCAGACGTTCATGCCAGCTATGGAGATCTCGATAGACTCATCTGCGTGGATGACCTCCACTTCATCTCCATCCCACTGGATTAGGCACTGGTGCATTGTGGACGGAATGCAGCAATTAGCGTGAATCCAATCCCTTCCTAGCAAGACAGTGTAAGTGCTTTTGCTGTCCACGACGAAGAATGACGTGGGGATGGTTTTTCTGCCCACGGTCAGATCCACGTTCAGTACGCCTTGCGTTTCCGAAGTCTGACCGTTGAAGTCGCTTAACGTGACGTTGGTTTTGATCAAATCTGCGGTGGAGCGTCCCAAACGCCGTAGCATGGAGTATGGCATGATATTGACTGCCGCTCCGGTGTCCACCAACATCTTGGTGACAGGTTGCCCATTGATGTAACCTCGTAGGTACAGGGCTTTCAGATGCTTGTAACCCTTTTCACGCGGCTTCTCAAAAATAACCGGCCGTGGGCCGCAGTCGAACTGTGCCACTAGTAGCTCGTTGGTTCTTGGTGCGCAGAATTCTGACGGAAGTATGAACACCATGTTTGTGCCAGCCGATGTCTTCGCATCGGCTTTTACCGGTTTGGGGCGCCACTCCTTCCTTCTCGGGTGATCTTCCGTTTCCAAAGTCTGCCTCACTTTGACGGCCAGATCAGGCCGTGCTTTCTTTAAAGCGTGGAGATACTGCGCTTCGGCTTCCTCCAAGTTACGTAGCCGCTGCACTCTGCGCTTTTGGGTGTGTCTGAGTCCATCGGGACACCACCTTGGACGGTGATACCTGTCTTCTTCTTTGTCGTCCCTTGGCTTCTCGAGGACGTTTGCTCGAGCGGATTCCTTGTAACGGCTCTGAGGTGGGAGGGGCCCTAGACGTTGGAACACCGAAACTGGCTCCGTGTCCTCCCTCTGCTGACCACATTCCGGGCAGTTGTCGACTGTAGGCAATCGGCTCATTCCCGCGTCCCAGCAATACTTGAAGAAAGGACAATCCCAATGTTTGTCTGCGCCTTCCTTTTCTTTTGACGGTCCCCTAGCGAGGTGCTCATATCCTTCGTCGTTTCTGTCGCGCCGGCGGTGTTGGTCATACTGACGCTCATACTTGTTAAGGAGATGCGTGGAATGTGGCTTCTGATATCGCACTCTCCTCACTTGTTCCTCTGTTAAGTACCGCCTGTCATTGTGGCTGGGCCGGTCGCGTGGACTAGCCTTCTCTCTTTCTTTGCCCCGAGAGCGACCACCCTCCTCCTTGTAGTCATGGTGGTACCCAGTCCCTGCCATATTAACGCCGAACGAGAAATCCAACTGACGCCTCGCGGAGCGACTGAGCTCTACCATGTTGACGCCGGGAAATGGGTTTGTGTCCACTTTCATGGCGACCTGCCCAAGGATCAGACGGCCTTGTTCTATCGCCATTTGGATTTGGCGACATAGCTCTTTGCAATCATTGGTGGTGTGGGTGAACGAATGATGCCACTTGCGATATGGTCTCCGTGCATTTCTCGAGCCGAGGGATTTTGTGGCCTTGGTAACCTCACCGCTTCTCCTTCAAAGAAGAATCGAATATCCTCGGCTTTGCTCACATCAAGTCGAACCCTTTTGCAGCCCTTGCTTTCACCCATTTGCAGGACACGGGATCTGCCCTCGAGCCCATTCGGCACGGCCACTTCGGTCTTGTGTAGGATCATCTTCTTCGTGATCGACCAGGCCTATCGGACGTTTGAATTTGTCTTGGTACAACTCGTGGTGGCGCTGTTCATACATCGCCGGTTCCGCCATGTGCGCCAATGAGTTGTACTCCACTTGAAAGCCGGATCCTTGATGGGTGCTAAGAGACCCAACACCGCCACTGACCGCTTCCTTCTCGATTAAACGAGCTGAGTAACATCGGTTCTGACGGTCCCGGTTACCGGATGTATTCGCCACGCCCTCGCTTCGCACCGCGCCAGTCTGCAATGCCACCTCAAGAGCTCTCGAATGGTACTGGATGTGGAACTGCTCTTCTAGTTGCTTCCAGGTATGAATTGAATCAGGTGGCAGCGAGGTGTACCACCCAAAGGCTGGTCCTGTCAGAGATTGCGCAAAAAAATCTTACGCGCATCTGATCCGATGCCGAAATCATGCCTAGTTGTGCTAGGTATCGGCTTATGTGCTCGATCGAGCTTGACCCTTCTGACCACGAACCTTGAGAACTCGGGGAGCCGATACTTGGGTGGCGCGAATCAGATCAAACTTCGTTGGGGTACGGCTTTGAATAGCCGATCCTTCTTCGCACGGCCGAACCGTCCCTCGGGATGGTACCGATTTGCTCCTTTGTTTGAGCTGCAGGGCTAGATTCTCATGACTTGTTCCAGTGGCATACTTGGCGAGCCACGCCTGTTTGTCGGCGTCCATCCTGCATATCGCCGCTCGGACACGCCGCCTCAAGATCCTGCCCAGAACCCCCGCCAGAAACTCCTGCGGTTGCAATCTGCTTGTGCGTGTCGTTATTGCGATCCGCACGTAGGTGCATATATATCCGTGGGATTTTAGGTGGCTCAAACAGAATTGGCAATCGCCTGGTTCGCCTCCAGCCTTGTAGACGACATAAGCCGCTGCCCCTGGCGGCTCCGGAGCTGCGAGTGTGAATGGCAGCTGTGGCCTGGTCTGGAGCGGTCTTTCTCCCTGGTGACTCCCCAGAGTAGGCCCTGTCGGAGAATACTGATGTTTCATGATCTCCTGAACCACGCGAACTGCGACCCGTTCGAAAGCGTTCACCAAGCTCTCCGAATGGCGGTGCAGAATGAGCCACCATGTAGTTGACTTCACGCCGCACCTCATACGCTCCTCCGAAGGAACAGACAGATCCACCTCATCAAGAGCACCCTCGGCGGAGAACCCTCTCCACTTGATGCCATGCTTACGGGTCCTCTCGAAAGAGCCGATGAGATCGGCTTCGAAGAGATTTCTGATCTCATCATACTTCGCCTTGTGCTCTTCAGGCAGCTCGTCGTACGTGACTGGTCTGCTCTCCATCGCAGCGTCGGATAGACGTTGTTGAATGTCCCACCGGGCGTGCCAGAATGTGTTGCCTGCCAAAACTCACCGGCGAGCAGCGACGAGCAACACGAAGAGCCGGAGGCTCCTGTAACTGGTGGGCCTGGTCCTCGCAACGGCCCGCAAAACTCCCGACACGCCCCGCTTGGTTCGAGGCGTACACCGACCTATACCGATCGGGAAGGTGATGGATTGCTCGATTGGTTTCTGCATGGTAAACAAGTATCGTAAAATTCGAGCCGGACCGGCTCCCGTGTTTCACGTGAATCGGCTCCTAGAGCCGATTAACCCATGGTTCTGCATTAGATCTATGATAACATGGGGTCTTGCTTCATCAATACAAGTTAAATCGATCTACGATAGTTTAACGTTTTCACTACATAATTGGAACGTCCTACACGTAATTGAGCCTGGTAGATATAAAAGATGATGGAAAACTAACCCTAGAGAAGGCCTAAAAACCAACATAAAGTCAATTCCCGGAACAACTCCTCTTGGATTGGCAAACCATATCTTACATATTACTGGATCGTTCAACCCGTTTGCAAGGCCTGATCATGTAGATATCAAACTAAACCTTGGAGAACAAGGCACAACTATAACAGATCAAATCGACTTAAATAAAGATCAAGCAAGATGCCACCCTTACACCCGGGCAAAGGTGCAAAGGCGGCGAGATAGCTAGAAGCAGCAAAACTAAACAATCATAGCGAAAAAAATCTTTTGCTAGCCTACACAAATCTATGATAATAGTACTACTCGCCATCAACAAGGCTTCAGACGAGTAACACCAAACAACGATAGAATATCGCCTAGATCGCAAGATGCGATCTAGGCAGCATGACACTTACCCGAAAAACCCTAGAAACAAGGGGTATGGCGCGCCGAGATTGTGTTTGTTGTGAACGTGATTGTCCTCCTTTTCTCGATAACCTTAGGTACATATTTATAGTCCGGAGACTCTCTACTTTTGGAATAACTCTACAATTCTATCTTTACCTAAACTGAAACGGAACCTAAACTAACACGAAACCTACTATGATACAAGATACACGGGCAATTTAGCCCAAATCCACGCACTAGGCCGATCCAACAACACGTTGAATATACGCATCTTCCAAGCCCATCTTGATCACGGCCCATCCCCTTCTCTGGCCAGAATATGGCGATAACAAGATCACATGGCCAAATCCAACTTCAACTTCAACATTTTTGCTGAGAAGGAAAAGCTTAGAAACAATGGGTCTAACTTCACCAATTGGTTCCGCAATCTAAGAATCATTCTGTCTGGCGGACAAAAGGACTATGTCCTTGGTAAAGTGTTAGGTGACCGCCTGCAAATTGCAGACCGATGAGAAAGCTTCGTCATCACAAGCAAAGATGATTATGGTGTGATTAAGAGCACCATGTTGTTTGCTATGGAACCGAACTTCAAAATCGTTTTGAAACCTATCCGGCCCTTTGAGATTCTTGAGGAGCTGAAAACCATGTTTGAGACTCAAGCCCGCTCGAGAGATATGAGATCTCGAGAAGTTCTTTAACTGCAAGATGGAGGAAGGAGTTCATAGTGAGCACGCCATAAAGATGTCGGGCTACACTCAACGCCTTGAGCAACTGGAATGCACGATTCTAGAGGAGCTCAAGATTGTGTGGTTCTCAATCACTCCTCCCGGCTACAAAAGTTTTGTAGTGACTCATAATCGATTGGCTCCACCGATCGATCACCGAGATCTTCGCAAAGTCAAGGCTACGAGGTGGACATCAAGAAGGATAATCATGTGTTGATGGTCAACAAACCCTCCTTTAAGAAAGGTAAGGAGCAAAGAAGCCCTTCAAGAAGGGCGGCAAGCTTAATGCTCCTGGCGATAAGAAGCTCAAGTCTGGTCCTAAGCCGACATCGAGTGCTTCTATTGCAAGGACAAGGGTCACCGAAGAACTATCCAGTACTTAGCGGACAAGAAGGCTGGCACCATCAAAGGTATATTTGATATACATGTTATTGATGTTTTCCTTACTATCCCTCGTTGTAGTGCACGGGTATTTGATGCGGTTCTGCTAATATTTGTAACTCAAAGCAGAGCTACGGAATAGGCGGCTTGCGAGGGATGAGGTGACGATGCGCTGGCAACGGATCAAGAGTTGATGTGATGGCCGTCGACGCCGTCCTTAGTTTTACCTTCGGATTAGTTTTAAACCTTAATAAGTGTTATTATGTACTGCGTTGAGCATGAACATTATTTCTGGATCGTGTTTATTGCAAGACGGTTATTCATTTAAATCGGAGAATAATGGTTGTTCTATTTATATGAGTAACATCTTTTATGGTCATGCACCTCTTGTAAATGGTTTATTTCTTCTAAATCTCAAAAGGGATGAAACACACATCCATAACATTGAGGCTAAGAGATGCAAAGTAGATAGTGATAATACTACTTATTTGTGGCAATCGCTGCTCTAGGTCATATTGGTGTAAAGCGCATGAAGAAACTCCATTCGATGGACTTTGAGTCTCTTGATTTTGAATCATTTGACACATGCGAACCATGCCTCATGGGCAAGATGATCAAAACCCCATTCTCCTATGATGGAGCGAGCAACGGACTGTTGGAAATCATACATACCGATGTATGCGACCGATGAGTGTTTCGGCACGGTGGATATCGCTATTTCCTCACTTTTACCGATGACTTAAGTAGATATGGGTATATCTATTTAATGAAACATAAATCTGAAACATTTGAAAAGTTCAAGAAATTTCGAATGAAGTGGAGAACCATCGTAATGAAAGATTAAGTTTCTACGATCCGATCGTGGAGGTGAATATTTGAGTTATGATTTTCTCACGCATCTTAAAGCAAGTGGAATCGTTTCACAACTCACGCCACCGGAACACCACAAGCAATGGTGTGTATGAACCGGAATCGAACCCTATTAGATATGGTCCGATCAATGATCTCTTCTTGATTTGCGTTATCATTTTGGGGTTATGCATTAGAAACCGCATTCACTTTAAATAGGGCTCCATCTAAATCCGTTGAGACGACACCGTATGAACTGTGGTTTGGTGCTAAACCTAAGTTGTCATTTCTTAAAGTTTGGGGATCTGAAGCTTACCAAGAAGTTGATGCCGACAAGCTCGAACCCAAAGCGGAGAAATGCGTCTTCATAGGATACCCTAAGGAAACTATTGGGTATACCTTCTATCACAGGACCGAAGGCAAAGTGTTTGTCGCAAAGAACGGTTCCTTTCTTGAGAAGGAGTTTCTATCGAAATAAGTGAGTGGGAGGAAAGTAGAGCTAGACGAGGTTATTGAACCTTCTCTTGAATTGGAGAGTAGCGCAAGACCGAAATTGTTCCAGGTCGCACCAACAATAGAGGAAGCTAATGACAAGGATCATGAAGCTTGGACGATGTCACATCGAACGTCGCAGTCGACAAGGTCGCGTGCCCTCCGAGTGGTACAGCAACCTGTCTTTGACTGTCTTGTTAGAAGACAAAGGAACCTACGAACTATGAGGAAGCGGTGATGAGCCCACTCGAGAAATGGTGGAAGCCATGAAATCAATTGGGATCCATGAGCGAAAACCAAGTATGGACTTTGGTGGACCCTCCTAGCGTAGAAAGGCCGTTGAGTGCAAATGGATCTTCAAGAAGAAAACGGACGCGGATGGTAATGTTACGATCTATAAAGCGACTTGTCGCAAAAGATTTTCGACAAGTTCAAGGTGTGACTACGATGAGACTTTCTCTCCGTAGTGATGTTTAAGTCCATTCGGATTTTGTTAGCAATTGCCGCGTTTCATGATTATGAAATATGGCGATGGATGTCAAGATCGCTCCTCAATGGCAACATTGATGAAGAGTTGTATATGATGCAACCCAAGGTTTTGTCGATCCTAAGGATGCGATAAAGTATGCAAACTTCAGGCTCCATTTATGGACCAAGCAAGCATCTCGGAGTTGGAACCTTCGTTTTGATCAAGTGATCAAGAGCTTTGGATTTGTTCCAAATTGCTACGAAGCTTGTATCTACAAGAAAGTGAATGGGAGCTCGGTGACATTCGGTACTATATGTGGATGACATATTGATTATTGGAAATGACATGAACATGCTTAACGATGTGAAGAGTTATTTGAACAAGTGTTTTTCAATGAAAGACCTAGGTGAAGTCGCTTATATATTGGGCATCAAAATCTATAGAGATAGACAAAGACGCTGATAGCTTTAAGCGAGTACATACCTAGACAAAGTTCAAAAGGTTCGTAATGGATAAGGCAAAGAAAGGTTCAAGGCCTATGTTGTCGTAAGATATTGAGCAAGTCTCGATTGTCCATACCAGAAATGATAGGGAAGCTATGAGAATAGTGCCTTATGCCTCGCCATAGGTTCCATCATGTATGCCATCTTGCCGTACTAGACCGGATGTCCAATGCTCTTAGTTTGACGAAAGGATATCAAAGTGATCCAGAGTGGAACATGGACATCCGTGAAGAACATCCTAAAGTACCTAAATAGGACTAAACAAATGTTCTTAGTCTATGGGGTGATGAACAACTCGTCAGTAAAGGTTACGTCGACGCTAGTTTCGACAATCGACAAGGATGATTCTAAATCTTATTGTGATACGTGTATATTTTGAATGGAGGAGCTGTGAGTCGAGAAGCAAAAGCGTGATCACGGGATCTACAAGGGAAGGAATACATGGCTGCAGAAGCGTCAAGTGAAGGAGTTTGGATCAGAAACTTCATCACTGAGCTTGGCGTGGTTCCAAGTGCATTGGACCCACTAGAGATATTGTGTGACAACACTGGCGCCATAGCACTTGCTAAGGAACCAAGATATCATCCAAAGACCAAGCATATCAACCGCAAGTTTCATATAATCCGAGATTATATTGCAGATGGAGATCTGAAGATTAGCAAAGTACATACATATCTGAATGTCGCAGATCCATTGACTAAACCTCTTCCACGTAAAACATGATCAGACCTCGATTGCCATGGGTGTGAGATTGTTGCCAAATGTAAACTAGATTATTGACTCTAGTGCAAGTGGGAGACTGTTGGAATTATGCCCTAGAGGCAATAATAAAGATGTTATTATTATAATTCTTGTTCATGATAAAGTTTATATTCCATGCTAGAATTGTATTAAGCGGAAACTTTAATACTTGTGTGGTTTGTGAACAACACCGTGTCCCTAGTACGCCTCTATGGACTAGCTCATTGATCAATGATGGTTAAGGTTTCCTAACCATAGACATGAGTTGTCAATTGATAATGAGATCATATCATTGGGAGAATGATATGATGGATGACAAACTAAGTGAAGCAATTAGATCGTTCCATCGTGTTCATCGCTATGAAGCTTTTCCTATGTCAAATATTGTATTCCTTAGACCATGAGATAATACAACTCCCTGGTATCGGAAGAAAGCTTTGAGGTCATCAAACGTCATCCTATGAGAGGGTGATCATAAAGGTGTCTCGGTGATCGGAAAGTATCCGGGTTGTATGTATCGAGATGGAATTTGTCCTCCCAAGTCGGAGAGATATACTTGGGCCCACTCGGTGTCGATATCAACACCGCTTGCAAGCATGTGTTTAAGGAGTTAATCACGCAGTGATATCGGATTACGGAAGAGTAAAGTACTTGCCAGGAACGAGATTGAACTAGGTATGACGCATCAACGATCAATCTCGGGCAAGTAAAATATCGTGAGACGAAGGGAATATATATATGGGATTGTTTGAATCGCATCGTGGTTCATCCGATATGATCATCGATGAATGTGGAGTCAATATGGGTGCCTGCACCCATTTGATTATTGATAGAAGATCATGTCTCAGATATTCTCGAACCCGCAGGTCACACACTTAACGATCTCGACGCTAGGATAGATTGGATAATTGGTTTATGAATTTTTGTTCGAGTCTCGGATGGGATCCGGGATAACGAGAGGTTCCTAATGGTCCGAGAATAAGATTCATATAAGGCAGCAGTTTTTGGAGTTCGTAATTGTTCAAGTTAATCGGTATTGTACCGGAAGCTTCTAGAACCTTCCGGAAGGGGACCAACGTGGACCCACCTTCCGGGAGGGGGCATGGGCCTATGAGGGAGTGTCCTGGCCGCATTGGGCCGAGGGCACAAGGCCCCATAGGGCCCAGCCGATCCTAGAGGGTATAAATCGTTTAAACTAGAGATAGGGTTTCTAGAAGGGGGAGAGTCCTTGCCCCCCACTTCTCCCTCCCTTGGCCGCCGGCCCAAGGCTTGGAGGAGGGGCAAGGGCTGGCCGCCCCCCCTCTATAAATAGAGGGCTGGTGCGCCCCCTCCTCCCCACACACCTTGCCTCCAAACCCTGGTTGCCCTGCTACCTTCCTCTCTCCCTCCCGACTGTTTGTAGGCGAAGCCCTGCAGCAGAAATTCTCCACCATATACACGACACCGTCGTGTTGTAGATCCAATCTATCTCTCCACCATACTTTCTGGTACGAGGAAGGAGGAGACGTCGAGGTGCTGCACGTGTGCATCTCATGGAGGCACCGCCACTTGTGGTGCTAGATCGGATCGGATCGCGAGAAGGAGAAGCGAGTACGACTACATCACCCACGTTCCGATTAACGCTCACGCGAATCTTCAAGGGTATGAAGATCTAATCCAATCTCTCTCGTTGATTGCATCTCCTAGATTAGATCTTGGCTTTCCCTCTGTTCGCATCCGTAGAAAATTTTGATTTACTATGCCGTGAAACCCTTCAATATATATTTGTCATGAGTTATATTTGGAGTTGGATGTCTCTATGAAATTTTGGTGTTTGTTGGAACCATCTAGCGCTCAAGGTGACAGTGTGGGGTTATCTAGATTGGGGAAGGCAGACTTTGAGGAGTGTTGTTATAGCCCTACCAATGATTAGAGTGTCCAACCGGAGAGTAGTTAAGAGTAGTATCATGAAGAGAGGATATTTATATGAGAGAGTGTTCACTAGTGAAAGTATGATCCCTAGGCCTTGTTTCTAAACATTGAAACACCGTTTGCATCTAGATCTGTTGCATGTTTTCTTGATTTAGTCTTTACCTCATCGTCAAGCTATTTTCTGGCACCGTTACCACTTGTATTTAACTGTCTCTTCGGCGAACTAGTGCACCTATACACCTGACAAGTGTATTGGGTGTGTTGGGGACACAAGAGACTTCTTGTATCTTGATTGCAGGATTGCTTGAGAGGGAATACCTTTGACCACTTCCTCCCTGAGTTCAATTAACCTTGGGTAATCCACTTAAGGGAAACTTGCTGCTATTCTACAAACCTCTGCACTTGGAGGCCCAACAACTGTCTACAAGAATAGAAGTGCGTAAACATCAAGCTATTTTCTGGCGCCGTTGCCGAGGAGTAAAGGTAAAAGGCACTCACACACGTTACCCCACAGCAACAGCAAGCCAGAAAGCTATTTTCTGGCGCCATTGCCGGGGAGGAAAGGAAAAAGGCACTCACACACATTACCCCACGGCAACAGTAAGCGAGAAAGCTATTTTCTGGCGCCGTTGCCGAGGAGGAAAGGTAAAAGGCACTCACACACGTTACCCCACGACAACATCAAGCCAGGAAGCTATTTTCTGGCGCCGTTGCCGGGGAGGTTTTGGGCTTTTACCTTTCCTCCACGCCATTAGCTATTTTCTGGCGCCGTTGCCGGGGAGGTAAGGTAAAAGGTACTCACATCTTCCGGTGTGAGTGCTCGAAGTTATTTCCTTTAGATTCTGCAGTTTTGTCTTTTTGTTTCTTGTTTTCACTAGTTAGGCTTAATGGAAAACAACAACAAAATTAGAGAGCTCTATAGCATTTATCTTGAGCTAGGACATGAAGTGTTTGAAAAGAAAATTAAAAAACCTATGGAGCTTTATTTGCATGCGAATGGCAATGTTATTAGTATGAATTCTTTGAACACCATTATTGCCAATGCTATGGAAATGTCTAAGCTTGGGGAAGCTAGTTTTTATGAAAATGATCTTTTTAGTCCCCCAGCTTTGGAAGATAGGTATTCTATTGCTTATGATGATACCAAACCTCCAATTTATGATGATTACAATGATGAATATGATATTTTCAGTCCACCTACTATTGAGGAGAAAGTTAATTGTGATTACAATATGCCTCCTATATTTGATGATTATGGTGATGAGAATAACAATGATAGCTATTTTGTTGAATTTGCTCCCACTACAAAGAATGACTATGCTTATGTGGAGAGTAATAATTATTATATGCATGTGGCTCATGATAAGAATGTTTTATGTGATAGCTATATTGTTAATTTTATTTATGATGCTACTGAAAGTTATTATGAGGGAGGGAAAAATGATCTTATGCATCTCAATGATATTAAGTTTCCCCTCTTTATGTTGAAAATCTTGAAGTTGCACTTGTTTTGCTTTCCTATGCTTGTTGATTTGTGCTTTGATGACTTGCTTCTTTACAATATTCCTATGCATAGGAAGTGGGTTAGACTTAAATGTGTTTTGAATTTGGTTCTTGATGCTCTCTTTTACTTCAATTCATTTTTCTTATGTGAGCATCTTCTCGAACTATAAAGCCTAACTTAAAGGTGTTAAAGAAAAGTACTTGTTGGGAGATAATCCAAGAGTTTTCTTCAGTCTTGAAAGTTATTACTTATGTAATGACCTCTTCTTATCCTTTTTGTTTGCTCTTTGTGCCAAGAATGACCTATAATGAGAGGGAAATAAGATTTGGGGAGTTGCTGTCCCGAAACAGATTTCTGTCCTCCACCATAAAAAATCGTGAGGAGTCTCTGTAAGTCGTATTGAGCTAAAAATTTACGAATAAATCCCCCAGTATGTTAGATAAATTTATTTAGTTCAATACTTTTTGATTTGAGCAACATAAGGTGTTTGAAAAAATAGGTTTCTACCTGTCGGTCTGTTTTGACAGATTTCTGCCATTATTTGCATTTGCTTCTTATTGATTCCTTTTTTAGTTCTCTTTTGGGGAATTGAGCTTTTTGAAGGAGTTGCTACAGTATCTTGTGTTTTTAGTGAAAATTATTGCTGTTCCAAAGCTTTTCCTAAGGTATATTATCTTTTGAATACACTAATGTTTCTAATGAAGATTGTGTGAAGTTTTGTATGAAGGAAAATTTTCAGGTGTAGAGAAAGAATGATGTAATGAGATGAAGAACGGACAAAAGCTCAAGATTGGGGATGCCACCCCGTGTCACCCCAAGAAATATTCAAGAGGTACAAGCGTCAAAGCTTGGGGATGCCTTGGGCATCCCCTTCTTCATCAATAAAAATCTCAGGTCTTTCTAGACACTTCGTTTTTATTGTTTCATGCATTGTTGTGTTGTTCTTGGAGCATCTTAGTTTTCGTTTTTGGTTTTCGTTTGCTTAGTTTGCTTGATTAATTTGTTTGGTTACACCAAACTTCTTTTGTAGTGAGACACACTCTGTTTCCATTGCCTAGAACACTCTAGTTTTCACTCTTATTGTTTTGTGAGTGTTCTCTTTTGCTAGCACTGTGTTTAGCCTTAGTTTTCTTGTGCTTTCAGCTTAGAACTTTTTAGTTATTCTTTGTGGATTTGTGAGACAAGCTCACTGGTCTTTATCGATTATTATATTTGTGAGTTGTTTCAAATAAGTTGTTTGGTGTTGGAAAAGAGTAGAAAGTTTCATACTTACAGTGGTACAAAAGGGAGTTGTTTTTGACTGTGGCTTAGACTTTATCATGTCATGCTAGATCTTGTTTTGACCTTATGCTTAGTGATTATTGTTGTAGCATGACTTGTTTCAAACAATTGAGATTGCTTAATGTGCCTTGAAAGAATCATGCGTTGTTTTAGCATACAAGAGCATAGTATTGTGGTATTCTCCTTTGATGCTTTGTTTGGGTTGACTTGGCACATGGTCAGACCATGTTATGACTATGACAAGTGACCATAGCCTCTATGATCATTTATTCCTTGACTTGTAGTACCACTCTATGCTTTGATTAGTAATGTTGTTGCTATGCATGATTATGGCCATTATTGCTCTCTTATTTGGTTGCTCCCAGTCTTTTGCTATCCTCCACTTGTATGAGTAAGATCTACTCATGCTTCCAACTCCCAAGAAACCAAGTTATTCCAAAGTGTCCACTATAAATTTCTATGCATGGTGTGTTACACCATTCCAAGTATATTCTTGTTTTCAACTATCTTCCAATTAATAAGTATTTTGTTATGTGAAAACTTAGTGATTAAAGCCCTCACAAACTTGATGGCACACTTTATATTCTTTGCCCCTAATAAACTTGAACCATTGTGTCATCTATTTTGTATATACTTGCACTTATACGTTGGAATTAGCAGAACCATGCTGTCATGGGTAACGTTTTCAACATTGCACTTGGACTTTGTACTCAGTTGATATCATGCTCTTTTGTCTATGGATGTCACCGGTGTGAAATAAAGAGGGAACTTGTAAGTACATGGAGTATGTATTTTGTGTTAGAGAAACGCCTGGGCCACTAGCCTAAGCCATGTCTAATCATGGTGGAAACTTGCAGCATCACCATAGTGAGCTATCTATGACGCATCCTCAATAAAAAAGCTATGCATATAGTAAATAAAAAGATCGTTGAGATGCTCATTGTCTGCTTGCCTTGTCATTTTGGTTATGGGATAGCTCTTGTACCATGTGCAAGGGGTACCCTGTTGGCGGTTCTCTATGATACGCATGTACTTACAATGACAAGAACTTATAGGTGACTAAAGTTGAGTAGCATGAGGTGTGGTCCTCGTATTCAAGGGACTTGAGATTGCCAACTTATACTTTGTCAAGCATATACTCCATAGTTTGTTCACTTTAACCTTAATCACTTCAGGATGCTTATGATAGGGGCAATGAGGGCTGAAAGCTAACAAGTGCCATAATTTTTGGAAGCTCTTTTTGAAACTTGAAATCCCTGCTTCCCTTTGTGAAGGGCCTTTCTTCCACCATTATTTGAGTCTCCACCTTCTACCTTTTAGGCACCATTAAGAGAGCATATTGTGAGTGTCCCAAAACTTATTGATTGATGCATATTGTGTTATTACTTATTCTTGTGCTATTTGTTTCTAGTCACCCTTGTGAACTTTGAGCGTGTCCTATGCATCTATTTTCTACTCTATGAGGGGTAAGCTGAATGCCACTATGCTATGTTTTTTGTATGTGAAACAAACAAACATTTTTCAATGCATGTTATTCGTGATCTTTGTTTGTAGCCTTTCATGTTGCATGCATAGTTATTATGTACTATTGTTAGAACTCCACCTTTCATGCACATGTTTAGAGTTCTTTGTTCCCAACTTTCAATGCTTGCAAATGGTTTGATCTTGATTTTGATGGTGCATGTCACCTCAAAAATTATTCTTTTTATCACTTACCTACTTGAGGACGAGCATGAGTTAAGCTCGGGGATGCTTGATACGTCGGAAACATATCTATAATTTTTGATGCTCCATGCTTGTTTAGTATCTACTTTGCTATGTTTTGTCTACACTTTGAGGTATTTTTATATACTTTCTGGTACTAACCTATTGACAACATGCCACAGTTCTAGTTGCCTGTTTTCTGCTGTTTTTGGTTTCAGAAAGCTAAAAAATGAATATTCTCGAAATTGAACGGGACAAAAGCCAAAGTTCATATTTTTACCTGAGCGATACGGAAAATCGAAGACGAGACGGAGGAGGAAACTAGGGTGGCCACACCCTAGGTGGGTGATACGCCCAATTTGCATCACCACTCTATATCATAATATTCATTGATATTTGTCTTATTATGATGTATTACTTATGGCTTTTCATCTGTTTATGCATGTTGGATGATTCCTGGAGGATGAACTGCCGGAGTCTAGATTCTAATGGAAAAGAAGGAGTTTCGGTGCAATTTCGTGAAGATCAGAAAAACACCAGAAAAATATGGAAACATATTATTTTACCAGAAGACGAAGGAAGCCAGAAGGAGGGACGAAGATGGGCCTCAGGGGGCCCACACCCCCTAGGCGTGGGCCCACCTGACCCCGTGCCTAGGGCAGGTGTGGCCCACCTTCCTGGCCTCCGACTCCGCCCCTTCGCCTATATATTCCCTACGGAACCCTAACACCAGGGGTCGACTACACATATATTTCCATCGCATCTGGGGGCGGAAAACACCGAGAGATAAAGATCTCTCTGGTAGACAGATTTCTGTTGGGGGAATTCCTTCCCGGAGAGGGGAGACTGTCGCCATTAACACCATCATCAAGCTAGTCTTCATCGGGATCATCATCATCCACACCATCATCTCCACCAGCACCATCATCACCACTCCGTCCTGCTGTAACAATTGTGTTGGATATTGCTTTAGTTCTTAGGGGAAAATTTCCCGGTGTTGATTACTATTGTAGTTGATGCTTGTGAGTGGAACCATTGGATGATTGTTTATGTTCAGATTGTTATCCATTATCATATCATCTTTGATCTTGATCCATATGATGTCTTATGAGTAGTTTGTTTAGTTCTTGAGGACATGGGAGAAGTCATGTTGTTAGTAGTGAATCTGTGATGAGTTATTATTCAATGGTTTAGTATTTAAGGTGTGGTGCTATTCTTCTAATGGTGTCATGTGAACGTCGACTACATGATACTTCACCATTTATGGACCTAGGGGAATGCATTGTGTATTTGGTTACTAATCGTGGGGTTGCCGGAGTGACAGAAACCTGAACCCCCGTTAGGACACCTTTGCACAAGGGAGCGTAGGATCTCAGAGTTTAAGGCTGTGGTTAGATTTATATCTTAATTACTTTCCTGTAGTTACGGATGTTTGCAGGGGGTTTAATCACAAGTATATATTAGTCCTAGGAAGGGCGGTATGTTAGCACAGGTTCACCCACACAACACTTACAAACACCAGAGAAGAGTACTCAGCTATTTGAAGCGAAAGCACTTGACAGATTCCCATGTGTCCTCGAGAACGTTTGATCCTTATAAGTATTTCCACCGGCTTGTCCTTTTATAATAAAGGATTGGGCCATTTGCTCCGTTTGTTCGTTACTTCTGTTACTTGATCCTTGTTTTGTTGCCTTGTCAGAAAACCACTAAAAATATGTTTGCTAAGTATTCACAGGGATTTCCTGCTCCATACCACTGTTCAGCACCTTCTACTCCTCGTTGGGATCGACACTCCTATTTATCGAAAGTACTATGATACACCCCCTATACTTGTGGGTCATCAAGACTATTTTCTAGCACCGTTGCCGGGGAGTGAAGCGCTATTGAAGAGTGGAACTAGTAAGGGAAACTTTCACTGTGAGTATTGCCCTTGTTACTGCTTGTTTACTTTGTTTCCAATATGGATAACCCACTTGGTTTTCTATTTGGGAAAACTACTACTACTGCTAGGGTAGTAGATGAACCACCTCCTGTTGATATAGATCCTTTTAAGATAACTACAAGTATTATTAATCGTGTTATGGATAATTATTATTTTGGGGATGGAACCGTCCATCCCGGTGATCACTTGCTTTTTATCCATGAATTATGCGGGTTGTTTAAGTGTGCAGGTATCACAACTGAACAAGTGAAGAAGAAGTTACTCTCCATATCCTTGAAAGGGAGAGCTGAAGAATGGTATAAGTTGCTGAAGAATGGACAATCCATGGAATGGTAGGAGATGACATCTCTCTTTTACTCTAAAGTTTACCCTCCCAGTGAGATCCATAAGGATAGAAATCTTATATATAATTGTTGGCCTCTTGATGGAGAGAGTACAACTCAAGCTTGGGGAGATTGAAGTTACTAATGCTTCAATGTCATATTCATGAACTCCCTAACAATATTATTCTCAATAACTTTTATGCTAGGCTTTCTCTTCATGATAAAGATTTACTAGATGCTTCTTGTGCTGGATCATTCACATGTATGAAGGAAGAAGCTAAATGGGATCTTCTAGACCGTATTCAAGAGAACACATAAGCTTGAGAGAATGACAAAGGAAGAAAGTCAGGTATAAACTATGATTATGAATGCATTAAATCTTTTATGGGAACTGACAACTTCCGTGATATTAGTAATGAGTTTGGTCTTGATTCCCAAAGTATTGCCAACTGTTTTAAGGCCTTTGCCTCTTACATAGAAATTCCCAAGAAGAAGTGGAATAAGTACCATGCTCCTTATAAAGATGTTGTTAGTCATGTTCCAGTTAGAAGTACTCAAGTTTGTACTACTATGCATGAACCTCATGTTGAGAAAATTCCTTTCCCACCTAAGGTAAATGAGTATTCTATGTTTATTAGTGCAAATGACAAAGGTACAATGAAACTATAGAGACTGTTAAGCATTTGAATGATGAACCTGTGGTAGCTATTGTGAAAGACACTGTCACTAGAAATATAGAGGATGAGCACATTGTCTTATGTGAAGATGCTTCTAATATTATCTCTGATCCTAGTAAGGCTAGAAAAGCTAGTGTTCCTGTGTTTCTGTTAAAATTTGTTATCATTGCTACTATGGTTTATGTGATATTGGTGCTAGTTCTAGTGCTATTCCTTATGAGCTTTATAGGGAAATTATGCATGAGATTGGTCCTTGTGGGCTTGAGGACATTGATGTGGTTATTCACCTTGCTAATAAGGAGACCATTTGCCCCATTGGTATTGTAAGAGATGTGGAGGTTCTTTGTGGTAAGATTAAATACCTTGTTGATTTTCTAGTGCTTAATTCAGCAGCTAGCAAAACTTGTCCTATCATTTTTGGTAGACCTTTCTTGAACACTTGTGGAGCTATTATTGATTATAAGAAGGAAAAAGTTTGAACTAAGTTTGATGGAGATTCTTATGAGTTTAAATTTTCCAAATTTGCTAAAGCTCCTTGTGAAAATAACTTGCCTAATAAAGATTTCAGGATGGAACAACTTGCTTCTATTGATCCAGTCTATGACCTTGGACCTATTTTTGGTGACTGTAAGTATGCTTACTCAGATGATAAAGTTATTTCCATTGACAGTTATATTGTCAACTTTATTCAAAGTACTACTAAAAGCTATTTTGAGAGAGGGAAACATGGTTTTATGCATCTCAATGATGTTAAGTTTCCCCGTTTTATGTTGAAAGCTTTAAAGTTGCATCTGTTTTGTCTTCCTATGCTTGTGGATTTTTGTTTCAACAATTTGTTTTCTCATGATACCCCCATGCATAGGAAGTGGGTTAGACTCAAGTGTTTTGGTTATTTGCTTCTTGATGCTCTCTTTCACTTCAAATATATATCTCCTCTGTGAGCATCTTTGGAAGTTTCAAGCCTAACTTAAAGGCATTAAAGAAAAGTACTTGTTGGGAGATAACCCAAGAGTTTTGCCGAGTCTTGGAAGTTATTACCTCAGTAATAACTGCTCCCTATCCTTTTTGTTTTGCTTTTTGTGTCGAGTTCAACTACTTTTATGAAGTAGAGGAGTTGTGAAAAGTGGTTGTCCTGGGACAGTTTTTTGTGTTGTATTGTAAAAAAAATTGAGGAATCTCAGTACTTCGTATGGAGCTGAATTTTTCTGAGCTTGTTCTCCAAGTTGTTACCCAACTTTCATCAGTTCTACACTTTTTTGATTTGAGCAACAGAAGGTCTTCAGAAAAATTAATCTTTACATGCTGGTCTATTTTGACAGATTTCTGCCATCATTTGCATTTGGCTCTTACAGAAGCTCTTATTTTGATGGGTTTTCAGTTGAAGTGTGTAGCCAAAGGTTTATTTCTTTTGCTTACACTAATGTTGTCATTGAGTTTGTGCAAGGGTTTTGTAAGAAGGAAAGTTTCAGGAGAAAGAGAAAAGGAATCTGCAGAGTTCGTCTTTGAATATGTAAAAGTGGTGAAAACAGAATGTTCATGAAACCCCAATATTTTATATTTTTGATGTTTTTAATACATAAGGGAAGTTACGAGACGAGACTGAAGAGGAAACGGAGCCCGAGGTGGACAAACCCACCCCAGGCGCGGGCCCAGCCTGGCCGCGCCTGAGGGGGGTGTTCCACCCCTGAACTCCGTCTCTGTCTCGTTTCCGTGTCAAAACCTTACTTATGCATTGCAACTTTGCAATATATAACCCCCCAGATCCCTCGAGGTTTGTGCATCGTGTTATCGTCATGTTTTCATTTCAATATGTTTCTGTCAGGAAATCTTCTCAAGTTTAGAGCACCATGGCCTCCGCCAACGACAAAAGCAAGAAGCCCGAGGAAGAAGAACCTCAAGTCCCCAAGGAGGAGGAGATTTCAGGAGGGTATGAAGGTTACATGTAGGAGGACAAGCAACCGGACACCCGCGTTACCGTCGCAAGCATTGGTTTGGTGGCACAACCTACCTAGCTTAGGAGGACAGCACGGATGTCTACAGGAGGGAAACCTCCACGTCTCTTCCACAATCCACAGTCATCTCCTCCACGTAACAAGAGACCCTTCCATACACTTATACATGAATATCAATATCAACATGTGGCCAAAGGGAATTTGCCCTCGGTCTGGGATATGCGTCATTCTAACAATGCAGAGAAGGATCATGCTAAGGATGAAGAGTGGGGAAAGAATAACAAGAATTGTGATTCTTGGACTGACATGATCATGAACCGTATAGAGCAAAACTCGGAGATAATCCGTACTCTTACTTTTGAGTTCGAGGAATTGAAGAAACTTATTAAGGAGCTTATCAAGAGAACACCACCACCACCGAAGGAATAATTCGTCATCAGGTTTGGCATCTCCTTGGCTTGTTCCAAGCTTGGGGGAGTGCCGCGGTATCACCACCATTATCTTTTATCTTTTACCTTTTTAGTGGATTCATATATGTGGTAGAGAGGTTATCTTATAGTTTGGTTTGCATGTGGAAGTATCTCTCCTTTAGTTGATTATCTATGTATCCCTTGGTGTGAGTGCCTTTATTGGAATATTAATGAGAAGTCTCATCTTTTACTTTTTGCACTTCTTATTTTTAGTTTGCAATCTCTATTATATGATGGATCTTGTTGTTCAGTATTGGCACCACTTTGGGATCATCAAGTGGATCTAAATTGGTTTTGGCAAACCGAGTTCTGGTCAGTGGCATTAATTTGAAAGAAAAAGCTTACAGGTATTTGGTATCATTTATTTTCTTTCTTGTTGGCTCATAAGCTTAGTATTCTTTATTTAAGATTATTTTTGTGTCTTCAAGTAATATTGCATGTTTGGCTTTATTACTTGTATGTTTGCTTGTTTCTTTCAACTCTCTTGCTTGCTACCCAGCCTTGCTAGCCAAAAACCTATTTTGAGAGGGCATACTTCTCATGTTTCCAAAAATCCTTTGAACCCAAAACCTTTTGCCACTTGTGTACACCATATCTACCTAGTAGTTTTTGCTATTCCAAGCACATTCTCAAGCTTCATATACCTTTCGAATTAAAAAGTATTTTGTTATGTGAAAAATAGTTAGTAAAGCTATCACGAACTTGATGGCACGCCTTATTTACTTTCCCCTAATAGACTTGAACCATTGTGAACACCGAAGTTGTATATGCTTGCATCTATACGTTGGAATTAGCAGAACCGTGCTGTCACGGGGAACGTTTTCAACATTGCACTTGTACTTTGTACACAGTTGATATCGTGCTCTTTTTTCTATGGATGTCAACAGTGTGAAATAAAGAGGGAACTTGTAAGTCCATGGAGTTTGTATTCTGTGTTAGAGAAACGCCTGGGCCGCTAGCCTAAGTCATGCTTAATCATGGTGGAAACTTGCAGCATCACCATAATGAGTCATCTATGAAGCATCCTCAATAAAAAAAGCTATGCATATGGTAAATAAAAAGATTGTTGAGATGCTCATTGTCTGCTTGCCTTGTCATTTTGGTTATGGGAAAGCTCCTGTACAATGTGCAAGGGGTACCCCGTTGGCGGTTCTCAATGATATGCAAATACTTACATTGACAAGAACTTACCTGGACCCAAAGTTGAGTATGCATGAGGAGTGTCCCTCATATTCAAGGGACATGAGATTGCCAACTTATATTTCGTCAAGCATATACTCCATCTTTGTTCACATTAACCTTAATCATCTCAAGATGCTTTTGATAGGGGCAATGAGGGCTCAAAGCTAGTAAGTACCATAATATTTTGGAAGCTCTTTATGACTTGTAATCCCTACTACCCTCTAAGAAGGGACTTTTCTCCCACTTCCAAGTTGAGTCAGTAAACCTACTTGCTCTCTATCTCTAGCAAGCTTTGGAGTTGTTGTGTTTCAAGCATTCATATGATGATTTATTCAATCATGTTCTTCATCTTGTTTGCACAAAACTCTTATCTATTGAGTATTACTTTGAAAGCCTTCATTTGTGAAAAACCTTTTTGAGCAAAGAGTGTTCCTGTTTTGAAACTTCTACAAAAAGCTTTTTGTGAAACTATTTGCCAGTTGTTCTCTGACAAATAACAAGTTTGCCAATTCCAATTATGATTTATCTTTATAAATCTCTATTGTGACTGCTGTACTTGGTTGCAAGCTAAGTGATACGTTGGAAACGTATCTATAATTTTTGATGCTCCATGCTTGTTTAGTATCTACTTTGCTTTGCTTATCCATACTTTGAGGTGCTTTTTACATGTTTTCTGGTAATAACCTATTAAAAAGTTGGAACAGTGCCAGATGCCAGTTTTCTGCTGTTTTTGGTTTCAAAAAAGTTAGTAAAGAAATATTCTCGGAATTGAACAGGACGAAGGACAAAGTCAATAACTTTCCGTGGGGAACAAGAAGTCCAGAGGAGAGCCCGAGAGGCCAGCCAGAGGGGCCAGACCCCCCCCCCCCAGGCACGGGTGGGCCCTAGCCCGTGCCTGGCTAGGGTTTGGCCGCCCTGGCGGCCGCCTCGGTATCCCCCTTCATCTATAAGAAGCCCCCGATGTAGAACATATCAGTACCCGATCAATTTTCCACAAAACTGTCTGTAGCCGCCTCCACCATCATCCCTAGATCGGGGGGATCTGAATATCTTCCCGGCACCCTGCCGGAGGGGAGATCATCCCGGAGGCCATCTCTCCGGTATGATTTGTGAGTAGTTCTACCTTGGACTATGGGTCCATGTAGTAGCTAGATGGTTGTATCTCCTCCCTTGTGCTTTCATGTATAGATCTTGTGAGCTCCATTCATGATCAAGATCTAATCTATTTGTAATCATGCATGTTGTGTTTGCGGGGATCCGATGGATATTTCGATTATTATGTTAGTTTGATTAATGGTTCTATCTTTATGATTCTATCATGTTTGTGTTGTTTGTGATCTTGCATGCTCTCCCTTAATAGTGGTTATCTTGTCCAAGTAGTTGCTAGTGACTCCAAGAGGGAGTATTTATGCTCGATAGTGGGTTCATGCCTCTAGTTTCCAAGGGAAGTGACAATAATCTCTTCGGTTGTAGATGTGTTGTTCCTACTAGGGAGCAAACAACGGTCTCTTGTTCATGGAACATGAGACATGAGGACTGTTTACCTTACACACTTTGCTTAAAGTGCTTGTCTGCTTGCAACTTAATCTTTGGAGGGGTTCGGATGATAACCTGAAGGTGGACTTCTAGTCATAGATGCAGTTGGATTACGGTCTATGTATATTGTTGTATTTACCAATCAACCTCATAGGATCTTTCTGGCTAGTAATTGCATTGTTATGCCTTGCTCAGTTCCTGTCAATTGACTCGCTGTAATTTGTTTACCCTACATGCCATTGTCGTGGTATTGCCGACGAGTACGCTATGGAGGGGTCCTCACAGTGCGTGTTTAGAGACGTGGGGTAAGGCGGACGGTTGACGGGTACGAGGTAACACAGCTTACCCAGGTTCAGATCCCACGACGGTGGCGGAATCCTACTCCTGCTATAAATCACTATAAGGGCAATACGCCGAGTTACAGAGATAGGTTCGCTGTGCGAGGTTGTCTGAAGTTATCTATTGTTGTTGTGCCCTAAAGGCTCCCATAGGCCTGACTTATATAGTCGCCAGGTCCTAGGGTTACAGGGAAATGTCCTAGCCGGACAGGTTACAGAGTCCTACACCGTCTATCACTAGTCTTGTGTATCTTGCACTATAAGGCTCCGAGTACGCTGGTGACTCCAGCGTAGCCTTCCTTTATCCGGCATGGGCCTCCCTTCTGGATCCACCTAACTGGGCCGCCCAGCAGGCCATAGGCCATGCCACCGACTATGGGCCACCCGGGTTAGTCAGATAAGAGACATGCTATTAGGATACCCATATAGCACATCCCCAACAGTAGCCCCCAGAGAACTCCGAGATCTTGTGCCGTCTTGCCTCTTCACGTGGAATGCTCCATCTAGATGGATGTCGGCAAATCGTCAAGCAACATCTTGTTGTCCTCCCAAAGAACCCTGCAAAGTTTTCTCCGTCTTTGATTTGTAAGCCAAAGAAATGCTGAACCTTCCATCGTACTTTTCCGTAGTCGGATTAAATCCGTCCATGCCGGAATCTTCGATGCGACGACTCATCTACCCATGTCAGTTATGACGACGTAGGCTTAGGTCAGCGACGCCTCGTAACTCACACATGCAGAGAACGCAATCATATCCGATTTTCCCGCGCGAGCGATACGAACCGTTGGCGGCGGCGGTTGGGGACGTGGCGAAATTACCGCGCACGTTCACGAACACGTCGTCTACGCGGCAACCGTCCGATTAGCTGCACGAATCTTGACGCAGAGTATGATAAATAGTAACCATGGGACACTTGCCACTTTTTACCTCATTCTCTCGCGTCATCGTCTTCTTCCTCCAGCCGCATGCCTCCTCGAGCTCTCCGCGAGAAACCTCGAAAACCCTAGCTTCCATCTACGTTAGTCGCACCCTCCAACACCCCATGGCCAGCAGCAGCTCCTCCCCATCGATGGCGGCGTCGAGCGAAGCCACGACGAAGCCGACGAGCTCTGTCGTCGTGCCTCTAGAGGGCTTGGTCATTCCTGCATTAGCGGTGATCGAGACCACCGGCGGCGACCACAATCTGGCGACGCTGGAACCACTGGAAGAAGAGCCAGACTCGCACAAGGGCGATTGGCGTGGCTCGTACATCACCGACCGCGACATCCAGGAGATGGTCGCCGAAGGCTACCTCCCCGCGACGTAGGGGCTCGCCTGGCGGGCGGCGCCGGCCAGTGAGGTGACACCTTCTCCCCAAGTCGGAGAAAAGGTGTACCTCAAGGCTCAGCTGGTACGCGGCATATCCTTGCCCATCTCCCACTTCTTTCTCTCCGTCTTGAACCACTACAAGGTCCAACCCCACAACCTCTCCCCCAATATCATCTTAGTGCTTAGCAACTTCGCGGCACTTTGTGAGGGTTACCTAGGGATAAGGCCTAGGTTAGACTTGTTCGTGTACTTCTTCACCATCAAACGTGAAGCCGGACATAGTAGGGAGGAGCTTAGGAACTGCGGCACCATAAGCTTCAAGATTCGACCTGGCCGGCGGTTCCCTGACATCGTCGGCCACGAGTCCTGCAAGAACTGGCAGCGGACGTACTTCTACGGCCCCGACATTACTTTGGCGGGCCAAGAAGTGACGTACCCGGACTTCGTGGATGGATCCGCCACTGAAGTTTCTACATGGAGATCCCATGCCTCCCTTCCCTCCGACCTCGACGCTTCTCGCGCAATAAGGCGGATCGAATGGTTCGTAGAGACGGGTTTGACCGGCTTGGACCTAGCCATGTGCTGGTTCATCAGGCGAATCCAACCTTTGCATCACCGCGCGAAGTTCATGCACGAGTACACCAGTGATCGAAGGGATACCCTCCGGATCTCCGTGGATAACTTCTCGAGCGACTCCGTCAAGATCCGCATGAAGGACATCGTCAAGGTGAAGGATAAGAAGCGTGGCTTCACCATCACCTACGACATGTTCGTAGACGGCAAGTGCCCAAAGGTAGGTATTTATTTTCTGTGTACGACATTGCTCCAGTTTTTCCGTCTTGCCAATACTATCTTATCTAACACGGTGATTTCTTACTTAACAGTTTAGCGATCTAGATGAGGGCAACCTGGCTGCCCAAATCTATGATCCAAAGATGAAGGAAGTCACAGTCGTGTCCGACGATGATGTCGCGTTGGCGCGAAAGCGGAAGAGCTCCACCTCTGACACTGCCGACGGAGGCAAGAAGAAGAAGACGGAGGGTGGAGCCTCCAAGAAGACTACCGCCGCCCTGGAGGCGGAAAAGAGAAAAGCCACCGGGATTTTTGCCAAAGCGCCCCCCTAGTGTAAGCCTCTCATTCTCCGACATAGTCTATTTATCTGTCTTGTTCCTGTACTTATGCACTTTGCTCGTTTCAGGAAGAAAGCCACGACCAGTCTCAAGAAGTCCTCCAAAACTTTGGGGGCTTCTAGAAATATCAAGGACATGCTGCATCGCGACTCCTCCCCCACCATCGCCCCTGCTACTCCTGCCGTCAAGCCCTCCTCTGCTCCGACAAGCTCTCAAGCCCAGGAGGAACCAGGCCCTTCCGCCATGGAAGTGGATTCTAGCGCCACCGAATCGGCATTTATGAGCGGCACGCAGAGAGCGCCGCTACCAAAGGCTGAAGCTCGCTAAGGATGCCATCGGTGGCGGCAAGGTGATGGGAGCTGGTACCTCTGCCAAGGCGGTGCTACTCCCGAAACCTTTTGAGTTTCAAGATAGTTTACCCGCGCTCATGCCGAGTAACACAACTCGTTCTGGAGGAGTACCGTCATCTCCGACGTCGATCTTGAGGAGCAACTCCGACAAGCGGATATCTTGCAAGGAAATAGCATTTCCTTGACAAAAGCTAGCCGAGAGTGCTACAAACCTCAAGATTATTGCACTTGTAAGTTGTTACTTTGCCTTTTGCATTTCATATGAGTATCCCACTGTAGCCCCCGAGGATGTAGACGGAAAACCATAGGTTTTGCATCTATATGCTCTAAGAGTGACTAAGTTAGAAAAAACTCTCACTGTATCCCCCAAGCATTTAGATGGAACAAACTATTCCGACTAGATGCTTTAAGAGTAGCATATCTGAGGTTCATAATTTTCAATGTCAGAGCCCCAAGCCTCTAGTTGTAACTGAATTAGTTCCGACTAGATTCTTAAAGAAAAGCTAAGCAGATTCCGAGTTAAAAAATTTATACTGTAGCCCCCAAGCCTCTAATCAAGAACTGAATTAGCTCCAACTGGATGCTTAAAGAAAAGCTAAGCATATTGCTAAGTTAAAAAACTCTCGATGTAGCCCCCGAGTGTCTAGGTGGAAAACTTCCGACTAGATGCTCCAAGAATACCAAACAACGGTTTAACTTTATACTTGTTGCCACAGAATGAGAATGCTCGAAGGGGCATGGCCAACGACAAGTACCAGAAGATGCGCGCAGATCTTGAAGCCGAAAAGGGTAAAACTGCCATCTTGAAGGAACGGATCATCAAAAACAAGAGTCTGTTTTCTTTTTGCGCATTTCCGTCTTATTTTTGTGCCCATAATATCCGAGTACTCACCGTGTACTTTGTTTTCTCCGACTTGCAGATCATGTCGCCAAGGCCAAGGATATTGTCGAGCAGTCCAAGCACATCCAGCAGCTGGACAGCGAGAACAAAGTCCTTAAGAAGGAGAGGGAAGATATGCTGAAGATGCACGAGGATTCCATGAAAGCCCTGCAGGATTCCGCTACCACGGAAATCAATCGCTTGAAGGAGGATCTTGCGATCTTAAAGGATCAGAAGCAAGCTGCTGATGAGCAAAACCATCGCCATAGCGAGGCGTTTAAGCTCCTCCAACAAGAGAAGGAATCCCTGGCGGACACCCTTTGGCAGGCCAAGGCCAGTATCTTCAGTAAGTATCCTCCGCCTTGTATTTCTGTAGTCTGGATACTTAGAGTATATTGAATTCATGCGCTTCTTGTCGGAATTTTACAGCTCCTATGGGTTTAACCCGCTCGCCTCCTTCGGACAAGGAATGCATGGTTCTTGCCGGCAACTTCATCAACACCGCCATCGCCCAAGCCAAGGAGATTGCCAAGCCCCTCCAGATATATATCAAGGCCTCGGACTCGTGACGGCACTCGGAGATTCTGCGCCGAGCCCCGGCGTGTCTGGCAAGTCGAAAGCTTCATGTGCACGGGCTAGCGCAAGGATGGCGCTGTCAATGTTGAAGGCACACTACGACGATGCCGACATCGACACGGTGACCTCTGGCATCCCCGACGTGGATGATGACGGCAAGGAGATTGATCACGAAGCCATCTTGTCATCACTCGCGGGTTATGAAACCAGAGTTGCCGAGTTGGTGGACGTCGACGTTTTTGTGCCCAGGAACACCATCGACAGCGTCAACCAAGATTCCTCCGAGTCTCATCACAGGGCCAACGTTGAGGGTGATTCTCCGGCTGGTGACGATGCTGCTTCCAAGTCTCCTGCGCCAAAGAATGAAAAACACTTTGTAATCTTTGTTTCACCTTTGATGTGTGCACTGAAAACTTGGCGATGTAACTTAAGGCGGAAAACAATGGTTGTTATGTCCTGCTACTTAAGAACTAATTCCCAACATGTATATATATTTTTAAGAAAGTGCTGGCTTATCCATTACTCTGGTTCTTATGCTTGACTTTTCGTGAGTCGGAAGACTCGTTGTCGGAACCATGTGCTTAGGTGATGATGCCCAATGGCACCATCAATAACCCGAACACAAAATCGCCGACAACAAGTGCCAAAAGTCACTACTCCAGAATCCACATAAAAACGACAAAGAACGTGTAGACCAGAAAACTTAAGCTAACGCCCGTAGGCGGAATTTTCACAAGTGCAAACGCAATACTTGTGCATAAATTTTTTTACATGATCCAAAAATGAACACTAAAGGAGGTAAAAGACTCAGAAATATGAGTGAACCAAAGAGCTTTATTTCATTGATCATATATAAAAGGTACACAATTAGATAAGAAATGCTAAGTGTAAAAAGGACGTAGCTGTGCTATGTTCCATGGCCGATCAAGCTCCGGGTAGTCATCATCTGGGTCACGTCGTTTATTCTTATGATCCTTGTTGGTTCTATCCTTGAGTTCACGATTGTCAACAAGGTAGTAAGACCCATTGAGCAGCGCCTTGCTTATGATGAACGATCCTTCCCATGGCGGGGATAATTTGTGCGACTTCTTCTGCTTAAGTCGGAGCACCAAATCCCCCTCTTTAAATGAGCGATGCCGAACGCGGCGACTATGGTAGCTGCGTAGCTTCTGCTGGTAGATGGCGAATCTTTGGCATGCCGAAACGCGCTCCTCCTCGAGAAGGTCCACATCTAGGCGTCTGGATTCTTCAGCGTCATCTTCGTCGTAGGCGGCAACTCTTGGTGCATCGTGGAGGATGTCGAAAGGTAAGATGGCTTCTGCTTCGTATACCATGAAGTAAGGGGTGTAGCCGGTGGATCTGTTGGGTGTAGTTCATAAACTCCACAGCACATATGGCAATTCTTCCGCCCAGGCTCCAGCTGCTCTATGAAGCGGTGCCTCAAGACGTGGCTTGATTCCCTGCAGACTTAATCCATTGGCTCGCTCAACCTGACCATTGGATTGTGGGTGTGCCATAGATGCAAGGTCAAGTCGGATGCCTTTGTCCCAGCAATAGGCCTCCACTTCTTCGAGTGACAAGTTGCTTCCGCTGTTTGATGATGCTATGTGGAGACCAAATCTCACCACTAGATCCCGGACAAACACGAGGCGCTTGCCCCATCAAGCTTTCTAATGGGTTTAGCTTCTATCCATTTGGTGAATTTGTCAATTGCTACAAGCGGTCGTAAATCCACGGTGCCGTCTATAACGGTCCCACCATGTCTAGCCCCCAGACTACAAACGGCCAAGTTATTGGTATTGTTCGCAATTCTTCAGCAGGAACATGCGGTTGTCGGGCATAATACTGGCATCCCGTGTATGTCTCAACCATCTTGTCGGCATCCGCCTTCGCGGTCAGCCAGTAGAATCCTTGCCGGAAGGCTTTCGCGACCAATGATCGGGGAGCGGCATGATGCCCGCAATCTCCGAGATGGATCTCGCGCAGGATTTCCATACCTTCTAGCTGGGAAACACACTTTAAGTATACACCAGTAGTGCTCCTTTTATAGAGTTGCCCATTGATTATGGTATAACCCTTTGCTCGTCGTAATATTTGCCGTCTTTCGACTTTGTCGTCGGGCAAAGTTCTGTGTTCGAGATACTCCATGAACGGTTTTGTCCAAGCCGGAGGGATCTTTGTCACCATGTTGACGAAAGGGCCATCTCTATCCGGGTTGTCGATGTCGGCGCCCTTCAAGGATGGTGTGCGTAGATGCTCTAGGAAAACTCCTGGCGGAATTCGCTTGCACCCTGATCCAAGCTTAGACAGCAGATCAGCCGCCTCGTTTTGCTCCCTAGGCACATACTTGACTTCGTAGCCCAAGAAACTCTTGGCTATCTCGTCCACTTCGTCTCGATATGCCGCCATCATAGGGTTCTGCGTATTCCAGGTGCCAGCCACCTGCTGGGCAACCAAGTCAGAATCTCCACAGCAAACTGTGCGCTTGATGCCAATATCTTTGGCTACACGTAGTCCGTGAATGAGTGCTTCATACTCCGCCATGTTGTTTGTAGCCTCGAAGTGGATCTGCAGAACGTAGTGTATCTTGTCTCCTGTTGGTGACTGTAGCAATACACCAGCCCCCGAGTCATTGAGCAACTTTGATCCGTCAAAGTGCATCACCCAGTACTCTGGTTCTGGCAACGGAGTAGCATCTGGCATCTCCGTCCAATCTACAATAAAATCCGCCAAGTCTTGTGACTTGATAGAGTCGCGCCTCTTGTAGGTGATCTCTGTTGGAGATATGCCCTAGAGGCAATAATAAATGTAGTTATTATTATATCTTTGTGTTTATGATAAATGTTTACATTCATGCTATAATAGTATTAACAAGGAAACATTAATACTTGTGTGATTTGTAAACTTAAATTGAAGTCCCTAGTAAAGCCTCTATACATCACTAGCTTGTTGGTTAATAAATGATTGTGGTTTCCCTATCATGAACATTGAGATGTTATTAACAACAAGATCATATCGTTAGGAGAATGATATGGTCGACATACTCCTATAGATAAGCGTAGCATAAAGATCAAGTCATTTTAATAGTTCAATTGCTATATGCTTTCTGATACATAGTAACCTAATTCCTTCGACCATGAGATCATGCATATCACCTTTACCGGATGGATGCTATGATGACATCAAACACCACACCATAACTGGGTGGCTATAAAGGTGGCATTGAGTGTTCGGAAAGTATTGGTTGAGACACATGGATCAAGAGTGGGATTTGTCCATCAATATGACGGATAGATATACTCTGGGCCCTCTCGGTGAAATGTCATCCAATTAGCTTGCAAGCATGTGACTGCTCAAGGATCACATATCACGGAACGAAAAAGAGTACTTATCGGTAACGAGGTTGAACTAGGTATGCAGAGATACCGACGATCATAACCTCGGATAAGTAAACTATCGTGAGACAAAGGGAAATTGGTATCGTATGTAAGTGGTTCATTCGATCGCAAAGTAATCGTAGAAATATGTGGGAGCCATATGAATTTCCAGATTCCTCTATTGGTTATTGTTCGGAGAAGTGTCTCTATCATGTCCGCATAATTCACGAACCGTAGGGAGACACACTTAAGCATTCGACGTTGTTTGAGTAGTTATGGAATGATGAGAAAGACACCGAATGTTGTTCGGAGTCTTGGATGGGATTCGGGATATCACGAGGAGATCCGGAATGGTCCGGAGAATAAGATTCATATAAGGAAAGTCCTATTTCGGAGTTGGGGAATGGTTCTGGTGTTTTCATCGGGAATGTTCTAGAAGGTTCCGGAATGTCAAGACTCAGGAGGAAGGGTACATGAATGTGTTATATCAAGTTGATATGATTGCATCATGTACTAGGTGTCATCGCTGAACAAAATAGAGGGTTTATTCAAATCCTAGTTTGAAAAGTCAAACGCCAAGTTTGAAAGTCAAACGGCTAATTTTGGGAAGTGGAGAGGGAGGTGGAAGACTTGGGGAGGAGTTCCTCCCACCGATGCACCACCAAGCCGGGTTGGGAGGGACTCCTCCCTGGCCCCTCCACCTATATAAGGAGGGGGGCTCCTCCCAGACACACAAGATCCCCCGCCCAAACCCTAAGCCTTGCCACCATGCCGCCAGCCTAGAAACCCTAGCCGCCCAGCCCCTCCTTGGCGTGTCTAAACCCTAGATCGTCGAGGACTCTCTCATACTCCACCATACTCGCCGCTTAAGGCGAAGCCTGGGATCTCCCTCTACTTCCTACACGCCACAGTGCTCCGGAATCACGAGGAGAGTGCTACAACCTCCACTTTGGAACAAGAGAGAGGAAGGTCTTCGTCCGAACCGAACGCGTGTGACCAAGCTGGAGCGCTGCCAAACGCAGCTATTGGAAGGATCGTCTCTGCGATCTTGAGATCGGGAAGAGTACGACTACGTCACCCACGAGAGTCCGCTCTCGTTAAACACTTTGGAATCTTCGAGGGTGAGTTATTCCATCGACTCGTTGCTACAATCTAGTAGATAGATCTTGGCTTGTTTGTTTGTATGCGATAGAAATTTTTGTTTTCCATGCTACGAAACCCTACAAAGGGTATCGAGCCGTGTCTATATGTAGATCTGTTGCACCAGTAGAACATAATGTTCATTGTGGGCGTTGATGCTTTTATTGTCGATTGCTTGTGTACTTTGCATCTTTGGGATGTTGGGATGAAGCGCCCGCTAACCTTACATGACATCGCTCATGAGACTTGCTCCACGCTTGACATGCAACTTGTATTGCATAAGTGGCTTTATGGTGCCTGTTTCTCCTAGCATAGTTAAGATCCAATTTACAACGGTGATTAACAATACTAGTATCAATGTTGTGGTTCATGTTCGTAAGTTAGAACGACACTTATTGAAAGCCCCAAACCACGTAAAACATGCAAAGAAAGTAGAGGCGTCTAACTTTGTTTCTGAGGTGTGCAATGATGTGATATGGCCATGATTGTGATTATATTTGATGTATGCAATGTTCCTTATTGTAAGTTGGCAAGCGGCAGAGCCATATGGTTGTCTTTAATTTATGTTAAGACCGTGTCTAT
Organism: Avena longiglumis; assembly: GCA_030063025.1. Classification (NCBI taxonomy): domain Eukaryota; kingdom Viridiplantae; phylum Streptophyta; class Magnoliopsida; order Poales; family Poaceae; genus Avena; species Avena longiglumis. The sequence continues at coordinate 95,138,870 of CP125974.1, read as the reverse complement.
TCAAAGTAGTTGTAATAGTTGAAGCCGTGGGCGACAACCATGGAGAAGCGTCATTGACCTTGATGCAATGTCGGTGATGATGGAGATCATGTTCGTGCTTGAAGATGGAGATCGGAAGCACAAAGAAGAAAGGCCATATCATATCACATATTATGAATTGCATGTGATGTTAATCCTTTATGCATCTTGTATTGCTTAGTAGACGACGGTAGCATTATAAGATGATCCCTCATGCACATGAATTTCAAGTCATAAAGTGTTCACCCTTAGTTAGCACCGTTGCTAAAGCTTGTTGTTTCGAAGCACCACGTGATGATCGGGTGTGTTAGATTCCGCAAGTGTATACAACGTGAGAAAGCCAGATTTGCTCATGCGGAAACTAAGGTTTGATTTTGACGAGCCTAGCATTACAGACATGGTCTCGGAACACGGATCACCGAAAGGTAAAACATGAATCATATAGTAGATATGATGAACATGTCGATTGTTCGCCATTGAAACTATATCAACTCTCGTGATGATCGGTGTTGATGTGGTGGATTTGGTTCGTGTGATCACTAAAACAATGTGAGGGATATTGTTTTGAGTGGGAGTTCACCTAGATTAATTTTATTATTAATTTGAACTCAATTTGTCATAAACTTAGTCTAAACTATTGCAAATATGTTGTAGATCAATGGCAGCCCCTACCATCAATTTTAATGCATTCCTAGAGAAAGAAAAGTTGAAAAACAATGGAAGCAACTTCGCGGATTGGTTCCGCAATTTGAGGATTGTCCTCACAGCTGGTAATTTGACCTATGTGCTGGATGCACCGCTGGGTGACCCACTTGCAATGATGTCGCCGATGAAGTAAAGAATGTTTACCTCACTCACGACTCAAGACTCCACGATCGAGGTGCTATCTTGTATGGTTTAGAATCGAGCTTCGTAAAAGGTTTGAGAATTCGACCCATATGATATTGTCGAGGACCTCAAATTGATCTTTGAGACTCATGCGGCAATTGAAAGCTACGAGGCTTCAAAAGTTCTTTAACCGCAAGATGGAAGAGGGCAGCTCGTCAAGTGAGCATGTGCTTAAGATGTCTGGGCATGCAAACAAACTTCAAAGCTTGGGTATAGTGATTCCTAATGCTTTGGGGATTTACCGCGTCCTCCAATCACTACCACCAAGTTACAAGAACTTTGTGATGAACTACAACATGCAAAACATGAACAAGACGTTGTCAGAACTCTTTGCCATGTTGAAATCTGCAGAAGTGGAGATCAAGAAAGAGCACCAAGTGTTGTTGGTCAATAATACCACCAAATTCAAGAAAGGCAAGTCTAAGCAGAAGGGACACTTCAAGAAGGGTGGAAAGAAAGTTACCACGCCAACGAAGAAGACCAAGGCTGGACCTAAGCCTGATACTGAGTGCTTTTACTGCAAGGGAGAAGGTCACTGGAAGCGGAATTGCCCAAAGTACTTGGAGGATTTGAAAAACGGCAACATCAAGAAGAAAGGTATATCTGATATACATGTTATTGATGTGTATCTCACTAGTACTCGTAGTAGTGCCTGGGTATTTGATACTGGTTCGGTTGCTCATATTTGTAACTCAAACAAAAGTCTTTGCAGAATAAGCGGAAGCTAGCGAAGAACGAGGTGACGATGGCGTGGGAAGCGGATCAAAGGTTGATGTGATCGCGGTTGACACGCTACCCCTTCATCTACCATTGGGATTAGTTTTATACTTAAATAATTGTTATTTGGTGCCTGCGTTAAGCATGAACATTATATCGGGATCTTGTTTATTGCGAGATGGTTACTTGTTTAAGTCCGAGAATAATGGTTGTTCGATTTATATGAGTAATATGTTTTATGCACATGCACCTTTGATAGATGGTCTATTCTTATTGAATCTCGATAGTGGAAATACACATATTAATAACATTGAGGCTAAACGTTTGAAATCAAGCGATAACTCGACCTATATGTGGCACTGTCGTCTTGGTCACATTGGAGTGAAGCGTATGAAGAAACTCCATTCCGATGGACTTCTTGAATCACTTGATTTCGAATCACTTGAAAGATGCGAAGCATGTCTGATGGGTAAAATGACTAAGACTCCATTTTCTGGTATGATGGAGCGAGCTATGGACTTATTGGAAATCATACATACCGATGTGTGTGGTCCAATGAGTGTAGCATCGCGAGGTGGTTATCGTTATGTTCTTACCTTCATGGATGACTTGAGTAGATATGGGTATATCTATTTCATGAAACATAAGTCTGAAACTTTCGAGAAGTTTAAGGAATTTCAAAGTGAGGTAGAAAATCAACATAACAAGAAGATTAAATTTCTACGTTCTGATCGTGGAGGTGAATATCTAAGTTACGAGTTTGGCAAGCATTTGAAGACATGCAGAATACTTTCACAATTGACACCGCCGGGAACACCACAGCATAATGGTGTGTCCGAACGTCGTAATCGAACTCTCTTAGATATGGTTCGTTCTATGATGTCACTTATAGATTTACCGCTATCATTTTAGGGTTATGCATTAGAAACAGCCGCATTCACTTTAAATAGGGCACCATATAAATCCGTTGAAACGACACCGTATGAATTATGGTTTGGGAGGAAACCTAGATTGTCGTTCCTTAAAGTTTGGGGTTGCGAAGCCTATGTAAAGAAGTTACAGCCGGACAAGCTTGAGCCCAAAGCGGAAAAATGCGTCTTCATAGGATATCCGAAGGAAACTATTGGGTATACCTTCTATCATAGATCCGAAGGCAAAATATTCGTTGCCAAGAATGGATCCTTTCTAGAGAAGGAATTTCTCTCGAAAGAAGTGACTGGAAGGAAAGTAGAACTCGACGAGGTTGTCGAACCTTCTCTCGAAATTGCGAGTAGCGCAGCGCCGGAAGAAGTTCCTGTGGTGCCTGCACCAATAAGAGAGGAAGCTAATGATGATGATCATGAAACTTCGGTTTAGTTGCTACAGATCCTCGCAGGTCAACGAGAACTCGTACCACTCCAGATTGGTATGATCCCGTTATGAATGTCATGTTGGTGGACAACACCGATGACCCTGAGATATATGAGGAAGCGATGATGAGCCCAGATTCCAATAAATGGCAAGAAGCCATGAAATCCGAGATTGGATCCATGTACGAAAACCAAGTATGGACTTTGGTAGACTTACCGGATGGCCGGAAGGCTGTCGAGAATAAATGGATTTTCAAGAAGAAAACAGATGCTGATGGTAATGTTACTGTCTATAAAGCTCGACTTGTCGCAAAGGGGTTTCGACAAATTCAAGGAGTTGACTACGATGAGACTTTCTCAACAGTAGCGAAGCTAAAGTCTGTTAGGATTATGTTAGCAATCGCTGCATATTATGATTATGAGATATGGCAGATGGATGTCAAAACAACATTCCTCAATGGAGACATTGATGAAGAGTTGTATATGATGCAACCCAAAGGTTTTGTCGATCCTAAAGATGCTAACAAGGTATGCAAACTTCAACGGTCCATCTATGGATTGAAGTAAGCATCCCGAAGTTGGAATCAACGTTTTGATAAAGTAATCAAAAGTTTTGGTTTTGTACAAACTTATGGAGAAGCTTGTATTTACAACAAAGTGAGTGGGAGCTCTGTAGCATTCTTAATACTATATGTAGATGACATATTGTTGATTGGGAATGATGTAGACCTTCTTAATAGTGTCAAGGAATATTTGAATAATACTTTTTCAATGAAGGATCTTGGCGAAGCAGCTTACATATTAGGCATAAAGATTTATAGAGATAGATCGAGACGCCTAATATCATTGTCACAAAGTACATATTTGGACAAAGTTCTAAAGAGGTTTGGAATGGAAGATAGCAAGAAAGGGTTCTTGCCCATGTTGCCCAATACGATCTTGAGTAAAACTCAAAGTCCGACATCGGCAGAAGATAGAGAAAGGATGAGTAAGACTCCCTATGCCTCAGCCATAGGATCTCTAATGTATGCCATGCTATGTACTAGACCCGACATTGCATATGCTGTTAGTTTAACTAGCAAATATCAAAGTGATCCAGGAGTGGATCATTGACAATGATCAAAAACATCCTTAAGTACTTGAGAAGAACTAAGGATATGGTTCTTTCTTATGGAGGTGATGAAACTCGTTGTTAATGGTTACACCGATGCTAGTTGGAACACCGATCCGGATGATTCTAAATCACAACTGGATACGTATTTATTTTGAATGGTGCAGGATTAGCTGGAGGAGTGCAAAGCAAAGCGTTGTGGCGAGATCTTCAACTGAATCGGAATACATGGCTGCTCCGGAGGCTTCACAAGAAGCGATATGGATGAAAGAGTTCATTACAGAGCTGGGTGTGGTTCCTAGTGCGCTGGACCCAATGTCTATCTACTGTGATAACATGGGTGCCATAGACAATGCGCAAGAACCAAGGTCACACAAGAAGCTGAAGCACATCAAGCTGCATTTTCACGCTATTCAAGAACATGTCCAAGATGGGGACATAAAGATTTGCAAAGTAGATCTGAATGTGGCGGATCCGTTGACTAAACCTCTCCCTAGGCAAAACATGACCAGCACCAAACTGCCATGGGTGTTCGGTATATTACCATGTAATCTAGATTAGATGACTCTAGTGCAAGTGGGAGACAGTTGGAGATATGCCCTAGAGGCAATAATAAATGTAGTTATTATTATATCTTTGTGTTTATGATAAATGTTTACATTCATGCTATAATAGTATTAACAAGGAAACATTAATACTTGTGTGATTTGTAAACTTAAATTGAAGTCCCTAGTAAAGCCTCTATACATCACTAGCTTGTTGGTTAATAAATGATTATGGTTTCCCTATCATGAACATTGAGATGTTATTAACAACAAGATCATATCGTTAGGAGAATGATATGGTGGACATACTCCTATAGATAAGCGTAAAAGATCAAGTCATTTTAATAGTTCAATTGCTATATGCTTTCGATACATAGTAACCTAATTCCTTCGACCATGAGATCATGCATATCACCTTTACCGGATGGATGCTTTGATGACATCAAACACCACACCGAATCGGGTGGCTATAAAGGTGGCATTGAGTGTTCGGAAAGTATTGGTTGAGACACATGGATCAAGAGTGGGATTTGTCCATCCATATGACGGATAGATATACTCTGGGCCCTCTCAAAGGAAATGTCATCCAATTAGCTTGCAAGCATGTGACTGCTCACAAGGGATCACATATCATGGGAACGAGAAAAGAGTACTTATCGTAACGAGGTTGAACTAGGTATGCGAGATACCGACGATCATAACCTCGGATAAGTAAACTATCATGAGACAAAGGGAAATTGGTATCGTATGTAAGTGGTTCATTCGATCGCAAAGTAATCGAGAAATATGTGGGAGCCATATGAATTTCCAGATTCCTCTATTGGTTATTGTTCGAGAAGTGTCTCGATCATGTCCGCATAATTCACGAACCGTAGGGACACACTTAAGGATTGACGTTGTTTGAGTAGTTATGGAATGATGAGAAAGAGACCAATGTTGTTCGGTGTCTCGGATGGGATCGGGATATCACGAGGAGATCCGAATGGTCCGAGAATAAGATTCATATAAGGAAAGTCCTATTTCGGAGTTGGGAATGGTTCCGTGTTTTCATCGAATGTTGTAGAAGGTTCCGAATGTCCAAGACTCAGAGGGAAGGGTACATGAATGTGTTATATCAAGTTGATATGATTGCATCATGTACTAGGTGTCATCGCTGAACAAAATAGAGGGTTTATTCAAATCCTAGTTTGAAAAGTCAAACGCCAAGTTTGAAAGTCAAACGGCTAATTTTGGGAAGTGGAGAGGAGGTGAAGCGACTTGGGGAGGAGTTCCTCCACCGGCCACACCATCAAGCCGAGTTGGGAGGGACTCCTCCCTTGGCCCCCTCAAGTATATAAGGAGGCAGGGCTCTCCCAGACACACAAGATCCCGCCTCCAAACCCTAAGCCATGCCCGCCACTTGCCACGCCTTAGGGCAACCGCCACCGGGACTAGCAACCCTAGCCGCCGCCTAGCCCTCCTCGGCGTGTCTAAACCCTAGATCGCCGAGGACTCTCTCATACTCCACCATACTCGCTCCGGCTTAAAGCCTGCGAGATCTCCCTACTTCGGTACCACGCCAGTTGTCTTTGGGAATCGCGAGGAGAGTGATACAACCTCCATTTTCTTTGGAACAAGGAGAGGAAGGTCTTCATCGAGTACCGAACGGTGACCGATTGCGGAGCGCTACTTAACGCCTTGTGGAAGGATCGTCTACGCGATCTTGAGATCGGGAAGAGTACGACTACATCACCCACGAGAATCCGCTCTCGTTAAACACTTTGGAATATTCGAGGGTGAGTTATTCCATCGACTCATTGCTACAATCTAGTAGATAGATCTTGGATTGTTTGTTTGTATGCGATAGAAATTTTTTGTTTTCCATACTACGAAACCCTACAATCTCGAAGGCGGAAAGTTCAATGCCCCACTTTGTGACCCTTCCTGTAGCGTCGCTGTTATTGATAATGTCAGACAGTGGAGTATTGCTCACCGCTGTGATTGGGTGCTCCTGAAAGTAATGCCTCAGCTTCCGAGAAGCGAGGAATACTCCATAAGCTATCTTTCGGTAGTGCGGGTAACACTACTTGGACTCCGTCAAGACCTCGCTTACGTAGTAAACTGGTCGTTGAACTCCGTGCTCATAACCTGGTTCCTTCCGCTCTACCACGATGACGATGCTGATAACCCGGTTGGTTGCCGCCATGTAGATTAACAGGGGCTCACCAGGCTCGGGTGCTGCAAGGATGGGCGCTGAGGAAATAATATCCTTGAGTTGCTTCAGTGTTGCATATGCTTCGTCTGTCCACGTGAATTTGTCCGCCTTCTTCAGCAACTTGTACAGCGGCAAAGCCTTCTCTCCAAGTCGGCTGACGAACCGACTAACAGCTGCAACACAACCTGTTAGTCGTTGGATGTCCTTTAGGCATGTCGGACGGTTTATGTTTAAGATGGCCTTGATTTTCTCCGGGTTGACCTCGATTCCGTGCTGGGAAACGATGAAGCCCAACAATTTGCCGGCTGGAACCCCGAAGATGCACTTCTTAGGGTTGAGCATCATGTTGTATTTCCGGAGATTATCAAAGGTTTCTTTTAAGTTGGAGATTAAGTCATTTGATTTTTTAGACATCACCGCGATATCGTCCACATAGGCGTGAACGTTCCGACCAATTTGGTTGTGGAGGCAACGTTGCATTGTCCGTTGGTAGGTAGCACCTGCGTTCTTCAACCCAAAGGGCATCGTGACATAGCAAAACGTGCCGTATGGGGTAGTGAACGAAGTGGCCAATTGGTCCGACTTCCTCATCTTGATCTGGTGGTATCCTGAGTATGCATCGAGAAAACACAAAAGTTCTGAGCCAACCATCGAGTCAATGACTTGGTTAATGCGAGTCAAAGCAAACGGATCTTTGGGACATGCTTTGTTCAAGCCGGTGTAATCAACGCACATTCTTAATTCATTGGTTCCCTTTTTGGGGACAAGTACAGGATTGGCCACCCATCGGGTGTGAAGGACTTCTCGGATAAACCCAGCCTTAAGTAACCTAGCTATCTCTTTGCCAATGGTACGTCTCTTCTCATCTCCGAAGCGTCGTAGAGGTTGTTTCACTGGTTTACATTTTGGATCTATGTTTAGGCTATGCTCGTCAAGTTCCCTAGGTACACCTTTCATGTCGGCAGGTTGCCAGGCAAAGATGTCCCTATTATCACGGAGGAACTCGACGAGTGCACTTTCCTATTCGGGATCCAGGTTCGTCCCAATGGCGAAGGTCTTGGAGGCATCGCCTACCACAAGTTCCACCGGCTTGGTTTCGATGGCGGCCTTGAACGCAGGAGCGGAGTCGGAGATCTGCTTCTTCGACGCGGGCATCTCTGAGTCATTGACCTTGCTCTAGATCTCTTTGAATTCTTCGCTGTAGAGGACAGCTTATGCAATGGCTGATTCATTTATCTCGCAGTCCCTTGCCTTGGTAAAGCTTCCGGATATGGTGATGATGTCGTTTGGTTCGGGTATCTTGAGTTTGTTGTAGACGAAGCATGGCTTGGCCATGAACGTGTGGAATATGTCGCGGCCGAATATGACGTGGTACACGCTCTTGAAGGGGACCACCTCAAAGGTCATGCGCTCTTGGCGGTAATTATTAACATCGCCAAAGGCTACCTGAAGTGTAATGCACCCAAGGGACCGAGCCTCCCGACCAGGAACTACGTCGTGGAAAACGGTGTTGGTCCACCTTAGGTTTTCCTCCGTCAAGTTCATCTTCTGCAGTGTATCTAGGTACATGATGTTGATGCTGCTTCCACTACCCACCATGCACTTGGTGAACTCCACGCCGTCGATCAATGGGTTGATGACCATGGCGTACTGGTTCTCCGTGGGCACAAGGTCTGGGTGGTCCGTCCTGTCCCAAGTTATTGGAATCTCGACCAGCAGTATCGGGAACCGGGGAGAGTGGCCATCAGGATCCTTAGAGAGGTCTTTTGTTGTCGGACGGTGGGGGTGCCAAGGAAAGTGTGGTAGACTGGGGCCTTCTTTGCGAAGGGGTTCTTGCCCTTGTCGTCGCTCATGGCGGCATGCTTGGGGTCAACGTCCTCGTCCATGTCACTGGAATCCTTGGACTCCTCCTCCTTATTCTTCCCCTTGCCCTTGCCTCGCGGTCTGTTCTTCCGACTTTGCTTGTAACCGGACTCCGGGTCTTCCTTGAGGTCGTTGACGAACTTGCAGTGTCGATTGGTATGGGTGGCATTGCCGTTGGCGTCGAGGTGTACGAGGCACGGCATATCACGGTATTCCTCGTAAGTTTGGGGAACGCGGAGCGGCGCCGAGGTGGTTTCACTTCCTTCCTTGCGCTGACCCCTTCCTCGCCACGTTGTCCTTCTCTCCTCGCAAAAGTCATAGCAACCATGTCGGTAGATTGCTTTTCTTCTAGAGCAGTTTTCCGCTTTGTACCGTTGTTCCTCCGAGCTTGGTTGAACGGCCGTTCTTAAAGAGCCACGAGCATCGCCGCTTGAAATGCGAACTCACTAGCTAACTGAATCGTCTGATTCAAGTCGAGCTGATGATTGTCCTGCAAGCGCTTCAGCTTATGTTGGAGCAATGTGCCCCTTTCCAACCCATCGATGAAGGCGGCCATGGCGGTCTGAGTGTGCACTCTTGCGCAGGAATTCTTCATATCTAGCCAGCGGGAGAGGTAGGCGCGAGATGTCTCATCTTTTTATTGCACGCATCAGAGATCGCCATGCAGTGTGGACGCTTATGTACCTCAAAGTTCTTGGTGAATGCTTCTTGCATATCTAGACAGTTGTAGATAGATTTCTCCGGCAAGTCGGCGATCAATTGACGGGCCGTGCCCGCCAACATTAACGGGAGGTACTTGATGATGATGTTGGGGTTGCCTCCGGCAATCTCCACCGCGTTGCCATAGTCCTGCAACCATGTGGCTGGCTTGGCAGTGCCGTCATAGGGCTTGATGGTCTTGTCAATCCGGAAACCTTTGGGGTAAATTGCGGACCGTATTGCAGGTACAAAGCAACGTGGTCCTAGGTATGGTCCTTCCCGGGCCTCGTGGATCTTATCGATCCGCGAACGTGCATCGTACGGCTCCGGGTTCTTCTTGTTGTCAACAGGGGATGGGCTACGCGAACGACGCGGGCCTCTTCCGCCATGGTGACTGCTTAGCAGCGACGGAGGCGGAGGTGGCGGTGGGTTAGCCTTCTTGATGTTACCCTCCTGCGACGCCCCACGCCTGTAGCGGTTGCTTGTCGGACATGGAAGGTCGTGGTGTGACCTGCTCTTGTGTCCTTGGTGGCGCTCTTCATCATGACAGGTCTGTGCCGCGTTGTCGCGGATGACGATGCCGCACTGATTTGGTGGGGGCATATCCGTACGATGGTGAGCCTTGTAATCTTCCTGACGCCGGGGGGATCGGCGTGGTGGCGATGGACGACGAGGTCGGGCTTTTTCTCCGTGGTCGGAGGATATGGGGATATCATCCTTCCTGTTGCACGCATCCCTCCGTGTTCGTTCTGATGAACCCGTCCGTGACCCGACATCCTGAGGAGATCTGTCCCTTGGCGGTTTGTACTGGCTAGATCGGCAGAGTGCTGGGTCAGACTCAATCCTCTAAGAGGTGGCCTTTTCCTGCTGCTTTACCGCCTTGGCCACTAGGTCATAGACATGTTCTCGCCTCAGCGATCTATCCTCCGAAGGGTCTTGGCGACCAGCGAGGTTAAGGAGTGGGGTGGGCATCACCGCTTGCCTTCCTAGGTTGCGCCTGCACAGTGATCGTTGATGACGCGAGCCGGAGCTTTCTTAGCCTTTCTCATCGTAGCAGTCTTGTACTCGGCCTCCATTGCTTTAGCTTTCTATGGACTTCTGCATTGACGGATCTCGATCTAGTTTAGCTTCTTGCTCGCGATGGCTTGCGCCTCCTCCAAAGTCTTGGCGCTTTGGCGTCGAGTCATGTTCGGATATGAGCAACGGTTAGTGGCTCGACGAGGAGATTGTACATCACTCTATCACCGGAGTGACATGGGCTGCCGACGTGGATGCCGGAGGCGGCAAGTTTGTGGTGTTGTTGTTGCTCGGGCCTGCGAAGTTCTGCGGTTGCCTTTGGGTTAGGCGGAGGAGGCATGACCTTTGCGCGATCATCGTCAACAGCAATAAGTGGCCCCTTCCCCTTTTCCAGCGCCGTAGGCGGAGCTTGTTGGAGATATGCCCTAGAGGCAATAATAAATGTAGTTATTATTATATCTTTGTGTTTATGATAAATGTTTACATTCATGCTATAACAGTATTAACAAGGAAACATTAATACTTGTGTGATTTGTAAACTAAATTAGAGTCCCTAGTAAAGCCTCTTTATAATACTAGCTTGTTGGTTAATAAATGATTGTGGTTTCCCTATCATGAACATTGAGATGTTATTAACAACAAGATCATATCGTTAGGAGAATGGTATGATGGACATACTCCTATAGATAAGCGTAGCATAAAGATCAAGTCATTTTAATAGTTCAATTGCTATATGCTTTCTGATACATAGTAACCTAATTCCTTCGACCATGAGAACATGCATATCACCATCACCGGAAGGATGCTTTGATGACATCAAACACCACACCTTAACTGGGTGGCTATAAAGGTGGCATTGAGTGTTCGGAAAGTATTGGTTGAGACACATGGATCAAGAGTGGGATTTGTCCATCCATATGGCGACGATAGATATACTCTGGGCCCTCTCGGTGGAATGTCATCCAATTGGCTTGCAAGCATGTGACTGGCTCACAATGGATCACATATCACGGGAACGAGAAAAGAGTACTTATCAGTAACGAGGTTGAACTAGGTTTGCAGAGATACCGACGATCAAAACCTCAGATAAGTAAACTATCGTGAGACAAAGGGAAATTGGTAGCGTATGTAAGTGGTTCATTCAATCGCAAAGTAATCGTTGAAATATGTGGGAGCCATATGAATTTCCAGATTCCTCTATTGGTTATTGATTCGGAGAAGTGTCTCGATCATGTCTGCATAATTCACGAACCGTAGGGAGACACACTTAAGGATTTGATGTTGTTGAGTAGTTATGGAATGATGAGTAAGAGACCGAATGTTGTTCGGAGTCTCGGATAGGATCCGTGATATCATGAGGAGATCCGGAATGGTACGGAGAATAAGATTCATATAAGGAAAGTCCTGTTTCGGGGTTGGAGAATGGCTCTGGTGTTTTCATCGGGAATGTTCTAGAAGGTTCCTAAGGTCCGACTCGGAGGAAGGGTACATGAATGTGTCATAACAAGTTGGAATGGTTGCATCATGTACTAGGTGTCATCGCTGAGCAAAATAAAGGGATAAATCAAATCCTAGTTTGAAAAGTCAAATGCCAATTTGAAAAGTCAAACGGCAAGTTTGCTTGGTGGAGGGAGAGTAGGAAACTTACTTGGGGAGGAGTTCCTCTCCCTCCACCGCCAGCCTTGGAGGCCGAGTTGGGGGAGGACTCCCTCCCCTTGGCCGCACCCTCCCACCTATAAAAGGAGGGGCAGGGATGCCCCTCTAAACCTACACCTTGCCCTACTAAACCCTAACCCTAGCCTCCGGCCACCAAGTTGCCGCCGCCGCCCTAGGGTTTCTCCCAAGCCGCCGAGTTGGGGCTTCTACTTGCCCTAGCCGCCGGCCTAGCCCTCTCTCCTTGGTGTGTCTAAACCCTATATCACCGAGGCCTCTCTCATAGTCCACCATACTCGCTCCGGCTTAAGGCGAAGCCCTGCGAGATCTTCCCTCTACTTCCGGTACCACGCCGTCTTTCCGGAATCGCGAGAGTGCTACAACCTTCGCTTCTTTGGAACAAGGAGAGGAAGGTCTTCATCGAGTACGAACGCAGACCGATCATGGAAGCATTTAACGCAGCGCTGGAAGGATCGTCTACACGATCTTGAGATCGGCAAGAGTACGACTACATCACCCACGAGAATCCGCTCCCATTAAACACTTTGGAATATTCGAGGGTGAGTTATTCTATCGACTCGTTGCTACAATCTAGTAGATAGATCTTGGCTTGTTTGTTTGTATGCGGTAGAAATTTTTTGTTTTCCATGCTACGAACCCCTACGTAGCTTGCCCGAGTTTATCCTCATCCATCGCCGTCCCGATGGTGACGAACACCCCTCGAGACGTGACGGTGTTGTTAGCTTGCTCGTCGCGCGAGTACTCCTCCTCCATCTCCTGCATAGCGGAGTCTAGCTCTTCTGGACTGAAGTCTATTTCCTCTGAATCTGCACTAAAATCGGCATAAAGCGCGTCAATGACAGAGTCGGAGGGTGCTAGGACTTCCTAGATGACGGGCGGTGGAGGTGCATGCCTCGGCGATGACCGGAGGTGGTGGTGCCATTCTGACGATGGCGGCCAAGGAGGTGGTGGCGGTGGCTGAATCGGAGGCTCACAATGAGCGCAAGCGCCCGGCCGCCGCTGCCCGAATAGTTGTTGACGGTGTTCACCATGCCTTCAAAGGTAAGGCATCCTGACGCCTGCTGCCGTCTTAGAGAATGTCGGAGAAGTGTGCCATGGTCCAGTCCTTCCACAAAGTGATAGATAGCATCATCATTGGGGTAGTTGGCTAGATCGGCTCGTATGCGGAGCCACCTGGCCAGGTAGTCGCGGGGTTTTTCACCCTCTCTCTAAACGCATCGCGCTAGATCGAAGATGGTAACCACGCCGACGAACATGGATCTCTGCTGTCCAGGCGCACGGACGAAGCCGGCGGATTTGCAGTGATCTTCCACCTTTATATCCTGCACAGGGGCGGTTTGGGTGGGTCTTAAATTTTTCCGATCTTTGCCGGCAAGCTCCGAAGAGAGATCCGACATCGATCCTTCCGCGAACGTATCCTGCCCGTAGGCGGTCCGTGCGGGCCTTGATGCTTTTTGATCTTTGTCGGAAAACTCCGAAGAGAGATCCGACATCGATCCTTCCGCAAACGTATCCAGCCCGTAGGCAGTCCGTGCGGGTCTTGAATTTTTCTGATCTTTGCCGGCAAGCTCCGAAGGGAGATCCGACATCGATCCTTCCGTGAACGTATCCTGCCCATAGGCGGTCCGTGCGGGCCTTGATGCTTTCTGATCTTTGTCGTTGAAAGAACATTTCTTAATCCCTAGTGTTTTGTGTGTTAGATAACAATACCAAGGATCTTTTAATGTGTGTTGAAGTGTTGCAGCTCAGAACACTGCCTTTGGGGGCGGATAATACGGCCCCACCAGGGGCGGATAATCCGCCCCTCCCTCTGCCCAAGCAAGCGCAAGCCCCAGAAGGGGGGCGGAATTTTGGCCGGACTGCCCCTCAAGGGGGCGGATAATCCACCCCTCCTGCTCATCGCCAAGGCGCAAGCCCCGGAGAGGGGGCAGAGTTTCGGCCGGACTTTCCGGCCTCGCCGGATAATCCGCCCCTCAGGGGGGCCGGATTATCCGCCCCCCAAGATTTTCACCAAGCTTCACCAAGGCGCAAGCCCCAGAGAGGGGGCGGAGTTTCCCCCGGAGAATCCGCCCTTGGGGCGGAATTTTCCCAGGGGGCGGATAATCCGCCCCAAGTGGGGGATAATCCGCCCAAAGTTGGGCAACGGCGATCCGGGAGGGGGTATTTAAGCCAACAATCCCCCTCCTGTCAGAACTCTTGATTCATCTCGAAAAGGAACAGATCAGATCTCAAAACTTCATACAAGAGTGCTCCACCTAGATCCACCCAAAGGCCCCATCCCTTGGGGAATCGAAGGAGGAGAACTCGATCTTCATCATCAGCAATCAAGCGCTTCATCTCCTCTCCATTAATTTGGAGAACCTCCGATCTAGTATTCCTTGCAAAGATCTAGATCCTCGTTTTTGTTTATATTGATAAACCTTGTTTTTGTGACAGCTTGTTGTCATCCCGGGAGCCCCAATTCGGTTGGGTGTGTGCCCGATAGTGTTGTAAAGGCACCGGTTCCGCCTCAAGGGATCCAATAGTGGAGAAGGTGGATCAGGCCTCTCGTGGCGAGATCCATCGGAGAATAGGGTGAGGCCTATTGTGGCGTGGTGGTCTTAGAACCGCCCACCCCTCCAACGCAGATGTACTTCCCTTAACAAGGAAGGAACTGCGGTAAAACAAATCCCTGTGTCTCCGCGTGCTCCACTACGGTTTCCTCGCTCCTCCTTTACGTGCTTAGTAGTTAGGGTTTCATATAGGGAAATTCTCGTAGTTGCATATCTAGAGAATTTACTTTGTGTCAAGCCTGAAATTGAAAAAGTATTAAAAATTGGTTAGCACCTATTCACCCCCCCCCTCTAGGTGCCCATACGATTCATTTCAATTGGTATCAGAGCCTCGACTCTTATTTCGGGCTTAACCGCCTAAGAGAAGTATGGGTTCCAAGGGATATGGGAGTGATGCTCCGGAGGTAGTCACCATGAACGATCTCAAGACGTTGGAAACAACCTTGGTGAGTTCAATGGAGGCTAAGATGGAAGAGATGCGTCAATTGATAATGCGTCTCTCCACATCCGCAAAGATCACCTCCATCTAACTCGAGGATACCACTCAATCCAAGGAAACGGGTAAAACTGTTTCCAAAGATAACGAAGTGGTAGGTGATGATACTAGTAAGAGCTCCTCCTCGAAAAAGGATAGCGGTAAGGATGGATACAATGAGGTTTCTCATGTGTATTCCCCTGATCCGCCTATTCCTCACCCACAAATACATAATAGGGGTGATCCACCCAAACTATCAGCTTCTACTTTCTCTCAATGGCAATTTTTGATGAAATCTCATGTGTGCAGTTCCTCCATAGAGTTGTGGAAGATCATCGAAAATGGTCTTCACATTGGAAATCCTAACAATATCACAAGGAGAGAAGTGGTCGATAGCTAACTCAATGCTACAGCTCTACACATGATACAGCTTGGTGTGGGTGATAAAGACATGCCACACATTCAGCATCTTAGCACAACTAAAGAAGCTTTGGATGCCCTTACCGAGCTCTTCATCGGAAATGAAAGTATGAGAAGGAATAGATATGATGCCTTGAGCAATGAAGCTGAAGGATTTTATATGCTAGATGGAGAAGACCACGAGGACATGTATAGGAGGCTCAAGGCAATAGCTACAACCTTCGTAAACCACTAGGCTCATGTTAATGATGCTTGGATCAAGCGCAAGTATGTCGATGCTCTTATTCCATTTGAGCCTGATTTGAAAAGTCTCCAAGGTAGGCATAATTATCACCTCATGTCATCCAATGAGGTAATGCAAGAAATGGCCGCATTCAAAGTGGCTGCCAAGAATGTCAAGATGCTCGCTCGAGCTATGGGGATGCAAAAGGGGTCAACATGGCTTTGAAGACTAGTGTGATTGATCATGATGAATATGCTAGAAGGCCTGGATCGTCCCGAAGATATAAAAAGGATCCATGGACAATACTTGGCTCTTTATGCAAGAAACTTTTGGAAAGATCCAGCCAAGGCTAAAGCTGAACTAGATCGCAAAAGTGGAGCCTATGGAAGAAAAGAAAATGGTCCCAAGCTGAGAACTTGCTTTAATTGTGGTGACCGGCTGCACTTCGTAGCTGAGTGTCCATATCAAAGTAGAGAGGATAATGGAGGAAGACTCATTTTCAAGGACAAATCAAAGGCTCCACGTCAGAAACAGTTTGTAAAGAAAAATGCTCCTTTCAAGAAGCAACCAAAGATTGTTCTAGTAGCTCAAGAAGAATATTCATCG
Organism: Avena longiglumis; assembly: GCA_030063025.1. Classification (NCBI taxonomy): domain Eukaryota; kingdom Viridiplantae; phylum Streptophyta; class Magnoliopsida; order Poales; family Poaceae; genus Avena; species Avena longiglumis. The sequence goes on along the minus strand of CP125974.1, from coordinate 95,122,519 downwards.
GGGAGTGAAGATGAGGACGAGGACGATAGCTCTCAAGAGGTGGCTGCTATAGCCACCACATCTACATCAACATCACTCTTCGACTCTCCAAACGAAAACATCATTAACAAGAATCCTACTTGTCTCATGGCAAGAAGCTCCGAGGTAACTCCTTCTAACTCTTCCTTTCCCAAGACTATGATAGACATGGATGATCCTGTTAGTCTTAAGGTTAAAGAAGAGATTATTGCCTTGGATTATTTCTATACTAACTTACAAGGTGAGCACAAAGTTCGTTTTGAGGCTCTTATGGATCAGTTGGCCCAAAACGAAGCACTCCTCGAAGAAAAGGGCGGAATTGAAAGGGAGGATGCAATGGAAATTGCATCCCTAAAAAATGCTCTTGAAGAAGAAGAAGCTCGGGTCTCTCTTGAAGAGAGGCTTGAGTCTATGGAAGAGTCACATGAAGAAATTGTGACTAAACTCGTTAAGGAACGTGACAATGCGGTCACCAAGGCAAAGAAGTTAAAGAAGGAAAGGATTGACTTTGGGGCTGCTCATGATAGACTCTCCGAGGAATTGGAGAAACTTGACAATGCTCACAAGGCGTTGAAAAACGAGTTCTCTATCCTCAATGAGTCACATGATCAGCTTCAAAGTCGATTGGCCGAATATGATACTCCTAGCTCGTCCAACTCAACATATAGTAACAAGAAAAATGCTAATGTGGAAAAAGGAGTGAACAAGGACATCATTACAAAGGAAAAAGGTGTGCTTGATGAAGTCCTTGACAAGCAAAGGTCAAATCATGGTAAAGAGGGACTTGGGTATGTCACCAAGTCCAAGAAGAAGAAAACCAAGAAGAACAAGACCAAGAATGTGCAATTAAAGACAAGCATCTTTGAGAAGGTTGTCACAAAAGACAATACTAATGATATTGGTTTTGCAGGGTCTCACAATCCGAATTATGAACTCTTTTGTGATGATTATGGCGATGTTTATGCTTATTATGTTGGTCCTTTTGATGAATATATTGCTTGGTCTATTTGGGTCCCAAAGACCCTTGTTACTAACATGAAAGGACCTATTGAAAATGGGTACCTAAAACCAAGAAGTAATTTTCTTGCGGGCTATGCTTCCGTGGGTCAAAATGGGTGCCGGATAGTGGTTGCACTAGTCATATGACCTAAGCAAGGAGATCATCACGAGATGCGTCCAAATCTTGATAATATCAGTCTCCTATGGTGATAAGTCTAAATCTCGTGTATTGGGTCTTGGCAGGTTGTGGTTGCCCGATATCTCTCTCTCGTGGACGTCATGCTTGTTGAGACCCTTGGCTACAATCTTCTTTCTGTTCGTGCCCTTGGCAAGATGGGTTTTTTGTTTTTATCGATGATGATTTGGTGGTACTCTTATGGAGCAAGTCTCTAAAGGTCGCTTTCGTTGGATACGTCGAAAATGACCTGTATGTGGTGGACTTCTCGGGGAAAACCACTTGGTCCGATGTGTCTATTTGGAAAGGCCGACGTAATGGCTGTGGCATCGCCGTTTAGCCCATGTCAACATGAGAACTTTGCAAAGTCTCCAAAGGGTGGCCACATTCTTGGACTAAAAGACAATGTCTCTTTGCCAAAGACCGTGTTTGCGAGGCTGTGTTGAAGGAAAATGCATGATTCTCCCACAAGAGGAAGACTATTGTGTCATCGAAGAGGATCTTGGAATTACTCCATGTGGATTTATTTGGACCTCCTTCTCATGCAAGTCTTGGTGGAAGAAATATTGCTTGGTCATCGCCGATGATTACTCAAGATATACATGGGTATATTTCTTCAAGCTGAAAAGTGAGACTCAACAAACTGTCATCGACTTTGCCAATGAAGTTCAACGTCAACACAATGTTCCCATCTTGGCAATTAGAAGTGACAACGTATTTAATTCAAGAACTACACTTTAAACGAGTTTCTTAGCGAAGAGGGATTAGACACCAATATTCCGCGTACACCCCTCAACAAAATGGTGTAGCCGAGAGGAAGAACCGGACTTTGATGGATATGGTAAGATCTATGCTAGCTGAATTTAAGTCTCCTTATAATTTTGGGTGAAGCCATATCAACCGCTTGTCACTCATCAAACCGGCTTTACCTTCTAAGATCTTGGACAAGACCCCATATGAAATACTTACAAACAAACCCAACATCTCATACTTGGGGTTTTCGGTGTAAGTGTTTCTTTCTTATTAAAGGTGTCCGTTTGTCAAAATTTGAATCCAAGGCTTTAGAAGGTATTTTTGTTGGTTACGATGCGAATCCCACACTTATAGAGTCTACAACAAGCTCACCGGGATTGTTGTAGAATCTTGTAGTGTGGAGTTCGATGAAAATAACGGCTCCTTTGTAGGGCAAGTTGATGTTTGTGATGCGATGTTGAAATACCCCAAGATGCCATAAGAAGAATGGGCGGGATTTTCCGCCCCATTGAGGAACCCTTGTGGTGGATCGGGAAGGACAATGCTCCACTCAAGTGGAGCCCTCTCCACAAGATCAACAAGCTCCTACTATTGAGAAAACTCTGCACCAACACCGCAACTCTTGAAGATCATCAGTCTCTGGACAAGATGGTAGTCCCAGGCGGATTATCCGCCTCCAAGGGGCGGACAATCCGCCTGCACTCCAACTCGTCCTGGGGATCCGGAGAAATCAACATCTCGAAGCTCCGGGCCGGATTCTCACCCCGTGGCGGATTATCCGCCATGGCTCTCAACTCGAGGCTTTCTCGGGAAGATGGTTCTGCATTTCATCTCCAGGCGGATAGTCCGGCCCCTTCAAGGGGCGGATTATCCGGGCCTGAAGAAAATGTTCAGCAACAATCTTCTGGCAGTACTGGTGACCAAGATCAAGGGCAATGCAGTAATCAAGACAAGGATACAACAATTGAATCCACTCCTTCAAGAAACAATAAGGATATTGAGGCTCGTCGCAAGGCTCGTGCGGATCGCAACCTTGAACTAAGAGGTCACACTCTTGACAAGGTAGTTGGTGATCTACGACGAAGGGTATCCACTCGAAGTGAGCTTGCTAGCTTCTGTGATCATCAAGCTCACATTTCCATGGTTGAACCAAAGAAGGTTTTTGATGCTCTTGAAGACCCCGATTGGGTTGTTGCAATGCATGAAGAATTAAACAACTTCGAACGCAACAAAGTTTGGAAGCTCGTAGAAAAGCCAAAGGATTGCCGCAATGTTATCGGCACAAAGTGGATCTTCAAGAACAAACAGGATGAAAATGGCATTGTTGTGAGGAATAAAGCACGACTCGTGGCTCAAGGATTCTCTCAAGTAAAAGGAATTGATTTTGGCGAGACCTACGCTCCTGTAGCTCGCCTTGAGTCTATCCGTATCCTTCTTGCATATGCAGCCCATCATAATTTTAAGTTACAACAAATGGATGTTAAGAGCTTTCCTTAATGGTCCTCTACATGAGTTAGTATACGCCAAGCCCCGGGTTTGAGGACCCCAAATTTCGAACCATGTCTACAAACTCGATAAGGCGCCTATGGCCTTAAACAAGCCCCACGTATGTGGTATGAGCACCTTAAAGAGCTTTTGCTAGACCGTGGATTCAAGTTGGGCAAATCGATCCCACTCTTTTACTAAGAAGGTCAATGGGGAGCTTTTGTATGCCAACTTTATGTAGATGACATTATTTTTGGCTCTACTAACCAAGCTTTTAACGATGAATTTTCAAAGCTTATGACTGACAGGTTTGAGATGTCCATGATGGGTGAGCTAAGGTTTTTTCTCGGATTTGAAATAAAACAACTTAGAGAGGGAACCTTTATTAATCAAGCTAAGTACATCCAAGACATGCTCAAAGGTTCAAGATGACGGATCTCAATGGCGTTGCTACCCCAATGCAAACAAAGTGTCATCTTGAGCTCGGTCCCAAGGGTAAAGATGTGGATCAAAGGTATACCGATCCAAGATCGGCTCTCCTTTACCTTTGCGCATCTAGGCCCGATATAGTGTTAAGTGTAGGAGTGTGCAAGGTACCAAGCCGCTCCTAAACAAAGCCACTTAGTGGCGGTCAGCGAATCTTCCGATATTTGGTTCATTCCCCAAATTTTGGGTTATGGTATCCCAAGGGTTCAAGTTTCTCTACGTGGTTACACCGATCAGATTGGTGGTGACAAAGATGATAGGAAATCAACCTCTGGTGCATGCCAATTCTTGGGCAGGTCTCTAGTGTGTTGGTCATCAAAGAAATAGAATTGTATTTCACTCTCAACCGCCGAAGCTGAATATGTTGTTGCTGCAAGTGCTTGTACTCAATTGTTATGGATGAGGCAAACTTTAAAGGAATATGGTGTCAATTGTGACAAAGTGCCTCTTTTATGCGACAATGAAAGTGCTATCAAAATTGCTTACAATCATGTGCAGCATACAAGAACAAAACATATAGAGATTCGCAACCACTTTATTCGGTATCATGTTGCTCGTGGAGATATTGCTTTGTCCTTTGTGAGCACGAAGAACCAACTTGCTGATATTTTCACGAAGCCCCTCGATGAAGCAAGATTTTGTTATTTGCGGAATGAGCTAAATATCATAGATTCAAGGAGCTTGGCTTGACTATTCTTGCACACTCACTTGCTCTTATTCATGTATTTGGTTTAGATGCGCATAGACATAGGGGAGTGTGGTCCTAATTGATTGGGCCAACCTCCCCCATAATGCCGAAAGCAAGTAAAATCATTTCCCTTAATATCATTTTGTGATATGTGGGTCATCGATGAGCATTGGTTTTGAACTCAAGATACATCTTCGCGGTGTCATGCCATGCGCTCCAACATGGTGGCTTCGGCCACCGCCCTCTTCCTCGAGAAGAGTTGGTTTTTCATGGGTCTCGTTGGATTTTCTTGCATATCTCATGTTCTTATGGAAAACACACTCAAATTTGGCTTTTGATTGAGTTGATTCTTGCAAATTTAGGTGTGAATTCTGGGTGTCCAGGGGCGTTAGCATCGCTCTTCTTCCTTTTTGGCGTTTCGATGCCAAAGGGGGAGAAGTAGTTCTATTAGGTCTCGTGGATTTGCAAGGGTCGGGCACAAGCTCTTCGGTTTTAGTCGTTTTTATTTGCTTGCTTGTGCCTTTTCTAGCGTGAACTTGTTTGCTATTTGTGGTTGTTTGTGTAAGACTATGTCGTACTCCACAGTTTGGTACTATGGTTGGTATTCATGGATTTCTGGATTTATCTATCATGGACCCCATGGAAGTCTGGAATTATGGAGCATATTTGATGACATTTGGATTCATGGGATTATCTATGTATGCCTTGGCTATATATTCCGGTGGTATGACTTTCTTTCACCAAACCTTAAAGTAGTGTTCTACCTAGTGTGTGTATTTGTATTCAAATGCAAATCTTAAATATGCACACATCTAGGATGTGGCATCCCGCAAAAACCACTACTAGAAAATCGCGTTGTTTTTGTGCATTGCATCGTCATGACCGCATGCTCATGTCATCATGCCACATTGCATTTGAGCATCGTCATCATCTTGCATTTGCTTGCATAAAACTATTTGCAGATAAACCTAGTTTTGTTTTCTAAAACGCCCCATCTTCATTCAAACACGCAAACCCCGGGTCTCCGGATTATTTTATTTGTCTGCTATCGGTTTGCAAACGGTGCATTTAAAACAAATAAAATATTAAATTATTTTAGTGGGGCAGTCGAACGGGTCGATTCGACCCGAACGACCACCCCAGGAATTAAATCGGTCCACCCCTAAATTCCTAAACCTACCCAAACTAATCTACCCAACCCCTCTCCACCTCACCCCGACCACTCCCCTCGTGACACCTCACCTCTCTCCCTCCCCCCCCCAATCCGCTGCTGCCACCTCATCCTCACCTCCTCTCAACCCCCCACCCCCACTCTCTCTCAACCCACCAGCGCACACACCCTGGCCACACACCCACCGCCACACCCGATCCCCACCAACCCCGGCCCCACCCCCTGTCCACCCCTGCCGCCCCCTGTTCCTCTTCCCCCACCAGCCGCGCAGCCTCGCTCCCCACCCGACGCAGTGCCGCCCCTCCCTCCCTCTTCCCGTCTGCCCTCTCTCCCAGCCCAGCGTCGCCTGCCCTCCTCCGACCTCCGCCCCCACCTCCTTCTCCCTTCCCATCTTCTTCCTCCTCCTCCCCGCCTGGCTCTCCCCGCTCGCCCCACCTGTCCCTCCCCTCTCCCCGCGAGCTCCTCCTTCCCCCGTCTGCTCCTCCCTTCCCCAAGCGCCGCCGCCCTCTCCTCCCTCGTCCTCGCCGCCGCCCGCCTCGACCTCCTTGACGCTTCCGCCCGGCCGCCTCACCTGGCCTGGCCGACTCCGCTGGGCCGGCCAGGTTCCCAGTGCCGCCGCCTGAGCCCTCCCGTGCTCGGCTTCCATGAGCCAGCCCGCCTCCCTCTCGCCGCTCGGAGCTCCTCCGGCCACCGAGACGCTGCCTCGCCCTCTCCTCGTCGTCGAGCCCGCCCCGCTGCCTCCTTCGCCGCCTCGCCGCCAGCGCCAGCCCAAATCCAGCCGACTCGCCCCGCACTGGCACGTCGCGCGCCATGGCCGCCACCAGTCGTCCGAGCCATGCCCGCCTCCTGGCTGCGCCGCCACCGCCGACCTCCCCGCTGGCGTCCCGAGCGCGCGGCTACCTCTCGCGTGCCTCGCCGCCACAACCGCCCAAGACCGAGCCCTCCGCCCGCCACCGTGCCGCCTGTCGCCAACCATCAAGGTCCCGATGTCGACCTTGTGCCTCTCTGCAGTGTACGCTATGTGCTAGTGTGTTCATGGGGCTCAAGGGCGATTGTTTATCTGTTGATCCGTGAAAGTTTCGTAACAAGATGTGTTAAGAGCTCGCTAACAAGACCGGCTTGATGCCGAGGATATCGAAGGTTGTACATGGAGCCACTCAAGGCCACCAACATCCAAACCGAGATCTTCGACATGGACCCTCAAGATCTTCTTCCCGAAACCAAGACCCGTTCGAGTCGATTATCGAGCCCGACCGTGGAACCCGAAACCTCCCAAGATCTCTGTGCGGAACAACAAGGCCGTTGGAGTGGAATCGAGATCTACCGCCGACGCCAAGTACTCCTTCACGAACCCCGGATCGTACAAGTTCGCCATCGACCTCGAACGCCTGCGGAACAACAAGACCGCCACACGGACGCGAACCCAAGACCACAGGCCCCAACCGAAACCGATCAAGCGCCAAGACCTCCGGGGAACCGACTACCGGCCGAACCGCACCCGAACTCAAGCACGACAAGATCTACCCCGCATCCGAGAACGCCTCCGCGAGACTGAACCCCTCCGGAACCCCCAAGATCTTCCGAACCCTGAGACCGACCCCGAACCCCGGAACCCCAAGTTCGTCGAGACCCTAAATGTGTGACCTCTTATCCGAGAACCCTATTTTATAATATAATGATAACTTGTTGCATATTGAATTGCCATACTCGCATGCATATCATGGGTTTGGGGGCCTTATGCCGATTCACCTTATAATTAAATATGGGGCCCATATGCGGGCAAATCTAGTCTCATATTGGCTTCATTTAAATTTGTGTAGAGAACCCGGTGCTATCTTCTGCCATGTTAAAACAACATATAAATTGCGGGGTAGTTAAATAACTTGAACCGTTTAATTAATTGACGGGACCCCGGTTCCGCTTAATATGACCTAATTGCATCGCACCTTGCCATGCCATGCATCATACATGCATCATGCCCGATCTTTTGCCGTAGTATTAAATATTGCATCCGGTGCTTCTTCTAGTGTTTTGCTTCTTCGCGGATTGGGCCGTTGAGTTGATGCGAGTGACGACCCGATCTTCGGTTGAATCTTCGGCAATGCTTTTCAGGCGAGCATCTCCCCCTTTCTACCTATCTTACTTTTATAGTATTTATTCCCTCCTATTGATCTATTGCTATACGTATTTGCGATGCTCTAGTTTCCGCACCGTGATATCCGCAGCCTTATATTGCCTTGGACACATCCTATTACATTGTTTGGTAGATAGTTGGACTTGCGTCGTAGTCGCTTGCTCAAGGCATTGCGTGTTGTCAAGTGCCACAGTTGTTGGAGTAATGCCGCATGTGTGTTGTTGGAGATGATCATGGCTTTACTTATCGTTCACTTTAATTTCTAATAACTAAAATTGAAGTAAGCAGAGGCATCGTGGGTGATAGATAATATTTGGTTTCGAACGCCCACTTGTGTCCCGTGGGACCCGAGTACTTGATACTGTTCCTTGATTTATCGCGCTATCCACATCCGGAGGTATATGGGACCCCCCGAGCGAGCTTGATTCAGTCTTATTTCTTGGGGCCAAACTAGTTTGAGGTTTTATTTACTATCCTGTACTTATGCCATGCTCTTTATTTATTTACGATTGTGCGACGGAGCACCTGTCTTGTTTAGGATCGGGACACGTTTTGGCTGTGTCGACAAGCCCAGCTTTGGGTTCCCGATCGCTCTGCCGTCCACCCAAACCTTGAGTCCGTCTCGGAGCTAGCTTACCGTTGGGTAAGACTCAAGGGTGGCCCTGAAATATTTCTGAATCCTGTGATTGCTTTGTCGTGAAGGCCTCGTTGGGTTTTGATTTGGTTTTTCCGAGGTTGATCGAGCGTGTGTTGCTATTGGTGCACCCCGGCCGGGTAAAACTTTCTGAAAGCCGTGTCCGCGGTTATGGACAAATTGGAGCACAGTATCTCGACCATAGACAAGCCTAACTAAAGTTTATCTCTATAAATTTGACTTTATAATGACTAGTAATCAGCTTCACTACAACGGAATGGCTAAATAATACTGCCCACAATTGCTTGTTCGGGTTGTCGCTTGCGACCATTGTACCTGACTAGTAAGTATTGCAACTACAACGGAATGGCTAAATAAAAGTACCAATAACTGCTGGGTTTTGGGTTATCTCATGCTATCTGTATCTGATTAGTAATCGTTGCAACTACAACGGAAAGGTTAATTAAAAGTGCCCACTGCTTATTTTATCAGGATGACTATCTATACTTGACTAGTAATTGCTGCAACGATAACTGAATAAATAAAACTGCCAACGGTGTGAGTTCCTCGGTTGACTTCCTTGTTTGGTCTCGAGGGGGAAACACCAGGATGGGTTTGTTTGGTGGTCGCATCAGGTTGGTTCCGATTAGGTCCTTCTTACCCCTCTCTGATTGCCGCCAGTTGTATCGAGTCTCTATAGGTTGTTTAGTGCATGCTGCCGCTGCCGCTTTAGTCCACCATACCTATGTAGGCAAGGACCGCCAAATTCTAGCCTCGCCGTGTAATCGGCCTCGACGCTCCTTTTTCCTTTGCCCTTTGTCGGCACCCTTTTGTTTAAAGGTTTTGAGATCGACGTTAGCAAGCTTACCCTTCCGGCTTGGCGGGCAGTTATGGACACCGATGGTTATTCTTCGTGGCTCTTAGCCCCATTTGCATCTTGTCCGTAGTCGGACGTATCGCTTTACGGTGATTTGGATCTTTGTATCGTGATATTCTTGACTCATGGAGTCGTGTTGTGTATATATCTGCTCGTGGGTCCCATCGAGGACTGTTGTGTAATGTTATTACCGTTTTCCACCACGAAAGTGCTGGTGGGCACCTTTGAATCGTTTCTATGCGGTTTTTGGGGTTTCGCTAAAACTTGCATAGGGTCGATTCTCGAGGGTGTTACATAGGGGCGTCTTTCATTATCTAAGGTGGCACTTGCCGTTTCATCAAATTTAGTATTGTCATCTAACACCAAAAGGGGAGATTGAAAGAACATTTCTTAATCCCTAGTGTTTTGTGTGTTAGATAACAATACCAAGGATCTTTAATGTGTGTTGAAGTGTTGCGGCTCACTACGCCTTTGGGGGCGGATAATCCGCCCCACCGAGGCGGATAATCCGCCTCCTCTGCCCCAAGCAAGCCCTAGAAGGCGGAATTTTGGCCGGGCGCCTCGGGGCGGATAATCCGCCCCACTGCATCGCCAAGCGCAAGCCCCAGAGGGTGGAGTTTGGCGGACTTTCGGCCTCGCGGATAATCCGCCTCGGGGCGGATTATCCGCCCCAAGATTTTCACCAAGCTTCACCAAGGCGCAAGCCCCAGAGGCGGAGTTTCCCGAGAATGCCCTTGGGCGGAATTTTCCCGAGGCGGATAATCCGCCCCAAGTGAAGGATAATCCGCCCCAAAGTTGGGCAACAACGGCCAGATCCGGGAGGGTATTTAAGCCAACAATCCCTCTGCCGTAACTCTTGATTCATCTCGAAAGGAAAGATCAGATCTCAAAACTTCATACAAGAGTGCTCCACCTAGATCCACCCAAAGGCCCCATCCCTTGGGGAATCAAGGAGGAGAACTCGATCTTCATCATCGACAATCAAGCGCTTCTCCTCTCCATTCATTTGGAGAACCTCCGATCTAGTATTTCTTGCAAAGATCTAGATCCTCGTTTTGTTTATATTGATAAACCTTGTTTTTGTGATAGCTTGTTGTCATCCCGGAGCCCCAATTCGGTTGTGGGTGTGTGTGTGCCCCGATAGTGTTGTAAAGGCACGGTTCCGCCTCGAAGGGATCCAATAGTGGAGAAGGTGGATCAGCCTCTGTGGCGAGATCCATCGGAGAATAGGGTGAGGCCTATTGTGGCGTGGTGGTCTTAGAACCGCCCACCCCTCCAACGCAGATGTACTTCCCTTAACAAGGAAGGAACTGCGGTAAAACAAATCCCTGTGTCTCCGCGTGCTCCACTACGGTTTCCTCGCTCCTCCTTTACGTGCTTAGTAGTTAGGGTTTCATATAGGGAAATTCTCGTAGTTGCATATCTAGAGAATTTACTTTGTGTCAAGCCTAAAATTGTAACAGTATTAAAAATTGGTTAGCACCTATTCACCCCCCCCTCTAGGTGCCCATACGATTCATTTCAGTCGTCAAACTTCGAACAGAGATCCGACATGGATCCTTTCGTGAACGTATCCAGCCCGTAGGCGGTCCGTGCGGGTCTTGAATTTTTCCGATCTTTGCCGGCAAGCTCCGAAGAGAGATCCGACATCGATCCTTCCGCGAACGTATCCTGCCCGTAGGCGGTCCATGCGAGCCTTGATGCTCCTCCGATTCCTAAGGAACTAGTGCCCGAGTCGGTTTCGCCGATGAAGAGGTGGATGTCTCCGATAGGAACGATCGAACACCGTGTAGGGTTTGTTTTCGCCGGGATCCAGAATTCGTCAGGAGGGACGATCGGAACGTTGCCGGAGAAGAGAACACGGCCGATGGCTATAGTTTCGCCGATTCCCGCGAAGATCTTGGTCCTCGCCCGCTGAAGAGCCTGAAGCGCCTCTTGCCCCACGGTGGGCGCCAACTGTCGTGGTATTGCCGACGAGTACGCCATGGAGGGGTCCTCACAGTGCGTGTTTAGAGACGTGGGGTAAGGCGGGCGGTTGACGGGTACGAGGTAACATAGCTTACCCAGGTTCAGATCCCACGACGGTGGCGGAATCCTACTCCTGCTATAAATCACTATAAGGGCAATACGCCGAGTTACAAAGATAGGTTTGTTGTGCGAGGTTGCCTGAAGTTATCTATTGTTGTTGTGCCCTAAAGGCTCCCATAGGCCCGACTTATATATTCGCCAGGTCCTAGGGTTATAAGGAAAAGTCCTAGCCGGACAGGTTACAGAGTCCTGCACCGTCTATCACTAGTCTTGTGTATCTTGCACTCCAAGGCTCCGGGTACGCTGGTGACTCCACCGTAGACTTCCTTTATCCAGCATGGGCCTCCCTTCTGGATCCACCTAACTGGGGCCCAGCAGTCCATAGGCCATGCTACCGACTATGGGCCACACGGGTTAGTCGGATAAGAGACATGCTATTAGGATACCCATATAGCATGTCCCCAACAGCCATGTTGTTTATCTAAGGAGAGAACCTCTAGTGAACTATGGACCCTGGTCCAATCTTTACCATTGATACATCTTCCACTATTACTTGTTTACTTGCAGCAAACCATTACCTTCCACACCATACGTTTAATCCTTTGTTACAGCAAACCGGTGAGCTTGACAACCTCACTGATTCGTTGGGACAGAGTCTTGAGTTTGTGTTGTGCGGGTCTCCACGTTGCTTCCAACACATGTGTGACGTTTCCTTCCTCCTTCTGGTTCAATAACCTCGGTTTCTACTGAAGGAAATTTTGCTGTGTACTCTTCATACCTTGCTCTTGGGGTTTCCAACGAAGCACTCTTCCTCCCTATTGAGTGTAGCATCAAGTAATTTCTGGCGCCGTTGCCGGGGAGGCTAAGGACGTCTTCACTAGGGGAGTCCTTCACTTCCTTTCTCTTTACTTTGTTTTTAGTTTGCTTTGTTTCTTTTGCTTGCTTTTGTTTAACTCTTTCCAAAAAAACCCAAAAAATTAGTCTAGCTTGGTTTTCTTTCTTTATTCAAAAACACACAAAAAAATAGTTCCTACTCTGGTTGATGGTCTGTTATTGCCTTGCTTGGTCATGCTTTCTATCAATGGATGGTTTCTTTGAAACCAGTTCTTATTGGCAAGGTGGGTTCACGGAAGAACAAAGGTATTATTATAAGGGACACCGTTTGTCACAAAAAGGAAAACACTTATGGGAACAAATTGATAAGTTGAATACTATTGCTAGAGACGTGTGCTCTACTTATAATGTTACTTATTGCTTTGGTAAGTCTTGTTGCTGTAGGAGGTATAAACACCTTCCTTTTCAATGTGAGTATAATGATGATGTTACCATATCTTCTTATGTTAAAGGAAATTATGACTTTTATGATGTGGAACAAATTGAGGAATTTATTGCTTTCAAGGGTGCATTTTAACTTGCTAGTTTGCTTGAAAATACTGATGATGCACCTTATGAATGTGAGGTTTATGAGATACTTAAATTTTTCTTTGATAATTACAAGGAAGACAATGGCTATATTCTTGAATATTTTAATAAGTGTTTTCCACAAATGGAAGAGACTAATGCCTTGCAGGAGCCTATGGAAGAAGAAATTGCTGAAACTAAAAACTCATTAGATGAAAAAGAGGAGGAGAGTGATGGTCAAGAGGAGGAAGAATGGATCTACCCATGTATACCTTCTAATGAGAGTAACTCTTCACCTCTTATATTATTTGATTGTCCCCCATGCTTACCAAAGGAGGATGAATGTTATGTTCCCGTGGATCCTTTTGAAATATCTACTTTGGGTAAAACCTGTGAAGGTTTTAATCCCACTATTTTTGAGCTTGATAGAAATTATGTGTTTGTAGATCATGAAAAGCATGCTTTATGTGATAGCTATATTGTTGATTTTATTCATGATGCTACTGAAAAATATTATGAGAGAGGAAAATTTGGTTGTAGAAGTTTTGATGGTATTGAAACACCTCTCTTTGTGCTGAGAGTTTTGAAATTACTCTTGTCTTATATTCCTATGCATGTTACTTTGTTCTTCATAAATTTATTTGTGTACAAGATTCCTATATAGGAAGAGGGTTAGACTAAAATGTGTTTTGAATTTGCTTCTTGATTCTCTCTTTTATTTCAACTCATATTTCTTATGTGAGCATCTTCTCAAGCTATTGTGCCTAACTTAAAGGCGTTAAAGAAAAGTACTTGTTGGGAGATAACCCAAGAGTTTCCTTGAGTCTTAGAAGTTATTACTTCTGTAATGACATCTTCTTATCCTTTTTGTTTGCTTTTTTGTGTCAATAATAACCTCTAATAAGAGGGAAGTAAGATTTGGGGAGTTGCTGTCCCGAAACAGATTTCTTTCCTCCACCAAAAAAATTCGTGAGGAGGCTCTGTAACTCGGATTGAGCTCTTTTTACGAATAAATCCCCCAGTATGTTGTATAACTTTCGTTAGTTCAACATTTTTTGATTTGAGCAACAGAAGATGTTCGAAAAAATTAGTTTCTACCTGCTGGTCTGTTTTGACAGATTTCTGCCATTATTTGCATTTGCTTCTTATTGATTCCTTTTTGAGCTCTCTTCAGGTAAATTGAGTTTCTTTGAAGGAGTTACTTCAGTAGCTTGTGTTTTTAGTAAAAATCCTTGTTGTTCCAAAGCTTTTCCAGTGGTCTAATATCTTTTGAATAAGCTAATGTTGCTAATGAAGATTGTGTGAAGTTTTGTATGAAGGAAAAAAATTCAGGTGTAGAGAGAGAATGATGCAATGAGATAAAGAATGGATAAAAGATCAAGCTTGGGGATGCCACCATGGTGTCACCCCAAGAAATATCCAAGAGGTACAAGCGTCAAAGCTTGGGGATGCCCAAGGCATCCCCTTCTTCATCAATAAAAAGCTCAGGTCTGTCTAGACACTTCACTTTTATTGTTTCATGTGCAGTTGTGTTGATCTTGGAGTGTCTTGGTTTTCGTTTGCTTTGCTTAGTTTGTTTAGTTTGCTTTAGTAGTTTGGACCCTCGTTCTCGCTGTGTTGTTTTGCAAATAAGTTTGCTTGGTGTTTTGAAAGGAGTAGTAAGTTCTTGCTTGAAGTGCAAGAGGAGCTTGCATTGACCGTGACTTAGACTTTAGCATGACATGATAGGTGTTGTTTTAGCATTATGCTTAGTAATTATTGCTGTAGCATGTCTTGTTCCAAACAATTGGGATTGCTTAGTGTGCCTTGAAAAAATTATGCGTTGTTTTAGCATGCAAAAGCATAGTATTGTGGTATTCCCCTTTGATGTTTTGCTTGGGTTGAATTGGCACATGATTACACCATGTTATGACTATGACAAGTCGTCATTAGCCTCTATGATCATTTAGTCCTTGACTTGTAGTACCACTCTTTGCTTTGATTAGTTTTCTTTGTTGCATTGCATAATTTTGGCCATTATTGCTCTCTTAGTTGGTTCCTCCCAATCTTTTGCTAGCCTCCACTTGTATGAGTAAGTTATACTCATGCTTCCAACTCCCAAGAAACCAAGTTATTCCAAAGTGTCCACTATAAACTCCTATGCATGGTGTGTTACACCATTCCAAGGATATTCTTGTTTTCAACTATCTTCCAATTAAAAACTATTTTGTTATGTGAAAACTTAGTGATTAAAGCCCTCATGAACTTGAGGACACATTTTATTCTTTGCCCCTAATAAACTTGAACCATTGAGGCAACTTTGTTGTATATGATTGCACTTATAAGTTGGGATTAGCAGAACCGTGCTGTCACGGGGAACATTTTCAACATTGCACTTGAACTTTTTGTACTCCGTTGATATCATTCTCTTTTGTCTATGGATGTTACCGGTGTGAAATGAAGTGGGAACGTGTAAGTCCATGGAGTTTGTATTCCGTGTTAGAGAAACGCCTGGGCCGCTAGCCTAAGCCATGCCTAATCATGGTGGAAACTTGCAGCATCACCATAGTGACATCTATGAAGCATTCTTCTTATAAAAAAGAGAGACACATTGAGAAAAGAGGAAAGAGATAAAAAAACACCATATTCCCATGGTACATAAGAAGAATTGCTAAGATGCTCATTGTGTGGCTGCCTTGTCATTTTGGTTATGGGAAATCTCATGTACCATGTGCAAGGGGTACCCCGTTGGCGGTTCTCAATGATATGCAAATACTTACAGTGACAAGAACTTGCCTAGGCCCTAAGTTAAGTATCCATGAGGTGTAGCCCTCATAGTCAAGGGACTTGAGATTGCCAACTTATACTTTGTCAAGCATATACTCCAGCTTTGCCACTTTAACCTTAACCACTTCAAGATGCTTATGATAGGGGCAATGAGGGCTAGAAGCTAATAAGTACCATAATTTTTGGAAGCTCTTTTTGAAACTTGTAATCCCTGCTTCCTTTACAAAAAGGCCTTTCTTCCATAATTATTGAGTCTCCACCTTCTACCTTTAGGAACCATTAAGAGAGCATAATTGTCATTCTGTGTGCAGTTTTCCAAAGCTTACTAATTGATGCATATTGTGTTATTACTTGATCATGTGCTATTTGTTTCTAGTCACACTTGTGAACTTTGCAGGTGTCCTATTCATTATATTGCTACTCTATGAGGGACAAGATGATTGCCACTATGCTATGTTTTCTGCATGTGAAACAAACAAAACATTTTTCAATGCATATTATTCATGATCTTTGTTTGCAGCTTGCCATGTTGCATGCATAATTACTATGTCCTATTGTTAGAACTCCATCTTTCATGCACATGTTTAGAGTTCTTTGATCCCAGATTTCAATGTTTGCAAATGGTTGGATCTTTATTGTGAGGGTGCATGTCACCTCAAAAATTATTCTTTTATCACTTACCTACTCGAGGACGAGAAGGAGTTAAGCTTAGGGATGTTGATATGTTGTAAATGTATCTATAATTTTTGATGCCCCATGCTTGTTTAGTATCTACTTTGCTTTGCTTATCCATACTTTGAGGTGTTTTTTACATGTTTTCTGGTACTAACCTATTAAAAAGTTGCAACAATGTCAGATGCCTGTTTTCTGCTGTTTTTGGTTCAAAAAAGTTAGTAAAGAAATATTCTCGGAATTGGACGGGACGAAGGACAAAGTCAATAACTTTCCATGGGGAACAAGAATTCCAGAGGAGAGCCCGAGGGGCCGGCCAGAGGGGCCAGACCCCCCTAGGCGTGGGTGGGCCCTATCCCGCGCCTAGCTAGTGTTGGAGATATGCCCAAGAGGCAATAATAAAGTGGTTATTATCATATCTTCATACTTATGATAAATGTTTACATACCATGCTATAGTTGTATTAACAGGAAACATTAATACTTGTGTGATTTGTAAACATAAAAGAGTCCCTAGTAAAGCCTCTTGTTAAACTAGCTTGTTGGTTAATATATGATCATGGTTTCCTGATCATGAACATAGACATGTTATTAACAACAGGGTCATATCATTAGGAGAATGATGTGATGGACATACTCCTATAGTTAAGCGTAGCATAAAGATCAAGTCATTTAATATAGTTCATTTCCTATAAGCTTTCTGATACATAGTAACCTAATTCCTTCGACCATAAGATCATGCTTATCACCATCACCGGAAGGATGCTTTGATGACATTAAACACCACACCATAACTGGGTGGCTATAAATATGGCATTGAGTGTTCGGAAAGTATGGGTTGATACACATGGATCAAGAGTGGGATTTGTCCATCCATATGACGGATAGATATACTCTGGGCCCTCTCGGTGGAATGTCATCCAATTAGCTTGCAAGCATGTGACTGGCTCACAAGGGATCACATACCACGGGAACGAGAAAAGAGTACTTATCGATTGAGGTTGAACTAGGTATGCGAGATACCACGATCAAAACCTCGGATAAGTAAACTATCGTGAGACAAAGGGAAATTGGTATCGTATGTAAGTGGTTCATTCGATCATAAAGTAATCGTAGAAATATGTAGAGCCATATGAATTTCCAGATTCCTCTATTGGTTATTGTTCGAGAAGTGTCTCGATCATGTCGCATAATTCACGAACCGTAGGAGACACACTTAAGGATTCGATGTTGTTGAGTAGTTATGGAATGATAAGTAAGAGACCGAATGTTGTTGTTGAGTCTCGGATGGGATCCGAGATAACGAGGAGATCCGGAATGGTCCGGAGAATAAGATTCATATAAGGAAAGTCCTGCTTTGAGTTGGGAATGGTTCGTGTTTTCATCGGGAATGTTCTAGAAGGTTCCGGAATGTCCGCACTCGGAGGAAGGGTACATGAATGTGTTATATCAAGTTGGTATGATTGCATCATGTACTAAGTGTCATCGCTGAACAAAAAATAGGGTTTAATCAAATCCTTGTTTGAAAAGTCAAACGCCAATTTGAAAATCAAACGGCTATTTTGGGAAGTGGAGAGGAGGTGGAAATCGAGTTGGGAGAGTCCTCCTCCACCGCCGCCCACTTGGGATCCGAGTTGGGAGGATTCCCTCCCTTGGCGCCTCCCTCCTATAAGGAGGCGGGGCTCCCTCCTAGCACACAAGATTGCCCCTCTAAACCTAACCTAGCCGGCACCATAGCCCGCCTAGGGTTTCTCCCTAGCCGACTTGGGCACCTCCAAACCCTAGCACGACACTAGCACTCCTCCTTGGTGTGTCTAAACCCTAGAACACCGAGGCTCTCTCATAGTCCACCATACTCGCTTCGGCTTAAAGGCGAAGCCCTGCGAGATCTCCCCTCTACTTCCGGTACCACGCCGTCAGTCTTCGAATCGCGAGGAGAGTGCTACAACCTCCGCTGTCTGCTGGAACAAGGGAGAGGAAGGTCTTCATCGAGTACCGAATGTGTGACCGACTGCGGAAGCGCTTCCGGAACGCAGCGCCGGAAGGATCGTCTGCGCGATCTTGAGATCGGAAGTGTACGACTACATCACCCACGAGAATCCGCTCTCGTTGACCGCTTTGGAATCTTCGAGGGTGATTTCCTCTATCGACTCGTTTCTACAATCTAGTAGATAGATCTTGGCTTGTTTGTTTGTACGCGGTAGAATTTTTTTGTTTTCCATGCTACGAACCCCTACAGTGGTATCAGAGCCGTGTCTATATGTAGATCTGTTGCACGAGTAGAACACAATGGTCATTGTGGGCGTTGATGCTTTTGTTGTTGATTGCTTCTTGTGTACTTTGCATCTTGCGGGATGGTGGGATGAAGCGGCCCGGGCTAACCTTACATGACATTGTTCATGAGACTTGCTCCACGCTTGACATGCAACTTGTATTGCATAAGTGGCTTCTTGGTGCCTGTTTCTCCCAACATAGTTAAGATTCAATTTACAACAACGGGTGATTGACAATACTAGTATCAATGTTGTGGTTCTTGTTCGTAAGTTAGAATGACACTTATTGAAAGCCCCAAACCACGTAAAACATGCAAAGAAAATTAGGCGTCTAACTTTGTTTCTGGGTGTGATGTGATGTGATATGGCCATGATTGTGATTATATTTGATGTATGCAATGTTCCTTATTGTAAGTTGGCAACGGCGGGAGCCATATGGTTGTCTTTAAATTCTGTTAAGACCGCGTGTCTATTCAAAGTAGTTGTAATAGTTGATGCTGGTGGAATACAACCATGAAGCGGCCATTGACCTTGACACCACACGGTGATGATGGAGATCATGTTCGTGCTTGAAGATGGAGATCGGAAGCACAAGAAGAAAACCATATCATATCACATATTATGAATTGCATGTGATGTTAATCCTTTATGCATCTTGTATTGCTTAGTTCTGACGGTGGCATTATAAGATGATCCATAACGCACACAATTTAAAGTTTTAAAGTGTTCATACTTAGTAAGCACCGTTGCTAAAGCTCGTTGTTTCGAAGCACCACGTGATTATCGGGTGTGTTAGATTCTGCAAGTGTATACAACGTGAGCAAGCAGATTTGCTCATGCGGAAGCTAAGGTTTGATCTTGACGAGCCTACCGTATGCAGACATGGTCTCGAACACGGATCACGAAAGGTAAAGCATGAGTCATATAGTAGATATGCTGAACATGTTGATTGTTCGCCATTGAAGCTACATCAACTCTCGTGATGATCGGTTTTGATGTGGTGGATTTGGTTCGTGTGATCACTAAAACAATGTGAGGGATATTGTTTTGAGTGGGAGTTCAACGGCAATATGATTAAAAGTTGAACACTATTTATCATAAATTAAATCAAAGTGAATTTTGCATAATTGTTGTAGTCATTGGCATCCGTTTACCACCTTGCGCTTAGTTATAATTGAGATGATAGAACTATAGAATTCTGGTTAGTTACTTTACGAACTGGTATCGTATTGTTTTGAAGTGTTAATCTAAAGTTTAAAAGTCATATTGAAAACTTTCAGTAAGTTCCGGTTACTCCATGAAGTTTAATAATTGGTATTAAAACAAGAGTGACAATTCCAAGTGTTAGTGTATGAGTATCATGTTTGTTTCCATGATTCTTGATATTCAAATAATTGTCTTAATATCAAGGTTATCTAGGATCTAAAAGATTTGTTTCAGAAACCATGATGTGTGGAAGATATTGTGATATGTGAAACGAAGTTTTGGTTGCAACATGACAGAGTATAATATGGCAAAAGTCATGTTCTCATATTTGATGAGAATTTGCAAAAGGTTGGAGACACTAGTTGTCCTAATCCACCAAAAGGTTTTGGAGAGCAACATTATACTCGCGATTCATCTTTATAAGCTAAAAGTAGCTTGATCATGAATAATTCCATGATAAGGGTGAATATTCGATGTAGGTAAATTATTTCCCACACCAAGAGATTACTAAAGAAAGGAATTTGAAAGAACACCAAACATTTGATGATGGTGATCTACTTCAAAGTGCAAGTCCAAAGACATTGGTATTTAATTATACACGCTTCGGACTATGTGTCATATGTATGACTCCACTATTGATATTGATAGATTCTTTCAAACAGAAAATAAATACTGAAAGAGAATCTCATAAATATATGGCAGAAAATAAAAGACTAGAATTGTTCAGTTTAATTATATAGATGATATACATGTTATGGATATATTCTTTGCTTATTAAACAATGTGGTTCTTAAGTATTTGATACTGAATTTGTTGGTGTGAATCGTCATACGAAACAACACAATTCATGAACTACAATGGCCTAAGTAACTAGCAAAATAATATGTGATGATGGTCATCGAGAACAAATAAAGGGTTATTGTGTTGCTCGTTAAACATCAAAGCTTGCCTTCAAGATTTGGTTTATCAGTTATTATGAGAACAAAAGGGTTGTTCAAATAATTGCAGCAATCCATAAAAGATGGATGGTTCACAAATCTCGTTGGAGAAATCACATCCATAAAACTAGTGCTAAATATGTCGAAAGACAAATTGATTGAAATATCACTTAGGAAGTGACATCATCGTTTAAATTATATTGGAAAGAAAACATGAAGAAACTCCATGTGGATGGAATTTTGGATTCTTTTGATTTTTGATCACATGACGCTTGTGAAACTTTCCTAGAGATAATTAAAACTTCGTTCATAGGCCAAAAAGGAACGAATGACTAGATTATTGGAACTTGTACATATTGTTGTACGAAGTCCATTATGTGTAGACAAGAGCGATGGATTTCAACTTCATATGCTTTCTCCGAAAATTTGAGTGAATATATGAATATTTACTTAATAAGGATGAAGTATGAAACATTTGAAAAGTTCAAAGACTTTCAAGATGAAGTGCAAGATCATTGTAACAAGAATATAAATAGTTTATGATAAGATCATAAAGGAAGATATTTGAGTTACAAGTTTAACATAATACCTAAGATTTAAGGAATCGTTCCGTGGATTTACATTTTTTCCGAAACACCATAAGAGTATGGAGCGTTCGAGATATGTAATTAAACCTTGTTTGACATGGTAAGATCGAAGGTGTAATTCATAAAACTATCATTATATTTTAAAGATTAAAAGCTTTTAGTGACTACCGTTTTTCCACTGAAAAGAGCTCCATCATAATCCGTTGAAATGACACCATATAAATTTATGGTTTGGATAAAGCCCAAGTTGTCCTTTCTTAAACATTGGTATGCTACGCATAAGAAAGATGTTTGCAACCAAAGTCGGATGAACCTGTCTTTGTATGTTATTTCGAATAATTATTAAGTATTCCTCCATAACGCCAAAGACAAAAAGTGTTTGTCGCTTAGAACGTCAAGTTTCTTTGAGAAGGAATTTTTTCGTGAAAAGTTAAGTGGGAGGACAATAGAACTTTGATAAGATTAAAAGAACCTTAGCTATATGTGCAAAGTTGCACAGCGCCGAAAAAGTGTTCGAGGCGAATAATGCTCATGGCTCACGTGCCTCAAAGGTTGTGGTCACGGAGATCTAAGTTCCTATTGAAACAAGTAGGTCGGGTAAACAATCAAATACCAAGATTTGAGGGTTGAATCATGATTTGAGAATAATGAACGGACTACATGCAAAGAAGCGATGATGGGCCCTGACTCCGTAAAATGGCTTGAAGCCATAAAATCCGTGATAGTTCCATACACGAGAAATCAAGCTTTGAACTTGAAGGACCATCGAGAAAGGTGTAAGACCTTACAGTTGTGTTTGGATCTATAAAGAAATAGACATGGATGTTTCGCATCTATGAAATAGTCGACATGTTGGGAAAGAGTTCACAACAATGTTCAAAGGTTGACTATGACAAGATTTGATCTTTCATAGCGATATTTAGTCTAGACGGATTAATGTAGCAACCACTACATATAAATTTGTTATGTGGTATTTGAATAAACAAAACAAGTTCTTCTAATAGAATTGTTACCTAGGACATGTGCGTAACACGGTCCATAGGGTTTTGTTAATTCAAAGGATGCTAAAAGCATATGCAAACTTCAATGGTTGAAGTGAGTATCGCGGAGTTGGAATCTTCAATATGATGAAACTGTTAAAAGAGTTTAATTTCATCAGAGACGATGAAGATGCTTGCATTTGCAAGAAAGTAAGTGGGAGCGCTAAGACATGTTTCTAATACATTATGTGGAAGACATATTGTTGATTGGAAATGATGTATCTTTTATTAACACATATTAAGGATTTCATCCCGATGAAAGACTTAGGCAAAACCCAAATATTTGGCATCAATAGACGCTAATATGGTTGTGCCGAAAGTACATAGATGATGTATTGAATGAGTTCAATATAGAAACTACAAGAAAGGTTCTTGTCACACAGAAAGGATTGAATGAGTTCAATATTGATGATATATTCAAGTGTATTGACACTGGGTAAGTGAAACAAAGATTCAATTATATATTGATACTTGATGTATGAAATCACAAAGAGTATTTATATCAATCATACTGTGATATGTACAAATCCAGATATGTCCTATACTCTAAATGTTATGAGCATATACCAGAATGATTCATAAGTTGATCATTGGACAATAGTAAGGATATTCTTATGATATTTTGGAAGAACTAAGAGTATATTATTTGTAGAAGTGACAAATAGATGGTTAGTTCATTGCAAAAGTACTACATTGATACTAGTTTTGTCACAAAGTACAAATTAAGTTTATCTCAATCTAAACTAAGGGTGGAACAATAAAATGGAAAGTAAGTTCCATAATGGATTTGGATGAGTTCCAAAGTTAAGACATTGTGACAGATACTACAACAAAAGGCTAAGTATATGAACTACTATAATAGTAGCTAAAGAGGGCATTTGTGTCAAGTAGTTTGTTATCAAACTAGGTGTAGTTCACAGCGGGATAATACTATGAAGATATATTGTACCACAATATTATCAACATGTTTTAACCCCAAAGAACTAAAGGTCTCACCAAAGGACCAAAATTGTACAAAGCCATCTCATTAGAGAATGAGTGATGCGTAGAGACGCAAAGACATGCAATTCACGGACCTGGAAGTGTCAGATCCGGAGATCAGTTGACCACTAGAAATCGTGTACATACAACACCGGAAAGCCATAGGTGTTGAATACACAAAGGTTTTAAACTAGATTATTGACTCTAGTGCAAGTGGGAGACTGTTGGAGATATGCCCAAGAGGCAATAATAAAGTGGTTATTATCATATCTTCATACTTATGATAAATGTTTACATACCATGCTATAATTGTATTAATAGGAAACATTAATACTTGTGTGATTTGTAAACATAAAAGAGTCCCTAGTAAAGCCTCTTGTTAAACTAGCTTGTTGGTTAATATATGATCATGGTTTCCTGATCATGAACATAGAGATGTTATTAACAACAGGGTCATATCATTAGGAGAATGATGTGATGGACATACTCCTATAGTTAAGCGTAGCATAAAGATCAAGTCATTTAATATAGTTCATTTCCTATAAGCTTTCTGATACATAGTAACCTAATTCCTTCGACCATAAGATCATGCTTATCACCATCACCGGAAGGATGCTTTGATGACATCAAACACCACACCGTAACTGGGTGGCTATAAAGATGGCATTGAGTGTTCGGAAAGTATGGGTTGAGACACATGGATCAAGAGTGGGATTTGTCCATCCATATGACAGATAGATATACTCTGGGCCCTCTCGGTGGAATGTCATCCAATTAGCTTGCAAGCATGTGACTGGCTCACAAGGGATCACATACCACGGGAACGAGAAAAGAGTACTTATCAGTAACGAGGTTGAACTAGGCATGCAGAGATACCGACGATCAAAACCTCGGATAAGTAAACTATCATGAGACAAAGGGAAATTGGTATCGTATGTAAGTGGTTCATTTGATCACAAAGTAATCATAGAAATATGTGGTAGCCATATGAATTTCCAGATTCCTCTATTGGTTATTGTTCGGAGAAGTGTCTTGATCATGTCCGCATAATTCACGAACCGTAGGGAGACACACTTAAGGATTTGATGTTGTTGAGTAGTTATGGAATGATGAGTAAGAGACCGAATGTTGTTCGGAGTCTCGAATGGGATCCGGGATATCACGAGGAGATCCGTAATGGTTCGGAGAATAAGATTCATATAAGGAAAGTCTTGTTTCGGAGTTGGGGAATGGTTCTGGTGTTTTCATCGGGAATGTTCTAGAAGGTTCCGGAATGTCCGGCACTCCGGAGGGGAAGGGTACATTAATGTGTTATATCAAGTTGGTATGATTGCATCATGTACTAAGTGTCATCGCTGAACAAAATAGAGGGTTTAATCAAATCCTTGTTTGAAAAGTCAAACGCCAATTTGAAAGTCAAACGGCTATTTTTGGGAAGTGGAGGAGGTGAAACCGAGTTGAGGAGTCCTCCTCCGCCGCCCACTTGGGATCGAGTTGGGAGGATTCCCTCCTTGGTGGCGCCTCCTCCTATAAGAGGAGGCGGGGCTCCTCCTAGCACACAAGATTGCCTCTAAACCTAACCCTAGCCAGCCGCCCACCATAGCCGCCTAGGGTTTCTCCCCTAGCCGACTTGGGAACCTACAAACCCTAGCCACGGCACTAGCACCCTCCTTGGTGTGTCTAAACCCTAGAACACCGAGGCTCTCTCATAGTCCACCATACTCGCTCGGCAAGGCGAAGCCTGCGAGATCTCCCTCTACTTCCAGTACCATGCCGTCGTCTTCGGAATCGCGAGAGAGTGCTACAACCTCCATTTTCTGGAACAAGGAGAGTAAGGTCTTCAGTACGAACGTGTGTGGCGATGAGCGCTGCAGTCATGTTGGGAAGGATCGTCTACGCGATCTTGAGATCGGAAGTGCACGACTACATCACCCACGAGAATCCGCTCTCGTTAACCGCTTTGGAATCTTCGTGGGTGAGTTCCTCTATCGACTCGTTGCTACAATCTAGTAGATAGATCTTGGCTTGTTTGTTTGTATGCGGTAGAAATTTTTTGTTTTCCATGCTATGAACCCCTACATCTAGGGTTTGGCCACCCTGGCGGCCGCCTCGGTATCCCCCTTCGCCTATAAGAAGCCCCTGATGCAGAAACTCTCGGTACCCGACCAATATTAAATGAAACCGTCTGCAGCCGCCACCATTGTCTCTATATCGGGGGGATCTGAAGCTCTTCCCGGCACCCTGCCGGAGGGGAGATCATCCCGGAGGACTTCTCTCCGGTATGATTTGTGAGTAGTTCTACCTTGGACTATGGGTCCATTTAGTAGCTAGATGGTTGTATCTCCTCCCTTGTGCTTTCATGTATAGATGTTGTGAGCTCTGTTCGTGATCAAGATCTAATCTATTTGTAATCATGCATGTTGTGTTTGTGGGGATCCGATGGATATTGAGATTATTATGTTAGTTTGATTAATGGTTCTATCTTTATGATTCTATCATGTTGTTTGTGATCTTGCATGCTCTCCGTTGCTAGTGGTTATCTTGGACAAGTAGTTGCTAGTGACTCCAAGAGGGCGTATTTATGCTCGATAGTGGGTTCATGCCTCTAGTTTCCAAGGGAAGTGACAATAATCTCTTCGGTTGTAGATGTGTTGTTGCTACTAGGGAGAAAACAACGGTCTCTTGTTCATGGAACATGTGGACTGTTTACCTTAGACACTTTTCTTAAAGCAGTTGTCTGTTGTTTGCAACTTAATATTGGAGGGGGTTCGGATGATAACCTGAAGGTGGACTTCTAGTCATAGATGCAGTTGGATTACGGTCTATGTATATTGTTGTATTGCCCAATCAACCTCATAGGATCTTTCTGGCTAGCAATTGCATTGTTATGCCTTGCTTAGTTCGTGTCAATTGCCTTGCTGTAATTTGTTTACCCTTCATGCCATGTTTTTAATCTAAGGAGAGCACCTCTAGTGAACTATGGACCCCGGTCCAATATTTACCATTGATACATCTTCCACTGTTACTTGTTTACTTGCTGCAAACCATTACCTTCCACACCATACGTTTAATCCTTTGTTACAGCAAACCGGTGAGCTTGACAACCTCACTGATTTGTTGGGACAGAGTCTTAAGTTTGTATTGTGCAGGTCTCCACGTTGCTTCCAACACCTGTGTATCGTTTCCTTCCTCCTTCTGGTTCTATAACCTCAGTTTCTACTGAAGGAAATCTTGTTGTTGTACTCTTCATACCTTGCTCTTGGGGTTTCCAACGAAGCACTCTTCCTCCCTGTTGAGTGTAGCATCACTAAGTTATATAATGGTGAGTTGCTTTCTTATATGAGTTTTGCAATGGTAAGTGTGATGCTTCTTGTTCATATTATTTTATCGACACTTCATAAACCTGTGGACATGTTTACTGAGCTCAGTATTCGCTTGGGGACAAGCGAAGTCTAAGCTTGGGGGAGTTGATACGCCCAATTTGCATCACCACTCTATATCATAATTTACCTCTATTCATTGATATTTGTCTTATTATGGGGTATTACTTATGGCTTTTCATCAGTTTATGCATGTTGGATGATTCCTGGAGGATGAACTGCCGGAGTCTGGATTCTGATGGAAAAGAAGGCGTTTCCGTGCAATTTCACGAAGATCGGCAAAATACCAGAAAAATATGGAAACATGTAATTTTACCAGAAGACGAAGGAAGCTAGAAGGAGGGACGGAGATGGGCCTCAGGGGCCCACACCCCCCTAGGCGTGGGCCCACCTAACCCTGTGCCTAGGGCAGTGTGGCCCACCTGCCCGACCTCCGACTCTGCCCCTTCGCCTATATCTTCCCTACGGAACCCTAACACTAGGGGGCAACCACAAATAGATTTCCGCCGCCTCTGGGGGCGGAAAACACCAAGAGAGAAAGATCTCTCCGGTAGACAGATTTCTGTCGGGGGAATTCCTTCCCGGAGAGGGGAGACCATCGCCAACAACACCATCATCAAGCTAGGCTTCATCGAGATCATCATCATCATCCACACCATCATCTCCACCATCACCATCATCACCACTCTGTCCCGCTGTAACAATTGTGTTGGATATTGCTTTAGTTCTTAGGGGAAACTTTCCCGGTGTTGATTACTATTATAGTTGATGCTTGTGAGTGGAACCATTGGATTATTGTTTATGTTCAGATTGTTATCCATTATCATATCATCTTTGATCTTGATCCATATGATGTCTTGTGAGTAGTTCGTTTAGTTCTTGAGGACATGGGAGAAGTCATGTTGTTAGTAGTGAATCTGTGATGAGTTATTATTCAATGGTTTAGTATTTAAGTTGTGGTGCTATTCTTCTAGTGGTGTCATGTGAACGTCGACTACATGATACTTCACCATTTATGGGCCTAGGGGAATGCATTGTGTATTTGCTTACTAATTGTCACATCCCAAGATTTTCCAAATCTTGTAATGTGAAAAATAAATGAATAAAATAAAACTTTGTTTGATTTTCAGGGCCAGAAGAAACTTCTGAATCCAATTGGAAACCTTCAAACCACTTTGGATCAAATAAAATCCTAAAGTAATTTAAAAAGTTAAAACATTTATTAAAGGAAATTAAAAGGTTTTGGAATTACTATTTTGGATCTTTTAATAAAAGTTGTGGTTTTCAAAAGAAAAGGAGAATTCATAAAATAAAGATTATTTTATAAAGCCAAATTAAACCTTGGCCAAGCTTTGGAATTAAAACATTTTGTTTTGAATAAAAATAGCAAAGGTTCATTTAAATAAATTAATAAGGATTTAATATCCAATTTTATCTAAATAAAAGGTTTTACCATTTTAAAATGAAACATCAAAACTTATTAAATTATTTCAAATAAGTTTTCCAAATATATTATATTCTCAAATAAAACCTACTGTGTTGGTTTTGAAAATAATTAGATTTCAAATAAAGATTTAAATAAAACAAATCTTAATTTGATTTAAACATAGATCTATTGTATTTAATTATTAATGGACCCTAAAATAAAAGGTTATTTTTTTAAAACAAGTTTCCAAGTATTCTTTATTTCCAAATAAAACCTACTGATTTGGTTTTGAAAATATTTGGATTTCAAATGGAGATTTTATTAATTAAATCAAACCCTATTTTATTAAATAACTAAAGATCAATTTTATTTAATTAAAGAATGGATCCTAAAAAGAATAAAAAATATTATCTAATTTTGGGGTTTGGTTTATGTTGATAAACAGAACCAAATTCAAAGTTACAAAGTCTGGTGATTGTTTGGTTTGATTTGATTGTTGTTTGTTGTTTGAATTTCAAATTAGAAATTAGTTTCAGAAAAAGAAAAGGTTTCAGAAAAGGAAAAAATGAGGTTAGGTCGACCCACTAAGGCCCAGAAACCAGCAGCTTTCCTCCGAAGAAAACGATTCGACTTTCGATGCTCGACCCGAGAGAGAATGATAGTGGACCTCCTCGCTCCTTTCCCACTGACCAGCCGACCCCACTCTTTCCTGTTCATCGTCCACACCCCGCGCTAATTCCTCCTCGTCGTTTCCTGCCTTAACGTCGGTGATCAATTCGCCATAACGCGGCCACCATCACTCGCTTTGACCATGCTCAATAAAACGCCAGCATCTTCTCCTCCTTTCCCCTCTATCACCACACCTCGACTCGCCCTCAGGCTGCTAAATTTTGCCAGAGACCATCCTCTACTCTGACGAGGTTCGGTGTCGATTCCGGCCAAGTATCGCCGCCCCTTGCCTCCCTGAGCATGCTAGTAGATTCCCCACTCCCAGACGCATCTCCCAGTACCTTTCGTTCGACCGCGGGCGCCCCAGAGCGTCGGCTACGACAAGCTCTGAACGACGCCGCCGTCCGCTCCAACTCCGACGAGCCCCACAGGTAGTTTCCGGCCACCCCTCTTCTTCTCGTTCATGCACACAGCATCTCCGTGATCTCCTGCGTCTAACCATACTACCGGTTTGCCTTTTCGTGACCTGTAGCACCATCCTCAACCTCGACCGCGTGCAACAGCCGCCAGACCTAACTCCGGCGAGGAATTGCAGCAGACCCCGTGCGCCCCTTGCCACGACAAGCACACGTAGAGCATCGCCACTTCCTCGCGATTCTGGTGAGCACCTTCCCTTCCTCTCTGCTTACTGTAACCGCCGTAGCGCATCCGCCTGGCCGTGCGCCGCCGCTAGCCACCGCCAGCGCCGCCAAACTTTGGCAAGCATGTTAGTAACCGTAGGATCTGGATCTGACGGATACGATAGAACGTTAGCAAAGGGGTAAGTGGTGATCCTGTGCCGCACAATTTGGTTAGATCCAACACACCAAGACCGATCCGCCGAACCGGTGCCCAACCAGAGTGCGACGCGTGGCCAGGTCTGTTTAAAAACAGATTTGAAATCTGATTGAGATATGATTTTCAAACCCTTGTAACTTTGGATCCACACGTCCAAAAATTACAAATTTTATGTCGTTGGATTCAGGAGAGCAAGCCCTAGCAAACCATGCCCTTGGTTTAGTAAATAGTATCTGTTAATTTACTTGTTTTTGCAGATTCATTTGTGTGCTTGTTTAGATTA
Source organism: Avena longiglumis (assembly GCA_030063025.1). Classification (NCBI taxonomy): domain Eukaryota; kingdom Viridiplantae; phylum Streptophyta; class Magnoliopsida; order Poales; family Poaceae; genus Avena; species Avena longiglumis. The sequence continues at coordinate 95,092,613 of CP125974.1, read as the reverse complement.
GAAAAATTATTTAAAAAAGATTTTAGGGTTAAAACCTTTGCAAAATGGTTTGTTGTAAACTTAATGCCCCTAGGAACCAACCCATGGAGTTAAAAATGAATTTGGTGAAATTTAGGATAGATTAATTGATTTAGCCCATTTCTAGCCAAATAAAAGAATGGTTTTGGTTTTGAAAATGTTTATGGAAAGAAAACTTTGAGAAAATGGTTTGGACCAAACCTACTGACCCAAAAACACCAAGTTTTGCAATAGCAACTCATTTGGTGAAAAACATAAAGTTTTGCTTTGATAGAAATATCTTCCACCACATAAAATGATGATTAAGTTCTAAAAATGGTTTATGGACCAAAACCCTTTTTGAAAATGACTTTGCCATTTTGGTAAATGACCACTTTGGAATTTACAAAGTTTAGAAGCCTAGTGGATACCACCTTTGCAATTAGAACCATCTTTTACATGCTAACATGCATGACTTAGATCTTAGATCCCATAGTTTTATGTGTGTGAATTGTGGTTTGATTGATTATTGGAATGCTAGTTGATATAGAGTTTGCTTGATTGATTGTAGTGAAATTAGCAAAGTGTGAGACTAGCAAGATCAAGTAGTGAACCACCATTCCCTTCCAAAAAGGCAAGTTACACTATCATCTAAAGTCCTACTATTTTCATTATACTTAGTGGATTTTGAAACATGCATGAAAAGATATTTTTATACTTATGCTATGCTAAATCCTAATAGGATTCCTTATATATACCTTAGTGAAAACAATGTAGTTGTTACATGCTTAGCCATGCTATATTTTGAAAAGAGATACATGTTGAGATTTTATGAAGTAGAGAAAAGGACTTGTGATTTTATATAATAAAACAAGGACTCAATGAACCACCTAGGTGGCCAAGGATACTTTTGAGTATTGGAGAAGGTGGCAATAAAAGGAACCATGACTATGGCAATCTCTTTGTGATGTGCTCCAAAGGAACCACCCAGGAAACTTAGAGATTGAACATGTTTCTCCAATTGTGACTTTCGTGTGCAACCACATGCTATTATGGCTCTGGCTTGGTCAACTACATTGGGAAGACCCATGCACTGTCTTCAGTTAACTGGACATGGGGATCTGGAATGCTTCATGGGTGCTGAAGACAAGCTAGCAATGGTGTATGGGAGGACCCTTTGGAAAGACTTCGTCACATTCTCAATCTGCCAGTACTCCATCTTGGTGAGCACTAATCCAGTAGGCCACTGGTGGCAAAAGGATGGGATTGTGACATGTGGGTAAAGTGTACTCCTTCTGCAGAAGATAATAAAAATCTAAGTACTTAGCCGTGTCCCCGGTTATGGACAATACTGAGCAACTAAAGTTTGAACCATGGGAGATCTCGACATTCTAATTTCTAAAAGAAAACCTTTAAAGACTTGTTGCACTTGGGGTTACCAAGGAGCTCAAGAGACTTTGACAAAACTTGATGTACTTGGGGTTACCAAGGAACTCAAGAGATTTTGTTGAAAACATGAACACTTGGGGTTACCAAGGAACTCACGAGATTTTGATAAAACCTGTTGCACTTGGGGTTACCAAGTAGCTCAAGAGATTTTTGACAAGGACTTGAACACTTGAGTTTCTACCAAGGAGTTCAAGGAACTTGGAAAAGAGATTTGACAAAGGACCAAACCCATTTTGAAAAGATAGGATAAATATTGCTTTATGCAAATAAGTCTTAAACTCTACTTAGCCAAATATGCATGTATTGATAGGATCCACTCATATTATACATAGTAGTGAAACTTGCCAATACAATTCAAATGTATTGACCCTTGTGGCTGTAACTTGTAATGTTGCAGGTTTGATTGTTTTTAGTGAAGATTGATTGATTAGGATTACAAAGTCTACAACCAACATCTGCATGTGGCACTTTGAAGATGAAGGACCCCATGACTATAGTTATTCCGCTGCAATGTAATGTAATAGCCAAATGAGCTATGTATGATGTAATAAAATTATGTTCTTCCTGGTTATAAAGTTATGTTATGACCTTTGTTTCTTGATATTACATCTTAACTGTGGATGCTAGCTATTGATCCAGGGACTAGCATTGTAAACACAGGGGATACCACCTTATATTGTGTAAAGGTTGGGACACTCCCTCTACACTAATCATGGGGTTGCCAGAGTGATAGAAACCTGAACCCCCGTTAGGAAACCTTTGCACAAGGGAGCATAGGATCTCAGAGTTTAAGGCTATGGTTAGATTTATATCTTAATTACTTTCCTGTAGTTACGGATGTTTGCAGGGGGTTTAATCACAAGGATGTATTAGTCCTAGGAAGGGTGGTGTGTTAGCACAGGTTCACCCACACAACACTTACAAACACCAGAGAAGAGTACTCAGCTATTTGAAGCGAAAGCACTTGACAGATTCCCATGTGTCCTCGAGAACGTTTGGTCCTTATAAGTATTTCCACCGGCTTGTCCTTTGCTAAGAAAGGATTGGGCCACTTGCTTCGTTTGTTCGTTACTTATGTTACTTGCTCCTTGTTTTGTTGCCTTGTTAGAAAACCACTAAAAATCCGTTTGCTAAGTATTCACAGGGATTTCCTGCTCCATACCACTGTTCAGCACCTTCTGCTCCTCGTTGGGATCGACACTCCTATTTATCGAAAGTACTACGATACACCCCCTATACTTGTGGGTCATCAATGGGCGCGGGCCCACCCTAGGCCGCGCCCACAGGGGGTGTGGTCCCCCTGGACCTCCACCGACCTTGCCTCATGCTCCTATAAGAAGCCCCCGGGGAGAAAACCCTAAATAATCCATCATACTTCCAGAAAAACCTCCGTAGCGCCACCGCCACCGAAGGGGAGATTCGAGGGACAGAAAGTCTCTGTTCCGACACCCTGCCGGGACGGGGAAGTGCCCCCGGAGCCATATCCATCGATCTCCATCGCCATCTTCATCACCGTTGATGATTCCCATGATGAGGAGGGAGTATTTCTTCCTCGAGGCTAAGGGCTCTACCGGTAGCTATGTGTTCATCTCTCTCTCTATGCATGATCATATTGTGATCATGAGCTTTGTAATCAAGTAGATATACCTTGCTACTCAAGTGCTTTAATAGATCTCCGTCTCTCCCCACGTGTATGAAAGTGAGAGCGTGCATACCGTGTAGGTACTTAGGCTAGAGCCTACATAAATACTCATTGTGCTTTAATAGATCTAAGCTTTTCCCCATGTGTGTGAAAGTGATAGTGTGCACGCCATGTGTGGCACTTAAGCTAGATTACATATATATATTTGTCATGAGTTATATTTGGAGATGGATGTCTCTATGAAATTGTGGTGTTTGTTGGAACCATCTAGCGCTCAAGGTGACAGTGTGGGGTTATCTAGATTAGGGAAGGCGGACTTTGAGGAGTGTTGTTATAGCCCTACCGATGATTAGAGTGTCCAACCGGAGAGTAGTTAAGTGTAGTATCATGAAGAGAGGATATTTATATAAGAGAGTGTTCACTAGTGAAAGTATGATCCCTGGGCCTTGTTTCTAAACATTGAAACACCGTTTGCATCTAGATCTGTTGCATGTTTGCTTGCTTTAGTCTTTACCTCAACGTCAAGCTATTTTCTGGCACTGTTACCAATTGTATTTCACTATCTCTTCGCCGAACTAGTGCACCTATACACCTAACAAGTGTATTGGGTGTGTTGGGGACACAAGAAACTTCTTGTATCTTGATTGCAGGATTGCTTGAGAGGGAACACCTTTGACCACTTCCTTCCTGAGTTCGATAAACCTTGGGTAATCCACTTAAGGGAAACTTGCCACTGTTCTACAAACCTCTGCACTTGGAGGCCCAACAATTATCTACAAGAATAGAAGTGCGTAGACACTAGGGCCCGCGCCTGGGCAGGGTGTGGGCCCCCTGGCCGCCTCCCAGCCTCGCCTCTTCGCCTATAAGAAGCCCCCGACGCCAAAACCCTAAGGACCCGATCAATATTCCACGAAACCGTCTGTAGCCGCCGCCCCCATCGGCCCTAGATCGGGGGGATCTAAAGCTCTTCCCGACACCCTGTCGAAGGGGAGATCATTTTGGAGGCCTTCTTCTTCATCATGCCAGCCTCTGGTAGGAAGCGTGAGTAGTTCCACCTTGGACTATGGGTCCATGCAGTAGCTAGATGGTTGTATATCCTCCTTGTGATTTCATGTCTAGATCTTGTGAGCTCCGTTCATGAAGATCTCGTCTATTTGTAATCATGCATGTTGTGTTTGCGGGGATCCAGTGGATATTGAGATTACTATGTCAGATTGATTAATAGTTTTGTCTTATTGATTCTATCATGTATGTGTTGTTTGTGATCTTGCATGCTCTCCGTTGTTAGTAGCTATCTTGGCCAAGTAGTTGCTAGTGACTCCAAGAGGGGGTATTTATGCTCGATAGTGGGTTCATGCCTCTATTTAGCAAGGGAAGTGGCAAAAATCTCTACGGTTGTAGATGTGTTGTTGCCACTAGGGAGAAAACAATGGTCTCTTGTTCATGGAACAAGTGGATTGTTTACCTTACACACTTTGCTTAAAGCAGTTGTCTGTTGCTTGCAACTTAATATTGGAGGAGGTTCGGATGATAACCTGAAGGTGGACTTCTAGTCACAGATGCAGTTGGATGGCGGTCTATGTATATTGTTGTATTTCCCAATCGAATCTCATAGGATATTTTTCGTCTAGTATTGCATTGTTATGCCTTGCTCAGTCCTGTCAATTGCCCTGCTGTAATTTGTTTATCCAGCATGCCATGTTTTTTTATCTAAGGAGAACACCTCTAGTGAACTATGGACCCCGGTCCAATCTTTACCATTGATGCATCTTCCACTGTTACTGTTTGCTTGTTGCAAACCATCATCACCTTCCACACCATATAGTTAATCCTTTGTTATAGCAACCGGTGAGATTGACAACCTCACTGTTAGTTGGGGCAAAGTCTTAAGTTTGTGTTGTGCAGGTTTCCACGTTACTTGCAACACCTTTGAGGCGTTTCCTTCCTCCTACTGGTTCGATAACCTCGGTTTTTTACTGAAGGAAAACTTGCTGCTGTGCTGCATCATACCTTTCTCTTGGGGTTTCCCAACGGGGCGTCAACACGCATCAAGAGGGAAGTAAGATTTGGGGAGTTGTTGTCCCAAAACAGATTTTTGTGCTCCACCGTAAAAATTCGTGTAAAATCTCTGTAAACCGGATTGAGCTGATATTTTCTGAATAAATCCCTCAGTATGTTATATAACTTTATTTAGTTAAACACTTTTTTATTTGAGCAATAGAAGGTCTTCGAAAAAATCGGTTTCTACCTGCTGGTCTGTTTTGACAGATTTCCGCCATTATTTGCATTTGCTTCTTATTGATTCCTTTTTGGGTTCTTTTTAGGAAATTGAGCTTTTTGAGGGAATTGCTATAGTAGCTTCTGTCTTTAGTGAAATTTTTACTGTTCTAAAGCTAAACCCAAAGGTCTATTATCTTTTGAATACACTAATGTTGCTAATGAAGATTGTGTGAAGTTTTGTATGAAGGAAAATTTTCAGGTGTAGAGGAAGAATGAAGTAATGAGATGAAGAATGGACAAAAGCTCAAGCTTGGGGATGCCACCCCGTGTCACCCCAAGAAATATTCAAGAGGTACAAGCGTAAAAGGTTGGGGATGCCCAAGGCATCCCCTTCTTCATTAATAAAAATCTCAGGTCTTTCTAGACACTTCATTTTTATAGTTTCATGCACTATTGTGTTGTTCTTGGAGAGTCTTAGTTTTTGTTTGGTTTGATTACTTTGCTTGAATAAAATAGTTTGGACCCACGTTCTCGCTGTGTTGTTTCAAATAAGTTGATTGGTGTTGGAGAGGAGTAGAAAGTTCTTGCATAAGTAGTACAAGAGGAGCTTGCTTTGACTGTGACTTAGACTATATTATGTTATGCTAGATGTTGTTTTGACCTTATGCTTAGTGATTATTACTGTAGCATGACTTGTTCCAAACAATTGGGATTGCTTAATGTGCCTTGAAGGAATCATGCGTTGTTTTAGCATACAAAAGCATAGTATTGTGGTATTCTCCTTTGATCCTTTGTCTGGGTTGACTTGGCACATGCTCACATCATGTTATGACTATGAACAAATCACCATAGCCTCTATGATAATTTAGTCCTTGACTTGTAGTACCACTTTATGCTTTGATTAGTAATGTTTTGTCGCTCTACGTGATTATGGCCATTATTTCTCTCTTAGTTGGTCACTCCTAGTCTTTTGCTAGCCTCCACTTGTATGAGTAAGCTCTACTCATGCATCCAACTCCCAAGAAAACAAGTTATTCCAAAGTGTCTACTATAAATTCCTATGCATGGCGTGTTACACCATTCCAAGTATATTCTTGTTTTCATCTATCTTCCAATTAAAAAGTATTTTGTTATGTGAAAACTTAGTGATTAAAGCTCTCACGAACTTGATGGAACACTTTATTTATTTTTCTTGCCCCTAATAAACTTGAACCATTGTGTCATCTATGTTGTATATGCTTGCACTTATACGTTGGAATTGGAAGAACTACGCTGTCATGGGGAACGCTTTCAACATTGCACTTGTACTTTGTACATAATTGATATCATGCTCTTTTGTCAATGGATGTTGTCGGTCTGAAATGAAAGGGGAGCTTGTAAGTCCATGGAGTTATGTATGTGTGTTAGAGAAACGTATGGGCCGCTAGCCTAAGCCATGCATAATCATGGTGGAAACTTGCAGCATCACTATAATGACATTTATGAAGCATTCTTCTTATAAAAAAAGAGATAGAAAAAAAGAGATTGAGAAAAAGAAAAAAATACGAGAAAATAGGAAAGAGATAAAAAAAGCACCATATTCCCATGGTAAATAAGAAGATTGTTGAGATGCTCATTGTCTGCTTGCCTTGTCATTTTGATTATGGGATAGCTCCTGTATCATGTGCAAGGGGTACCCCGTTGGCGGTTCTCTATGATACACATGTACTTACTATGACAAGAACTTTCAAGTAACTAAACTTGAGTAGCATGAGGAGCGGCCCTCGTATTCAAGGGACATGAGATTTCCAACTTATAGTTTGTCAAGCATATACTTTATAGTTTGTTCACTTTAACCTTAATCACTCCAAGATGCTTATGATAGGGGCAATGAGAGCTGAAATCTAACAAGTATCATAATATTTGGAAGCTCTTTATGAAACTTGAAATCCCTACTTCCCTTTGTGAAGGGACTTTCTTCCACTATTATATTGAGTCTTCACCTTCTATCCTTAGGCACCAGTTAAGAGAGCATAGTTGCTATTCTTAGTTCTATGTGTATTGTCCCAAAACTTATTGATTGATGCATATTGTTGATATTACCTGTTCTTGTACTATTTGTATCTAGTCACTCTTATGAACTTTGAAGGTGTCCTATGCATATATTTGCTACTCCATGAGGGACAAGCTGAATGCCACTATGTTATGTTTTGTGTATGTGAAACAAACAAACGTTTTTTAATGCATGTTATTCATGATCTTTGTTTGTAACCTTTCATGCCGCATGCATAGTTACTTTGTCTTACTGTTAGAACTCCATCTTTTATGCTCATGTTTAGAGTTCTTTGATCCCAGCTTTCAATGCTTGTAAATGGTTTGATCTTGATTTTTATGGTGCATGTCACCTAAAAAATTATTCTTATTATCACTTATCTACTCGAGGACAAGCAGGAGTTAAGCTTGGGGATGCTTGATACGTCGGTAACGTATCTATAATTTTTGATGTTTCATGCTTGTTTAGTATCTACTTTGCTTTGCTTTGTCTAGACTTTGAGGTGTTTTAATATGTTTTTCTGGAATAACCTATTAACAATATGCCATAGTGCCAGTTGCGTGTTTTCTTCTGTTTTTGGTTCTAGAAAAGGCAGAAAATAAATATTCTCGGAATTGGACGGGACAAAAGTCAAAGTCAATATTTTACCGTGGGGAACACGGAGCCTGAATATGAGACGGAGGGGAGCCACCAGGGCACACCTGTCACATGGCCGGGCCCACGCACTGGGGTGCCCGCCGCCTCTTCGCCTATAAAGACCCCCCGATGCCAAAACCCTAAGTACCCAATCAATATTCCATGAAACCGTCTGTAGCCGCCGCCACCATCGTTCCTAGATCGGGGGATTTTAAGCTCTTCCCAGCACCATGCGAGGGGAGATCATCCCGGAGGCCTTCTTCTTTATCATGTCAGCCCTCCAATATGAAGCGTGAGTAGTTCCACCTTGGACTACGGGTCCATGTAGTAGCTAGATGGTTGTATCTCCTCCTTTGTGCTACCATGTTTAAATCTTGTGAGCTTCGTTCATGATCAAGATCATCTATTTATAATCATGCATGTTGTGTTTGCGGGGATCCGATGGATATTGAGATTACTATGTCAGATTGATTAATGGTTTTGTCTTATTGATTCTATCATGTCTGTGTTGTTTGAGATCTTGCATGCTCTCCGTTTCTAGTAGCTATCTTGGCCAAGTAGATGCTAGTGACTCCAAGAGGGGGTATTTATGCTCGATAGTGGGTTCATGCCTCTATTTAATCTAAGATAAGTGACAGAAATCTCTAAGGTTGTAGATGTGATGTTGCCATTAGGGACAAAACAATGGTCTCTTGTTCATGGAACAAGAGGATTGTTTACCTTACACACTTTGCTTAAAGTAGGTATTCGTTGCTTGCAACTTAATACTGGAGGGGGTTCGGATGATAACCTGAAGGTGGATTACTAGTCATAGATGCATTTGGATGGCGGTCTATGTATCTTGTTGCATTGCCGAATCGAATCTCATAGAAACATGAATGTTTAGTATTGCATTGTTATGCCTTGCTTAGTCCTGTCAATTGCCCTGCTGTAATTTGTTTACCCAGCATGCCATGTTTGTTTATCTTAAGGAGAACACCTCTAGTGAACTATGTACCCCGGTCCAATATTTACCATTGATACATCTTCTATTGTTACTGAGTACTTTCTGCAAACCACTATTAACTTCCACACCATACAGTTAACCCTTTGTTTTCAGCAAACCGGTGAGATTGACAACCTCACTATTCGTTGGGGCAAAGTCTTGAGTTTGTGTTGTGCAGGTTTCCAAGTTGCTAGTAACACCTTTGAGTCGCTTCCTTCCTCCTACTGGTTCGATAACCTTTGTTTCTTACCGAGGGAAAACTTGTTGTTGTGCTCATCACACCTTCCTCTTGGGGTCTCCCAACGAAGCTTCCACGCACCATCACTAGGCTGGATAGAACTTGTAGGATTACACCCTTAATATTATAACCAACTTGGATGATCTCCGAGACCTAGCCTCCTCATATAAAGAGTAGGAGGGATCACCGAGGGGTATAATCGAAACCCTAGCATACACACCATCCATATTCAATCTGCGCACCACAAGCCATCTCGGCACCATTGTAATCCTCAATTTCTCCATTAATCAAAAGCAGACAAGCAGGAGTAGGGTTTTCCCTCCGGGGGTCTGAACCTGGGTAAACCTTCGTGTCCCCATCGTTTGTCTGTTAGCCGATGAAGTTTCCAGTATGACGCTCTTCCTGAAACCCAAGTCCATCAAATATGAGCATTGACAAGATCACCCCACATCACACGCGTCTTTCCTCCTCTATTTCCTGCCTAGGGTTGTCGTTCCTATAAATTCTGAGTCACTGGGAGCAGGATGGCGATACAGCCACAACCATGCCTCGCCATCTTCCCACTACCCGAGTGTAGCTTAGCCAGGTTGCGCTCGAGCGCTACCCTCCTAGCCTAATGACGAGCGCCGAAGAGGAAATAGGAGTGGGAAAAGAAGTGCAAGAGCATCCCCTTCGGGCGCCGACGAGCAAGGAGCAGACTTCTCTCCTCTAGTCCTTCCAGGCCCCGTGCGCCAACGGAATCGGGAGACCTCTAACACACCCAGCGAGAACAACATCATCGAGCTATTGCGCACGATGGCCAAGTTGCAGGAGCATGGTTGCCGTTTCATGATAGATGAGTTGCGAGCCTCAACGGAAATGAACGCCTGTTGGGACACATAAGAGGCTGCACTCGCCACCGTGCAGGAGGCAACTAATTGGCTGCACCAGGTGGCGGGTGCTGAGGAAGAAGTGGAGGAAACCACGGCTATCATGAACCGCGAAGCAGAAGCATCCGCGGAAGCGTACGACGCGACGGAGGAGGCTAAGGACTATGATGTAAACTTGCGAGAGCACATGAGCCTCACCAGGCTCAATAGGCACAAGTTGGCCGCTGAGAAAGAACAGGTAACCTGTAGATCCATCTCTCTCTCTATAGCCTAGGAGGTGAGCCGAGTGAGCCACCACACGGTGAAATACGAGGACACGTGTTAAACATGCACACATACCCAAACAGTTGGTGCACCAACAAAAAATTAGTCTTCCACAAAACGAATTTCTAACTCGAACTCGAACTCAATTCACGCAGCGGAGGAGGAATGTGCCTAGACTCCTTTTCTCGAAATAGCTCATCTTATACGCTGCTCCAACTCTCTCCCAACTAGAACTACTAATGTGGGACTAAATTGTGTCCCCTACTGAGCTCTCAAGCTGCCATAATAGATTGGTTTTGAGATTTCAGGATTTATTAGGTTATATGAGCTACTTATATGTGTCTTATCGCATATAAATCTAACACAAACCTGCACATGCAATAGCTTTTGGAGCATAGGACAAGAGTCCAGAGTGGTTTAGTATGACTAATCAACATTCCACCGACCGATATCTGGGGTTAAAGCGAAAGTGAGAAGGGTATTTAAAAATTGCAAAACTTGAGAAGCCTTTTTAGTATATAAACCCATATGTGTATGTATGATAATGACAGGGGATCACATGGCGAGGGACAAAAGTTAGCACCAGAACATGAGTATACAGTTAAGCGGAGCTAGACAGGAAGATTGCAGGGAATGCAATCGTCACATGGCTTATCATGTCATATGATACTCATGTGTCAGCGTGTCACTGGCTCCCAAGTTAAAGGACAAATCTGATCTGGCTGGAAAAATTTATTCGCCCAGCTAATAATATACTCTGGCAAATCACGGCAAGCTCATGGAAAATTACATGTATGTCAATTAAGTTTCATTTGTTACTAGCCCATCAACTTATATGAGTATTAAGGAGAAATCAACATAATAACTACTACATTAGTTGAGACTAGAGAGTAGAGAAGATCTCTCGAAAAAAAAGTAAAGACTAGAAAAGGTCGTTATATTTTTGTGTGGATGTTACATTTCCAATCTTTCTTTTTTGAAAATCATTTCCAATCTTGAGTATGGCCCTCTACTTCAATTGACATACGTTGATAAAATGGACACCTCAACCATATTGTTATAGTAAACGCTACATGTTTATCAATATGCCACATCAAACGATTGATACCAATGCAAATGGCAGCTATACGTACTCCTGAGTTTCTTACTAGTATGCTGCTATTTCAAACCGGGGAAAGCTATCTATAGAGTTAATTAAGATCATTCCAACAAAAAGTGTCTTTCTTAACTTATGAAGTAAAACACTTCCGCGACAAAGGCAAAAGTGGTACATGACATCTTATTTTTCATCATTTAGTTGATAAATCATAGTTGTAACTTTTGAACCATCTTTTTTTTGTTTAACCCATAATAGTAGGGGTTTTTTCAAAAATAAAAATAATGAGACTAAATCTCACTGGTAGAAAAGGGCCCATGCGTCCCGGTTGGTAGTTATTAGTCCCGCTGCCCAACCGGACGGGCAATCGACTAAAGTTTCAACATTAGTCCCGGTTGCCCCACCAACCGGGACAAATGGGGCACACGTGGCGGCATCAGTGCGAGGGTGTGGAGATTAGTCCCGGTTCATAACACGAACCGACTAATAACCTGCCGCCACAGAGATTTGCCCATTTCTGCCGGCAGAGAATTCATTTTGGCACATTTTGTTGCCGGGCAGCATTTTCGTCACTTTTGTGCCGCAGAGAATTCATTTAGGTTGTTTTATTGTTTATTTAGTGTTTTGCACTTATCAATGAAGGAACCTTATATTACACAAGATCATCATGACAACATTATATTCAATACACGGATCGAGTTCATGCACTACATACAAAAGTTGCTATTCGATGCTACCGCCAATTTCTTGAAAGTTGCCATTTTACAATTCCTATTGTCTATACACAGCCGAGTAGTATTCCCTTGTGTGTTTAGGACTTCGCATCCAAGAATCCCGCCAATTCCTCCTGTATTGCTCAGTGTGCGATCCTTTGGCGTAAGACCGTCCGTAGACGCTCGATCTGATTTAAAAAGGAGTCACCTATATGAATATGAAACTAAACACAATTTGATTGTAATTAAAAACTATAGAAATTGCTTACGACGTGGAGTTGCTCTAAATTTCTGCCCTTCTCATCGCACGTCTGCGGATGAACTCGCATACATAGTATCCACATAGATTGTTACCTGGTCCTCGTCGGGCACTTTACGACAACGAGTTCAATCAAAATAATAATCAAGCATGATAATAACTGTATCAAAACTAGAATCAAAGAGATGCGCGGATATAGCTAGTGGTGCTTACATCTAGTGGTTGAAATGTAAGCTCCTCTTTCCAAACACCCCTAGCCTTCTTGGTGAACCGCTTCCAAGCTGCCGGCGTGAAAAACGAATAAAATAAGTTATTAAGTACTTGATATCATAAAATTCACGAACGTTGCCGATATAGTGTCGTAATGATTAGAATTACGCTGGAGAAGTATCTGCATGTCCTTCCACGTCTCAAGGGGTTTATGTTTGAGTCCATGACTAGTACCGCCTTGTCAAGTTGAATGATTAACGAGAATAGTGGTACCTGCGAATGCAGAACTAATCAATTATATATACTTAACATCGAGTAAGCGAAATAGAAAGTGTATACAAGACAATAACACTCACTGGAAGTTGTAAGGAAATAGTATTTCCCTTTTGGTTTCTTGAAACCTTAACGCGTGTACTATATTATCCTCCGTATCCTGGGGGCTTATTTTGAGATTAGCTTCATGAACCCAATATAGGTCAATGAAGCCAATGTCATAGATTTGTCCTCTGCTGCATTCGAGAATCTTCATTCTGCACATTAAAGTATGATTATATACATGCAATAAACAAAATATTATAGATGGAGACTAAATTAATTACAGAATTAGTACTTACAGACAATAGGCACTCATGATCGATTTGTCCAAGGCGTCTTGATTGAATAATTGAAATAGTTCATCAAATTCAATGGATATCATGTCATCCTTATCTTTCCCATGATGCTTTTTGTAACCCTCAAGACTATCCGATTAGCCCGGCCCTTGTGGCATGCATGTACCGATTATGCAATCTTCGCATTTTGTTGGAAGATTGTTTACCTCCTCAGGTTTGACGAGAGGTTTTCCGTCTTGTATTGGTATGCTACTTCACTCACGGGAAGAACTCTAATCGATAAGTCTTGGGCAATACTCATACCTTGAGCGGCAGCTTCTCCGACAGTAACTACCTCGGATCATCGCTCTTCGCCCCATATTTGCTCGACCCCACATTGGTTTGATAAATCACCTTGAGAGGGCAAGTCTGTTTTGCTTGTTCTCCGAGCTGGCAACAGATTTCCGCTTGCATCAAGATCGCTCTTGAGGCTTTTTTGTGCATGTGACTTGAGAATAGAACGCTCATAGTCGATGACACTTTGGCTCGGGTTGATGAAGAGTCTTTAGCATTTTCAACACTTTGGCTTTTCTTCTTTGGTCTTTGGGAACTCGCTCTTTCGGCCGCCTCGGCTTAAAATTGTCGTTTCCGCATCAACGATCGCCATCTCCTCTTCAAGATACCATAAGCTCTCTTGGGAGGAACCGTTGGTACTTTTGGAAGAGGCTCTTGTTTACGTTTCGCGATCGCTTACGACAAGATGGATGCGCTTACGCTTTTTATCTGGCGCGGCGATGGCTCCCGGCGATGGCTGCACGGAGATTGGTGAGGCGACGGAGCCGGGTGAGGCGGCGAAGACGCGGCCATGGCGGCGACCTCATTGGAGACGGGTGGCGGCGAAGATGGCCTTGGCGTGTGATTTGAAGCACGATACAATCCTTGACCATAGAATGGTGACGTTTTTGCGTCACCCAGCGATCACATCCCTTCACCGGCAGGGTAGTGAAGATCCAAAACCTCAAAGGTGGGCATGATTTCATCCACGCCGACAACAGTAGCCCTCTGGAACCGGACGTGGTAAGTTGGTGGGTCCAATTGGTAAGGCATAGCCGCCACCTTCATTGATATGTTCACAACTTTGACATGTAGCTCGCGATTGTGTCATCTCTGTGATATCATCCACTGGGTAGCCAACAGGAGCCATCGTCGGTGCATCATCGTCATCGCCATTGTCATCACCCGGGACCTCGGTGGAAGCCACACTGCTTTTTCGATTATTCGATAGGCCGGTAGTATCGAATGCAGTGTGCTGCTGAGATGGAAGCCACACTGCTTTGACATGTTCACAACTTTGACATGTAGCTCGCAGTGTGTCATCTCTGTGATATCATCCACTGGGTAGCCAACAGGAGCCATCGTCGGTGCATCATCGTCATCGCCATTGTCATCACCCGGACTCGTGGAAGCCACTGCTTTTTCGATTATTCGATAGGCCGTAGCATCGAATGCACGATTACTCTTGAGATGGGGCGCCGGTAGTACTTTGCTCTTTAAGTGTGTTAATTTCATCTTGTTGTTGCTTTAATCGTTCTTCAATTAAACGCATTCGCTTCTTCGACTTTGCTTCAACTGCCGCCTGTCCTTACTCCTCGACGGCTTCTATCGATATTTCTTCTCTCTTGAAACCCAGTCCTCCATGATTGGGAGCCTATTGTGCCTCGTGTTTCCATCATGTTCCTTATTTCCAAGGGCGAGTGTGAGCTCATCATTCTCTATCGGGAATGAAGTCCCCATCTTTAACAGCCTTTACCGCTTTTCTCATCCTCTCGATTGGCAAGGGGTCTTCTTTATGTCGTATGTTATATATACACCTCCTTCCGAGTCCAACGTGCCCCATGCCCGTAAAACCAATTCCTTGCACGTTACCCAATCGCTCTGCTCGGGTGATATTTTTATCACGCAGTTCTGCTCAAGTTTCTCCCACTTAGGAATGCCACCAGAGCCACCTTGCCCCATAGTATGGTGATACTTCTTGTTAGACATTCAAACTTATTCGTTTTACATTTTCTTAGCTTTTTCTCGATTTCTTGTATTCCACAAACTCATCCCGTAATGGTTTTATCTTCTCAAACCGAATATTCTTGAAATCGGAGTCTTCTTTTTCATGACATAGTCAAGGTGCAATCTTTTCTTCCAGTTGGTGAAACACTGGCCATCTTCTTCAAAGCCCACTCCACGACCTTAGCCTCCATGGCTCTCCCATGTTGTAAGGCGTCCTCAATGGATCCTCCGCATTTGGATCCAGCTCTATCTTCGTAGTTTGAAATTAACCATGAGCCTCTTCCACAAGAATCTTTGGCGTGGTTAGGGACAAATAAACATGTTCCTCTTCATCCGCATTAGCAGGCCTATTCCAATTTCTAATGGTGATCGGGATTAAGTCCCTAACGATTACTCGCATTGTGCCACAAATTTGGTTGCGACAACTTGGAGTCGCTTGGCCGCTGCCTACGACATCTTCGATCCTGAACCTCTCATGGTCTTGCAACTTTTTGGTTGGGCCTCGCTCTTTTCGGAGATTCCTTCGATCCGGAGGGCTAAAAGAAGAAAGATCGTTACTATTTCTATATAGATAGCGGATGATTAATTAATGAATTGATTTATATTACATGCACCTTGCCGAGCGGTCTTCTCGATTACACAAGGCATCGCCTTCTCCCTCATGAAGGCAACACCTTCAACCTCAAACAAGTTGTCTACTCCGTAAAAGAGGATCACCCTCACCGAGTTGTTCGTAAACGTTGATACGTCTAAATTATCTTCCCACGGATCACACCTTGGATCAACTCTTCCTTTCGTCTCGACGTGTGGGTCCATATTTTACGCATAGGTGGAAAACGAATAAGTCAAAGCGGCTAAAGGAGAAAGTTAAAGAGAAACCCTAATATATACATACACAATAATAAAAATGAAGAGAAACCCTAAACCTAGCTACAAAAAGGAAACCGTGTAGTAGATAGGTAACTTTAGCTAAAATCAACTAAAATCAATATTCCGAGTTCCGAGGTGTAAAACCTAGTTCGGAGAAACCTCGGATGCATATGAGAGGGGAACATGAGTATAAGGCTACAAAAGGGAAACTATCCAGCAGATAGGTAACACTAGATACTAACAAAATACCATATTGGAATCGATCTCGATATCGTATTCTACCGAGAAGAACCAAATCACCGGAAAGAAAGGAAACAATCAACACATGGCATCGATGCAATGCTCAAGCAATGATGATGATACTACAAGTTAATGTGCATTGGAATGTAACCCTAAAGCATGCTCGACAAGTTAATCGGGTTCCGAGGGCAAACCCTAACTCAAGGAACTCCTAATCACCTGTTAGGGTTAATAGGGTGTTCTAATTAAACTTGTTATTTAAGTTGTTGAACAATGCATGATTATGGCATAGATAGATAGTTCTCATTTTTCTGAACATTTTGGTATATTATTTGTATTTTTCAATTACATTAAAAGTTATTGAATTTACAAGTTTTATTCAAATTCAAATTATTAAATCAAATGTTTAAACCTTTTGCACCATAGTATGACAAGGATAATGATATTACAAGTTAATTTGTATTAAAAATTAACCCTAAGACATGCTCGGCAATTTAAACGGGGTTCCGAGGGGTGAAAACCCTAACTCGGCGAAACTCCGGAGTATATGAGAGGGGTTGATTTTGTTTTCTAATTAAACTTGTCTTGAAAGTTGTTGAACAATGCATGATTATAGGTTAAATAGTTAGATCTCATTTTTCTGAACATTTTGATATATTATTTGTATTTTTCTGAGTTATAAATAATTAATTATTGAATTTACAATATTATATCAATTTATGGATTTAATTAAACCATTTCTGAATTTAAACAAAACAGAAAACATTTTTTACGCCATCGCTAGCCACAAAGGGCCCGTGATGAGGGCCTCGGCCTCCACGCAGGGGCCGGGCACCTAGCCACGATGGTCGTAGAGGCCGTGGCCACCTCGGCCACTGACCACGGCCACTGCACCATAGAGGCACCTAGCCTCTAAGGCTGGCAGTGGGACCGGGCGGCAGGCCCCAGTATAGCCACGCGAGCACCACGTCACCACGACGGCGGCGCGGCAGTGGTCGGCAGCGACCACAGGGGCCTTGGCGGGACTACGGATGTCGCGATTTGAAAGAGCTCGTCGGCGAACCATATGGTGGTCAAGGCCCATTATTGGTCGCCGAGCGACAGCACAATGCCGACAGGCGGGGGCGGCAGATGGTCGTCGCGGTAGAGCTAGAGAGCGGCGAGGCGTGTGAAGAGGTGCTAGAGCACCGGTGGCTCACCACGAACGCGATGCCGGGGAAGCAAAGGGTGGCGAGGAGGCGAATCGGCGGCCGGGCTCGGGAAGATGGGTTGCAGAGCTTGATTAAGGCCGAAAGGGCGATTCCTTTGGCGTAGAGCAGCGATCCGACGGCGGAGCTCCTCGGCGACGAGCTCGGCGCAGCCACGGCGTTGTGGGGGTGGGGGTTCTCTGTGGCGTCGATGAATGAGATGGGGAAGAAGAAGAAGAGAAGGGCACCCATTATAACGAAGGGCCTTTAGTCCGGTTGGTGGCTCCAACCGACTAAAGGCATACGTCCCGATTGGAGCTACCAACCGGACCTATACTCCAATATTTTCAAGACCAAGGGTTGGCGCTAGAGTCTTTAGTCGGTTGGTGGCTCCAACCGACATATTCTGCTTTCAAAAAATTTCAGGTATTTTCTCTCTGTTCCCGCCTTATTTTATTTTGGGGTTTAAATTTGTATTGTTTTTTAAATAATAATTAATTTGGAATTTAGAAAAACTTTAAACATAAAAAGTGTTTGGATTTGAATAAATAATTCAAAACCATTTTCTGTTTTAAAAAATAATTAATGTAACCATTTAAAATATGAACCATTTACAATTAAAAATGAATTAACTTATATATTTTTAATATCAATTTGGAATTTAGAAAAACTTTAAACATAAGAAGTGTATGGATTTGAATAAATAATTCAAAAACATATTCTATTTTTAAAAAATAATTAATGTAACCTTTTAACATGAATTAACTTATATTTTTGAATATTAATTTGGAATTTAGAAAAACTTTAAACATAAAAAGTGTTTGGATTTAAATAAATAATTCAAAAACATTTTCTTTTAAAAATAATTAATGTAACCATTTAAAATATGAACCATTTACAATTAAAAATGAATTAACTTATATTTTTAATATCAATTTGGAATTTAGAAAAACTTTAAACATAAGAAGTGTATGGATTTGAATAAATAATTCAAAAACATATTCTATTTTAAAAAATAATTAATGTAACCTTTTAAAATGAATTAACTTATATTTTGAATATTAATTTGAATTTAGAAAAACTTTAAACATAAAAAGTGTTTGGATTTAAATAAATAATTCAAAAACATTTTCTGCTTTAAAAATAATTAATGTAACCATTTAAAATATGAACCATTTACAATTAAAATGAATTAACTTATATTTTTAATATCAATTTGGAATTTAGAAAACTTTAAACATAAGAAGTGATAGGGGACTACCATGAAACCTAGAACATGATAGGTCATTTTGTGAAGGTTTTTCAAACATGATCAATATACCAAGTCCGTATTTTTCCTTTCAACTATGTAACATAATATGATACCACGCCAAGGATTTTCATTGTTCGGATTTTTTGAATTTATTATGCCCGTTTGAATTATCCGAATTTCTAACTATGGTCGAATTGTGCATGAAGATAGGGACGGGCATTGTTAGAACTTGCATTGGATCTCCAAGAAACCACATATTGCGAGTCTAAAAATGATTTTTCAAAAAATCACGGGCGGTAGATCATGTACTGTAGTACAAAACGGACCCACTTCCCTCGATTCTACAGACATTTGTCCTTTTACCGGGATGGACGAAAAGGTTTGAGATGTACCGTTGGGATATAGTCCATGTAAGGTAGTCTAGTATTTTAGGAAAATAGGACGGTAGCATTCAAACGGCATTTTGGTGGTTACTTCACAAAGCGACCCGTTTTTGCGCTCGGAAAATGGAAAAGGGCTTTTCCGTGCGACAAAAGGAAAACTTCCTCCTGCAACATTGTTCTCCATACCAATGTCCACACACATGCATAATATGGGCACAACATCACAAACTATGCCGTGATTCAAGACATAACATCGGTCATTTGGACCGAAAGCCATGAAACCTCGAACATGATAGGTCATTTTGTGAAGGTTTTTGAAACATGATCAATATACCAAGTCTGGTATTTTTCCTTTCAACTATGTAACATAATATGACACCACGAAGGATTTTCATTGTTCGGATTTTTTGAATTTATTATGCCCGCTTTGAATTATCTAAATTTCTAACTATGGTCGAACCGTGTGCATGAAGATAGGGGCGGGCATTGTTAGAACTTGCATTGGATCTCTCAAGAAACCACATATTGCGAGTCTAAAATGATTTTTTCAAAAATCACGGCGGTAGATCATGTACCGTAGTATAAACCGACCCACTTCACATCGATCATTGTTCAAACATGATAGGTCATTTTGTGAAGGTTTTTTCAAACATGATCATTGTTCGGACACATTTAGTCCGGATATAGTCACAAACCGACTAAAATATTTTCCGCCATTTCCCACCTCTTCCGCCAAGTTTTCCGCCTTTCCTTTCTACTAGAGCTTTTAGTCCCGGATGTAGTCACTAACCGGACTAAAGATATTTCCGCCATTTCCCAAAGCTTCACGCCAATTTTTCCCGCCCTTTCCCTCTATATTTAGGGTGATCGTGTCATGGCTATCCACACATCCACACCTTCCTCTCTTAGAACAATGGACAACGCCTACTGGGCCATTCTGACCCTCGAGTAGACCGAGGCGCTGTGCGCCTCCAACTACTCCTTGTCCACCGGGTACCAAGCCGGTTCGAGGAGATGCCGACGGGCCCTCCTCCGGCATCTCCGAGATCGGTCATAGAGGCACTCCTAATATGTGAAATTAGTTAGCTCGAGGCGATTGATCTAGTTAGTGAAGTTACAAGCTGCAAGATGGTTTTCGAGAGCAGGACACCACTACGACCGTTTCGGGGAGATGCCGACCGAGCCTGTCCTCCCAAGATCTCCAAGAAAAGTCATAGAGGCACTCCGCAGCCACAAAATGGGACTAACACTCAAGACATTTATTAATATTAAAAGCGAGACTACAAAACCGGGACTAAAGGCCACAAACGCGAAGATATCCTTCGGTCAAGCCACAAACCGCGAAAGACATGAACTAGAGTTACATAATATGAGCATGAACTTGGCATATGTCATTCCTTATGACCGCTTCGACGTAACCATGGAGCATCTTATTTACTTAACGGAATGCTTGGGTCGGTTTCACCGTGAAGGCGGAATTTCATCAAACTTATTATAATCTTCCGACATGTCCGTCTTGTCCTCGATTCCCACGATGTTTCTTTTCCGAAGAACTATGTGACGCTTTGGCTCATCATATGATGTATTCGTTTGCATATTTTTTCTTTTTTCGGTCCGAGGACATGTCCTTCACATAGAAAACCAGACACATCATTGGCTAGGACGAATAGTTCATCTCTATAACCAAGATTGTTGAGATCCACCGTTGTTCCGCATAACCGGTCTATCTTTACCCCTTCCCCATTCAGTTGACCCATTTGCGTAAACAAAGGGACCTTAAAAGAGACTCCATAGTCTAGTTCCCATATCCCTCTATGTAACCATAATATGTGTCCTTTGTCCATTCTCGCTATTGCATCAAAGCGGACACCACTATTTTGGTTGGTGCTCTTTTATCTTGGGCGATCGTGTAGAATGTATTCCCATTTATTTGCACTTGGAAATTCAATACAGAGAAGATGGTGACACGGCCAACAAGTATAGCTGATCTCCAACAGTGGTGTCATTCAAGAGATGTGTTCGCATCCAACCACCGAAGACTTCATGTGTTCATCAGAATCCATGATTCGAAGCTTCCCCGGGTTTTGGAGCATACAATATTCTTGTGTTCCTCGATATACTGAGTCGCCAAGGTGGAATTATGTAGAACTGTAGTGTGCTTTAGTGAAAGAATCCCCGTCCTACATATCATTGCTTTCTTTCCCAGTGCCTTTTCCACTTAGTCTTCCCTAATGCATGAGTCGTAAACACCAATCGGCTTAAGGTCGAATAAAGTCAACACAAAACTCAATGACCTCCTCTGCTCCATATCCCTTGAGATGCTTCCTTCGTCTATACGGTTATGAACATATTTCTTTAAGACTCCATGAACCTCTCAAAGGGAACATATTGTGCAGAAATACGGACCGAGAATGGCAATCTCTTCCACTAGATGAACCAGAGATGCGTCATAATATTGAAGAAGGATGGTGGGAACACCAATTCAAAACTAACAAGACATTGTACCACATCCTTCGTAACCTTGGCGTAATATCCGGATTGATTACCTTCGAGATATTGCATTGAGGAATGCACGGCTTCACAATGGGTACTCGAACATTTTCCGGTAGAAGCCCCTCAATGCAATCGGAAGCAATGCGTCATAATCACGTGATACCATGAGACTTCAGGTTTTGGAACTTTTTCTGCCATATTATCCCTTTATATTAGATGAGAAGCCCGACGGCACCTTGATACCGTAAAGGACTTCAAAAAGATTTCCTTCTCGCTTTGGTAAGAGCATAGTCGGCACGACTTAAGTGACGCCTTTATCCGCCTTGTTATCTCAGATGCATGTTCTTTGGTTCTTTCATAATTTGTTGGTCCTCCTGCTTGTGTGTATCTTTTGTCTTCCCATACACGCCTAGGAATCCTAGCAGTTCACGCAGAGATTCTTCGTCACGTGCATCACGTCGATTGAAGAGCGGACACGCATGACTTTCCAATATGGCGCTCTCAAAATATAGATTTCTTCTTCCACATGGGTGCGTGTCCTCAGCGACGTCGTCGAACTGATTGACCGGGACCATTTCCAAAGATTACTTCTATGTCCTTGACCATACCAAATACATCATCACCGGCAGGAGTTCAGCTTCTTCCTGATCCGCCTCACCTTTGAAATGCTTGCCTTTCTTTCTTACGGATGATTGGCTCAAGAAATCATCGATTCGCTAGGTACACAACCTTCTTGCATTTATGCAAATATGTACCTTCGGTCTTATCTAAACAAAGGGTGCATGCCTTATATCCTTTGTTTGTCCGTCTCCGAAGGTTACTAAGAGCAGCCAATCATTGATGGTTACGAATAACAACCTCGAGATTAAATGGCTCGCTTGTTCTCATCCCACGCACGTACACCTGGTTTGCCCCACAACCGTAAGAGTTCTTCAACTAATGGCCTAAGGTACACATCAATGTCATGTCTGGTTGCTTCGGGCCTTGGATGAGCACCGCATCATAATGAACTTACGCTTCATGCACAACCAAGGAGGCAGGTTGTAGATACATAGAGTCACGGGCCAGTGCCGGATCGCAGCTGCCTCCCAAAAGGATTCATGCCATCCGTATTTAGACCAAACCATAAGTTCCTTGCGCCACCGCAAAGTCCGGGAAGTCTCTCGATTTTTCTCCACCGTGACCCATCGCCAGGTGTCTCAACTCCCCGCCTTTCTTACGGTCTTCTTTGTGCCATCGCAACAACTGGCATGCTCTTTGTTTCAACATGCGTTTCAACCTTGGTATTATAGGAGCATACCACATAACCTTAGCAGAACCCTCTTCCGAGGGGCTCTCCTCAACATCACCGTGGTCATCTCGTCGATCTTATACCGCAACGCTGCATACCGGCATTTATCTAAATTCTCATACTCCTTATCATGTAGAGGATGCAACATTAATGCATGCATGTATCTTTTGCACATCTAATCCAGAGGATGAGAGTCTTCTTTGCTTCAGAGGTACTCTCGGAAGTTCGTTATGTTTTGGAAACTTGACTTCATTATTTTCAAAGATCTTTTCAAATGAGGAGTCTTAGACCACACTCGCCTTCCATCGCAATAATTCCAAGGTGGTACCGAGCTTTGTGCCGCCATCTTCACAATTTGGGTACAACAATTTCTTGTGATCTTCTAACATGCCCTCTAACTTCAACTTCTCATTTTCTGTTCATAGTCTCGCTTTGCATCGAAATGACCCTACCAAGTTCATCACCGCTCATCCGATGCCCGTTCTTCACCTTTTTCCTCTCCATTGTCTTCCATTGCGGATCATCAGATTCAGAAACATATGATGATAGTTGTTATCATCATCTTCTTCTTCACCATCTTCCATCATAACCCCTCTTCCCCGTGCTTGGTCCAAAGAATTATAGTTGGGCATGAAACCTTTCATAATCGTGTGGCGAATGATTTTCGAGGAAGAGTACTCCTTGTTGTTCCGACATTGAACACATGGACAACGATAAATCCATTCTCTTTGTTTGCCGTAGCCACATCGATAAATTTATCCACGCCTTTGATATACCCGCCACCACGTCAGACATCCATTCCCGACCGCTCATCCGCATCATATAAGTAAGTTTATCAAAAACAGGACATCATAAATAGTGAAATAACCAATTCACACCGACACATGAATTGTATCAATGACCTAGAAAAGATAAGATTGCTAACCTCGATCGAGGGAAATAAAGAGGAGAAAGCTCAAGTGCCCTTGACACCTTCTATATTTTTGTTCTATGAGAAATTCAACGGATTTTCACTCAAACATTTCAACAAACACCTTCAATGCATGCATGAAAAAACTAGCACACACCTCACACCTTACACCATTCGAAAAACAGAGTGGGAGGCAGAGGCGTGCATTTATAGAGGGCAAGGGTTTTAGTCCGGTTGAAGCCAAAGAATCGACTAAAGGTGCGTGCTGTGGCAGCAAACTTTAGTCCCGTTGGTGGCTCCAACCGAACGCATGCCCCTTACCAACCGGGACCCATGCCTCGACCGCGCTCCCAACCGGACGTGCAAAGATTAGTCTCGGTTGGTGGCGCAACCGGGACTAATGCTCCGAGGGGTCGCGAACGGATGGCCCTTTTTCCTCTAGTGTCTGTTCTAAAGTATGTTGGTTTAAGTAATTACTTAAAACGTACTTTCTTCGTTTCACAATATAAGTCTTTTTAGCAAGTTGTTTTAGTTTGCTAAAAAGACTTATATTATAGAACGGATGAGCTAGTATTATAATAAGAATATAAAAGACTCTTGTATGTATATAAGACTTTAAACAACCCAGGGAAAGCTTTCGCGATGAAACAAACCTGCCGTAGCTTTTGGAGCACAAGACAAAAGTCTAGAGTGGTTTAGTATGACTAATTAACATTCCACCGACCGACATCTGGGGTTAAAGTGAAAGTTAGGAGGGTAATTAGATATTACAAAACTCGAGAGACTTTATAAGCATATAAACTCATACGTGTATGGTAATGACAGAGGATCACATGGTGAGGGGTCAAAGTTAGCACCAGAACATGAGTTTAGGCAGAGCCAGACAGGAAGATTGCAGGGAATGCAAACGTCACGTGGGTTATCATGTCATGATACTCATGTGTCAGTGTGTCACTGGCTCCGAAGTTAGAGGACAAATCTGATCAGGCTTGGAAAAAACTATTCACCCAACTAATAATATACTGCGGCAAATCACAGCACTGACACTGTTATTTAGTTCATGTAAAATACTCAAAAAGTGTCTTTGGCTCCCAGCACCAGTAATCTCTTCATTTAAAAATATCTAAAAATAATTTTAAACATAATCAATGTTGTATTCCATAAACATATAAAATTATGACGTGAAATTCTTTATAGTTTGGCCTACACAAAAATGACAAATCTAATAAAAATTTGGGGATTTGAAATAATACTTGCATAGATCTACATTGTTGTCAATTTTTGTACAGCTCAGAATATAAAGTGTTTAAAATTGATATTTTGCATGTTTGTGGAATAAATCCTGGGTCTATATCCAAAAAAAATCTAAATATTTTTTGAAACTCACAAATATGATTTTGAATTTTTAAAATTAACAAGAGCACCGGAGCTC
Source organism: Avena longiglumis (assembly GCA_030063025.1). NCBI lineage: Eukaryota > Viridiplantae > Streptophyta > Magnoliopsida > Poales > Poaceae > Avena > Avena longiglumis. Next base: position 95,067,294 of record CP125974.1, on the reverse strand, counting down.
GGGAGCCAAAAATACTCCACTCTAAAATTACTATGTTATTAAGTTTCATGTACTACTATCCCATCAACTTGAGTACTAAGGGCATCCACTATGTGCAAAAAACCACACCTTAAGTCCTATGTGGCAGTGCTTGTAGTCTACTTTATATATAGTGGAAGAAATAAGAGTTGTCCATAAGCTTGTAGGTGACCTTAAGCTTATGGGTTGTCCACAAGCAATAGAAAATAATTTACTCTCTCTTCCCTCTCATGCATGAGTATGTAGGATGAGACATGTGGGTCCCAGCTTATAGTTAAAGTTCACCTTATACATAGTGGAAGATTTTACAAGAAAGATGGATCCCACCTTATAGCTAAAGTTCACCTTATACATAGGTGATGCCCTAAGGACAAAGCAACATAACTACGAGTAGAGTCTAGAACATATCAAAAAAAATAAAAATAGGGACCACAATACATTTCCAATCTTTTCTTTTTTGAGAAACATTTCCAATCTTGAGAATGGCCCTCTACTCTAATTACCATACGTTGATAATATGGACACCTCAGCCATATTGTCATGGTTTGTACATGTTTATCAGTATACCACATCAAAAGATTGATAAAAATGCAAATGGCAGCTATACTTATTCCTAAGTTTCTTACTAGTAGTATACTGCTATTTCAAACCAACTCCATCTATTTTATTGAACTATGATTTAGCCATCTATAGAGTCATTTAAGATTATACCAACAAAAATTGTCTGTCTTAATTTATCAAGTAGAAATTTTCCGTGGTAAAGGAAAAAGTGATACAGGCCATCCCCTTTTTCATCATATAGCTGATAAATCATAACATTGTGTTTGGATGTTGGAAAATAAACTTGGAATTGAATTGGGCTGAAAATTCTAAATCCAAGATGAAAAGGAAATGATCTCTATTTCCAATTCTGGCATTTGGATGTGCAAAGAATTTTCTGTTGGAATCAAAAGGTAGTACCCAATTCCAACTCATGTTTGGATGTACATAACATGGAATTGAATGGTTTTTTTTGAGACTTGACAATATAAACTTCTCTACACATGTATAGAACAAATTGGAGTACAAATTAAGAAGTTTATACCTTCAATTGAACTGAGGTGGTACTAATTATTGTAGAAATCTGCAGTTCACATATAGAACAAATTAGGTGTTCATACAAGGAAAAAAATTGCAGCAACAAGCATTGGAGAAGAAGGGGAGGGAGGAAGGGAGAGGGCGCCTCCAAACACTCCATCAAGGCTTGACCTCCTCACGGGCTAGGCAGCCACGCCATCGCCATGGGGTTAGGTTCGGGCGCCCACTGCTCCAAGGAAGGAGGAAGGAGAGGAGGAAGGAGAGGGAGAGCTCACCGGTGGAAGGGAGGGACGGGGGAGAGCTCACCGCGGGAGAGGCGACTTGCGCCAGGTCGCAGACGAGCTTCGCGAGGAAGAGTGTCGGGTAGCTCATGGCGGGGCTCTTTCCACGCGTTTCCGAGCGAACGACTTCGGAAAGTTTCAAGACGAGGCGCACGCTCGCGGGGGGTGGGGGAGGGGGGCGCTCGAAGTCGGTCCCTCTTTCCACGTTTTAACAGACCCTTCCAAACAACTGAATCAGGTCTAGTAATTCCAGAATTCCAATTCCAAGGTTATTTTCCAACATCCAAACACAGTGTAAGTGTATTTTTTTCGAACCATTGTTTTTTTGTTTAACCCATGATAGTAGTTTTTTTAAGAATGAGATTAAAGCCATTTTAAGTATATTATATTATCTTAATTAAACGTACTATAAGAGGAATACAAAAGACTTTAAATAGTTGAATGCACCAAAAGATAACGCAAGGAGCAATGTACATACATCCAAAACCGTTACCAGTGGTCCAGATAAAAAGAGAGAGAGAGAAACGTTACAGTGTTACAATTTTATTTCCTTCGCTGGTCTGGTCAAATACAGCAAGCCGGCCAGTCAAAAGCGAGGCTGGCGAGGGTCAGGTCAACAACAGCGAGCTTGCAACCAATTGGCAGTTTAGTACTCCTCCTAGGTACTTAATCCACTGCGTAATTAATAATTAATCAACACGAAAGGCCTGTGCTCTGTACATTTGGGCACATCTCACCGTACTGATTAGTGATTAATACTAAACGTAGCAATCAAATCCCACCAACACCAACTTTTATCAACTCAATTTTTCTAGTATTAACGATAATATCAATTAGCCATTCAAACCGTCACTCAATTGCTGTCATTTCCAAAAAAAAATGAATTAAGAAAAGTAAATCGAGAATTTCAGTGCTCACATTTACAGCGGAGGCACGAGTAACTGAAAATTAAAAAGGAAAACCTTTTTTTTAACACGGAAAATTATTTGTTTTTTCTGCTGGCTACTGCTGCTGCTTGTTAAACATGGCAAGAAAGCTCGGGCGCGTCGGCATCGTCTGATCTGATGCAGTGTCTGTCTCCAACCCAAAGGCAGAAAAAGAGAGCGGAAAAAGGAAAGGAAAAGGGAGAGCGAGAGAGAGACAGACGGAAGGGGAGGTGGGAGTTGCCATTGATAGAGACCACGAGCTCTTCCCGAAGCCACCACCGCTCTCTCTGCAGGCACCTGCTCCACTGCTCCCTGGATCTCGCCGCTGCCATTGCCGTTGCCGCTGCCACTGCCACTTGCCCGTCCCCCTAGCTACCCACCTACTCGCCTACTTACTTACTACTGCTCCTCTTGGTCCTAGCTCCTCCTCGGCCGCTCGGATTAGATCGCTCGTCATCAGTGTGAGTGCTCCCGTCCTCGATTTTCGTTCGTGCCTTTGCTTCTTGATCTTGATTTGGTGCCGCTGGGGACCCCTGTTTCGCGCGAGGAAGATCTCATTTCGATGGTTCCTTCGGGCTCTGCTGCTCGCTGAAGTTCTTGGATTTCTTCTATCTTCGTCTTCTGCTGTTGAGTTCGTGATTTCTGCGATGCTTTCTGCGCGAGGAAGATCTGATTTTTGACACCTAATAATCGACTAGCCGCAGGATACGATTCCTCATAAAATGCGACCAAATGTTTCTCTTTTTCCTTCCGTCTACGGTTTCATCAGCGATTCAAAGCGTGCTTCCGTTTCCTTTCATGGCATTATTACTACTACTGCATAAAGATCCCGTCTTGATTTTGGTTTGGTGAACGGCAGCAGCCAATCCTGCCTTGATTTGCTCCGGTAAACACACCCAGCGCGCGATGCCTTCCGAGATTCGGCGACTTTGTCTCGGTTCCCTTGTCTCCTTCTGCATTTGTGAGCCCCTAGTGGCCGGCAGTTTTGGCTCCTCTGATCTGGCCAAATTTGTTTTCACACACCAGCTGTCTGTCACAGACAGTTACAATCTTTTTTTACTCTGCTTCGTTATCTGCTAGACAGTTCAATTGCTCCACCAATTTCTATCTGCATTCTATCTGAAGGGTCTCTGTTGGTGCTTGAATGCAGAATTGGGGTGCTTGCATAGGCACCAGATATTGGACTGTTCAGTGGAATCAGAGATGGAGAAGAGGGGTGGTCCTCCATCGCCGTCGCCCAAGTCGACGGAGAAGTCCGGAAAGACTCGAGGTCGGGGGACGCCAATGGCGCCGCCACCCCGAAAGGCGATAAGGAGAAGGGGGTCAATGTGCAGGTCATCCTCAGATGCAGGTGAGGGGACAGGAGAGCTCAGTACTTGTATTTCACAAGTTCAGTGGCATGCTGTTTTTCATTTGCTCACAGAATGTGTATGTGTACTTTGGTACATTCAGGCCCCTGAGTGACGAGGAGACCAAGTCGAATACTCCGGTGGTCATCTCGTGCAATGAGCGTCGCAGGGAGGTTGCCGCGACCCAAGTTATCGCCAATAAGCAGATTGACCGGACCTTTGCCTTCGACAAGGTATTAGATCATGTTCCACTACCACTTCAGCTAGGCCATTGCCTCACTGGCTTCCGGTCACCTGTTTTGCACTTTGCATTTGTTTACCCTAATGTATGCAAGTTTTGACTTAAATTTTAGTGTAATGATTGGTTCTGAGCAGGTATTTGGGCCGTCATCGAAGCAGAAGGACTTGTTTGAGCAATCCATCTCACCCATAGTACATGAGGTCCTTGAGGGCTACAATTGCACGATTTTTGCCTATGGGCAGACCGGTACCGGGAAAACGTACACGATGGAGGGAGGTGGAACCAGAAAGGCCAAGGTAAATGGTTTGTACTACTTGAAATCAAATTAAACATGCTGTACCTTTGCTCTGCATGTTCTTTACTATTGGACTGGTTCCTATGTAACAACCAGAGTGGTGAGCTCCCAACTGATGCTGGAGTTATACCGAGGTCCGTCAGGCAAATCTTTGACATTCTTGAGGCCCAGTGCGCGGAGTATAGCATGAAGGTCACATTTCTTGAGCTTTACAATGAGGAGATCACTGATTTGTTGGCTCCCGACGAACCAAGGTTCCCTGTGCTACCTGTTTCCGAGGACAAGGCAAAGAAGCCTATTGCCCTTATGGAAGATGGCAAGGGTGGTGTCTTTGTTAGAGGGCTTGAAGAAGAGGTTGTGTACTCTGCTGGCGAAATCTACAAGATTCTTGACAAGGGTTCTGCAAAAAGGCGCACTGCTGAGACATTGCTGAACAAGCAGAGCAGCAGGTCACACTCCATATTCTCAATCACAATTCACATCAAGGAATTAACTCATGAGAGCGAGGAGATGATCAAAATTGGGAAGCTTAATCTTGTCGATCTAGCCGGTTCAGAAAATATATCACGTTCAGGTGCTAGAGACGTGAGTAAAACTTCGAATGTCCAATCATAGATTTTTTTTAACGTCTATCTGATTTTCAAATGCCAATAAGTACTTTTGATATTCAATTGGCATTGCAGGGCAGAGCGAGAGAGGCTGGGGAGATTAACAAGAGTTTGCTGACACTTGGTCGTGTTATCAATGCTCTAGTTGAGCACTCTGGACATGTACCCTATAGGTAAAACTCTAAGGGTGTTCTCCTGACTGTTTATTCTAGCAAACAATGGGTAAAGATGGCTTATTGTTACTCTACCTATTTGTTTCAGAGATAGCAAACTGACAAGATTACTGCGTGATTCACTGGGAGGGAAAACAAAGACTTGCATCATTGCTACAATATCACCTTCTGTATATTGCTTGGAAGAGACACTGAGTACACTCGATTATGCTCATCGTGCAAAAAACATCAGGAACAAACCTGAGGTTACTATCTTTGTTGATTTTTCACTATCTTTGTTGATTTTTCACTATTTCAGATGGTAGAAGTTTAACAAGGTGTTTTTATATACCCTAACTTACTCTTCTTACTGTCTATCTATCCAGGTGAACCAGAAGATGATGAAATCTGCAGTCATCAAGGACTTGTACTCTGAAATTGACCGCCTTAAACAAGGTTCGTCTGCATGCAATTCTGGTATATTGAAATGCAAAATGCCATTCATCTTCTACTCACGGGGTCTTCTATATGTCTTCAGAAGTGTTTGCGGCAAGAGAGAAGAATGGTATATACATTCCAAGAGAGCGGTACCTCCAAGAGGAAGCTGAGAAAAAGGTTTATATTAATTTCAAAACCGTGTTAGAATTGTTCAGGCGAACTAAATAAAAGCTCTATTCATCATCCCATGTTTCAAACTTAATTTTTTCACTCAGGCCATGACGGAAAAAATTGAAAAACTGGGAGCTGATCTAGAGGCTAGGGATAAGGTTAGTTGGTCTATCATTTCAGAAACCATTTATTTATTGATGATTTGATTTTCTGCAAAATCATTTATTTCATACCAAACCATTTACTGTACTGATTTGATTCTCTGCAAAATGCCAAAATCTGTGGGCAGCAATTGGTCGAACTAAAAGAGCTTTACGATGCTCAAAAACTTTTGAGTGCAGAGTTGGGTGGAAAACTCGAAAAGACTCAGGTACCTTTGAAGTCTCCATCTCATAGTTTTGCAGACTGCTGAAAAGTATTACCTCTGTTCCTAAATGTGCCTTTCTAGCAGTTCAAATTGAACTACTAAAAAGGCTTATATTTCGGAACGGAGGGAGTGCATTACATAATTGTCGTTTCGTCTGTCTTTTGTCTGCAGAAAGACCTGGAGGGCACCAGGAATGCTCTGCATGATTTGGAACAAAAATACAATGAAGCACAGTCTACTATCAAAGAAAAGGAATATGTCATATACAATCTTCAGAGCTCAGGTTTGTTGAAATAACTATTTTTTCCTGCAAAGCAAGAATTGATTCATTACTGCATGACTCTTTGGCTTAGCATGGTTTGCTCATTTACCTTTTTATAATTATTACTGGTAAATAAATTATCAGTTGTTGTAAGAGGAGGCAGTTAAAAGGGATATGAAGGACTGGAATGTCCCTAGAGATTTGGTTTTTGATAGGGCTGCATGGAAATCAGCAATCCATGTGCCCGAAGCTTGATTTACTTCTTTTGTTCTTTTTACTTGCTTTTTTTCACTAGTTTTTGTTTGACTTGCACTTTTCACTGTTTTCCGCGTGACTTGCACTTTTCTCTAGTTTCCGTTTGGGTTTCATATCTAGCCTACCCCAACTTGATTGGGACAAAAGGCTTGGTTGTTGTTGTTATAAATTATATTGACATTGAATTAGAAGTCTGGGACTCATCCATGATTGATTTCAGTTATACAATTGATTTTGTATTTACTGATATTCAGTGAGATTTACTTTTTTTTGCTACAGAAAAGTCACTAGTAGATTGTGCATATAACCTCCGCGCGGAATTAGAAAAGGCAGCAGCAGATGTTTCTGGGCTATTCTCCAAAATAGGTTTGGCATCTCAACTCGATTACCCTGCTTTGTGATGGACCCGGTCTCACTAAAATAGTTATTGTTCTTGAGTACTCGCAGAGCGTAAAGACAAAATAGAAGATGGAAACAGGACACTTGTGCAGAGGTTTAGATCTCAGCTAACCCATGAGCTTGATGCCTTGCATAAAACCGTCTATACATCCGTCACACAGCAAGAGGATCATCTCAAACAAATGGAAGATGATATGCAATCCTTCGTATCTTCAAAAGATGAGGTAATTCAGTTTCCCCCTCGATTTTGTGCTCAAAAGTTAATCTTGTGTAAGTGCTGTAGAAGGGTGTATATGACATGCTTGAGTTTCCCATTATTAGGCTGCACAAGGGCTAAAGGAGAGCATACAAAAACTGAAAGCCCTGCATGGTTCAGGTATTACAGCGCTGGATAATTTAGCAGGCGAAATTGACATAAATTCTCAGACAACGTTTGAGAAATTGAACTCACAAGTACAATCGCACACATCAGATCTTGAGAAAGTAAGTTTGTTTCTTTGCCAACTTATGGTTTCAGTGAGTATAGCAATGTTTCTGATTGCTCTTACTGTATATAGTGTTTTGGAGTAATTGCCTTGGGAGCAGACAACTTGCTAAATGAGCTTCAGTGTAGCCTCTCGAAACAAGAAGAGCGACTAGCCCACTTCGCCAACAAGCAGAGGGAGGTCTGTAACATTTTGAAGCAATAGAATATTTGATATTTTCTTAAGCCATTCTTCTCCAACTTTTCTGTTCGTGTGTGCAGGGACACCTAAGAGCTGTTGAAGCGACACGCTCCATCTCAACTATTACTACTGGTTTCTTCCACTCACTGGACAGTCATGCGTCTAAACTCACTAGTATTTTGGAAGAAACACAAGGTGTGCAGGATCAACAACTTCTAGATCTTGAGAAGAAATTTGAGGTTATTCCTATTATAGTTATTATATTCAGTATGCAGTCAATAAGATACTGTAATTTCGTAACATAATATGATCTTATCATTTTTAACAGGAGTGTGCAGCTAATGAAGAAAAACAACTTATAGAAAAGGTGGCAGAGATGCTTGCAAATTCCAATGCGAGGAAGAAGAAGCTGGTAAGTATTATCCATGGTATATTTGAGCTTGTGACCATCTCAGTGCTTGCAATCTAGTATATGATGTGATACCAAAAGAAAAGAAATTATGAGCTGTTGGTGACTGATCGAAGAGTTGACCAACCTATTACGCAACTGCTACACATTGTTAATTGTAAGTTAATATTGCAGGTCCAAACGGCTGTAGGTAGCCTTCGAGAGAGCGCTGTAAACAGGACAAGTCAGCTGCAAATGGAAATTTCAACAGCCCAAGACTTCACCTCATCTGTACGGGAAAAGTGGGGCTTTTACATGGAAGAAACAGAGAACAACTACATTGAAGATACCATTGCAGTCGACAGTGGACGATCTTGCTTGGCAGAAGTTCTTGTAGAATGGTCAGTATGACTGGTTGATGTGATACTTTCTGCTATGAAATGTTGATGTTCCACTGATTAACATTTTCTTTCTAAATCTCAGCAAAACAAAAACGGACATGGGTTCACAACAATGGAAGAATGCCGAAGATTCTCTTTTCAGCCTTGGCAAAGGAAATGTGGAATCAGTAGATAGTATAGTCAGGTACTCGCATAGAAACTGACGTGGAAAATTTTAAATTTTCTCTTATCTCATGCTACCAACAATAAATAGCAAGTGATCATGGTGTGTGTACTTTACCAGGACGGGGACAGAAGCCAATCACTTGCTGCGTTCCAAATTGTCGTCTGCAGTATTGGCAACTCTTGAAGATATAGATACTGCAAACAGGGCCATTCTTTCTTCAATTGACAGTAAGATCTTACGATTTGAGTTACTGATAGACAGAGCATAGCATAAATTTCACTTTGATGGCTACTCATGTTACTTCAGGCTCACTGAAGGTCGACCACGAGGCATGCACAAACATTGTTTCCGTCCTCACCCCGTGCCATGGGGAGATAACAGAGTTGAAGGGTGCACATCACAACAAGGTTGTGGAAATAACCGAAAATGCAGGGAAATGCCTAGAGGAACAATATCTGGTGAGCAGTCATGAAAAGTAGTGATTGGTGGGAATATCTTGTCTTTATCACTGGGAGTAATTGACCAAACCTGCATTGCATCTTATATTTGAACTTAACAGGTGGATGAACCATCATGTTCGACACCAAGGAGACGGCAGATTGACCTGCTAAGCGCCGAATCGATCGAGGAGCTGCGAACCCCGGACTATGACGAGCTCCTCAGATCATTTCGCGGATCCAGGGTTGGCTTGAAGCATGCAAATGGAGACACAAAACATCTTCAGGAGGCACAAGAATCAACATCACCATCAGCAGCCAGTGATGCAAGAGCCTCCCTTGTAGCAAGAAATTAGATTCATCCAAAGCATGTACAAAGGAGTAATTTGTTTAGCTTACGTTTACCCAGTTGTTTTGCTGTTTATAGTGCCATCCATTTGATTAATTGTTATTGTTGGTTGAGGGGTCTGGTGTTCTTAGGCTGGCCATCAGTAAAGAATATGTTCTTGCTCAGTGGATCTTGATGTAATATATGTATTTACATAGGTGACATAGTGAAAGAATAATTGTATTTTTAGTGCCATTGGAAGATTCGTTGATGACTTTCCTCAACAAAAAAGAAGAAATTATAATGATCTGATGACTAAATCTCTGTCAAAATAATATAATATTCTGATGACTAAATCTCTGTCAAAATAATATAATATTCTGATGACTAAATCTCTTTTGCAAAATATAATAATATGATGGCTAAATCTCTGTTGACAAGATCACACCCTGATGACTAAATATGTGTTGATAATATCACAACCTGGTGATTAAATTTTGTCAGACTGAAATCTTGTTGCAAACAAAAGCCTCAACTGTCGTAGGTCAAGTGCCACAGGAACTTGCTGGCTGGGATCCAAATATGTAAACGTAGTTACATAAACATGTATTGATGTAACGATTTTAGAAGAGAACTGCACAAAGCCACTAGGAGAAAAACTATAAAAGCCTCTGTTTCTTGACAAGAATGTACAAGTACAAGGGCAGAACAACAAAAACTATTTCTGCTGCAAAATACTCTGTTGAGTGGAAGGCCTGACTTAAGTGGTTGCGCCTTCATACCCTACAATGCAAAACAACAAGAAATAGTCAGCATCAGGATTATGGATGCAGGAACATGAGGAATTAGACAAGAGTTCTTCAGAAAATGCGGGATACTTGTAAGAGTCTACTAAGACAGTGAAGGAACTACAAAATCTATTCAGATTTTTTTTAGCTGAATCTATTCAGATCACAACAAGCATAGTTAGGACAGCGGTTACACTCAAGAGTCACTCAAAATCTAGTTTTCACAAGCTATTTTATTTTTCTGAAATCACGGGAAACTGAACGATCAATATGTAGTATATATACCTCAGGCATATACAGACTGAAGCAAAGAGGTTCATGAAGCTGTTCTAAGCAAAACCCTCCTAACGGTGAACTAGAGACATAAGCTGTTCTAAGAAAAACCCTCCTAACGATGAACTAGAGACACAAGACATTTGACAATGACATATAATTGCAAATTGGATTACAACTTTCACAGACAAACTCATGCCCAGAATTTCCCAGAAGTTAAACAAAAATACCTACAGCTACAGGTCATCTTTCCCTAGGAAGGGAAGATACAGGCTGATGACCATTGTGGAGTAAGAAACAAATAAGAAAATTACGACTAAACACAGCATTCAAGTCATATGTCTATTAAGGGTGCTCAACCAGAAGGCATAGTTACACAATTTTGGGGCAAGACAAACTCAAGCTTACACAGCAGGTTTCACATAACAAACTATCAGCTAGCAGTTTCTAATACATATTAAAATAGGATTTAAAAAGATGAAATAATAATAAGAAATAAAATAATTGCTGATAAAAGTAGCAGAACATAAAAACTCTCAGTTTGTGCAGCAATTACCTAATCTTTTTTTTTTTTTGAGAGAAGCAATTACCTAATCTGGTGCTCCAACATATGTCTTGCTAAGCATTATTTAAATGTGTTGCTGGTGGAGTCCACCGGGAGTGCCATACTGTAAAACTGCTCTGGGATGCTTGCTGAATTGTCATTAGCTGTGTTGCCTGCTGAAGGTCTGGAAATACCAATATCTGGCTTCACATCAGTAGAAACAGGCTTGGCTGTTTCTTCGTTATTTGTTGATGACAGAACAACATCAAGATCAAGGCCACCTTCCAACCCACCGTTAGATGGATCCTGAATTACATGATCCATACCATCCTTATCTTCTCCTGATGCTGTAGGTTCTGCATCATCTTTCTTTTGCTTCTTTGCGTTAGGGGTCCCATCATCCTCAATGTCATCATTTCCTGCACCAGCCTCTGAAGGATCTAACGAATCTCTCCTCGGTCTCTTCCATTTTTTTGTAGATGATGTGCCATCATCCTCAAAATCTTCCTCCTCTCTACCCCTGTGCAGATATGTCCACAATTTTTTGTCATTATCATACAGTACACAGGGATCACGCTCATAATGCAAGCGATCAAGAGCGCCACTGACAACTTGATTAACAGCAGCCTCTTTATTGGATTCTGCATGATTTAGGTACTGTGAATCTTTGAGAAGTGTGCACACATCAGCCCTTGTTCCAGTTCTTCCAGGCAACCTAGAAGCAGCATCTCTTACAAGACAGAGAATAGTGACATGCGGAGGACGGTCAGGTAAGAGCATGGGATGTCCCCTAGCTTTTGCTGTGGGCTTCCCACCTCCCCTTCTCAAAGGAGCAACTATAGACTTCTCCCCATCAGCAGCAGTATAGCAAAATGCTCTATCAGGAATTGAGTATCTCAAAAATTCCTCGCGCTGGAAATATGCTCTTGCTTCGTCAGAGCTTGGGCTTATCGTGTTCAGACTTTTCTGGGCCCTAAGGTCCTTGAATCTTTCCTTCAAATCCAAATTTGCAGGATTTGGTGGTGGAGGTGCCGGAAGGGATCCTATTTGCTTGAGGGTTTCCTGACCACTTTTCAGCCAAGTAGCAAATGCATCAACCAACTTCACAAGCATCTTGTGTGGTATACCCCATGCTTCAGCAGAAGTTTCTTCGTTAGGATCACTATATAAAGTACCAGAAGGGAGTGGACCAACCCAGAACCAGCTTTTGTTTGACTTGTCATAGGAAACTAGTGATTTCCAGCCCTTTGCACCTAAAGGGCTGTTCTAGATGACAGAATCTTGAGCACTCCTCGAACTAAATCCTGAAGGGGCTCCTGTGTTTCAAGTATGTTGGGATCTCCAGGATTTGTTTTGATCCGATTAACAAGCTCTTGAACACTTATTGCCGCCGACTGTTTCGGGCGCAGTCTGCTCTGCAGCACTGGTATCTCCAACCTCATTAGCCTGCTGCGCTTGCTCAGTTGCACTTGGCTCTTGAGGTGTTTTGCTAGGTTCTTCACTGTTGAACCATTTTCTGCTCTCCTCCCCATCAGGTTGCTTTGCTGCCGCTGGAGGAACCTCAGGAGTGACAATAGCTGCCACTGCAGTATCCTCAGTAGGAGCGACCATAGCTGCCTCGGTAGGAGTGACCATAGCCTTCTTAACAGCGGTTAGAAGATGTACAATGGAGAAAGAAAATCCAGTATGGATAGTTGGTGTAATTGGTACATACTTCTTCTTAGGTTTCTCAGGTTCTACCGGCACCACAATAACTTCTGGCACGACAGGAGCTGGTTCCGCGACAGTATCTGCATCTGTAATCGTATCTGTCTTCTTTTTACCTTTCTTCTTCAAGCTGACACTGATCTCCACAACCTTCGGATCAGTTGGCGCATACTCACCATGCTCATCCAGGCTTGTAACCTCAACTCTTCCTTTTTGCCTTTTGGACCCAGAGCTGCAACTTGCTAGCGGCACGTTCACCCTTTCAGAATCATCAAAGTCGCCATTAGAATCTTGGACCGCATAGCCTGCTCTATTGGCCAGCCTCTCACTCTCTGGCGACTTGAATGGTTCATTGGCTTTTTCATTGCTATCGTGCAATTGAGAATTGTCATAACCATGCATGTCCAGATTTGACATGCCTTTGCGCTTTCTCTCACTCCTTGCTGCTGGAGGTCTCATCACTTCACTGATCTGTTCCGCCACCTCCACATGTACATCACGTAAATAATCAGTCTCTGTAACCTTTCCTCTGTGCCCCCCTCTGCTCTGAGTCTGGTAGGGCTGGAAATCTGCAGTAGCAGCAGGATAATTCATTTTGACTGTTTTCCCATGTTTGTTTGGCTTTTGGGCACCATATGGTCTCTGAAGCTCGGAATATTGTTGTTCGGCAAGATTCATGTCCGCCCCATCTTCAAACTGTTCTGATGAATCAGATTCCGTCTCCTCACTTTGAACATATACAGCTTTGCTCCTGGAGTCCTTCTGGCCAATCCTGCCATACTGATTACTGGATATAACTTTCCCCTGTGATACCTTGTCTCTAGGATCAAACCCAGAATGTGCACCATTCATTTGTTGCTCGATATTTCTATAGGACTTAACCTTCACACCTTGACTAACTTGGGGTATCCTGCTCCTGTAATGACCTGCAGGTTGCCCTCTGCCAGTCATTTAAGTTATCAGCGGCTAGCAGCTGGCCAATCCATCTCATCTTTGAGAGCTTTATTCAGGACAGATTTCCCACCATATATCCGATCTCTCTCCATGTACTTTGCATTCCTTGCGGTCTCAGCATATGGAGGCTCAAATGATGCTGCTAAGGTAACTCCCTGGTTAACAACTGCGTTCCTGCCGTGGTAGTGAGAACCAGTATGGTTATCACGGTAGCTTTTTGCATAAGGATTGCTATCATAGGCTGTAGCAAATTCCTTCTTCTTAACTGGCTTCACCAGCGGCTTCTGAGATCGGACCCTAGGCAAATCCCTGTCATATCCCAGGTCCTCTGAATCAAGGCCATCTAAACTCCTGCGCGGCTTCCCTCTATGCATGACTCCCATATCATACCCATAAGCAGTATCTTGACGAGAACGCCCGGAGAGAGCCACTGCAGCATCACGGCCAGACCCTCCAATGTACTCATCACCCAAACCTTTTGAGCCACCCAGCCGCAGCAGGCCCTTCGACTTTTCCTTCCCAGCCTTCTTCAGACTCGTCTTATCTGGCCTCGGCCGTGTCATGAACTGCTCCGCAGACTCCCTGCTCTCAGAGTCGGTCTCTGATCCAGCCCGGACATCCAAACCCAGAAGTTTCTGTTTCCTCTGCGCCTTCATCGCATCCAGCGCTCTAAGCCTCTCACCGAGGCTGTACCCGTCACAGCTCTTCCAGCAGTCCTTGGCCTCCCACAGCCCGCGCACCATCGAGTTGTGGTAGCTCTGCAGATGGTAGTAGTGCTTGCGTCGCTCCGCAAAGCGGGCGCCGCGGCGGTACAGGACGATCCTGGGGTCGCAGAGCCCGCCTTTGAGCCGGTCGAAGAGGGCGGCCAGGGGGCTCCCGAAGTGGAAGTTCTCCCCCGAGAGGAGCTCGACGAGTGTGCGGGCAAAGGTCTCCTGGTCCAGGTCGGGCAGGAAGGCGGCGAGGCGGAGCCGCTCGTCCTCGGAGAGCAGGCCGTTCCAGGCGTCCAGGGAGAGCACGCCGCTGAGGCCGTCGGCTAGGTCATAGAGCTCCAGCGGCACGGCCACGCTCTGGTCCCCGACCTGGGACATCTCCGCCCCCGCCTCCCCGAGCTGCGTGATCTCCAGCTCGTCGGACCCCATCCCGGAGTCGTCCTCCTCCTCTGCTTCCTCCTCCAGGTTGCCGCCGCCATTCGCCTCCTCGCCGGAGAACCCCTCCGCGTCGGAATCGCGCGAGGCCGTGGCAGGGGACTGCTCATCCTCGTCCTCCGTGGCCTCCGGGGAGCCCTCCTCCCCGGCGCCGTCGAGCCTCGGGACCCTGGCGCCGCTGTTCCTCACGATCGCCATGGCCTCAATCGCAGCTCGTGCGCAGCCAGCCGCGCCCAAACCTAGAGAGAGATTCGCGCCGGTTAAAACCCTAGCCCCCCGAATCCACTCCAGTCCAGTCCACCGATAAGCCGAAATCGAAAAGAAAACAGAGAGGCGAGGCAAGAGTCTCACCGGAATCGCAGCGGCGCGGAGGCAGTCGGCGGAAACCCTAACCCTAAGTGAGGCGGCGATGGGGGGGAGTCGTGCGTGGGGTGGGGGGCGGAGGGGACGGGGAGGGCGAGGGATAAATAGTGGGTGGGACGAGGAAGACGACGGGGACGTGGCGGCCGCGGGAGCCGTCGGATCCGGGGGAGATGGCCGGGTAGGGAATATGGAGGAGGCGAGGGGGCGGGGCGCAAAAGTGTCCGGTCCGAGTGGGGAGGGGAGGGAGGAGGAGACGGGGCGAGGGCGGAAGAGGGAGAGAGAGACGAGGACGAAGGCGATGAGAAGGAAGGGGAAAGAGAGGGGAGCGGGAGGTGGGCCCGGCTGTCTGACCAGTGGGGCCGAGTGGGAAGCGGGTGCTGGGGTTTCTTGTTTTGCGCGGGAACTTAACCGGGATTTGCAAGGAAATTCACTCCACTCACATCGAAATGACACTTCCTTCTAATTGGCCCCAAGTTGTACGGCACCAAAGAAACTCAGCTACTACTAACTACCTCTGTTTTTAAAATATAAGATGTTTTAGCTATGTGAAGTAAATATATCTAGACTTGTTTTAGTACTTCCTCTGGCCCATATTAATTGACTTTGATTTGTCAAATTTTGGATGAACCTATATACTAAATAGTGTCTAGATTTATCCAAATTTTGACAAATCCAAGTCAATTAATATGGGTCGGAGGGAGTATATAGTTTTACTCAACTTTGAAGTAAATCTACACACTAAAAGAAGTTTAGATTTATTTTCTTTACAAACTTAAAATATTTTATATTTTAAAACGGAGGAAGTATAAAGCACTCTACTTCCGCGAAGCTTTTAATCTAGATAGAAGAACGTGTGTTCTCAAAATCTGGATAACTAGTCCATTTCCCGTGCACACATGTCTAAATCTTAGTAAAATTATTTTTGTAACTTTGTAAACATCTTCAAAAAGAAGTTAAGCATTATAAATTGAGCTGGAACTTTCCCATGTTTTACTTTCCCCCCCTATTTTTTAAACCTTCTTTCTAAACGGGGAGACGAGAGTGATAATGTTTCAGTTTCAAAACCGATGCAGTGGGTACTCCGTAAATGGCCATCCCAAGCTCAACTACGACCGGTCTAGTGACGCGGAGGTCCTACAAGATGAGGTGGGTATATTCATTAACATGTTTGATCTTCAGACCTCCAAGCATGGGCTTGCTACCCAATGCAATGACCCTATGTATATCCTAGGTATGAATGCAATGGTCATGAAGACACAACTGAGAAATCCGGACTCAAGAAGGTGGGAGAGAAGCATCAAGTACAAGAAGAGGAAGGAAATTTCTGGAACGTCGGGCACTCTGAACAGCTGCCCGCTTTATAAATAAAGACATAGGTGAGACCGCCATTTGGGACAGCACAACGCCCAAAGGACACCACACGATACAAAATGCTAGGACAGCAGCACCCACACGCCCGAGCTAACACAAGGAAAGAAAAACAGAAAATAAAGGAGACAGATCAACTAGACGAGGAAGACCGCAACCGCTGCGCCCTCCGAAGAATGCCCACCCCGCTCCTAGCCCCGACTCGACAAGCACCAAGCAGCACCCTCAAGAGGGGAAGCGAACGCTGCTGCCCGGACCAAAGACTGGCCCTAGGGTTTCCCCCGGCACACAGAGAGGAGTGAAAGTAGGGAAGCCACAACGCCCTCCAGGAAGGAAGATGCCACCCACAGGCGGCACCACGTCGGTGTCGGCACCCAACATAACATAGTATGCCATGATAGAGTTTCAGACAGTCCGATTGTATGAGTTATTGATGAAGATCAGTGGCCGGACATTCTAACCCATCTATGCCCGAACAATTTGGCTGACTACCTGCGTGCATAACTTGGGCATAGCATGTGTATCCCTTACCCTTCCGTTTCAGGACTATAAATCATCCCCTCGTCCTATCTAGGGTTAGACATGATTTAGAACATGGAGCCTTTCCTCCTGTCCTCCCTTTGTGTTTTTACACCTTACTATTTGTTGAAGTAACTTCAAGATCTTTATGTACCAATCTTTCCTCCGAGATTCAATTGGATTGATGGACCTACGTTGGAGAAGAAGGTTTCATCAAAAGTGAGTTGTTTCAGTCTTGGCGATCCAAACACTTGTACATTGGTATTTGCTCTTGTACTTGCAATTCATACCTACTTGCTAGATATGCCTCTTTTACCCTACATTTATCCTTATGTTCCGTTGTGTTCTTCATTTTTCCCTTTGTGCTATTGGTCGAATAGCGAAGAGCGAGCAACCAACCCATATTAGTAACTTTATGCCCATTTTTGAAGCTTTTAGTAAAATCTCAAAATTGAGTCCCGATGTACCTAGGTTCCAAGAATCCAGTCGCCCGAATTAGTCCATATGTTCCAAAATTTTGGCTTGTCCATTTTTGCACCACTTATCATGGGAGTAACAATAAAATAGGAAGAGAGGGAAAGATGGAGAAAAGTGAGAGTGGGGTAATAAGGCCCAAGGGCGTCCTATGGACCGATATGTTTTGCCGCATTCCTAGACCAAATTTACACTGCCTTTGCGGTCTCGCGGACAGACCGTGGACCGGTCGCGTGTCCTCCCATGGCCCGCAAGTCAGTGGTAGAAGTCACTTCCATTCATTGGTAGCATGGATTTTTACAACAAAAAAACTGCAAGTGCAAATAAAACTTAACTAAACTAGGTCACTGTTGTCGGCATAAACTAGTCTTCTTGTCACTGCCATCGACGTTGTTAACCTAGGTCTCGCTGGCTGCGCCACATGTGTCGTGGTATTGCCGATGAGTACGCCATGGAGGGGTCCTCACAGTGCGTGTTTAGAGACGTGGGGGAAGGCGGACGGTTGATGGGTACGAGGTAACACAGCTTACCCAGGTTCAGATCCCACGACGGTGACGGAATCCTACTCCTGCTATAAATCACTATAAAGGCACGCGAGTTAGAGATAGGTTCACTGCGAGGTTGTATGAGATTGTGCCCTAAAGGCTCCCATAGGCCCGACTTATATAGTCGCCAGTCCTAGGGTTACTGAGGAAAAGTCCTAGCCGGACAAAGTTACAGAGTCCTACACCGCTCATTACTAGTCTTGTGTATCTTGCACCCAAGGCTCCGGCACGCTAGTGACTCCACCGTAGCCTTCCTTTATCCAGCATGGGCCTCCCTTCCGATCCATCTAATCGGGGCCAAAGAAAGCCATAGGCCATGCTACCAATCGTGGTTCACCCGGTTATCCGGATAGGAGACATGCTATGAGGATACCCATATAGAATATCCTCAACAAGAGCCCCGAAAACTCCGAGATCTTGCGCCGCCTTGCCTCTTCATGTGGAATGCTCCGTAGATGGATGTCGGCAAATCATCAAGCAATATCTTGTAGTCCTCCCAAAGAACCCTACAAGGTTTTCTCCGCTTTAATATGTAAGTCGAGAAATGTCAATCTTTCATCGCATTTTCCGTGGCCGACCGATCCGTCCATGCCGGAATCTTCCGATGTGACGCTCATCCGCCTATGTCGCTAGGACGTAGGATTAGGTCACGACCTCACTCACACATGCAGAGAACGCAATCATGTCCGATTTTCCGCCATGAGCGATACGAACCGGCGGCGGTTGGGGACGTGATTTAAATTCCGCACGTCACAACACGTCAACGCGGTAACCGTCCGATCAAGCTGCACGAATCTTGACGCTGGGGATGATAAATAGTAACCGTGGTGAAGTTTCTACCTTTTACCTCATTCTCTCCTCGCGTCGTCTTCTTCCTCCAGTGCGTGCCCCCTCGAGCTCTCCGCGCCGAACTCGCGAAAAACCCTAGCCTCAATCCGCACCAGTCACCTCCAACCTCTCTTCATGGCCAGCAGCAACACCTCTCCTTCCATGGCGGCGTCGAGCGAAGCCGCGGCGAAGCCCGCGAGCTCTATCGTCGTGCCCCCAGAGGGTTTGGTCATCCCTGCCTCGGCGGTGACCACAATCTAGCGGCGCTGGAGCCGTTGGAGGAGGAGCTAGATTCGCACAAGGGCGACTGGCGCGGCTCAGATATCACCGACCGTGACATCCAAGAGTTGATCGCCGAGGGCTACCTCCCTGCGACGGAGGGGCTCGCCTGGCGGGCGGCGCTGGCCGGCGAGGTGACACCTTCTCCCCAAGCCGGAGAAAAGGTGTACCTCAAAGCCCAACTGGTACGCGGCGTCTCCCTTCCCATATCCAACTTCTTCCTCTCCGTCTTGAACCACTATAGGTTCCAGCCCCAGAACCTTTCTCCCAACAGTATCTTAGCGCTTAGCAACTACGCGGCGCTCTGCGAGGGTTACTTAGGGATAAAGCCTAGGCTAGACCTCTTCGTGTACTTCTTTACCGTCAAACGTGAAGCCGGAGCCAGTAAGGAAGAACTTAGGAATTGCGGCACCATAAGCTTCAAGATCCGTCCTGGCCGGCGGTTCCCCGACATCATCGGTCACGAGTCCTGCAAAAACTGGTATCATACCTACTTCTACGTCCCAGATATCCCTCTGGTTGGCCGACAAGTAACGTACCCGGACTTCGTCGATGGAGCCGCCGCCAAAGCCTCGTCATGGAGATCCCAGGCCTCCCTTCCCTCCGACATCGAAGCCTCTCGCGCCATAAGGCGGATAGAGTGGTTCGTAGAGATGGGTTTAACCGACTTGGACCTAGTGAAAGAACATTTCTTAATCCCTAGTGTTTTTTGTGTTGGATAACAATATCAAGGAGTATTTTAATGTGTGTTGAAGTGTTGTAGCTCTCTCTGAGAAAAAGGGAAAAGTATCTGACTTTGGGGGGCGGATAATCCGCCCCTCCCTCTTCCCGTATAAGCGAAGTGCCGGATTTTTCGGCCTCGGATAATCCGCCTCGGGAGCCGGATAGTCCGCCTCCCTTGCTCACCGCCAAGGCGCAAGCCCCAGAGAGGGGGCGGAGTATTGGACAGACTTTCCGTCCTGGCCGGATAATCCGCCCTAGGAGAGGGCCGGATTATCCTCCCCTCCCCAGGATCTTCACCAAGTCACGCAGGCGCCAGCCCTAGAGAGGGGGCGGAGTTTCTCCCGGAAAATCCGTCCTTGGGGCGGAGTTTTCCCAGGGGGTGGATAATCCGCCCCCAAAGTTGCTCAACGGCCAGATCTGGGAAGGGGGTATTTAAGACAGCCTTCCCCCTCCTGCCAGATTGCTTGATTCATTCGAAAAAGACAAGATCAGGTTTGCAATCTTCATCCAAGAGAGCTCCACCTAGATCCACCCAAAGTCCTCATCCCTTTGGTAATCGAAGGAGGAGAACTCGATCTTCATCATCAGCAATCAAGCGCTTCATCTCCTCTCCATTCATTTGGAGAACCACCAATCTAGTATTTCTTGCAAATACCTAGATCCTTGTTTTTGTTTATATTGATAAACCTTGTTCTTGTGGCATCTTGTTGTCATCTCGGGAGCCCCCAATTCGGTTGTGGGTGTGAGCCCCGATAGTGTTGTAAAAGGCACCGGTTCCCGCCTCGAAGGGATCCAATAGTGGAGAAGGTGGATCAGGCCTCTCGTGGCGAGATCCATCGGAGAATAGGGTGAGGCCTATTGTGGCGTGGTGGTATTAGAACCGCCCACCCCTCCAACGCAGATGTACTTCCCTTAACAAAGAAGGAACTGCGGTAAAACAAATCCTTGTGTCTCCGCGTGCTCCACTACGGTTTCTTCGTTCCTCTCTTTACGTGCTTAGTAGTTAGGTTTGCATATAGGGAAATTCTCGTAGTTGCATATCTACAGAATTTACTTTGTGTCAAGCCTAAAATTGAAAAAGTATTAAAAATTGGTTAGCACCTATTCACCCCCCCTCTAGGTGCCCATACGATCCATTTCAATTGGTATCAGAGCCCCGACTCTTATTTTGGGCTTAACCGCCTAAGAGAAGTATGGGTTCCAAGGTAGATGGGAGTGATGCTCCAGAGGTAGTCACCATGAATGATCTCAAAATGTTGGAAACAACCTTGGTGAGTTCAATGGAGGCTAAGATGGAAGAGATGCGTCAATTGATAATGCGTCTCTCCACATCCGCAGCATCACCTCCATCTAACTCTGAGGATACCACTCCGCAATCCAAGGAAACGGGTAAAACTTTTTCCAAAGATAACGAAGTGGTTGGTGATGACACTAGCAAGAGCTCCTCCTCGAAAAAGGATAGCGGTAAGGATGGATACAATGAGGTTTCTCATGTGTATTCCCCTGATCCACCTATCCCTCACCCACATATACATAATAGGGGTGATCCACCCAAACTATCAGCATCTAGTTTTACTCAATGGCAATTTTTGATAAAATCTCATGTGTGCAGTTCCTCCATAGAGTTGTGGAAGATCATCGAAAATGGTCTTCATGTTGGAAACCCCAACAATCTTACAAGAAGAGAAGTTGTCGATAGCCAACTCAACGCTACAGCTCTACACATGATACAGCTTGGTGTGGGTGACAAAGATATGCCACACATTCAGCATCTTAGTACAGCTAAGGAAGCTTGGGATGCTCTCACCGAGCTCTTCATCGGAAATGAAAGTATGAAAAGGAATAGATATGATGCATTGAGCAACGAAGCTGAAGGATTCTATATGTTGGATGGAGAAGACCATGAAGACATGTATTGGAGGCTTAAGGCAATAGACACAAATTTCAGAAACCATGGTGCCGCTCATGTTGATGATGCATGGATCAAGCACAAGTATGTCAATGCTCTTATGCCATTTGAGCCCATAGATTTGAAAAGTCTCCAAGGTAGGCATAACTATCACCTCATGACATCCAATGAGGTAATGCAAGAAATGACCGCTTTCAAAGTGGCTGCCAAGAATGCCGAAGATGCTCGTGCTCGAGCTATGGGGATGCAAAAGGGGGTCAACGTGGCCTTGAAGACTAGTGTGATTGATCATGATGAATATGCCATAGAAGGTCTGGACTGTCCCGAGGATATAAAAAGGATCCACGGACAATACTTGGCTCTTTATGCTAGAAACTTTTGGAAAGATCCAGCCAAGGCTAAAGCTGAACTAGAACGCAAGAGTGGAGCCTATGGAAGAAAATAAAATGGTCCCAAGCTGAGAACATGTTTCAACTGTGGTGATCAGCTGCACTTTGTAGCTGAGTGTCCATATCAAAGTAGGTAAGATAATGGAGGAAGACTTATATTCAAGGACAAGTCAAAGGCTCCACGCAAGAAACGGTTTGTAAAGAAGAATGCTCCCTTCAAGAAGCAACCAAAGATTGTTCTAGTGACTCAAGAAGAATATTCATCGGGAAGTGAAGATGAGGACGAATACATAGCTCTGAAGAGGTGGCTGCTATAGCCACAACGTCTCCTTCAACATCTCTCTTCGACTGTCCGAACAAAAACATCATCAACAAGAATGCTACTTGTCTCATGGAAAGAAGCTCCGAGGTAACTTCTTCTAACTCTTCTTTTCCTAAGGCTATGATTGACATGGATGATCCTACTAGTATTAAGGTTAAATAAGAGATTATTGCTTTGGATTATTTCTATACTAACTTTCAAGGTGAGCACAAAGTTTGTTTTGAAGCTCTTATGGATCAGTTGGCCCAAAACGAAGCTCTCCTCGAAGGAAAGGGCAGAATTGAAAGGGAGGATGCAATGGAAATTACATCCTTAGAAAATGCTCTTGAAGAAGAAGAAGAAGCTCGGGTCTCTCTTGAAGAGATGCTTGAGTCCATTGAGGAGTCACATGAAGAAATAGTGGCTAAACTTGTTAAGGAACGTGACAATGCAGTCACCAAAGCAAAGAAGCTAAAGAAAGAAAAGATTGACTTTGGGGGCTACTCATGATAGACTCTCCGAGGAATTGGAAAAACTTGACAACGCTCACAAGGCGTTGAAAAGCGATTTCTCCATTCTCAATGAGTCACATGATCAACTCCAAATTCGATTGGCCAAGTATGATATTCCTAGCACATCCAATTCAACATATAGTCACAAGGAAAATACTAGTGTGGAAAAATAAGTGGTCAAGGACATCTCACCCAAGGATAAGGGTGTTCTTGATGAAGTTCTTGACAAGCAAAGGTCAAATCATGGTAAAGAGGGACTTGGATATGTCACCAAGTCCAAGAAAAAGAAAAACAATAAGAACAAGACCAAGAATGTGCAATCAAAGACAAGCACCGCTGAGAAGATTGTCACAAAAGACGAAACTAATATATTGGTTTTGCAGGGTCTCACAAATTATGAACTCTTTTGTGATGATTATGGTGATGTTTATGCTTATTATGTCGGTCCCTTTGATGAATATATTGCTTGGTCTATTTGGGTCCCAAAGACCCTTGTTACTAACATGAAAGGACCCATTGAAAAATGGGTACCTAAAACCAAAAAGTAATTCTCTTGCAGGGGTATGCTTCCGGTGGGTCGAAATGGGTGCTGGATAGTGGATGCACTAGTAATATGATCGGAAGCAAGGAGATCATCACGGAGATGCATCCAAATCATGATAATATCACAGGTTCCTATGGTGATAAGTCTAAATCTCAGGTATTGGGTCTTGGCAAGGTTGTGGTTGCCCACGATATCTCTCTCGTGGACGTCATGCTTGTTGAGACCCTCGGTTACAACCTTCTTTCTGTTCGCGCCCTTGGCAAGATGGGTTTTGCTGTTTTTATCGATGATGATTTGGTGGTACTCTTGTGGAGCAAGTCTCTAAAGGTCGCTTTCGTTGGATACATCGAAAATGACCTATATGTGGTGGACTCTTCGGGGAAAACCACTTCGGGTCTGATGTATCTATTCGGAAAGGCCGACGTGGGCTGGCTATGGCATCGCCGTTTAGCCCATGTCAACATGAGAACTTTACAAAGTCTCCACAAGGGTGGCCACATCCTTAGACTAAAAGACAATGTCTCTTTTACCAAAGATCGTGTTTGCAGGTCTTGTGTTGAAGTAAAAATGCATGACTCTCCCCACAAGAGGAAGACTATTGTGTCTTCAAAGAGGATCTTGGAATTACTTCATGTGGATTTATTTGGTCCTCCTTCTCATGCAAGTCTTGGTGGGAAGAAATATTGCTTGGTAATTGTCGATGATTACTCAAGATATACATGGGTCTATTTCTTCAAGCTAAAGAGTGAGACTCAACAAACTGTCATTGACTTTGCCAATGAAGTTCAACGTCAACACAATGTCCCTATCTTGGCAATAAGAAGTGACAACGACTCCGAATTCAAGAACTACACTTTGAATGAGTTTCTTAGCGAAGAGGGGATTATACATCAATATTCCGCTGCGTACACCCCTCAACAAAATGGTGTAGCCGAGAGGAAGAACTGGACTTTGATGGCAAGATCAACGTTGGCTGAACTCAAGTCTCCTTATAATTTTTGGGCTGAAGCCATATCCACTGCTTATCACTCATCAAACTTGGCTCTACCTCCGAAAGATTTTGGACAAGACTCCATATGAAATACTTACCGGTAACAAGCCCAACATCTCATACTTCAGGGTATTCGGGTGTAAGTGTTTCTTTCTTATTAAAGGTGTCCATTTGTCAAAATTTGAGTCCAAGGCTTTAGAAGGTATTTTTGTTGGTTACGGTGCCGAATCCCACACTTATAGAGTCTACAACAAGCTCACTGGGATTGTTGTAGAATCTTGTAGTGTGGAGTTCGATGAAAATAACGGCTCCTTTGTAGGGCAAGTTGATGTTTGTGATGCAGATGTTGAAATACCCCAAGATGCCATAAGAAGAATGGGCGTGGGATTTTTCCGCCCCATTGAGGAACCCCTTGTGGCGGATCGGGAAGGACAATGCTCCACTCAAGTGGAGCCCTCATCTCCACAAGATCAACAAGCTCCTACTGTTGGAGAAAAATCTGCACCAACACCGCAACCTGCTGAAGATCATCTGTCTCCTGGACAAGTTGGTAGTCCTAGGCCGGACTATCCGGCCCTTCCAAGGGGCGGACAATCCGCCCCTGGCACTTCAACTCGTTCCAGGGGATCCGAAGGAGAAGACAACAACCAAGAAACTCCCAGGCCGGATTCTACGGCCCCCGAGGGTGGATTATCCGGCTCTGTTTCTCCAAGTCCTGTCAGGCATGTTAAGGAAGAAGTCACTGGTGTTTTATCTCCCAGGCCGGATAGTCCGGACCCTCCAAGGGGCGGATTATCTATCCCTGAAGAACAAGCTCTGCAGCAACCTCCTGGTGTTAACTCAGATCAAGATCAAGGGCAAGGCAGTGGTCAAGACAAGTATACAAATTCTGAATCAACTCCTTCTAGAAATAATAAGGACATTGAGGCTCGTCGCAAGGCTCATGCTAATCGGAACCTTGAACTAAGAGGTCACACTCTTGACAAGGTTGTTGGTGATCTACGAAGAAGGGTATCTACTAGAAGAGAACTTGCAAGCTTCTGTGATCATCAAGCTCACATTTCCATGGTTAAACCGAAGAAGGTATTTGATGCTCTTGAAGACCCTGATTGGGTTGTTGCAATGCATGAAGAATTAAATAACTTCAAACGCAACAAAGTTTGGAAGATCGTAGAGAAACCAAAGGATTGCCGCAACGTTATCGGCACCAAGTGGATCTTCAAGAACAAACAAGATGAAAATGACATTGTTGTGAGGAATAAAGCAAGACTCGTGGCTCAAGGATTCTCTCAAGTGGAAGGAACTGATTGTGGCGAGACTTATGCTCCTGTGGCTCGTCTAGAGTTCATCCGTATCCTTCTTGCCTATGCTGCCCATAATAACTTTAAATTACAGTAAATGGATGTTAAGAGTGCGTTTCTTAATGGTCCTCTCCATGAGTTAGTATACGTCAAGCAGCCCCCAGGTTTTGAGGACCCCAAATTTCCGAACCATGTCTACAAACTTGATAAGGCGCTCTATGGCCTTAAACAAGCCCCACGTGCGTGGTATGAGCACCTTAAAGAGCTTTTGCTAGACCGTGGATTCGAAGTTGGGCAAATCGATCCCACTCTTTTTCCTAAGAAGGTTAATGGGGAGCTTTTTGTATGCCAACTTTATGTATATGACATTATTTTTGGCTCTACTAACCAAGCTTTTAACGATGAATTTTCAAAGCTTATGACTAACAGGTTTGAGATGTCCATGATGGGTGAGCTGAAGTTCTTTCTTGGATTTGAGATCAAACAACTTAGAGAGGGAACCTTTATTAATCAAGCCAAGTACATCCAAGACATGCTCAAAAGGTTCAAGATGACGGATCTCAATGGTGTGGCTACTCCAATGCAAACAAAGTGTCATCTTGAGCTCAATCCCAAGGGTAAAGACGTGGATCAAAAGGTATACTGATCCATGATCGGTTCTCTCCTTTACCTTTGCGCATCTAGGCCCGATATCGTGTTAAGTGTAGGAGTGTGTGCAAGGTACCAAGCCGCTCCTAAAGAAAGCCACTTAGTGGCGGTCAAACGAATCTTCCGATATTTGGTTCATTCCCCAAATTTTGGGTTATGGTATCCCAAGGGTTCAAGTTTCTCTCTATGTGGTTACACTGATTCAGATTGGGTTGGTGACAAACATGATAGGAAATCAACCTCTGGTGCATGTCAATTCTTGGGCAGGTCTCTAGTGTGTTGGTATTCAAAGAAACAAAATTGTATTTCACTCTCAACCGCCGAAGTTGAATATGTTGCTGCTGAAGTGCTTGTACACAATTGTTATGGATGAGGCAAACTTTAAAGGAATATGGTGTCAATTGTGACAAAGTGCCTCTATTATGTGACAATGAAAGTGCTATCAAAATTGCTTACAATCCCGTGCAGCATACAAGAACAAAACATATAGAGATTCACAACCACTTTATTCGGGATCATGTTGCTCGTGGTGATATTGTCCTATCCTTTGTGAGCAGGAAGAACCAACTTGCTGATATCTTCATGAACCCCTTGATGAAGAAAGATTTTGTTATTTGAGGAATGAGCTAAATATCGTAGATTCAAGGAGCCTGGCTTGACTACCCTTGCACACTCACTTGCCCTTATTCATGTATTTGGTTTAGATGCGGGCATAGACATAGGAGGAGTGTGGTCCTAATTGATTGGGCTAACCCTCCCCCCATAATGCCGAAAGCAAGTAAAATCATTTCCCTTAATATCATTTTGTGATATGTGGGTCATTGATGAGCATTGGTTTTGAACTCAAGATACATCTTCACGGTGTCATGCCATGCGCTCCAACATGGTGGCTTCGGCCACCGCCCTCTTCCTAGAGAAGAGTTGGTTTCTAATGGGTCTCTTTGTATTTTCCTGCATATCTCTTGTTCTTATGGAAAACACACTCAATTTTGGCTTTTGTTTGATTTGATTCTTGCAAATTTGGGTGTGTAGTACCATCTCAGTTTGTTGATCTCAACCCAAGTTGTTCTTTACCTCCTTGAACCATCTAATCTTGCACACAAGTCCTCTATACACCAGCGAGGGGTTTTGCAAGGTTTCTCCGATTCTCAGATTTCTGTAAATTTAGGGGGCGGATTATCCGCCGAAATGCCCTTTAAAGTGGGTCGGGAGGCTTGGCTCAAGCAGAGCCAGCCTCCCAACCCTACCTCCCCACCGCCGGAACATCCGCCCCTCCCGGAGTCGATTTGACCATCGGATTCTCCGGGCCCTCCCCGGATCTTCTTCACCTCGCCTCCGGATATCTTCTCCTCCGCGATTTTCCTCCAATGAGTGAGGGTAACTCCCTCATCTCTCTCCTTTTGTATGGGATGCATTTTGTTTGGTGGAAATCTCATTGTAGAAGATTCTTGTTGTCCTCACATGCTAGAATCAAGAGAATTCAAACCCTAGTGCCCGATCTATTTTGCCATGGTAGATCCGGGCCAATCCAAAATTCATGGGGCGGATTATTATCCGCCAGGCCGGATAATCCGCCCGGAGATTGAACTCTCTGCATTTTGGTCCGCTCCGCAATGCACATCGTTGGTTATGGGTTGCTTTGCTACTCTTTCTATTTGTTTTCTCCTGGACTTGTGTGTATGCTTATCTCCATGATATCCCTCTAATGCTTTTCACAGGTGGTTCCAAGCCGACCAAGACCTTCTCCCGTCGTTCTCGTGCCCGTTATCTCAAGCCCACTGCAGAAGGGAAGTTCATTGACGAAACCGAGGTCAGCAGAGCAGCAAGAGCGGCTGAACGGATGGCAGAGGCAGGCAGGAAAAAGAGGACCGGTCTCGTCCCAATTACAAGGCTATGGACAGTATTCAGTATGCCACCATTCGCCATACTGATTACTATGATGAGGTTGACAGTGATGGTCCCCCCGAGGACTCTATGTTTTGGAATGCCCACTTTCGGGCTATTCATGATGATGTGTATGCCACCCTCCGGATTCGCCCCATGCACCCAATCAACTTGACTAAGGCTCAATCCAAGGCAAGGCTCCTGGAGGCATTGGATGTGACAAACAAGATGGGGATCCACCACCTTATGACCATTCAATGCAACTATGACTCTTCCGTGGTGCGGCGGTTTTTCTCCACACTTGTGATTTGCGGTGATGAGCGCCGCACTATGAAGTGGATGATCGGGTGTCGTGGTGGTGGCACGGCAGATGCCATGGGTAGGCTAAAGTACGGGGCCAATGGATGCTAGTGGGATCTGGGGAGGGAAGATGCAACTGTCTTTACACTCAAGCTGCCAAAGTGATGAACTTTATTTCTCTCTTGACGGGTTACAAGTGCTCCTTGAGCTGTATACAGGGGGACAATGTGAATCTCCCCAGCCTAACGGTGCACCAAGAATTGATTCTTCCCTCAGGTTCCAAACCTCCCCTTATAAAGGGGTGCCTTGGGTGCCCTTAGGGCTGACGAGGCAAGCATATTCGTGGAATATGCTTGTCCCAAAATAGTAGTTCGGCGGCCTCCTTTCCCTGTCACCCTTCTAATGACGAAGGCTCCAGGTGGCCTCCCTCAGGCCTCGGGCTCCAGGATGCCACCTCCGTGACCTCCTTCCGCCCCTCCGACGTGCATCCTTGTCTCTTGTGCTCGGCCCTGCTGATTCCTTCTAGCCTGCAGCTATAGTTTGACCACTGGCTTCTCCTTCCCGCAAGCCTCGTATCACTTGGCCTTTCCTTGGGTTACTCCTGCTCCTCACCGCATGAAGATCATTTGGGTAACCCGCCGATTCTCTCATTAACTCGGCGGGTAACCACTTGATACCTATACATGGGCTTCTTGCCTCCGTTCATCGGCCGACATACCCATGATTCGCCGACTTAGGCCGTAGCTTGAAACCGACGGGACGACTGCCTTCCCCTCTCGACCTACCCGAGGTTAACCCCCGACATTAGTCCCCGGTGGTGTGGCCACATCAATAGCTTTGGCGGGTTATACTCCTTCATCACTTCAGTCTTGTTTCCGAGCTATGGCCTCGTCCGAGGTTTCCTCGTTCCTTCCCTCGTACGCCACGTCCTACGTGTCACCCCATCGTTGCTCCTCTAGTTTTTAGGTCCTTCTACAGTGTTTACTGACAAGCTACAGTGAACCCTGCACCTGTTGCGTCGCCGCCGCGACGCCTCGTGTGCCGCTCCCCTTGGGATTGTAACAGATTTTCTTCGTCTGTGGCCGTTGGTGTGGCTCCACCCACCGTCGTGCGTTCGTGCTGTTCCCACGATCTACACGGATAACTGCCACACCCACGATCCCACTCCCCCGTTCATGGCCTGACTATAAAGAGGGGAAACGCGCCCGCAGGGTTCATCTTTCCCCTTATCGCTCGCCTCCGCTCTCCTTCTTCCTTTCGCCTGCGTGTTCTCTTGCCACTCCGCCGCCGCTCGTCAGCCAGAGCCTCCGCCGGCGAGGATTCCGCCAGTTGTTCGGCTTTC
The DNA here is from genome assembly GCA_030063025.1 of Avena longiglumis. NCBI lineage: Eukaryota > Viridiplantae > Streptophyta > Magnoliopsida > Poales > Poaceae > Avena > Avena longiglumis. Next base: position 95,037,439 of record CP125974.1, on the reverse strand, counting down.
GCCTGCTCTGCTGCGTGGCTCCGCCACGGTGAGTCCTCTCTGACCATCTTGCCCTGATTTTTCCCTAGATAGATCTGCTCCGCTTTCGTGCTCAGGCGACGGTTCCTCCGCTCTTCGCCATTGTTTTCGTGCTAAGCTCCGACGGGGCCTTGTAGCTCTAAGCTCCCCTCCGCCGCCAGTTTTTCCGGCGATCTCCGAAGACCCATGTCTAGTCTGCTTAGCGGCGCTCTTGTTGAGGACGATGACGCTCGGCCTGGCGTGGCTCGTGGCAGGCTCTTCACCACGCTACGTGAGATTGAATGGCTCATCCGAACTCGACATATTCTGCCGAGGTTTCGTCACATCGGCGTGAATCCTCTCGATTATCGAGAGGGCGAGTATGTGGTTTTATGTCACTACCGCGCCCGGTGATCTTCCTCTTAGCGATTTCTAGAGAATTCCTCGATTTCGCCTTCACCAGATCATCTTCCCCGCGAACGCCATAGCTTCTCTTCGCTTTCATTTCCGCCGAGGGTTACTTGACTGTGGCCGCAAGACATGTCCGGTCAAGTTCTTCCAGATCCGCTCAACGTTGTCCCGACAAATCTCGCACCCTTCCGGAAGTTGCTCACCCAATGTGGGCGGCCCATAACACCTCGAGGAAACTGTTCCCTCGTGTCACCGGGTTGAGTCGCAAGAAGTGGCACAAGTCATTTTTCTACGTCAAGAACAGAGGGCGGAAGACAAGATTCGCCCTCCATTCTCAATTGGCCCACCTTCTAAAGTGAACTGCTCTATAATCCGAGGAAAACTCACGCCTTGGCCGAGGCCTTTGAGATTCGGCTAAAGAGTTGATTCGGGCGGTTGACGTAAGACCGATGGCAACTTTCATTAGTAGCCGGATTTGCCCTTCCAAAGAGCGGACCCACAAGCTGTGCTACATGAGTGGCCCCTTGACCCTAACCGAGTCTCGACCGTGGAGCTGGATAACTACCTTATTTATAAGCGTCCGAGCTATCTTCAAGACCGAGATGCCCGAGGATTGGTCTTGGGATTAAAACCATTCACTCGCGATCATCCGCCTCCCGAGGTAAGCTTAATCCGCATTGCTCATTTCTCTCTGTCTTTAGAAACTGGTTTATCTAATTCTCTTTTCCTCGTCTTGCAGAGGTTAGCAGAAAGTAAAACGAGGACGCCAAATTCTGCAGCTCCTTGGCTCATGGACAGAGTACCGGACATCGGGCGGACCGAGGAGTTTGTCCAAGTCGATCCTGCCCGACTCGAGCTCATGCGAACTTCAAGATGAGGAAGGTGATTCGACGAGGTCCAAATTCTTGAGGTAGTTGCCACGCCTATTTCTTATGCATTTCGCTTCTACTTTCCCAGCTAATCCGCCGGTCAGTCCACGACGAGCCTATTGCTTCCGTCCTCCTGCTACCTCGGGAAGCGGGGCTCACCTTGTGCCTCGGAGGCGGTTCCTAAGAAGCGAATAAAGAGATCTGCTCCGAACCCTCCTAGGCGCAAGACTATGCCTGGGGTCGCCGGGTAAGTTCTTTTGCTTATATTTCTTGTTTCTCTCGCTTCTCATACCGATGAATCTTTCTTATTTTTGCAGGTTCTCTTCTGTTAAACCCGGTCCTAGTATGACGACCGTCCGATTCGCCGCCATCTCCTCCTCCCCGATGATATCAGGTTCCTAGTCCTATTCGTCCTGCTTCCTCTAGCTCCGAATACTACCGTCGCCACGAAGTCCCCGAGACCCCTTCCATTGCCTCGACTCGAACCGCCCGGTTTTCCGAGCCCGCCGCCTTCTATGGGCCCCGCGCCATCGAGCCTCCATCTACTTGGCGGTTTCACGGCCATCCCGACCTCGGCGAACAGTTGTTATCTCGGGCCTCGCGGCGTTATCCTCCGTTCCTAAGGACTCCGTCCCTACCTCGATGCCCCTTCTAAGGCGAAGATTGCCACAAGACCTCTTCTTCTCGAAGGTCTTGGCTGCCTTCTCAACCGAGTATCCGACGTCGCGTAAGGGATCTGCGCCTAAAGTCCTCGTTTCGCCTCCGGCAGCCAGCTCTTCATAAGAGCCTCGATCGCCGTGATCGGACCGCCCGGTAAAGTTTTAACTGACTAGTGGAAACAGCCTTTGAGCACCGGTTGAATATGCCAACAATCGAATGTCATGATCGCTTGAGGGTAACCCAACCAACCAGCCCTTTCTTTTCTCGACATCGCTTTGACCATGTTGCCTACCATCATTGATACCAACAAAATGAATGAGGTAATTATTTTTTCTCTGAGTCTTGAATTATTCTTCAGATGTTACCATATGCTCTAGTCCCCGAAACTTGCAAGGAAATAACTTGTTGTATACTTGGAAGTTTGACTTAATTTTATTTCTAAGGTTCGTTAATCCGGCAATTTAGATCCGAGTTTAGTTGTGTTTTATTCGGACCTAGCTTAGCTTTGAATATCCAGCCATCTAGATCCGAATTTAGTCCTGCTTGACTCGGATCTGGTTTAGCTTTGAATATCCAGCCACCTAGAGCCGAATTAAGCTTTGCTTGATTTGGATCTGATTTATCTTTCAATATCCAGCCACCTAGATCTGAGCTAAGTCCTGCTTGACTCGGATCTGGTTTAGCTTTGAATATCCAGCCACCTAGAGCCGAATTAAGCTTTGCTTGATTTGGATCTGATTTAGCTTTGAATATCCAGCCACCTAGATCTGAGCTAAGTCCTGCTTGACTCAGATCTGGTTTAGCTTTGAATATCTAGCCACCTAGAGCCGAATTAAGCTTTGCTTGATTTGGATCTAATTTAGATTTGAATATCCAGCCACCCAGATCTGAGTTAAGTTCTGCTTAACTCGGATCTGGTTTAGTTTTGAATATCCAGCCACCTAGATCTGAGTTAAGTTCTGCTTAACTCGGATCTGGTTTAACTTTTACTCGTTGATTTATCATTGTGCCTCATTACTCAGGTTGCACATGACCGGCGAATTGCCGAGTTCCAGAGGTTGCTTTTTTCGCATCGCAAACTGGAAGAGAAGTACGAGAAAGTTCTGCCTGTGGCGAAGAAGACTGGTATGTTGATAGTTCCTTTTCCTTATTCCGAACTTTCTCATGTATTCGTCCACGGAATGCCGGCTTACTTCTTGTTGAACAGGTAATATTAATAACCTCAATATTCGCCTTCAAAAGAAGATCAAGGACCTGGAAGGTTAGTTTCCTTTCTATTTTACTCCTGCTCCTTCTTAATATATATGCTAAGGTTCCTTATTGCGCTCGGCTGTGGTAAAGTCGAGCTGCAAGACTTCACAGTGTCATATCGAGATTGCGCCCATGCCCCGACATGATGTTGTATTTTTAGAACAAAATGCAGTTCATTCGGAACTGCAAGAAAAAGATGAGATAGCTCACTGCGATCCGAGGTGGATACCCTTAAGCTCTCTAAATCCGAACTAGAGAAGGTCGACCAAGAATTTTCCGAGGAAAAGAATCTGACTGGATCTGAAGAACAAAGAACTCCTCGTCACGAACTTAAAACTCGGTTTGAGCGAGGAAATTGCTCGCTTCGAGAAGAGTAAAGCTGATTGGGCCAAAGACCTTCGGATAATGATGAGCTACATTCATCGTAGTTATTCGACATGGCGAACTATTTTTTCTTTGTCGTCCCTGCTACCCTTTGACATGTCCACGTTTTGCGCAGATCACTTCCCCGAGGCCAAACCCGTGAGTTCTAAAGTTGTTCTTGCAGCTCGCGCGCGCCGAGGTGAACCGGTTGCTGTTGACTTTGAATATTCGATGGAGGATTACTTGCTGTCACAGCCGCAGCTTGGTCCGATGAAAATTATGGGCGGGACTTGGTGCAGCCGCTATCCGAGCTTACCATGTACTCGCCGAATACCTCGGGACTCCTGATATCAAGTCAAGTTATTGGTGACAAGCTGATGGCATCCGAGAGGCGGTTGAGTCTTTGAGAGAATCTGCTGCGTCATGCCGACATGACCCTCATCGTAATCATGTCATGGTATGAAGACATCTCTTGACATTCGAGGAATCTGCGACTGCTCCCGCTGGGTTGAAGATCCCACCTTTGTTGCTCTTCGCAAGCTCGGGCTTTCCAAACCGTCGAATACGCCGACGCACACTTGGAATGAAGGGCCGAGTTTTCCAGATCCGGATCAAGAGGTCGCGTGAGGGTGCTTCGGTGATGATTCACCGAGCATGGGGAAGGTGAAGATGATTCGCCACATCCGATAGCTCCCTCAAGATCGGATAGCAACGGTGATGCGCCTCGCCCAAAGGCACCGCATTCTACCGCATCGCATCGACGCCTCGAACAACCCCGGATACCGAAGTTGCACTGGTCGCGGAGGGCGAGGCGACTCCGGTCAGTTCCTCCTACTTGAGTGCCCCGCACCGAGCAAGTAGCCCTCCAACGAACAACGCCTAAGTTATTTGCGATCCTCGTATGTCGGATAATGTAGAAAAATTTGTCACCGTTGTATGATTTGAATTTCTTTTGCTATGTATTGTTGAGACTCTCGGTTAAGTGGATGCTCATCCAATTCTTGCCTTTGTCGGGCCTGTAATTTCTTGATTTTTAGGGCTTAACTTTGCCGCTTATTTTGATGATCTTATCCGCATTAGCGCTGAATATCCATGTTATTGCCCTGTTTTGAACATAAGTTAACAATTCCGTTAGGAAGCAAACAATCACGGATCGTTGTTCATCGTCCAAATTCCTTACATAAATCAAGTTTCGGAGGTAGTATAAAACTGATATGATTGCATTCAGCATAAGTTTGAGGTATCACACGGTAGTCCCCGAGTCGCTGCTTTATACGCCGAAGTTTAAGTATCAATACGAAATTGACATATCATATGATAGTCCCCGAGTTATTGCTCTGGGCACCGAGGTTCATATTCGTTACATGAAAGGAATACAACATACGGCAGCCCCCGAATCACTGCTCTGGTCGCCAATGTTCAAGTATGTAACGCGAAAGAAATAAATTTACCATACGGCAGTCCCCGAGTTCTTGCTCTGGGTGCCGAGGTTTAAACATATAATACGAAATAATCATTACAGATGGCAGTCCCCGAGTAACTGCTCTGGGTGCCGAGGTTCAAATACATCATTGGATTTTGACCTTGAGATGTAATGCTACGAGTAAAATGGCCAAAGTAAAGCCACATTCCAAGGGCGCTTCGTTTCTTCACCAGCTTTGTCTGCCTTGTTCTCTTCAGGGGACTGAGCATCGATCAGATAATATGCATCGTTGTGCAATGCTTTGCTTACAATAAATGGTCCTTCCCATGGGGTGACAATCAGCATGCGGCCGTATGCTGCACTAGTCGGAGGACCAAATCTCCTTCTTTGAATACTCTTGGATTCACTTTCTTGCTGTGATATCGCTTAGTAAGTTCTGGTAAATAGCCGATCGTGACAATGTCAACTCTCCGGCTTCTTCCAGTGTCTACATCTTGCCGAGCTATTTCTTTGTCTCGAGGTTGTGCATCGAGCAACTCTTGCGAGTCATATATTATGCCTACCGGGAGTACAGCCTCCCCATACCGTAAAGAATGGAGTATAACCTGTTGATCTATTCGAGTAGTCCAAGGCTCCATAACACGGCTAGGATTTCTTCGATCCAACATCCTGCCGACCTTTGCAAAGGTTCAACAAGTCGTGGTTTTATTCACGATAGCACCAAATTAGACCTTTCCACTTGTCCATTGGATACCGGGTGAGCTACCGAGGCAATATCTAGTCTTATGTGCTTCTCTTGGCAAAATCTAGCGAAGGCTCCTTCAAAGTTTGTGCCATTATCCGTAATAATGCTATGTGGTACCGTATCTCAAGATGATATCCTTGAGAAATTTCACTGCTGTTTGCCCATCACACTTTTTGATTGGTTTTACTTCAATCCACTTGGTGAACTTGTCTACCATAACCAACATGTGGGTCATTCCTCCTATCGCCGGCTTGAATGGTCCCACCATGTCTAAACCCCATACAGAAAATGGCCAAGTGATGGGTATTGTTTTTAACTCACGACGGCATATGTATTCTCAAGCGTATCTCGACACCCATTGCACTTCTTAACTAATTCTTCGCTCTTTTAACGCCATGGCCAAGAAAATCCATGCCTAAATGCCTTGGCTACTAAAGCGCGAGATGAGGCATGGTGCCCACATTCTCCTTGGTGTATGTCTAGAAGGATTTCCTGACCTTCTGTGGAACTCACGCACTTCTGCAATATGTTTGTTACGCTTCTCTTATATAACTCATTGTTTATGATTGTATAGGTTTTGCTCTTCTTATGGTTTGTCTATCTAATACCTCATTACTCGGCAATATCACGTCTTTTAGGTAAGAAAATATGGGTTGCGCCCATACCGGTGTTACTCTTTCTGCAGTGATCTCACTGTCTATCTCCATGTTTTCTCGCCGACATATACCTCGCTCTACATGATTGTTATTACCTCTACTGTCCCCCTCTTTAGGGTTCCGAATCTTCATGGATCTACCTCCATTGGTGTGATTTTCAGCAGAACTTGCCGATGAAGATTGACTCGGATTCGTGATGGGTTTATTGATGGTTTCTCGAGGTGCTCTGGCAATACCGCGGAATTGACCGGGTTGATCCTAATTTTGACAATGTGTCGCCGCCATTTTCTGCTCGTGGTATGTGGTGGAATTCACATCCTTCAAAATATCCACTGATCTTTTGCACATGGAATCTGTATAAAGCCATATTGGCATCTAATGCGTCCCAACTGCCCGATACTTGCTGTACTACTAGATCCGAGTCACCGTAGCATAGGATTCGATGTATACCAATTTCTTTTGCCACTTTTAATCCATGGACTAGTGCTTCATATTCAGCTACATTGTTGGACGCGGCAAAATGTATTTGCAGTACATATTTCAATTGATCTTTTTTAGGTGAGGTTAGCACTATTCCTGCTCCCAACCCGTTCCTTAGTTTGGAACCATCAAAATGCATTGTCCAAAGAATTTGGATCTCGCAATGGTGGCTCATATTGCACCTCGACCCATTTACGAGAAAGTCGGCATGACATGAGATTTGATTGCATCTCTTCTATCAAATTGTGGAGCATACGGTGATAACTCGATCGCCCATTTTGCTATTCGGCCACTTGCATCTTTGTTGTTCAATATGTCGGCTATGGGTGCCTCACATATTACTTTGATGGGGTGCTGTTCAAAGTAATGCTTAAGCTTTTTTGCCGACATATATACTCCATAAGCCATCTTTTGATAGTGCGGATAATTCTGCTTTGAAGTGGATAGTACTTCACTTAGATAATATACTGGCCTCTGAACTGACTTACCCTCTTCAAGTCGTTCCACTACAACCACAGTACTAACTACTCGATTGGTAGCCGCCACATAGAGTAGCATAGGTTCTTTCGATAATGGAGAAGCTAAAATGGGTGCCGTAACTAGCATCTTTTTCAACTCATGAAATGCAAGGTCCGCCTGGGGAGTCCAGCTGAATTTGTCCGACTTTCTCATGAGCTGATAAAGTGGCAGTGCCTTTTCTCCTAGCCGACATACAAATCGACTAAGCGAGGCCAGGCAGCCCGTGAATTTTTGTACATCGTTCAAACATCTCGGCAATTCCATTCTTTCTATTGCTCTTATTTTCGTTGGATTAGCCTCGATACCTCACCGGACACAAGGAAACCGAGTAGTTTTCCTCAAGACGCCAAATGTGCATTTCTCGATTAAGTTTCATTCGAACCTTCTCGTTTCGAAAGTTTGTCAGATATCTTCTAGCAAGGTTTTGCTTCCTTAGTTTTGATGACTACGCCATCCACATATACTTGTACATTTTTTCCTATCTCGATCATGTAGGCATTTTGCATGCATCTTTGATATGTTGCTCCTGCATTTCGCAGTCGAATGGCATTGTGCGATAACAATAAGCCCCGTGACGGGTAATAAATGCAGTCTTTATTTGATCGGCGGATTTAACGGATCCGTGGAAACCAGAATACGCGTCACAAATGATAACAGCTCACACCAGTCGAGTCAATGACTTGGTCTATTCTAGGCAATGGAAAAGGATCTTTCGACACGCCTTGTTCAAAGTTAGTGTAGTCGATACACATTCGCCACACAATGGCTACATTGGGGTCATCTTTTTTCTTTTCTACTAGCACCGGATTTGATAACCAATCCGGATATAGCACCTCCATGATGAACCCGGCTGCGAGAAGCCGAGCTATTTCGCCCCTATTACTTTTCTCCTCTTCGCGGTTACGGAGAGGTTGCTTCACCGCCTTGCTCCTGGCCCGACGCTTAAAGAGTGCTCACCAACTCCTCGGCACACCTTGCGCATCTTGAGTTGACCATGCAAATATGTCCCGATTCTCACGGAGGAAGTTGGTGAGCTCGCTTCCTATTTAGCGCCAAGGCCTGCACCAATAGTAACAGTGCGCTCTGGGAATTGCTCATCAATCTGAAATTTCTTCGTCTCTTTGGTTGGCTGAAAAGAAACACTGCCATGAGGGTTGGCCAGTGCCGGCATGCTTAACTGTGCTGACTGAGCGAGGGCTGCTACCTCCTGAATCCTTTTCTTTTCTCTTGCTATAACCAATGACTCGCAAATTTGACCCGGCCGAAGCACATTCCATTGACTTCTTGTAATCCCCAAAGAATCGTTATCACCCCTTGTGGTCCGGTAACTTCATCTTTAGATAACCTATATGATGCCTGCTCATGAATTTGGCCATGGGCGTCCGAGTAGAGCATGATAACAACTTTCCAGATCGACCACCTCAAATTCTAAATTTTTCGCTCAGTTATCTCTTGTAATCAATAACACGTCCACTGGACTTTACCGATGGGCTCACATGAAAGCCCGCACTATCCCATGGAAAGTTGTCCTCGTGGACTACAAAGATATTCTCGTGATATTCCGAGCTTATGCATGGTATCTTTGTACATGATGTTGATATCGCCCATTGTCGATGAGTACTTTTGAAAATTTCACATTGATGCTTGGTCCCACAAACGTCGGATCCAACACAAGTGCATATGATCCTCGGACTCGGCATTATTCGGGTGGTCTTTCATGCTCCAGTCACCTCGATCGTACCATGGCTGGTATCTTGGCATCGCCAAGATAACTGCATTCACTTCCATATGCCGCGCCGCACACTGCTTGTCCTGCTGCTCGCCGTGAACACAATAAGACCGGTGATGTTCCTCGTAATCATTACGCCCAAGATTTGCCGGATTTATCCTTCCGCCCTTCCCTCGTTCATTACTTGATGCACCATCCTCCGATCCGAGTTATCGCACTGGGAGGCGGCAGCATCGCCGTCGTATTTGCTCCGCAATTGCGGCCGATCTTTGCTGCAGACTGATGGGGAGCCTGAACTCCTGCCGGGTTCCCCATCGCATTTTTCATCCAGGCGCATTGCCGGGTTGTATGATTGGCCGGTCTAGATGGGTTTGATGTGAAATTTGCACGGCTGATCTAACATGGATTCGAACGTATACTTCGGCCTCTCTTGCCATTGCTTCTTTTGCTCTGGGGTCCATTGCCTCTTTCCTCATTTCTTGATGTCCACAGCTGAGGTCCATTTTTCCGCGTTGAGTTGTTCCGTGACTGGCCGATCTTGTGCTACAGCCACACCGGGCCGAATTATATCTATAATCCGCCTCTCTTCTCTTCTTCTTCCTCTGAAATCACGCTGGATGACCCGCCAATTCTCTCGTACCGTCCTGTTGCTCACGATGATCTGCCGATATTAACTCCGGTTGGGTTGGGTCACCCAATGCATAGGAATCTGCTATTCTGATAGTTTCTGCCAGTGTGGTTGGCATATCTCTTTGGAGGCGTTGCCACAAAACGCTGGCATAGTGATGGGGATACGCCTACTGGGGTATACTCAGCAGGACGTTTCCGACTGGCCCGAGGGCTGGCGAGTGGGCCTGCAGAACGGCGAGTGGATCAAGGCCCAGCAAGGTACCAAGCGATGGAAGTCAAGGCCCAAAGTAGTAGATAGGCCCATGGACTAGGTTAAACGATTACAAGTCAGAATCAATCGGTTGAGATATGTAAACCCTAGGAGGTGAGCCTATATAACCTCCCTATGGGGTGAGTAGAGACACGTTCCTTCATACACCAAGCGACTTCCGCCTAGCCGCCGAGCTCGCCATTGTAACACCTCCATAATACAATCTAGCAGAGTAGGTCTTTCCCGGGGCCGAACCGGTAAAACCTCGTGTCTTTGCCTCATCTCGCACAGATGGCTGGCCGCCTTGCCCTCGTTCTACTATTCGCCGATTGCAGATCTCGCCGTGACCATTCCCACGATGGCGCCCATCAGGCCTGGCCGGTCCGGCCGGTGTTCCGCGGCGAGATCCGACGGCCCATCAACGAGATGCCGCCACCGCCGCATGATAGCGATCGCGAGATGCTCCAGATCTTGCCGAGTAGCTACGTCCAGGGCGCGACCGTCACGCGACAACAGAATCCCGCTAATCGGCACGATCACCTCTTCAGCCTTACCGACGCCATCGCCTCGGAGGACTCGGCCGCATCCGCGAAGTCGCCGCCACGCGATCGGCTCTCGAGAGCCAGATCGACGATCCACCGCCTCCGAAAGTACAACTCGCCCACAGCAACGTGGGGGAACTCAGCCGCAGAAGATGCAGCTCACCGATGACGCCGACCGGCGCCACTCGCCGGATCCATCACCGCCTCATCCGCGGGCTCCATCGCCTGTGTCTCCAACGCGGAGACTTCGAGGACCCTCCATCCTCGGGATCTTCGACCGACCGGTCGGAGAACTCCGCCGACCTCCGTGATGGTGCCCGATGCCACGCCGCTTACATGGCCACCGCACCGATCCACCGGAGGATCCTTTCTCCACCCCAATCCCTCCTAACGCCACGGCAACGGAGGTCGAGGAACTCCGCTGAAATCGGCGGAGGCGGACGCAAAAGAGCAGCCGAGCGCCAAAATTTCGCCGAGCAGTGACGGCAGAGCCGCCACGCTACCACCAGCAGCGGATCAGGTCACGCCTGAACCCCACCGTTCAAGGGCGTGTCCTGAACTTCGACAACGAAAACGACCCGGCCCGCGTGGCCAAAGCGCGATCTGCGAGAACGCGCCACCAGGAGGAAGCGCCCGACCCCCGCCAGGATCAACGGCGATGGTGCCCCACCACCGCCCAACCGCACTCTCCTGTGGACCAACCGCGTTAGTTGTCTCCTCACGGAGCGAGACGCAAACGGCCTCCCACCGCTTCTCCACCCCAATGGACAACCTCGTGGCAGTGCCGAAAAGCAGCCGATAGCATCACGCCACCGGCGACGGTGCCTTACGGATCCAATACGTCAAGGCCCTGCTTAAGGCCGGAGCAGCAAAAGCGGCGCCGATTCGCAAGGTCGAGTATACTGCTCCTCGGGAAGCGGCGGCCTCAAGTCGCCCAGCGCAAACACCCTCAATTGCCCGCCACCGAGCCACAACTCCAACACCGACCCGCGAACGCTGCACTCTCCACCAACGACCGCCGGCGACCAACTTCGCCGCTAACGGACAACCCATCGACGCCCGCACTCACATCATCAACAACCAAAATCGGGCGCCACGCCAGCCCAACGACTTGGCGGCACACCCTAACTAATCGCCGCGATGGCGAGCCTATGGGGTCGCCACCACTTGGGCCTAAGTGCTTCGGACCAATGATCCGAGGCGAAGTACCCGCCAAACTTCAAGGCGCCAAAGGAGATAGAAAATACGACTGCACGACCGCAGCCCGCTCGACATACCTCATGGCAATGGGGATCGCGGGTCACATCGACCTACCGCCGCCTGCTACCTCCCATCGATGATGGAGGGACGCAGCAGTGGATCAACACGCCCCGTGACAGATCGACCGGGAGGAAATGCGCGACGCCTTCGCCGCACTTCGAGTGCTCCTACACCCGCCACCACCATCGAGGACTCGAACGATGCGTCCGTGGGACCCCGCGAGTCCCAAGAATCGGGTTCAACGGTGGCAAGAGCTCGCATAACGCGTCGGCATCCACCCGACACCGCGATCCATTGCTTCAAGACCGTGCCACGAGCCTCTAGTCGCCAAGCTCTGCGACACCCCACACTCGACAACATCCCGACCTCCTCGAGATTGCCAAACGGTACGCCGAGGAGGATCCAAACCAGAAACCGACGACGAGTCGAGGGCAACGCCGACGGGCGGCAACGACAATGACGCCAACCGAACCGACGCCATACGCGGCACCCGCCATCGGGCAAGCGCGCAACGACGGGCGAGTCGACTGCCGCTAACGCCTGGCACGCACAACGAGCCCAAGAGCTACCGCCGCGACGGAGGGCAACGGCGCGATGGCGGCAATTACAAGAACAAGCCAAGGTTCGATCCTGCGGCCCTCCTTAACCAACCATGTGCCTTCCACAGCAGGGAAGGGAAGCCCGCAACGCACACCACCGCCGACTGCCACACCCTCAAGGAAATCGAGAAGGCACGGCACGCGCGGGAGGACACCGACAACGACCCGCCAAATGGCGGAAAATTCGGCAAAGTAGCCGGCTCGCTCCACACCTTCACAGGCTTCAACACGAAGCGAGAAGAAGGTCATCGCCAGGCTGCCGCCACAATGCGGTGGCCCAAATAGACGCCCCCGCCTCGAACTGGTCGGAATAGCCCATCACCTTGAGCCGCAAGACCACTCGCCACGCATCGAGTACCCGGCGAGTCGCCTGTGGTCAAGCTTCCAAGGTTGGCGACTCGCTCCCCAAGACACTAATGGACGGCGGCAGCTCCATCAACATCCTCTACCTCGACACCTTCAGCGCTGCGGCTCCCGCAATGATGATTGAGACAACCCACACCACGCTCCACGGCATCGCCCCCGGTCGGAAGGCGATCCGATCGGCAAAGTCACGCTGCCACTTTCGGTAGTCCGAAAACTTCCGCACCGAGCGGATCGCCTTCGAGCCGGTGCCCTTCGACAAATTTTACCATCGCGTCACGGGCGCCAGCGCTTGCTAAATTCATGGCGGCAAGACCACGCTGCATAACGCGATGAAGCTCCCCGGCCGCAAGGCGTCATCACCATCAATGGCGACCGACATGGCCGAATGCGAGGCCAAAGGAGCCGAACTCGCCGACGCCCGCCATCGCGCGAAACTAATCACGCCGACGAGCTCGCCAACACGCGAGAGGGGTCAACAGATACCCCACAATACTCAAGAAGCCCAACTCGAGGGCGCAAACACCTCAACCTTTGAGGCCACGACGACACCCGACTGGCCGAGCTGGTCCCAGCGACCCCAGCGGTGTGACGATCGACAGCATGAGCCCAGATAGGAAGGCGCGCCATCGAAGTTCCTTCGTGAGAATAGGGACATCTTCGCATGGAAACCATCCGACATGCCCGGTGTCCCTAGGAGATCGCGAGCACAAACTAAACGCCGACCCAAAGTGCGACATGTCAAGCCGCCACGCCCTTCAATGAAGAACGCCGAGCAATCGCCGAGGAAGTGCGCTTACCGCCGCTTCATCCGCCAATCAAATACTCAAGTGGCCGCAAACCCACCTGGTCGAGAAGAAAACGGACCGGAGAATGTGTATCGACTACACAAACCTGAACAGCCGCCAAAGGAGTAGTCCTCCGGATCGATCGATAATCGATTCAACCGCTGGTTCGAGTCGCTATGTTTCCTCGACGCCTACTCCGTACAACCAGATCAAAATGGTTGTCAAGACGAGGAGAAGACGGTGTTCATCACGCCATTCGAGCCTTCGCTACACCGCCATGACCTTCGGCCTCAAGAACGCCGGCAACCTACCAGGTGCATGCAAGAATGCCTCGCGAGCCAAATTGGCCGCAACATCCACGCCTACATCGACGACGTGGTCGTGAAATCCGCCAAGGCGACCTACTCACGACTGGCGGAAACCTTCGCCAATCTGCGAAGGTACAAGATAAAGCTCAACCAGCAAGTGCACCTTCGTGTACCACCGGACAACTACTAGGGTACGCTGCTCCAAACGAGGGATCGAGGCGAACCCAACAAAGATCGACACGATCGCCTGCCGGCAAACCCGAAAGTGCGCGTGACGCCCGTGCTGGCCGGGTGAGTAGCGGCTCGCCGCTTCATCCCCGCTGGCGTAAAAGGCGATGCCCCTATACCGCCTGATGCGCAAGAACCCCACCTTCCAGTGGGACAAGGAGGCAGACGACGCGCTCCGCGACCTCAAAAAGGTGCTACTCGCTGCACCACTACTCGCCGTCCCCGCCGACAAAGAACCTATGCTGGTTTACGTCGCGGCGACCGAGCGCGTCGTCAGCGTCGTGATGGTCGTCGAACGACCAGAGGAAGGAAAGGAGCGCCCGGTTCAGCGGCCGATGTACTATATCAGCGAGGTCCTCACCGAGTCGCGCCAGCGGTACCCACAGTACCAAAAGTTAGTATACGCGGTCAGACTCAGACGGCGCTGCCGCACTACTTCCAGAGCACCGTCACGGTCGCTCCTCAGCGCCATAAGACATCATCCGATCGCGAGGCGACCGGACGGGTCGCCAAGTGGGCCATCGATATCGGCGTCCACAACATTAAATACGAGCGAAGGCGATTAAGTCGCAGCATCGCGACTTCATCGCCGACCGGAGGAGGCCCAGCCATGAGAAGCCGCCGTACCTCCATTACCGAGCCGCACTTCGACGGATCCAAGAACGCGGACGGCAGAGCGGGATAGTGTTGACTTCACCAAAGGGCGACAAGCTCCGCTACATCCTCCGCCAATTCACGCCCGCACCAACAACATGGCTGAACACGAGGCCCTACTCCACGGCATGCGAGCCGCCAAAGAGATGAACGCCAATCGCCTTCGATGCTATGGAGATTCCGACCTGTCGCGGGGCAAGTCGCGGCACTCGCGACGCCATCTCCCTACCATGGCGGCGCATCGCCAAGAGGTGGACAAGTTGGGCCACTTCACCGGCTACTCCGAGTGGATTGACAGCGAAAACGAGGAGGCCGACGCCTCTCTCGATCGGGTCGGCTCGACCAAGACCACCCGCCGGCGTGTTCCTCGACACAATCTCCAAACCATCGCCTCCCCGAGGAGATCGACATCGAGTCCCACTCCAACCGTAGGCAGCCTTGGTCGCGCTCATCACCGAGCCGCACGACCGACCAAGCCCTACATCGCCACCCGAAACCGCACCGCCAACAGACGAGACAACGCTCGAATGATCGCCGCCGATGCAAGTCTTACACCATCATCGACGGCGAGCTACACAAGCGCAGCGTCACCGGCGTGTTCAACGCTAAGGCCCAACCGTCAAGGACGCAAAATCCTCCACGACATCCACTCAGCGATCGCGCCACCACGCCGCCGCCTCCCTGGTCGCCAAGGCTATGCGACACGGCTTCTCATCGCCCACCGCGACACGCCGACGCCGACATCGCCCAGCGGCGCGCGGTGCCGGCACGCCAATCGACGCAGCTGCATCGAGCTCAAAACGATCCCCATCACTTGGCCATTCGCCGATGGGGCATGGACATGGTAGGCCCTTCAAGAAAGCCCTCCGCTACACCCACCGCTAGTCGCCACGACAAATTCACCAAGTGGGTGGAGGCCAAGCCCCCGAAATGCGACGGAAGACCGCCACTAAATTCCTACGAGCTAATATATCGCCACGGGTTCCCAAACAAGATCATCACGGACAACGGCACAAACTTCGCCAAGGGAGCAATGGCCGAATTTTATGAAGAGCACCACATCCGCTCGATCTCGGCCGCCCACCCGAATCCAACGGCCAGCGGAACGAGCCAACCAAAGCATCCTCCACGGCTGAAGCCGCGACCAAGTACCACTCGAGCGCACCGATGCTGGGTCAAGAGCCGCCCTCCGTCATCCGGGGAATCCACCTCGGTAATGTGATCGACGGATTCACCTTCTTCATGGTCTACGGCTACCGCGGCCATGCCCACCGACCTCGAACACGACTCGCCGCTGGTCGCCCACTATACGGAGGTCGCGAACGCTGGGCCAAGACGGGCTCGACCAGCTCGACGGCAAGCACGCGACCTCGCCGATCAAGACCGCCATTTACCAGAAGAATCCGCCGCTACCACGGCCGACGGTGAAGACCCGCACCTTCCAGAAGGCGACCTGTTACGCCTCATCCAGACAGAAGGGCATGCACAAGCTCTCCTCCATGGAAGGCCCGCTCGCTATCGGCGCAGACTGCAACGACGCCTACTACCTCATCGACGTTCGCGGGGACGGCGAAGACGTCAGCGACCATGGAATGTAAACCTCCTCACGGTTCTACTCCTAGAACCCCACATGTACTCTCCAATATGAAATAAAAGAAACGGTTATCAAAATTGCGCCTACTTCCATGACTTGTGCCACTGCACTTTTCGTAATAACAAATACGCTAAATGCGAAGTCAACCTTTGGTACAGCGATCACGGCTAAGTAGTGCGTGTAAGAGCATCAATCACTTCAGTCTTGCATCGTCCACGAAAACGCCAACCCGAGCCCCATTGAGTCGCCTAGTCGACCGGTTTTACGAACCAAGACAATCGCCTCGCTTCACAATGACCTTGGTCCCCCGCATCCTCGACATAGCGACTTAACGGCTAAGTACCACGCCGGGGACCGAATACCAGTTGTCGCGACCGTCGTGGAAAACGCCAAGTAAGAGAGCATGTCCAGACTCGCCACGCGATCGACCACGGGCTGTGGAGTGACGCTCACACCAACGCTTAAGTCCTCAACCACCCTCGAGTCGCGCTAGAACTACCAATTACCACGCCGGGACTCGCCACCCGACCCGTTCACAGACGGAAACGGTAAAGTACATAGCACTCAAGGAGTCGCTTTGATCGCTCTCCGAGCAAGTAGTCGATCAACTAACAAAACACATGATAACAACAAACATCATATACGAGGTGAACCCCAAAAGGGCGGACGCGCGCGGGGACTCGTCCAAAACCAATCCAAAGCACACAAACAAATAGCAAAATAAACACGACGTCCCATTCAATCGCATATTGCATTGTCTTATATTACAAAATATGCCCGCGTGGCAGAACTGCTGCTAACACATCAAGGCAAACTACCCTATTCGCAGCTTCGGCGACGACCGCAATCCCGCGCACGGATGAACGCGGTGTACGGGTTTGACGGATACGCCGCCGTTCACCCGCCATCGCCGCGGAAAAAGGCTGCTCGACCTTGAAGTCACGATGCGCGGCTCGGGTCGCTCGCGACGACCGCTTCCTGGTAGGGAAGGAGGTCGCCCATCGCCCACACGCCCGAGTACGCGCCAGACGCAACTTGAGAACCTTGGACAGATCCACCGCGCCAGCCGACGAGGGATACCCACTCACATCGCCGAGGTCGAAATCCTCGGGAAGTGGGCGAAGTCCAAGGCTCGGTTGTCGACGCCCACGCCAAACGCCGACCGCCATGAACTAAACGACCGCTGGCGCTTTCTTCAAATATTCCCACACCTCAACGAGGTCGCTGAATAACCTCCGGGAGACATTTCTTGAAGGTAGGCGGATGCACGCCGCCGACAGAGCCGAGTCGACGAGCATGCTTACGCATCATCAGGCCGAGCGAGCTCGCTTCTTCTTGGCTACCAATAACGCTGCGAGAAGGAAACAATGATGAGCGCGACGACACCACAAAACCCCAACTAACGGAAAGGGAAGATGCACTCACCAAGCAACGGGCGGCGAGTCCTGATGAAGCAATCAAGCGACGTGGTGGTCGCCCGTCCAATAAGGACTTCCGACAGCTTATGCGATCCTCCTCCGCTGCTGCAATGGCGGCCTTAGTCGCCTGGTCCGCCGAAGCTCGCTTCTTCCTCGTCTCGCAGCCAGCGCCGAGGTCGGCGACCCATTGTTCAGGCGCCAGAGCAGATCGCGCGCCCAACTCACTACCGGGACAAGCTCTGGCGAAGCTTCCGCCTTCGCAGAACAGCCTGGAGCTCCTTGTTCGCTTCGATGGTGGTCACCTTCTCAAAGACGCTGTTGCAGCCAATCCGCCGACTCGAGCCGCAGACCGCATATCATCAAAAAGTCAGAAAACGAACCTCCTAAGTGCCCACCGCTGAAATTCAGCGAGCGCACTCGGGGACCGGCGATCAAGAAATTTAAGTGCCCACCCCGCTAAAATTTAGCGCGCGCACTGGGACTGGATACGAAAATAAAAGACGAAAATAATAAGAATCACGCCACGCAGCACCGATCTGATCCTCGGGACCGATATACCGGATGGCTGCGCAAGCATGCCATGAGTTGCATCGCCCACGGACGCGAAGTAACGCTGGGCGTGCCCACGCTGGTCGATTTCAGCATCGGGCGGTCCGAGCGAGGCTCGGGATGCAGCGCCGGCCGCCTTGGTCACGAAGCGAGGGAAGGTGGCGATAGAGACACCCGCTCCAAAGGAAGTTGCCTCCGCCGTTCCAGGCAAGGAAACGCCCTCCTTCGTAGACGCGGCTGCCTCCACCGCGGGGTCGGTCGGCGCGACCGCCGTGCCGTCAGAGACAGTGGATTTATGTCGCCGCCTTGGCCTTCTTGCCATCCGCCGAGGCAACGACCTCGTCCGCTTCCTCTTACGGGAAGGATCCTCTCGCTAGCGGTGGAGGGTACCGCCACGGTCGGGTGGCCCATCCTTTTCACTCCCATGCACATCACCGAATCAAGAAGACAATCGAAATAGCTATGGAAAATAGGGAAGGCCGAATGCACTCACTTGGCAACCGGGATGAAACGTAGCCTGCATGGCGGCCGCCGGTTTTTCTCCGGGCCTGGGCCATGATCGAGCCTAGTTCCAGACGCCGCGCCCAAGACACGGACGGCTTCTTCGTCGTCGAGGCCGCTGTGGCGCCTCTGGGATACTTTCGGCAGGCTTCTCGCGAGGAGCCGCTACGGTCGAGCCTTTTGCGGGGCCGCCCATCGGAACCTCCTTGCGAGGCGGTCGCCGCTGGGGGCCTTCCTAGCCCAGATCGCGAATGGCGGGGCATCGAGGCCAGCACTTCCACGGCCGGGCGATCTAGCGGTTGTCGCCGAGGTCGCCGCCACACCGCTGCTGTGAGCATCGAGCTGCTCGTCGAGGCGGGCGGCGAGGCCATCCTCGCGGCCTCGCTTCCTCTTCGTGGGGCCCTCGCCTTTTCCTTCTTCTTCTTCTTCGGAGTGGCCTGGTGCGAGGTGGTTTCGGGAGCTCATCGCCATCATGACGCCGAGGCTCCCGCCGCTTCGATCGTTGACGTTGCCCGCGGGTCTTTCGGACCGGGCGATTTCTTCTGACTCGTCCTCGGTCCTCGTTGCCTTCGCGGGTGGCGATTCGCTTGTATCCTCGGATGGCCCCGGGCTCGCCATCGGAAGGTGGAGCCACCCTTCCACCACTTGGAACAAATTGCGATGAACACGAAACAGAGTCGAATTATCACGATCGCATAATACCGCGATCGCGAACAAGGTAAAGAAATTACCGTCGGAGCCGGACGCTTCGCGGTGTAGGGGGCGACCCCGGCCTGTGCATCCACGTACACCGCCTGGGTGATCTTCTTCAATGCTGGGAGATAGTCCTCCAGCTTCCACTCGTCGAGGCAGGCTTTCGTCGAGTCTCCCCGGCCCGTGTATTGATACATGTAGTGGTCGCGTTGGGTGAGCGGAACGAGCCGTCGCCCAAGCCAGCAATTGTACAAGTTTATCGTCTGAAGGCCCTTCTTCTTCAGGCCACGGATGGCCTGGAGCATCTCGTCGACGACCATCCGCTGGTCGTCGGGAGCTTGCCGACCGAGATGGCGCTGCTCGAACGATTGGCCGAGTACCGGGATCGCCGCCTCGTCCTCCGGTCGCCTCGGTCACGTAGAACCATGACTTCTTCCGATCGCCACCGCTTTGGCGGGTAGCATCGGATCAAGAAAGACGCTTTGGACTTGAGCTGAACGCCGCCGCGGCTAGCATTGGCCGCTTGCCTCTCGCGGCGATCCGTCTGCGGAATGATCTTGCCACAAGGGAAAGTAGGGCAGCCCAAGTAGCACTCGCAGAACGCCACGAAGATGGCGAGTGCGCCGATCTGTGGGGACCCAGATCTGAAGGTTGGATCCGTAGTAGGAGCAAAACGCCGGAAGAACAAAGATGGGAAACCCTAGCCCCGCCGAGATGACGTGAAATGCAGAATTCCCTCTCGCGGGTTTGGGGTCGTTTCTCCGGCTGCGGGGATACGCCAACAGCCGGCTCGCAGGATTCCAGCTTCCTCGAAGGAGGCCAGCTGCGCCCTCGTGCACTTGGACCTGCCCCATGGTTCGGTGAGAAGGGCCATAGCCGAGGGGTTGGGTGGAGATTGGATGATTTCGGGTCGATTGGATCAAGGAGCAAAGGAAAGAGAATGCGCGCACTCGGAAGAAGTGGTGGGCAGTTGGCTCTACGATTGCATGCCATTCCTCTTATATAGCGAGAGTTACCCGCCAAATCAGAGGGCCGTTACCGTGCGATGATTACGCCGAAAGTTACCGTTGAGTTACCCTAACGGCTAGTTTGACCACGCCTGACGGTCCAACTCCAGCCACTCGGTTCGCCAGGTCACTCGCCGCGACCGCTGCTCGATGGCTCGCCCAAGACGCGACTTCGGTTCACCGGATTTTCTTCTTCATCACGAGAGCCCGACGATTCGCCGGATGCCTACTTTGAGCCAGATACTCCGACCGCCAGCGACCACTTACGCCTAATCGACGACGGCCTCGGGGACTCATCGATGGGATACGCCATCGGGGTATACTCAGCAGACGCTTCCCGATCGCCCGAGGGTCTGGCGAGTGGCCTGCAGAACGGCGAGTGGATCAAGGCCCAAGCAAGGTACCAAGCGATCGAAGTCAAGGCCCAAAGTAGTAGATAGGCCCAATGGACTAGGTTAAACGACATCAAGTCAGAACCAATCGGTTGAGATATGTAAACCCTAGAGGAGGTGAGCCTATATAAACCTCCCTATGGGGTGAGTAGAGACACGCCTTCATACACTCAAGCGACTCGCCGCCGCCGCCGAGCTCGCCCATTGTAACACCTCCATAATACAATCTAGCAGAGTAGGTCTTTACCTCCGGGCCAACTCCGGTAAAACCTCGTCTTTGCCCTCATCTCGCACCGCAGATGGCTGGCCGCCCTTGCCCCTTGTTCTACTATTCGCTGCCGATTGCAGCATCTGCCGTGACCATTCCCACGACACATAGCGGCAACCTTGCGCGAACCAAGAGATTGCTTGTGATTCGATAACTCCCTCACATGAGTTTCTCAGGTTGCACCATCGAGTTAAAAACTCTCTATCCGTTTCATTCGGCCTCTGTTTGCACATGGCCAGCTGTTGTGGTCTATTCGGTCTCTTGTATGTGCTTTGAAGTTGTTAACATTTCTTCAAATCTAACCAGCGCTGATACCGCCACCGGTTGATTATTCAACCATACCGGCCGGGCCTTCCAACATCCGGTGGGACATACCGCATCGCCCATCTTAGGTTGCCACCCGCTATCTTCACAGCGGTGGCATAATCAATCAACCAGTCTTGTGGCTTGGTACTTCCGTTGTATGCTGTGCCTCTTGCTAACGAAAATTCGCACCGTGGTTCGCCCATGATCCGAGGTCCAAAACACGCCGACTGGGGACCTTGCTCTTCCAATAACTCGGATCGGTATAGCCGATCCAACTTTACTCTCGCATCACTTGCTGGCAAATCTCTATACAGAATTCTATCCTGTATCCCATAGTGATGGTTTCCACACTGGTTTGCGTATTCCACCTCGGAATATCCATCATTGTACCTCTCATTCATCTGACTGTGGCGAGCTGGCCTCATTTCTCTTTCCTGCCGAAGCTCATGTCTTGGTTGCGGGTTGGGCAGCACTTCTCTCCTTACTTCGGTCGGGGTCTGGTTTTCATGATTATCTCTTGTGGGTTCTCTCCTGCCGAGATCCCCATTGCCTCGGTCGCCGCCGTCCTTTTCCACATGGCCGTGGTTTCTCTCCCCACTGTTACCTCGGCTTGCATTGCCTCTGTTCTCATTTGCCTTTCCAGCTACTGCCGGGTCATATGGAACAATTTGCTTGTTCCTCTTCCCAGAGGTTACTGCTTTCTCTTTTCGAGCGTTGTTTCCGGTGAAGATGTTGCCATGATAAAGCAGTCGCCGCCAATGTACCATTCGTGAAGCCCCTGGTCTTGCCGAGTTAGTTCTGAGTATTTCCTCATTTTGCTGATTTGCAATGCGGACCAGCTCATTTACTCTTTCTTGCTGTTTCTGCCGAGCTTCCCCGGTCAACCCCTCTAACTCCAATGCTGCGGCGTTTGCCGCTCGTGTTTTTCGCCGGGTGCATCAGACTCGGCAAACCCAAATCACCTAATTCTGCTCTGTGAGCTTCATGCTCTTTGTTAATGTCATTCATGAGGTTCTTTCCTTTCAATCTCAGTTCGTCCACCCGCTCGGGTGCGATATCAAGCTTATTAGATTTTGCATATTCCCTTAGGGTCCTGTTCAAGGATTCCCGCAGGGCTGATACTTTTCTGGCTTCTACCAGCACCTTTTGCCTGGTCTCTTCTAACTCTGCCTGAGCATTTGCCGGATCAAGTATCGGCGCTACATGTGTGGTTAAATTTTCTATAGTCGCTTGAAGAATGTTCTCTGGCCTTTCCAGAGGTGTCCCTCTCACTCTTGTTGCCTTTGGGGTGGTGTCGTGTAGCTCGGTTGGGTTTGTCACTGGCGGAAGTACCTCGGGTTTGCGTAGTGGTCTTGGTGCGCCATGCCGCTGCGGGTTTGCTTGATCCGGCCATGTTGCCCGCTGAGCTCCTGCTGCGACCATCACCTCGACGCTGCCTGCATGATGCTCTCCTGAGGGACGGCTCGCCAGGCTTCGAGGTGGCTCTCCGCAACAACAACTGGTGAGGATAAACGCCCGGTGATATCGACGCCGATGTAGACTCCGTGCTCGCCAGCCGATGAAGATTCCATTGCGCTGGGAGTTTTCCCTGGCTTCCTCGCATTGTCTCTCGTAGTCGCAGAGACCAAGTCTCGACCAAGCCGTAAACAACGCGCCACGGTGTTGACGAAGTTTCCGTCCGGATCACAACTCCAGCTAGCACCGCTGGCCCCAAGGTGGGCGCCAACTGCCGTGGTGGTACGCAGATGCCATGGGTAGGCTAAAGCAGGGGCCAATGGATGCTAGTGGGATCCGGGAGGGAAGATGCAACCGCTTTACACTCAAGCTACCAAAGTGATGAACTTTATTTCTCTTGACGGGTTACAAGTGCTCCTTGAGATGTATGTGGGGACAATGTGAATCTCCCACCCTAACGGTGCACCAAGAATCGATCCTTCCTCGTGGTCCAAACCTCCCTTATAAAGGGTGCCTTGGGTGCCCTTAGTTGTGAGGCAAGCATATTCGTGGAATATGCTTGTCCCAAAATAGTAGTTCGTGGCCTCCTTTCCCTGTCACCCTTCTAATGACGGCAAGGCTCCAGTGGCCCTCCTGCGTGCCTCGGCTCCGTGGATCACCTCCGTGACCTCCTTCCGCCCTCCGACGCTGGCATCCTTGTCTCTTGTGCTCAGCCACTGCTCGATTCCTTCTAGCCTGCAGACTATAGTTTGACCTGGCTTCTCCTTCTCCCGCAAGCCTCGTATCACTTGGCCTTTCCTTGGGTTACTCTCTGCTCCTCACCTGCATGAAGATCATTTGGGTAACCCGGCCGATTCTCTCATTAACTCGGCCGGGTAACCACTTGATACCTATACATGGGCTTCTTGCCTCCGTTCATCGGCCGACATACCCATGATTCGGCCGACTTAGGCCGTCGCTCGGAAACCAGACGGGGACAGTACCTCTGTCTTCCCCCGTCTCTGACCTACCCGAGGTTAACCCCCCGACATCGGGACTACAATGATTCAGTCGGACTTCCACATCTTTGGGCAGGTACTTGGGTATGCGTTCCATGGCCGTGCCACTCCTTCTGGCCATCGTATCATTTCACCACTGAAGCCATCCAAGGACACTGTGCTCGCCCTTGCCTTTCTTCCGATGGTATTGCTGGTACTTTCGATGGACTCTCTTCCTTGTATGCCTCCCTTGTTGGCATATTTAGGGACTGCATCTCTCCTAGTGGTGGCAACAATTACAAGATCCGTGGCCACCCGGTTCCTCTCCTTGCTTTTGCTCACGAGTGTGCCACCAACTCTGGTTCAGCTACAGGTTACAAACTGGATGTCATGGACTACATATACCATGAGATGACGGATGCTATGATCAACAGGCTCTCTATTCCTTATGCTCCTTTCATTATGATGCTCATCAAGCATATGTTGCCCCATGAGGACTTTGGCACTGCTTTGGATGTAGTTCACAAGCCCAAGAAAATCTACAACAAGGCTCAGAAGACCCATCACCCTTCCACTGCCTTGAGTCCTTCATGCGTGATGCACGGCTAGTGGTCGTGCCCGCGTGTCCCTAATGGCACGCGAGGTTAAGCAGCTCACTTGGTTCCAGCGGCACATTCTTTGCATGGGCATTGACACTCACAAGGGCCAATATGAGACGTACCGCAGGGATCATGAGAGAGATCACACTCAGTAGCTTATTCTTCACCATGTCTCAGGTGCCACGGGCCATCCACCTCCTCCCATTGCTCCGGAACCGTATGCATGCTCAGTGGAACACTTCAGGGATCAACTACGGCGAGCTCGAGAGTTGCCTCTTTACTCCACCACCGAGGGCACCCACTCCTCCAGCTGATGACGATGATGATGAGTATGATGAAGAGGAAGGGGACGAGAATGACTACGACGAGGATGAAGAGGAGTGATCTTCAGGGGCGTTAGCATCGCTCTTCTTCCTTTTTGGCGTTTCGATGCCATAGGGGGAGAAGTAGTTCTATTAGGTCTCGTGGATTTGCAAGGGTTGAGCGCAAGCATCTATCTTTTAGTCGTTTTATTTGCTTGCTTGTGCCTTTTTAGCGTGAACTTATTTGCTATTCGTGTTTGATTATGTAAGACTGTGTCATGTCCCACTATGTTTGGTACTATGTGTGGTATTCATGGAATTCTGGATTTATCTATTGTGGATCTCATGGAATTCTGGATTTATCTATGGAGCATATTTGATGGCATATGGAATCATGGGTCTATCTAATGTATGCATCAATATTGTTGGGATGTGCTTGGAGGCTATCAAGCTAATTATATTCTTTGGCTATAATCACATCCCGGTGGTATGACCTTGTTTCCCAACCCACCTTGTTTCAATTATCTTTGCTATGGAAGTTGTGTTCTCTCTAGTGTGTGTATTTGTATTCAAATGCAAATTTTAAATATGCACACATCTAGGGGGAGCGTCTTTCATTTTAAGGTGGCGTTAGCCGGTTTTATTGCAAATCCTAGTATTGTCATCTAACACCAAAAAGGGGGAGATTGAAAGAACATTTCTTAATCCCTAGTGTTTTGTGTGTTAGATAACAATATCAAGGAGTATTTTAATGTGTGTTGAAGTGTTGCAGCTCTCTCTGAGAAAAAGGGAAAAGTATCTGCCTTTGGGGGCGGATAATCCGCCCCTCCCTCTTACCAGAAGGGGGGCGGAGTTTTGGCCAGATTTTCCGGCCCCGTCGGATAATCCACCCCTTAGGGGGGGCGGATAGTCCGCCCCCCTTGCTCACCGCCAAGGCGCAAGCCCCAGAGAGGGGGCGTAGTATTGGCCGGATAATCCGCCCTAGGAGGGGGCCGGATTATCCGCCCCCCCTAGGATCTTCACCAAGTCACGCAGGCACCAGCCCCAGAGAGGGGGCGGAGTTTCTCCCGGAAAATCTGTCCTTGGGGCGGAGTTTTCCCAGGGGGCGGATAATCCGCCCCTAGTGGGGGCGGATAATCCGCCCCCAAAGTTGCTCAACAACCAGATCTGGGGAGGGGGTATTTAAGCCAGCCTTCCCCCTCCTGCCAGATTGCTTGATTCATTCGAAAAATACAAGATCAGGTCTGCAATCTTCATCCAAGAGAGCTCCACCTAGATCCACCCAAAGGCCCCGTCCCTTTGGGAATCGAAGGAGGAGAACTCGATCTTCATCATCAGCAATCAAGCGCTTCATCTCCTCTCCATTCATTTGGAGAACCACCGATCTAGTATTTATTGCAAATACCTAGATCCTTGTTTTTGTTTATATTGATAAACCTTGTTCTTGTGGCAGCTTGTTGTCATCTCGGGAGCCCCCAATTTGGTTGTGGTTGTGTGCCCTGATAGTGTTGTAAAAGGCACCGGTTCCCGCCTCGAAGGGATCCAATAGTGGAGAAGGTGGATCAGGCCTCTCGTGGCGAGATCCATCGGAGAATAGGGTGAGGCCTATTATGGCATGGTGGTCTTAGAACCGCCCACCCCTCCAACGCAGATGTACTTCCCTTAACAAGGAAGGAACTGCGGTAAAACAAATCCTTGTGTCTCCGCGTGCTCCACTACGGTTTCTTCGTTCCTCTCTTTACGTGCTTAGTAGTTAGGGTTGCATATAGGGAAATTCTCGTAGTTGCATATCTACAGAATTTACTTTGTGTCAAGCCTAAAATTGAAAAAGTATTAAAAATTGGTTAGCACCTATTCACCCCCATCTAGGTGCCCATACGATCCATTTCACCTAGCCATGTGCTCGTTCATCAGGCGGATCCAACCTCTGCAGCACCGCGTGCAGATCATGCACGAGTATACCAGCGATAGAAGGGATATCCTTCGCATCTCCGTGGTCAATTTCTCGAGCGACTCCGTCAAGATCCGCCTTAAGGACATCGTCAAGGTGAAGGACAAGAAGCGTGGCTTCACCATCACCTACGACATGTTCGTAGACGGCAAGTGCCCAAAGGTAGCTGTTTATTTTCTGTGTATGACATATACTCCAGTTCTTCCATCTTGCAAATGTCAGCTCATCTAACACGATGGTTCTTCACTTTACAGCTTAGCAACATAGATGAGTTCAGCATGGCTCCTAAAATCTATGATCCAAATATGAAGGAAGTCACTGTTGTGTCCGACGACGATGCTCCATTGGCGCAAAAGGAGAAGAGCTCCACCTCTGACGCTGCCGACGGAGGCAAGAAGAAGAAGACGGAGGGTGGAGCCTCCAAGAAGACTGCTGCCGCCCTGAAGGCGGAAAAGATAAAAGCTACTAGGATCCCCTTTGCCAAAGCACCCCCACTTGTGTAAGCTTCTTTCTTTCCGACATTGTCTATTCAACTGTCTTGTTCATGTACTTATGCATTTGCACGTTTCAGGAAGAAAGCCATGACCATCCTCAAGAAGACCTCCAAGTCATTGGGGGCTTCTAGAACTATTAAAGACATGCTGCATCGCGACGCATCTCCCGTCATCGGCCCTGCCACTCCCTCTGTCAAGCCTTCGTCTTCCCCGACAAGATCACAAGCTAAGGAGGCATCTGGCCCTTCCACCATGGAAGTGGACTCAGGTGCCTCTACCGAGGTTGCTGTTGTCGGCGAGCAGGCGATGCAGGAGAGTGCCGCCCACCAAATGGCTGAAGCTCCGGCTAAGGATGCCATCGGTGGCAGCCATAACTTATCCGAAGATAGTCTATCCGGTACTTACGCCGGGTAGCACTTCTATGGTCCCTGGTGCGACACCGACATCTCCGACGTGTGCTCTAGAGGAGCTCTGCCGACAAGCAGAAATCTTGCAAGGAAATAGCGAATCCTTTGGCAAGCTGCTGGCCGAGAGTGCTACAAACCTCAAGATCATTGCACTTGTAAGTTTTATTTGCCTTTTGCTTTTCATATGAGTATCCCACTATAGCCCCCAAGGGTATAGACGGAAAACCATAGGTCTTTGTGTCTATATGCTCTAAGAGTGATTAAGTTAGAAAGCCTCTCACTGTACCCCCCAAGCATATATATGAAATGAAATATTCTGACTAGATGCTTTAAGAGTAGCATATGCAGTGTTTATAAATTTCAATACTATAGCCCCCAAGCTTCTAGTTGTAACTGAATTAGTTCCGACTAGATGCTTAAAGAAAAGCTAAGCATACATACGAGTTAAAAACTTTATACTGTAGCCCCCAAACTTCTAATCGAAAACTGAATTAGTTCCGACTAGATGCTTAAAGAAAAGGTAAGCATATTGGTAAGTTAAAAACTCTCGCTGTAGCCCCCGAGCGTCTAGGTGGAAAATTTCCGGCTAGATGCTCCAAGCAGACTAAACAACATTTAACTTTTTTCCTTTTTTCCACAGAATGAGAATGCTCGGAGGGGCATGGCCAACGACAAGTACCAGAAGATGCGTGCATATTTGGAAGCTGAAAAGGGTAAAACTGCCTTCTTGAAGGAACAGATCACCAAGAGCAAGCGTCCTGCTTTTTTCATTCGACTTGGTTTTGTGCCCATATTATCCGAGTACTCACTTTGTACTTTGCTTTCTCCGACTTGCAGAAACCATTGCCAAGGCTAAGAATATTGTCGAGCAATCCAAGCACATTCAAGAGCTGGATAGCGAGAACAAAATTCTTAAGCAGGAGAGGAAGGACATGCTGAAAATGCATGAGGAGTCAATGAAAGTCCTGCAGGACTCCGCCACCGAGGAAATCAATCGCTTGAAGGAGGAGATTACGATCTTAAAAGATTAGAAGCAAGCTGCTGATGAGCAGAATCAACGCCATAGCGAGGCGTATAAGCTCCTCCAACAAGAGAAAGAATCCTTGGCGGACACCCTCTGGCAAGCTGAGGCCAGCATCTTCAGTAAGTTTTCTCCGTCTTGGATTTCTGTAGTTTGGGTACTCTGAATTGTTGAACTCATGAGCTCCTTGTCGGAATTTGCAGCTCCTATGGGTTTAACCCGATCGCCTCCTCCAGCCAAGGAATGCATGGTTCTTGCCGGCAACTTTATCAACACCGCCATCACGCAAGCCAAGGAGATCGCCAAGCCCCTCCAGATAAATATCAAGGCATCGGACTCCGTGGCGAAGTATTCGGAGATTCTGCGCCGAGCCCCCGAGCATATCACAAGCTGGAAAGCTTCATGTGCACGGGCTGGCGCAAGGATGGCGCTGTCAATGGTGAAGGCACACTACGAAGATGCCGACATCGACACGGTGACCTCTGGCATTCTCGACGTAGACGACAATGGCAAAGAGATTAACCATGAATCCATCTTGTCGTCGCTCGAGGTTTATGACACCAGAGTTGCCGATTTGGTCGATATCAACGTCTTCGTGCCGATGAACACCATCGATGGCGGCAACCAAAGCTCCTCCGAGTCTCTTCACACTGCCGACACCGAGGGTGACTCTCCTGCTGGCGATGACGCTGCTTCTAAGTCTCCCGCGCCAAAGGAATGGAAAACAACTTTGAAATATTTGTTTCACCTTTGGTGCATAGGCGGAAAAAACTTATTGATGTAACTTAAGGCGGAAAACAATGTTGCATGTCCTGCTACTTAAGAATCAGTTTCCAGCATGTATATATTTTTTAAGCAAGTGTTGGCTTATCCATTACTTTGATTCTTATGCTTGACCTTTCGTGAGTCGGAAGACTCGTTGTCGGAACCATGCGCTCAGGTGATGATGCCCAATGGCACCGTCAATAACCTAAGCACAAAATCGCCGACAATAAGTGTCGAAAGTCATTACTCCAGAATACACATAAAAATGAAAAATAACGTGTATACTAGAAAACTTAAGCTAACGCCCGTAGGCGAAATTTTTACAAGTGCAATCGCAAAGCTTGTGCATAAAAGGTTTTACATGATCCAAAAATGAACACTAAAGGAGGTAAAAGACTCAGAAATATGAGTGAACCAGAGAGCTTTATTTCATTGATCATATAAGGAGTACACAATTAGATAAAAATGCTAAGTGTAGAAAGGACGTAGCTGTGCTATGTTCCATGGCCGATCAAGCTCCGGGTAGTCATCATCCGGGTCACGTCGCTTACGCTTATGATCCTCGTTGGGTCTATCCTTTAGTTCACGATTGTCAACAAGGTAGTAAGACCCATTGAGTAGCGCCTTGCTTATGATGAACGGTCCTTCCCATGGCGGGAATAATTTGTGTGACTTCTTCTGCTTAAGTCGGAGCACCAAATCCCCCTCTTTAAACGAGCGATGCCGAATGCGGCGACTATGGTAGCTGCGTAGCTTCTACTGGTAGATGG
This sequence comes from Avena longiglumis, assembly GCA_030063025.1. NCBI lineage: Eukaryota > Viridiplantae > Streptophyta > Magnoliopsida > Poales > Poaceae > Avena > Avena longiglumis. The sequence goes on along the minus strand of CP125974.1, from coordinate 95,007,245 downwards.
CGGATCTTTGTCATGCCAAAACAAGCTCCTCCTCGAGAAGGTCCACATCTAGGCGTTTGGATTCTTCAGCGTCATATTCGTCGTAGGCGGCAACTCTTGGTGCATCATGAAGTATGTCGGAAGGCAGGATGGCTTCTGCTCCATACACCATGAAGTAAGGGGTGTAGCCGGTTGATCTGTTGGGTGTAGTTCATAAACTCCACATCACAGATGGCAATTATTCCGCCTAGGCTCCAGCTGCTCTATGTAGCAGTGCCTCAAGACGTGGCTTGATTCCCTGCAGAATTAATCCATTGGTCCGCTCAACCTGACCATTGGATTGTGGGTGTGCCATAGATGCAAGGTCAAGTCGGATGCCTTTCTCCCAACAATAAGCCTCCACTTCTCCGAGTGACAAATTGCTGCCGTTGTCGGTGATAATGCTATGTGGGAGACCAAATCTCATCACTAGATCCCGGACAAACCTGAGGGTAGTTGCCCCATCGAGCTTTCTAATGGGTTTAGCTTCTATCCATTTAGTGAATTTATCAACTGCTACAAGCAGATGTGTAAACCCACAAGGTGTCGTCTGTAACGGTCCCACCATGTCTAGTCCCCAGACTGCAAACGACCAAGTTATTGGTATTGTTCGCAATTCTTCAGCAAGAACATGTGGTTGTCAGGCATAATACTGGCATCCCATGCATGTCTCAACCAGCTTGTCGCCTTCAAGCGGTCACCAAGAGAATCCTTGTCGGAAGGCTTTCGCGACCAACGATCGAGGAGCGGTGTGGTGCCCGCAATCTCCGAGATGGATTTCGCTTAGGATTTCCATACCTTCTTGCTGGGAAACACACTTTAGGTATACACCAGTAGTGCTCCTTTTGTAGAGTTGTCCATTGATTATGGTATAACCCTTTGCTCGTCGTACTATTGGTCGTCTTTCGACCTCGTCGTCGGGAAAAGTTCTGTGTTCGAGATACTCCATGAACGGTTTTGTCCAAGCCGGAGGGACCTTGGTCACCATGTTGACGAAAGAGTCAGCTCTATCCGGGTTGTCGATGTCGTCTCCCTTCACGGATGGTGCGCAGGTGCTATAGGAAAACTCCTGGCGGAATTTGTTTGCGCCCTGATCCAAGCTTAGACAACAGATCAGCCGCCTCGTTTTTCTCCCTAGGTACATACTTGACTTCGTAGCCCAAGAAGCTCTTGGCTATCTCGTCCACTTCGTCTCGATATGCCGCCATCATAGGGTTCCGCATTCCGTGTGCCACCACTGCGGGCAACCAAGTCGGAATCTCCACAGCAAACTATGTGCTTGATGCCAATATCCTTGGCTACACGTAATCCGTGAATGAGTGCTTCATACTCCGCCATGTTGTTTGTAGCCTCGAAGTGGATCTGCAGAACGTAGTGTAGCTTGTTTCCTGTTGGTGACTGTAGCAATACACCAGCCCCCGAGCCATTGAGCAGCTTTGATCCATCAAAGTGCATCACCCAGTACTCTGGTTCCGGCAACGGAGTAGCATCTGGCATGTCCGTCCAATCTGCAACAAAATCCGCCAAGGCTTGTGACTTGGTAGCGTCGCGTCTCTTGTAAGTGATCTCGAAGGTGGCAAGTTCAATGCCCCACTTCGCGACCCTTCCTGTAGATTCGCTGTTGTTTATTATGTCGGATAGTGGAGCCTTGCTCACCACTGTGATTGGGTGCTCCTGAAAGTAATGCCTCAGCTTCCGAGAAGCAAGGAATACTCCATAAGCTATCTTCTGGTAGTGCGGTTAACGCCGCTTGGACTTCGTCAAGACCTCGCTCACATAGTAAACTGGTCATTGAACTCCGTTCTCATATCCTGGTTCCTTCCGCTCTACCATGATGACAATGCTGATTGCCCGGTTGGTTGCCGCCATGTAGATTAATAGGGGATCACCAGGCTAGGGTGCTGCAAGTATAGGCGCTAAGGAGAGAATCTCCTTGAGCTGCTTCAATGCTGCATCTGCTTCGTCCGTCCACGTGAATTTGTCCGCCTTCTTCAGCAACTTGTACAGTGGTAGAGCCTTCTCTGCAAGTCGGCTGACGAACCGACTAACTGCTGCAACACAACCTATTGGTCGTTGAATGTCCTTTAGGCATGTCAAATGGTTTATGTTTAAGATGGCGTTGATTTTCTCCGGGTTGACCTCGATTCCGCGATGGGAAACGATGAAACCCAACAATTTGTCGGCTGGTACCCTGAAGACACACTTCTTAGGGTTAAGCATCATGTTATATTTCCAGAGATTATCAAAGATTTATTTTAAGTCAGAGATTAAGTCATTTGACTTTTTAGACATCACCGCAATATCGTCCATATAGGCGTGAACGTTCCGACCAATTTGGTCGTGAAGGCAACGTTGCATTGTCCACTGGTACGTAGCATCTGCATTTTTCAGCCCAAAGGGCATCGTGACATAGCAAAACGTGTCGTATGGGGTAGTGAACGAAGTGGCCAATTGGTCCGACTTCCTCATCTTGATCTGGTGGTATCCTGAGTATGCATCAAGAAAACACAAAATTTCCGAGCCAGCCGTCGAGTCAATGACTTGGTCAATGCGAGGCAAAGCAAACGGATCTTTGGGACATGCTTTGTTCCAGCCGGTATAATCAACACGCATTCTTAATTCATTGGTTCCCTTTTTGGGGACAAGTACAGGATTGGCCACCCATTGGGTGTGAAGGACTTCTCGGATAAATCTAGCCTTAAGTAAGCTAGCTATCTCTTTGCCAATGGCGTGTCTCTTCTCATCTCCAAAGCGTCGTAGAGGTTGTTTCACTGGTTTGGATTTTGGATCAATGTTTAAGCTGTGCTCGGCAAATTCCCTAGGTACAACTTTCATGTCGGCAGGTTGCCAGGCAAAGATGACCTTATTCTCACGGGGGAACTCGACGAGCGCGCTTTCCTATTTGGGATACAGGTTTGTCCCAATGGCGGTGACCTTGGAGGCATCGCCTACTACAAGTTCCATCGGCTTGGTCTCGATGGCGGCCTTGAACACAGGAGCGGAGTCTGAGATCTTCTTCTTCGACGCGGGCATCTCTGAGTCATTGACCTTGCTCTGGATCTCTTTGAATTCTTCGCTGTAGAGGACAGCTTCCGCAACGACTACTTCATTGATCTCACAGTCCCTTGCCTTGGTAAAGCTTCCGGATACGGTGATGACACCATTTGGTCCGGGTATCTTGAGTTTGTTGTAGATGAAGCATGGCTTGGCCATGAACGTGTGGAATATGTCTCGGCCGAATATGGCGTGGTACATGCTCTTGAAGGGGACTACCTCAAAGGTCATGCGCTCTTGGCGGTAATTGTTAACATCGCCAAAGGCAACCTGAAGTGTAATGCATCCAAGGGACCGAGCCTCCCGACCAGGAACTACGCCGTGGAAGATGGTGTTGGTCCGCCTTAGGTTTGCCTCCGTCAAGTTCATCTTATGCAGTGTATCCAGGTACATGATGTTGATGTTGCTTCCACTATCCACCATACACTTGGTGAACTCCACGCCGTCAATCAAGGGGTTGATGACCATGGCGTACTGGTTCTCCGTAGGTATAAGGTCTGAGTGGTCCGTCCTGTCCCAAGTGATTGGAACCTCCGACCAGCGCATGTCCTGGGGAACTGGGGGGAGAGTAGCCATCAGGATCCTCAGAGAGGTCTTCTGTTGTCGGACAATGGGGGTGCCAAGGAAAGTGTGGTAGACTGGAGCCTTCTTTGCGAAGGGGTTCTTGCCCTTGTCGTCGCTCTTGGCGGCGTGCTTGGGGTTAACGTCCTCGTCCATGTCACTTGAATCCTTGGACTCCTACTCCTTCTTATTCCCCTTGCCCTTGCCTCGCGGTCTGTTCTTCCGACTTCGCTTGTAGCCGGACTTCGGGTCTTCCTTGAGGTTGTTGACGAACTTGCAGTGTCGATTGGTATGGGTGGCCTTGCCGTTGACGTCGAGGTGTACTAGCACGACATATCGCTGTACTCCTCGTAGGTTTGGGGAACGCGGAGCGGCGCCGAGGTAGTTTCGCTTCCTCGCTGTTGCCCACGACCAGCTCCCCTTCCTCGGCCATGCTGTCCGCCATCACCTCGTCCTGCAAAAGTCATAGCGACCATGTCGGTAGATTGCTTTTATTCTGGAGCGGTTTTCCGCTTTGTACTGTTGTTCCTCCGAGCTTGAGTTGGAACGGCTGTTGCCGGCAAGGAGCCGCGAGCATCGTCGTCGGCAGCTGCGAACTCACTAGCCAACTGAATCATCTGGTTCAAGTCAAGCTGGTGATTGTCCTGCAAGCGCTTCAGCTTATGTCGGAGCAACGTGCCCATTTACAACCCGTCAATGAAGGTGGCCATGGCGGTCTGAGCGTGCACTCCTGCGCAGGAATTCTTCATGTCCAGCCAGCGGGAGAGGTAGGCGCGAGATGTCTCGTCTTTCTCTTGCACGCACCGATGTAGATCTCCAACAGTGCAGGACGCTTGTATGTACCCTCAAAGTTCTTGGTGAACGCTTCTTGCATGTCCAACCAATTGTAGATGGATTTCTCCGGCAAGTCGTTGATCCATTAACGGGCCGTGCCCGCCAACATTAATGGGAGGTACTTGACGGCGACGTTGGGGTTGCCTTTGGAAATATCCACCGCGTTGACGTAGTCCTGCGACCATGTGGCTGGCTTGGCGGTGCCGTCATAGGGCTTGATGATCTTGTCAATCCGGAAGCCTTTGGGGTAAGTTGTGGACCATATTGCAGGTCCAAAACAACGTGGTCCCAGGTATGGTCCTTCCCGGGCCTCGTGGAACTTATCGATCCGCAAAGGTGCGTCGTACGACTCCGGGTTCTTCTTCTTGTCAACAGGGGATGGGCTGCGCGAACGACGTGGGCCTCCTCCGCCATGGTTACTGCTTAGTGGTGACGGAGGCGGAGGTGGCGGTAGATTAACCTTCTTGCTGTTACCCTCCTGCGATGCCTCACGCCTGTCATGGTTGCTTGTCGGACGCGGAGGGTCATGGTGTGACCTGCTCCTGTGTCCTTGGTTGCGCTCTCCGTCATGACGGGTCTGCTCCGTGTTGTCGCGGATGACGATGCCACACTTCTTTGGTGGGGGCATATCCGTACGATGGTGAGCCTTGTAATCTTCGCGATGTCGGGGGGACCGGGGTGGTGGCGATGGGCGACGAGGTCGGGCCTTTTCTCCGTGATCGAAGGATATGGGGATAGCATCCTTCCTGTTGCGCGCATCCCTCCATCTTCGTTCTGATGAACCCGTCTGGGACCCGACATCAAGAGGAGATATGTCCCTTGGCGGTTTATACTGGCTGGACTGGCAAAGCACTGGGTCGGACTCAAGCCTCAGAGAGGTGTCCTTTTCCTGCTGCTTCACCGCCTTGGCCACTAGGTCACAGACATGTTCCACTGCCTCGGGTGATCTATCCTGCTCCAGAAGGGTCTTGGCGACGGCGAGGTTAATGAGTGGGGTGGGCATCACCTTCTTGCCTTCACTGTCAATGTATGGCTTAGCTTGTGCCGGCTTCGAGGGAGCCCATCCTAGGTTGCGTCGTACACCAGGATCATTGATGGCGCGAGCCGAAGCTTTCTTGGCCTTCTGCTGCAGCAGCAAAGTCTTGTACTTGGCCTCCAATGCTCTGGCTTTCTCTATGGACTTCTGCGCGTTGACCAGATCTCGATCTAGCATGGCGCCTTGCTCCGTGATGGCCTGCGCTTCCTCCAGCAGCTGCTGGCGCTTCTCGTCAAGCTGGGTCACGTTCCGGATATGAGCAGAGGTCAGTGGCTCGACGACGAGATTGTCGTACATCACTCTATCAGCCGGAGTAACTTGGGCTGCTGCAGACGTAGATGCCGGAGGCGGCAAGTTTGCGTTATTGTTGTTGTTGCTCGGGCCGGTGCCAAGTTCCTGCGGCTGCTGCACTGGGTTGGGCGGAGGAGGCATGACCTTTGCGCGATCATCGTCAGCAGCAATAAGTGGCCCCTTCCCCTTCTCCAGCGCTGTAGGCGGAGCTCGTCCGGGTTGATCTTCATCCATCGCCATCCCAGTGGTGACGAACACCCCTCGAGACGTGACGTCATTATTGGCTTGCTCGTCGCGCATGTATTCCTCCTCCATTTCCTGCATGGCGGAGTCTAGTTCCTCTGGACTGAAATCTATCTCCTCTGAATCTGCACTGAAATCAGTGTAAAGCGCGTCAATGACAGAGTCGGAGGGTGCCAGGACTTCCTCGATGACGGGCGGTGGAGGTGCAAAATCAGCGATGATGACTGGAGGTGGCGGCGCAGCTGCAACGATGGCGGCCGGAGGCGGTGGTGGCGACGGCTGAATCGGAGGGTCTCCGTCAATGAGCGCAAGCGCCATCTGGGCTGCTGCGTCAGCTTCCGCGTAGTTGTTGACGGTGCTCACCATCTCTTCGAGGGTAAGGCGTCCTGTTACCTGCTGTCGTCTTAGAGAATGTCGGAGAAGTGTGCCACGGTCCAGTCCTTCCACGAAGTGATACAAAGCATTATCATCGGGGTAGTGGGCTAGATCGGCTTGTATACGGAGCCACCTGGCCAAGTAATTGAAGGGTTTCGCGGCATAGTAAATCAAAATTTTCTACGGATGCGAACAGAGGGAAAGCCAAGATCTAATCTAGGAGATGCAAACAACGAGAGAGATTGGATTAGATCTTCATACCCTTGAATATTCGCGACATGAACGCTCGTTTAACGTGGGTGATGTAGTCGCTTCTCCTCCGCGATCCGATCCGATCTAGAACCACAAGTGGCGGTGCCTCCGTGAGATGCACACGCAGCACCTCGGCGTCTCCTCCTTCCTCGGACCAGCAAGTATGGTGGAGAGATGGATTGGATCTACAACACGACGGTGGTGTATATGGTGGAGAATTTCTGCAGCAGGCTTCCACAAGGCCGGGAGGAGAGAGGAAGGGCAGCAGCGGCTAGGGTTGGAGGAAGGCGTGATGGGTTGGTGCGCCCACCCCTCTTTATATAGATGGGCGCAGCCCAGCCCCTCCCCAAGCCCAAACCGCGGCCCCAAAGGATAAGGAGGGGGGCAAGGAAACCCGCCTAGAAGGTCTATCTCGAGTTTAAACCTCTCTATTGGGCCCTATGGGGCCTTGTGCCCTGGCCCAATGCGCCAGGGCACTCCCTCATAGGCCCATGCCCCTCCGAAGGTGGGGCCACGTTGGTCCCCTTCCGAAGGTTCTAGAAGCTTCCTGACAATACCGATTAACCCGAACAATTCAATTCCAAAACTGCACCGCTTATATGAATCTTATTCTTCTGACCACTCCGAACCTCTCGTGATGTCCCGATCCCATCCGAGACTCGAACAAAAACTCATAAACCAATTATCCAATCTATCCTAGCCGAGACACGTTAAGTGTGTGACCATGCGGGTTCAAGAATATTGCGCACATGATCTTCTATCAATAATCAACAGTGGGTCCGTAACCCATATTGACTCCCACACATTCATCGATGATCATATCGGATGAACCACAATGCCAGATTCAATCAATCCATATATATATTCCTTCGTCTCGCGATATTTTACTTGCCCGAGATTCGATCGCTTGCACCGCCATACCTAGTTCAATCTCGCTCACAGCAAGTACTTTACTGCTCGTAATCCGATATCACTTTGTGATTAACTCCTTAACCACATGCTTGCAAGCGGTGTTGATATCGACACCGAAAGGGCCCGGTATATCTCTCCAACTTGGGAGGGACAAATCCCATCTCGATACATACAACCCAAGATACTTTCCGATCACACGAGAGACACCTTTATGATCACCCTCTCATAGGATGACGTTTGATGACCTCAAAGCTTTCTTCCGATACCGTGGAGTTGTATTATCTCATGGTCTAAGGAATACAATATTTGACATAATAAAAGCTTCATAAAGACGAACACGATGACACAATCTAATTGCTTCTCTTAGTTTGGTTCTCCACCATATCATTCTCCCAATGATATGATCTCATTATTAATTGACAACTCATGTCCATGGTTAGAAACCTTAACCATCATTAATCAATGAGCTAGTCCATAGAGGCGATTAGGGACACGGTTGTTCACAAACCACACAAGTATTAAAGTTTCCGCTAATACAATTCTAGCATGGAATATAAACATTGGCATGAACAAGAGTTATAATAATAACATCTTTATTATTGCCTCTAGGGCATAATTGCAACAGTCTCCGACTTGCACTAGAGTCAATAATCTAGTTTACATCTGGCAACAATCGCACACCCATGGCAATCGAGGTGTTGATCATGTTTTACACGTGGAAGAGGTTTAGTCAATGGATCTGCGACATTTAGATCTATATGTACTTTGCTAATCTTCAGATCTCCATCTGCTATATAATCTCGGATTATATGAAACTTGCGGTTGATATGCTTGGTTTTTGGATGATATCTTGGTTCCTTAGCGAGTGCTATGGCGCCAGTGTTGTCACACAATATCTCCAGTGGGTCCAATGCACTTGGAATCACGCCAAGCTCAGTGATGAAGTTTCTGATCCAAACTCCTTCACTTGACGCTTCTGCAGCAGCCATGTATTCCGCTTCAACTGTAGATCCCGCGATCATGCTTTGCTTGCAGCTTCTCCAGCTGTTGCCTGCCAAAACCCACCGGCGAGCAGCGACGAGCAACACGAAGAGCCGGGAGGCTCCCAGGACTGCTGGTGGGCCCTGGTCCCTCGACGGCCGCAAAGCTCCGACACGCCCCGCTTGGTTCGAGATGCTACCTGACCTATACCGTCGGAAGGTGAAGGATTGCTCGATTGATTTCGCATGGTAAACAAGTATCGTAAAATTCGAGCCGTGATCGCTCCTGTGTTTCCAGTAAATCGGCTCCTAAAGCCGATTGCCCCATGGTTCTGCATTAGATTTACGATAACATGGGGTTTTGCTTGATCACTACAAGTTAAATCGATCTACGACAGTCTAATGTTTTCACCACGTAACTGGAACGTCCTACACGTGATTGAGCCTGGTACGTACAAAAGATGAAGAATATTAACCCTAGAGGAGGCCTAATAACCAACGTAAAGTCAATTACCGGAACAACTTCTCTAGAACGAATAAGCCACGTCCTTATGTACTCTTTGGATCATTCAACCCGCTTGTAAGGCCTGATTACGTAGATATTAAACTAAACCTCGGTGAACAAGGCACAACTATAAGATCGAATCGACTAAATAAAGATCAAGAAGATGCTACCCTTACACTTGGGAAAAGGTGCAAGGGTAGCGAGATAACTAGAGGTAGCATAACCCGACAATAATAATGAAAAGCACCGATGCTAGCCTCAAACAATCTATGATAATGGTATTACTCGCCATCAACAACGCTTGAGACGAGTAAAACCAGTAACGATAGATATCGCCTAGATCGCAAGATGCGATCTAGGCAGCATGGCACTTACCCGAAAGAAACCCTAGAAACAAGGGGTGGCGATGCGTCGAGATTGTGTTTGTTGTGAACGTGGTTGCCCTCCTCTTTCGATAACCTTAGGTACATATTTATAGTCCGGAGACTCTCTACTTTTGGAATAACTCTACAACTCTATCTTTACCTAAACATAACGGAACCTAAACAAGTACGAAACCTACTATGATACAAGATACACGGGCAATTTAGCCCAAATCCACGCACTAGGCCGATCCAACAACACGCTGAATATATGTATCTTCCAAGCCCATATTGATCACGGCCCATCTCCGTCTTTGGCCAAAATACGGCGATAACACCAGCTCACAGCTCCTCCATTCAAAATATACACGTATCCTGTCTAAGATTTAGAATCATCCTTGTCGGTGTCGAAACTAGCATCGACGTAACCTTTTACGACGAGCTGTTCATCACCCCCATAGACTAAGAACATTTCTTTAGTCCTATTTAGGTACTTTAGGATGTTCTTCACGGCTGTCGATGTTCCACTCGATCACTTTGATACCGTCGTCAAACTAAGAGCATTGGACACATCCATCTAGTACACAAGATGGCATACATGATAGAACCTATGGCCGAGGCATAAGGCACTTTGCTCATAGCTTCCCTATCATTTACAGAATGGACACTGAGCCTTGCTCAATATCTTACCTGACAACATAGGCACTGAACCTTTCTTTGCCTTATCCATTCTGAACCTTTTCAGAACTTTGTCTAGGTATGTACTCTGGCTTAAAGCTATCATGCGTCTTTGTCTATCTCTATAGATTTTGATGCCCAATATATAAGCAGCTTCACCTAGGTCTTTCATTGAAAAACACTTGTTCAAATAACTCTTCACATCGTTAAGCATGTTGATGTCATTTCCAATAATCAATATGTCATCCACATATAGTACCAGAAACGTCACCGAGCTCCCACTCACTTTCTTGTAGATACAAGTCAGAGCAATTTGGAACAAATCCAAAGCTCTTGATCACTTGATCAAAACGAAGGTTCCAACTCCGAGATGCTTGCTTCACCATAAATGGAACGCTGAAGTTTGCATACTTTATCGGCATCCTTAGGATCGACAAAACCTTCGGGTTGCATCATATACAACTCTTCATCAATGTTGCCATTGAGGAACGCATCTTGACATCCATCCGCCATATTTCATAATCATGAAACGCAGCAATTGCTAATAAAATCCGAATGGACTTAAACATCACTACGGAGAGAAAGTCTCATCGTAGTTAACACCTTGAACTTGTCGAAACCTTTCACGACAAGCCGTGCTTTATAGACATAACATTACCATCCGTCCGCTTTCTTCTTGAAGATACATTTGCACTCAACGGCCTTTCGGTCACTAGGAGGGTCCACCAAAGTCCATACTTGGTTTTCGCCATGGATCCCAATTCGGATTTCATGGCTTCTAGCCATTTCGTAGTCCGGGCTCATCATCGCTTCATCATAGTTCGTAGGTTCACCGTCTTCTACCAACAAGACAGTCAAGACAGGTTGCCGCATTCACTGTGAGGGGCACGCGACCTTGTCGACCTGCGACGTTCAGTAGCAGCATCGTCCGAAGCTTCATGATCCTTGTCATTAGCTTCCTCTATTGTTGGTGCAGGCGGCACTGGAACAATTTCAGGTGCTGCAATACTCTCCAATTAAAGAGAAGGTTCAATAACCTCGTCTAGCTCTACTTTCCTCCCACTCACTTCTTTCGAGAGAAACTTCTTCTCTAGAAAGGAACCGTTATTTGCGACAAACACTTTTCCTTCGGTTCTGTGATAGAAGGTATACCCAATAGTTTTCTTAGGGTATCCTATGAAGACGCATTTCTCCGCTTTGGGTTCGATCTTGTCCGGCATCAACTTCTTGACGTAAGCTTCGCATCCCCAAACTTTAAGAAACGACAACTTAGGTTTAGCACCAAACCACAGTTCATACGGTGTCGTCTCAATGGATTTAGATGGTGCCCTATTTAAAGTGAATGCAGCGGTTTCTAATGCATAACCCCAAAATGATAACGGCAAATCTAGAAGAGACATCGATCGGACCATATCTAATAAGGTTCGATTCCGGCTCGTACACACCATTGCGGTGGTTTTCGGTATGGAGTTGTGAAACGATTCCACTTGCTTTAAGTTGCGTGAGAAAATCATAACTCAAATATTCACCTCCACGATCGGATCGTAGAAACTTGATCTTTCGTTACGATGGTTCTCCACTTCATTCAAATTCTTTGAACTTTTCAAACGTTTCAGATTTATGTTTCATTAAATAGATATACCCATATCTACTTAAGTCATCGGTAAAAGTGAGAAAATAGCGATATCCACCGCGGCAAACACTCATCGTCCGCATACATCGGTATGTATGATTTCCAACAAGTCCGTTGCTCGCTCCATCATACCGAGAACGGGTTTTGATCATCTTGCCCATGAGGCATGGTTCGCATGTGTCAAATGATTCAAAATCAAGAGACTCCAAAAGTCCATCAGAATGGAGTTTCTTCATGCGCTTTACACCAATATGACCTAGACGACAATGCCACAAATAAGTAGTATTATCACTATCTACTTTGCATCTCTTAGCCTCAATATTATGGATGTGTGTTTCATCCCTTTCGAGATTTAGAAGAAATAAACCATTCACAATAGGTGCATGACCATAAAAGATGTTACTCATAAATAGAAGAACCATTATTATCCGATTTAAATGAATAACCGTCTTGCAATAAACACGATCCAGAAATAATGTTCATGCTCAACGCAGGCACATAATAACATTTATTAAGGTTTAAAACTAATCCCGAAGGTAAAACTAAGGAGAGCGTGCCGACGGCCATCACATCAACTCTTGATCCGTTGCCAACGCCAAGATCACCTCATCCCTCGCAAGCCGCCGCCTATTCCGTAGCTCCTGTTTCGAGTTACAAATATTAGAAACTGAACAGGTATCAAATACCCAGGCACAACAACGAGGGTTAGTAAGGAAAACATCAATAACATTTATATCAAAGATACCTTTGATGGTGCCAGCCTTCTTGTCCGCTAAGTACTTGGACGATTCGCCCAAAGGACCCTTGTCCTTGCAATAGAAGCACTCAAAGGTCCGCTTAGGACCGACTGAGCTTCTTCGGCGGGCAACGCGCTGCCGCCGCTTTCTTGAAGGGCTTCTTCGCTCCCTTACCTTTCTTGAAGGTGGGCTTGTTGACCATCAACACATGATTATCCTTTTGATGTCCACTTCCGCGGCCTTCAACTGCGAAGAGCTCGGTGATCGATGGAACCAATCTGATTATGAGTCACTACAAAACTTTTGTAGCTGGGAGGGAGTGATTGCAGAACCCTGTCAATCTTGAGCTCCTCTGGAATCATGCATTCCAGTTGCTCAAGGCGTTGAGTGTAGCCCGTAATCTTAATGGTGTGCTCACTAACGGAACTCCCTTCCTCCATCTTGCAGTTAAAGAACTTTTCAGAGATCTCATATCTCTCAGAACGGGCCTGAGTCTGAAACATGGTTTTCAGCTCTTCGAGAATCTCAAAGGGCCCGGGATAGTCTTCAAAACGATTTTGAAGTTCCGGTTCCATAGCAAACAACATGGTGCTCTTAATCACACCATAATCATCCTTGCGATCGATAGACAACTTTCTCATCACCGTAGCTTGCAGTAGGGGGGCACCTAACGCTTTCCTAAGGACATAGTCCTTTTGACCCAGAGAGAATGATTCTTAGATCATGGAACCAATTGGTGAAGTTAGACCCATTGTTTCTAAGCTTTTCCTTCTCAGCAAAAACGTTGAAGTTGAAGTTGGACTTGGCCATGTGATCTACAGTATTTGCAAGTACAACTTAGACTATGTTCATGATAAATAGTTCAACTTAATCAAATTACTAGATGAACTCCCACTAAATTCAACATCCCTCAAGTTGTTTAGTGAACACGATCCAAATTCACCACACCTAATCCGATCATCACGAGAAGAGATGTGGCTTCAATGGTGGACAAAGAAGTGTCGATCATATCATTCATATGACTCATGCTTAACCTTTCAGTTCATGTGTTCCGAGGCCATGTCTGTACATGCTAGGCTCGTCAAGTCAAACCCAAGTATTTCCGCGTGTGCAAAAACCGGCTTGCACCCGTTGTATGTGAGCGTAGAGTCTATAGCACCCGACCATCACGTGATGCTTGGACACGACGAACTTTCGCAACGGTGCATACTTGGGGAGAACACAGTTTTTTTCTTGATCTTTAAGTGAAGAATCATCTTATAATGCTACCGTCGCGATCTAAGCATAATAAGATACATAAAAGGATAAACATCACATGCATATAACTTTATGTGACATAGTATAGCCAATATTCGCGCAATGATCTCCATCTTGTGCGTTCCGGCATGATCTCCATCACTCCACCATGATTGCCTCCACCACGAATAGCAACTACAACTATTGCTAACTACTTAGCGATAAAGTGAAACTATTACATGGCGTATAAGAAGTTGACACAAAGGTCATACACAATTATAAAGACAACCATATGGCTCCTGCCGGTTGTGTACTCATCGACATGCAAGTCGTGAAACATTACAAAACATGATCATCGCATACAATATACACATCACATCTTGGATCATACCATATCACAGAAAACACTCCCTGCAAAAACAAGTTAGACGCCTCTACTTTGTTGTTGCATGTTTTACGTGGCTTATGGGAGTAGATGCTAAGAACGATTCTTACCTACGGAAAGCCACAACGGTGATATTATGGTTGCCAAACTCCGGTGTTAATCCCATGACAACTATAGTGAGAGAAACTGACATCCACCAGTCGCATTTGTGGAACAAGCCACACGTCAAGTGCGGAGCCGATCTCGTGAACGACGTCGCGTAAGGTTGGCCTGGACCGCTTCAATCTCACTATCCCGCGTCATAAGAAGAACACAAACAAGAGGCTTGCAACAGAAAACATCAACGCCGGCAACAACCATGTTGTGTTCTACTCGTGAAACACATCTACGCATAGATCTAGCTCTGATACCACTGAAGGGTTTCGCGGCATAGTAAATCAAAATTTTCTACGGATGCGAACAGAGGGAAAGCCAAGATCTAATCTAGGAGATGCAAACAACGAGAGAGATTGGATTAGATCTTCATACCCTTGAATATTCGCACAGCGGAACGTTCGTCGGAACGTGGGTGATGTAGTCGTACTCGCTTCTCCTCCTCGCGATCCGATCCGATCTAGCACCACAAGTGGCGGTGCCTCCGTGAGATGCACACGTGCAGCACCTCGACGTCTCCTCCTTCCTCGGACCAGCAAGTATGGTGGAGAGATGGATTGGATCTACAACACGACGGCGTGGTGTATATGGTGGAGAATTTCTGCAGCAGGGCTTCGCCTACAAGCAGTCGGGAGGGAGAGAGGAAGGGCAGCAGGGCGGCTAGGGTTGGAGGGGAAGGCGTGATGGGTTGGTGCGCCCCCACCCCTCTTTATATAGATGGGGGCGCAGCCCTAGCCCCTCCCCCAAGCCCAAACCGGCGGCCCCAAAGGATAAGGAGTGGGGGGCAAGGAAACCCCGCCTTCTAGAAGGTCTATCTCGAGTTTAAACCTCTCTATTGGCCGGCTGGGCCCTATGGGGCCTTGTGCCCCTGGACCAATGCGGCTAGGGCACTCCCTCATAGGCCCATGCCCCCTCCCGGAAGGTGGGGCCACGTTGGTCCCCTTCCGGAAGGTTCTAGAAGCTTCCGGTACAATACCGATTAACTTAACAATTCAACTCCAAAACTGCACTGCCTTATATGAATCTTATTCTCCGGACCACTCCGGAACCTCTCGTGATGTCCCGGATCCCATCCGAGACTCTGAACAAAAACTCATAAACCAATTATCCAATCTATCCTAGCGTCGAGACACGTTAAGTGTGTGACCCTGCGGGTTCGAGAATATGCAGACATGATCTTCTATCAATAATCAACAGCGGGGTCTGGTAACCCATATTGACTCCCACACATTCATCGATGATCATATCGGATGAACCACGATGCCAGGATTCAATCAATCCCATATATATATTCCCTTCGTCTCGCGATATTTTACTTGCCCGAGATTCGATCGTCGGTACCGTCATACCTAGTTCAATCTCGTTCACAGCAAGTACTTTACTCGTTCCGTAATCCGATATCACTTTGTGATTAACTCCTTAACCACATGCTTGCAAGCGGTGTTGATATCGATTACCGAGTGGGCCCGAAGTATATCTCTCCAACTTGGGAGGGACAAATCCCATCTCGATACATACAACCCAACAGATACTTTCCGATCACCTGAGAGACACCTTTATGATCACCCTCTCATAGGATGACGTTTGATGACCTCAAAGCTTTCTTCCGATACCAGGGAGTTGTATTATCTCATGGTCTAAGGAATACAATATTTGACATAATAAAAGCTTCGCAAAGACGAACACGATGACACGATCTAATTGCTTCGCTTAGTTTGGTTCTGTCCACCATATCATTCTCCCAATGATATGATCTCATTATTAATTGACAACTCATGTCAATGGTTAGGAAACCTTAACCATCATTAATCAATGAGCTAGTCCATAGAGGCGTACTAGGGACACGGTGTTGTTCACAAACCACACAAGTATTAAAGTTTCCGCTTAATATAATTCTAGCATGGAATATAAACATTATCATGAACAAGAATTATAATAATAACATCTTTATTATTGCCTTTAGGGCATAATTCCAATAGTAATCGCGGGGTTTTTTCGCCCTCTCTCTGAACGCAACGCTCCAGATCGAAGATGGTAACCACTCCGACAAACTTGGATCTCTGCTGTCCAGACGCACGGGCGAAGCCAG
Organism: Avena longiglumis; assembly: GCA_030063025.1. Lineage (NCBI taxonomy): Eukaryota > Viridiplantae > Streptophyta > Magnoliopsida > Poales > Poaceae > Avena > Avena longiglumis. The sequence continues at coordinate 94,990,911 of CP125974.1, read as the reverse complement.
CGGATTTGCAGCGATCTTCCACCTTTATATCCTGCACAGGGGCGGTTTTGGATGGGCCTTGAATTTTTCCGATCTTTGTCGGCAAACTCCGAAGAGAGATCCGACATCGATCCTTCCGCGAACGTATCCTGCCTGTAGGCGGTCCGCGCGGGACTTGGATTTTTCCGATCTTTGCCGGCAAATTCCGAAGAGAGATCCGACATCGATCCTTCCGCGAACGTATCCTGCCCGTAGGCGGTCCGTGCGGGCCTTGATGCTCCTCCGACTCCCAGGGAACTAGTGTCCGAGTCGGTTTCGCCAATGAAGAGGTGGATGTCTCCGATAGGAACGATCGAACACCGCGTAGGGTTCGTCTTTGCCGGGATCCAGAACTCATCGGGAGGGACGATCAGAACGTTGCCGGGGAAGAGAACACGACCGATGGCTATGGTTTCGCCGATTCCTGCGAAGATCTTGGTCCTCGCCCGCTGAAGAGCCTGAAGCGCCTCTTGCCCCACGGTGGGCGCCAACTGTCGTGGTATTGCCGACGAGTATGCCATGGAGGGGTCCTCACAGTGCGTGTTTAGAGACGTGGGGGAAGGCGGATTTGTGATGTGCACGAGGTAACACAGCCTGTGTTCAGATCCCACGACGGTGGCGGAATCCTACTCCTGCTATAAATCACAATAAAGGCAATACGCCGAGTTACAGAGATATGTTCGCTGTGCAAGGTTGTATGAGATTGTGCCCTAAAGGCTCCCATAGGCCCGACTTATATAGTCGCCAGGTCCTAGGGTTACAGGGAAAAGTCCTAGCCGGACAGGTTACAGAGTCCTACACCGTATATTACTAGTCTTGTATATCTTGCACTCCAAGGCTCCGGGTACGCTAGTGACTCCACCGTAGCCTTCCTTTATCCCAAGATGGGCCTCCTTCGATCCATCTAATCGTCACCAAAGGCCATAGGCCATGCTACCAACTGTGGGCCACCCGGGTTATCCGGATAGGAGACATGCTATGAGGATACCCATATAGCATATCCCCAACAACATGATCTCCCTTGGCCCTCATCGTCCGCCACGCCGCTAGAGCTTCCTTGGCCCAAGTAGTCCGCGCCGGTGTACCCCCGGGCATGCCACCCTGTCGTGGCTTCCTTGGCTCAACGGTTCCTCCATGTTGCCATCTTGTGCTTGTTGAGCTGGGCTAGGCTCATGCGCTCCCGTAGAGATGCATTCTAGTCCATCTCCTTCGCCACCGTGCAGTGCGTTGTCCCAGCCGTTGCAGCTTCACAGTTCACAGCAGCTGCCTCCGCTTTCGCCTCTGCCGCCATCGCCACCTAGCGCAACCGGCCGATTTCCTCATGCGCGACAACGCGGGCAGCCTCCTGGTGGGCAACCTATTTTGCCTCCTGGTAGTCGTTTAATGCTGCCAAATCCCACCACTCGTCTGCCATGGAACAACGGCCGTGCTCATCCAGCTCGACGACGCTATTCTAGACGAGTGCGTCAGAGGCCTCAAGATCCCGCAGGCGTGTGGTTTGGAAGGAATAGAAGAGGAAAGTCTGATCTTCGGCCGTCAGCACCCGTAGGGAGTCCTCCTCCACTTTTTCCCCACCCCTCCATGTTTTCCTCTTATGCGCTCGCTGTCGGGTGGCTAAGTTATGCCTAGATAGTGGGAAGGTGGCAAACCATAGCTATGGCTATGGTGCCGTCCAGAGGCCTAGTCTTTATAGGCACGTCGCCCCTGGGCGGGAAACGGCGAGAAGACACACGACCGGGCGGGAACAAAAGCGTGAAGAGCCGCGCCCATGCGAGAAATGGTGGCGCGGGCAGCGAGAAGTGCGTCAGCGCCATTAATGGGTAGCTCGACCGCCTCTTGGTGGACAACGGGTCCCACAAATGGGTCAACCCATTGGGTGCACTCTCACCGACTAGATGGACAAAGGCCTCCGGCTTACCCTCCTGACCCGCAAATGGTCAGATTCAGAGGGTTTTTGAGTCCGATTTGCGGGTGGCGTTTTGAGTTGCCCTTAGTGGTGAACCGACACCGATAAGGAGGACGACACTCACGCTGGGATGGCCAAGATTGGGAGATATGCGTGTGTGTGTGGTGTTTGGGGGGGTCGAAATTTTGAGATTTAAATAACCAAAACCTAAGTATAGATGATCTCCACATTCTGTTACGGGCTGGATTTTTTGCAATAAATTAAGTTGTTCGAACTTTACCCTATTTGATTTTAGACAAGATTTATTAAATGGACCGAGTAGTAATCAACAGATGCGTGGGAGATTGACCCGGTTGAACCCAGCGTGCAGTCTGTCCTCTGAATCAAGGAAGGTCGATCATGCGAGGGTTTCACTAATCGTCTCATCTCGTATTTTCAACCCTTCGATAGGAACATTGGACGGTCCAGATCGATCACGAGAACCCAGGGTTTCCGCACCAGTTCTTTCCCCGCGAAGCAGCGACGAATCCCTTCGCGCTAGATCCACCCCAGCCCACCCAGCCCATGGCAGCGGCCGCCGCCGTCGCGACGCCCGCCGACTGGACGGTCGTGCGCCGGCGTGGCCGCCGCCGCCAGGGAGACACACCGGCGACCGTCTCCCACCCCGACTCCCCGCCGCCGCTCCCAGTGATCCCGGTCCCCTGGTCGCCCTCCGACCCGTCCCTCGACCCGGCCCGCGTCTCCCGCCTCCTCGACCGCGCCCGCGCCGCCATCTCCCGCGTCGAGGCTTCCCGCCTCTACCGCCGCCTCCTCCTCCCCGACTCCCCGCTCCGGCACCGGCTCGCCTCGCTCGCCCCCGCGCGCCTCTCCCTCCTCGGCGTCGGTAGCTTCGAGTCCTCCCCGGCCGCGCGCCTCCAGCTCACGCTCGCCGCCCTCCTGCGCCGCGACCTCCTCCCGGGCGCGTCCGCCACGGCCGACCTCTTCGACCCCGTCCTCTCCGCCGTCGAGTGCGCGGCCGCCGTCGCTCTCGGCTTCACCGTCCCGAGCCTCAACGACGGGTGCCGCCGCTGCGTGGCTGAGCCCACCCTCTTCTACATGCCTCACTGTGAGGCGGCACTCTACGACGCTCTCCTTGCCGCCAACTGGGAGCCCCGCACCCAGCTCAGCCGCGTCTGCGTGCTCGGCAACAGCTTCCGGCGCTACGCTCTCCAGGCGGAGGACAACCGCTCAGGCCCTGCCGCCAAGGCCAAGCTTGTCCTCGAGGCGGAGCGGTTCGTGTGGGAGGAACGCGTCGACGAGGCCAATGATGTGGATGAGGAGGACGGGTTCGCCCGTGCATTCAACGAGACAAGCTGGCATTTCTTCGAGGTGGGCGACCACATTGGCCTGGAGATAAGTTCCGAAGCTTTGTCCTTCGAGAAATTATCACTGTAACTCTATGAATTGTATTAGTACTTGATTGCACATGCATTCAAAGATTGAGAGTTGGACATCTTAACAAAATTTGTTACTGTAATTCTATGGATTGCGTTACTTGATTGGAAATGCATTTAAAGATTTAGAGTTGGACATGTTAGCAAAATTTATCCTGTAATACTATGGATTATATTCTACTTGATTGGAGATGTATTCAAAGATTTCAAGTTGGCATCTTAACAAAGTTTGTCGTTTACTTCATCTTGATTTGCAGTGAACTAGTAATGTTCATATTGAGAAGGATGCAACGGTTAATTGAGAAAGCTGTCTGGTCTGCATTGTGTCGTTATTAGGAATTCAGAGACTGAGTCCCCAGATTTCTGGTTGCGACCCACTGAATTAAGTAAATAAATTCTGAATATAGCGTTGCATCTGTCTCACCAGGGTAATTGTTTGATTTTTCTGCCCTGTGAAATGGGTGCCATGCTATAACTTGTATTCCCCTATATACCTCTCAGAACATACCCGTCAGGTTTGCATCTGACCGTTTCCTGCTGCCTTGAGAGAAACCATAAGGTTCACTTAACCAAAACGCAAGGAAAAACATAGCAAATGATTTTAGTTAAGAAGCCTGCTATCCTATACGTTCAGAGAGGTAGAGGCAGATTGGTTTGCCCCTTTCACAACTACGTCGACCAGAGGGAGGAAATAAGTTTGAAGCTTTGTCCTTCGAGAAATTATCGCTGTAATTCTATGAATTGTATTGGAGTCCTTCACTGCAGATGCATTCAAAGATTAAGAGTTCGACATCTTAACAAAATTTATCACTGTAATACATACTGTGAATTGTATTACCTGATTGGAGATGCATTCAAAGATTTAGAGCTTGAAATATTGACAAAAATTATCATTATAGTACTATTATACTTGATTGGAGACACACATTCCAAGATTCAGAGTTGGCATCTTAACAAAATTTTGTGTTTGCTTCACCTTGATTTGCAACAAACAGGAATGAATGACGTTTGCATTGCCTCATTCTTAGGAATTCAGACACTAAGTGATCCCTCGATTTCTGGCTGTTGACCCAATGAATTAAGAAAATAAACTCTCAGGATATAGTGTTGCATCTGTAATGTTTCAGGAAGCTCCAGTGTTTAATTGATTGGTTTTTCTGCTCAGAGAATTGGTACTCTGCTATAATTTTATGCCCCCTTATACCTCTGAGACCATTTACCCGTAATGGCTGCGCCATGATGATTCTTCCATAGGACAATTTTCTGTTGCTTTGCTGAAACCCATAGCTCACCGATTTCTTTCAGCGAACCATAAGGTTCAACGCAGAACACTTGCCTATGATTCAGCGTGAGCAGCCTGCTATCCTATGTAGAGTAGTATTCAGAAACCCAAAGGCAGATGGGTTTGCCCCTCAACTTGAAGAAATCCATAGAACGATAGGATCTATTTTTTGTTTTTGTCTCCGGTTACCGCATCTTCATACAGTTTCTGTTCCTGCATTTTCTACTGAAATACCTCATCTCTTCTGAACAACTTCTGTATTATGTGACTGAAGGCCTCGGTGGCTACCATCGGCAGTTTCTTAAACCCAGTTATTAATGGACATTGTTGATCTCAGTCTTCTGCCGAGCGTTCCTGGTTTTCTAGACCGTCCAGGTACCGGCAACAAACCGACCTGCTGTCAGACAGTCCCGACAACCGACTTCACCCCATATAACACACATGTGTGCCTGACAACAACGAGCGAAGCTAAAAACTGAATGAGGATGGCAAGTTCACCCATGCGTTCAACGAAACGAGTTCGCATTTATTCGTCGTGGACGACCACACGCTGACTGTAGGAAGGAGATAAGTTCCGCAGCTTTATCCTTCGAGAAATTATCGCTATAATTCTAGTATGGTTTGTGTTAATTGGTTGGAGATGCATTCCAAGATTCAGAGTTGGCATCTTAACAGAATTGGTGATCTTGTTTTGCAATCAACAGGAATGAAAGTTCTTCCCCTCGATCCAGGCAAAAATCCTGCAGTTAACGGTGCCCAGCTTCTCCATATTCAGTTCGCCCCATCCATCTTGATCGCTCCCTGACACAAAGCCTCGTACTGTTTAGTACTGACCAGAAGAGGGACAATGCCATCTGAATTGATCTCCCATGCATATATAGTGACATCTCTGAACGTAGTGCAAACTGTCCGACAGCAGCAGCAGGCATTGAGCCATGCCTGTCGGAGTGAGATCTCCCGTGAGTATCATTGATCCTGCTATGCTCATGTAAAGCCTCCTGGAGTGTTTGTTTTGTTTGCGCAAGGACATACTCCGTAGAAGGAGTAACGTGAAAACAACTTTGCAGCATGAATGCGGTCTTCGTAGCATAGAACCAATACGCGACATGCCTTCCGTGTATTTGTGTATGTGTTGATTTAACAGCAGATGAGCCCCTGATGGCAGGCAGCCCGAACTCGCTCAGCTGCATGAATTTTTTTAGATCGAAAGGGACTCTGTCCCCTGTACCATTATGAAATAATGAAACAACCAGTTCCATCAGCTGCATGAATGTTTCGTCCTGGTGGCTCTAGTGCACATGCTTGTTTTGGGCGGCAGCTCTCTCTGAGACCACAGACCACCGTAGAGATGATGTTTGCTGTACATTCTCCATGCATCATCATGTGCTTTTGTTCTAATTGTTGTGCTATAAATTATCATGCTGAATGCTACATTAGTTTTCAGAAAATTTTGTAGGTATAGGGGGGTATTTCAGACCATGCTTATCTGCTCATTCTCATAGTACTCTACTACTATGTCTCACTGCCATGCCATCATTCACTGCTACAACATTTTTGGTATACACGAAAGATTTACTAGTACTAGGTCTAGAGTAAATTAATTAATTCAGGCGTTAAATTCACACATGGAAAGAAGGTCCTGGTCATCGTCGCTGCTCGCCCCGTCGCTGTCCAAGTATATGCAGTCCTCTTGCAGGCCACACATGCGCTGCGCATGGTAATCGCTACTCTGGATGATGTAGTCGTTCCGGTGCAGCTGCCGAACCTGCTTCCCGCCGCCGCGCGCCGCCGCTTCGAACTCCTTGTTCCGCCAGCTGGAGAGGTCTCCATGGCGCGGTCCTTGAGTACGAGGCAGGCGGCGCCGAGGAGGTGAGCGTGGGCGAGGAGGAGGTAGTGCACGGCCTCCCAATCGGTCATGTAGGGGAAGAAGGTGGTGAGGAAGACGACCATGCCGTCCACGGACCGGCGCTCCAGATCGTCTCCTCCGTTTTCGTCGCCGGAGATGGTGGTGGCGTTGACGGCGATGTTGGAGACGGGGTCGAGGAGGCCGACGCAAGAGTAGAAGCCGGCGGGGGCTTCTTCCCGGAGCCGGAGCCGGTGGCGTGCCTCCTCAAACACGTCGTGAACGGTAGCAACAAGCTGCGATCTTTCTTGACTCACCATGCCCTTACCGGGATAATCCGGTCTCCGCGGCCGGATCACTACGCGCCGCCCATCCTCCATCGTCGACCTCCTCTAAGGTAGGAGTACGTACTAGTACGTGCGTGCGGTTGTGCAGAGTCGACACGATTTCTTCCGACCTTACGCCCAGGCTTATATATGTACATCCATGCCCTGTATACGATCGACGTGTTCGGATTCCAATGTAATACGGAAACAGCAAATCTCTTTCCTTTCATTAGGCAGAAACTAGAAATCTACTACTCCCTCGGTCCCAAAATAGATGACTTAGATTTGTCAAAATTTAGATGAATCTATTTAGTATATAGGTTTATTCAAATTTTAAAAAATCTAAGACATCTATTTTGGGACGGAGGACAATAGAAATTCGATACGCTTGGAAGGGAGACCTGTCAGATTTTGGGCGAGGATTTCATGTAGGTCCTCGATTTCGGGCGAGGATTTCATGTAGGTCTTTTCATCTTTAGGAAAGTGTGCTATGATTCGCTAGAACCCCTCCAAATTAAATACTCGTAAAGCAAACTAAGATTATGAAGCCCAAATTCAATTTGTCCTCCGTCAAAACAATCAAAGAAGTGGATGGACTCCATGCTGGTGCAGCTACCTGAACCTTAACCTGCGCCATTGCCTTGCTACTACCTAAGCCTGAACCTGCGCCCCTATAGATGGAGCTCACGCTCGAGCCCCTGGTGGTGCAGGTCGGTGTGGGAGGCGGTGTAGTTTTGCTATTGGTGCAGGTTAGTGGAGAAGGCATGGCGGAAAGGAGACAGGTCAGCCGGATGGATGGTAGGACAGGTCAGCGGCGTCGGCTTGGAACAGATGACTACAGGTTGGCAATGGCGGCTTGGAACAGATTGATGCGTATTTTTTTTATCTATGGCCGGACGGGTTTGAAGGCCCGTGCACGCAGCGATATTGATAAGGACCCATCGTGTTGTTTTATTCAAGTTGTATACACATCGGAGGTAGTGCGGGCCAAGGCAAGGCGGGGCTTAACTTACGAAGACAAACGCAAACGCGTACGAAGGCGCACACATGACGGACGAAAACGGGAACGGACAAAAACCACCTCTATACAAATTATATAGTAGAGATATAGGTTTATCCAAATTTTGACAAATCCAAGTCGTCAAGTAATATGGGTCGGAGAGAGTAGTACAATTGTTTGTTTTAATTCTAGTACAGTTCAACTTGGTCACAGGTTTCAAAATCACACAGAAACGAAACTTCTCTTTCTCATTACGATTCATTCAACTACCTACCAAATATTATTATTACAACAACTCAAACAAACATAAACGCACCAGCCCCCTCTTCGCCGGGCAGAGCTAGCACCCAAGTGCTCCTTCCTTGACTAGCGAGAAGGTGCTGCAATCAATCAATCTTCAAGAATAAACCGACGCTCTGCAACAACACAACCATTTAAACAAGATAATTATACATCCAGGGGCACATAATTTCTCTAGCTCTGCATGCTACAACAGAATTGTGTTGTTGACTGCAAATAACATGTCGAGAAAAAACTGAATCATGGTGTGAAACTAGTGTATTGGCAAGAACAATAAAGTCACTTCGAAAGGAAATTTGGTTGCAGCACAGCAGGAAGATTTACAAGGTGATTCAGCCGGTTTTGGTCTGACGAGCAATCAAACCCAAGCAACTGCAGCTACTATATTAAAACACCAAACAGTCAGTACACCCAAAGTGCCAATTGATCAAATGAATGGAATCTAGACAGCAACTACACACACATCACCAGAAAAAAAAATTGCTGCCATTAACTGGATGATGAATTAGTTGATTAAACCCTTGACGGAGAAACCGAATCAAGGCTTGGAACTACATACACCAATTGCATGTTAAACCAGCTACAAACTACCAAAACAGTCGAAGCCGAGTCCAGGGCCTCATCGCACGGGTCAACTCCCGACAGCGGAAATATGAACCGATCAGCGAGAGCTAAATTTTTTACACAGGAGGCAATTACACAGATTACTTTTGACCAAAATGAGAAAAGAGTATTACAAAATTCAAGTGTAGGTTGCAGTTCCAGATAAGGCAGCGGAACAGGTATTAATAAGTGGCAAAAACAGAACTATAAATTTGAAAAGGCAGCATTGTGTTTGTTGAACCAAAATTAAAAAAGCAACCAACTTTGATCTAGTCCAGATCAACTCATATAAGCCCAACCAGACACACACTAAAGCAATATACCACCCACATGCAGCATCAATGGAATATATCTACTACTTGTCTACATTGTACAAATGCCAAGCTTCCAGGGTTACCATCCACTGACCATTTTCGGGCTCAAGTTAAAGGAACCACGGGACTGCTCTCGTTCTAATTTTCCTTTTTGTTACTCCCTCCAACCCATATTAGTTGACTCAAATTTGTCTAGATTTAGATGAATCTAGACACTATTTAGTATATAGGTTCATCCAAATTTTGACAAATCCAAGTCAACTAATATGGGTCGGAGGGAGTACAAGAAATCGATAAATGAGCCATTATCCGGCCACATACCCTCCAGCCAGGAGCAACAGAGGGGTGTGAGTCCGGGCCGCGCTTGGGCGAGAGGAAGCGGAAAAGTGCAAACAACACAAAATTGGTCAAAGCATTGTTTTGACTAACTTAACACACAGCTACTGCAACTAAACAGGCACAAATGATGACAACCGACGCTTGTTTTAAAATCGATTCTTCAATTTACATTTAAGCAATCGAAACAGGAATGTTTGCTTCTCTGAAAGCCAAGTAGATACCATAGATATCTCTGAGTATCAACAATATCAAGTCATTCGAGAATGTTGAGGAGATGACGATTTGTATTGGAGGTTGGGTACAAATAATACCTTCAGCATGTGTCACCTCTGGAGATGGTCGCCAGGCAGAGTGTGCTGCCAATTGGGCACTTGTGGGGTTGAGATAGTATCAGCGGTATCAACTTATGTTAGTGGCACGGAGGCTCCGGTAACTGTTGCAGATGAGCTGCGGCAAGGTCGGCGTTGTCTAAGTGTTGCACCTAGGCAGATAACACTTGCATGAATTAGTTTTAGTTCAAAGACAAGTAAAACAGGACTAGCAAACATGCATAGGCTGACCGGAAGTGGTTCTTCCATTAATTATCAACAAGTAAACTAACAGGCTAGTGTATAATCTGCAAGTGATTCAACTCTGGAGTTTGTAACCTGCATGCAGGGTAATTTGCCGCAGGAACCAAAGCATACATATACAGAATCTGGTATTGCTACCCTATCAAACAGTTGCAATGTCTCCAATGCATATACCGAAGAGATGAAAAATATTTTTCAGCAAATTGATCCAGCTGCTGCAAGCCAAGATGTACGTGTGTGATTGGAAGACAAAGGAGCAGAGAAAGAAACTGTCCTGATCCTAACTGCATAAATCCTATCCTAATCTCCTATGCAGCACGAGTAATCAGAGAAGATCATGGTGCGTACATTACTCTAGGCGCAAGATCAATTCGCTCTAGGACGAGAGGTGTCTCACCGGCCGACGATTACGTCGGAGGAAACCGCGACGACGGAGCCGAGGCGCTCCGCCGGAGGAGGACGGGGGGACGGAGGTCGCCATCGGATCTCGCGGCCGCCGGCGCTTGAATGGCGACCTGGCGCCGGGCGAAGATGGCGCGCTTGCCACCGTCGCGTCTGGTGCGGGCAGCCTCGGCGAATCGACGCGGGCAGGCGAGCTCGACGGAGCGCCGTGCATCGCTGCACGCGCGCGCCGGCGAGCAAGCCACCCGCGCCATCGTGGTTCCGGCCGTCCTGGTGAGGCGCCGCCGCCGTCTCTCTCGCCGTCAGAGCGGAATGAGGGTTAGGGTTCAGTGCGAGCGTATTGTTCCATCGAACAGGCCAAAATCCTGGGAGGTAGGTTGGGCTGAATTTCCGAACGAATTTTGTCTTCTGTCATGGCCCAATTTGAGAGTTTCTTTTCATTTTTTTCTGCATTTACATTTCCCGCTCCTTTTGCACGTTTTGCATTTACATTTCCCGCTCGCTGCATTGCACTAACTCAAGGTTGCACTACCTCGTAAGTAATACCTCTGTTTCATCAAAATATGAAGTGTTCAACTTTTTTCTAAAACACATGTATTTTATTTGTAGATTCGGAGCAAAATAAGTGAATCTACACAATAAAAGACATATAGATACATGTGCTTTAGAAAAATGCTAAAACATCTTATATTTTTTGTTTCAAAATATAAGATGTTTTATTATTTTTCTCAAACATATGTATCGAGATGTTTTTAGTGTATAAGTTCACTCATTTTGTTCCGAACCTACACAAAAGCGTCTAGATCCATGATACCTTCCAAAAAGGCTAAAACATCTTATATTTTAAAACGGAGGGAGTATTTTGAACCGGAGGGAGTAGTGGCAGCAACATACAGGCGGTGTAATGCAACTCGGCCTCCGCTAGTAACTTGTATACAACTAGATGTATATATACCTAGCAACCTTGCCTCTCCTTGTCCACCACATAGATCCAACCGTCTTCGACCGCAAGCATTGACACGTACTAGCTAAGAGATAGCAAATCCAGGCTAGCTACCATGTGGTTCATATTTGATCCATGGACTTCCTTGAGACAGCCAGGTGGAGCTAGAGATGGTGGTCAATTCGTGTGGTTCAAGCCCGAGATTGTGTCCATCAATGAGGATCTGGTTGTGGACAATCTCCCCGGTGCAAATGAAAGCGGGTTGAGTCGATGTGAGGAGGAGGGAGATCAGATAGCCAAGGGCTACATCGAGTTCATGAAGAAGTACATGAACCCTGATTATGAACACGAGCCGACCACCACCAACATCAAGCACATGGGGCCTTCCATCACCTTTGAAGATGGGGTCCACCGCCACGATGATAAAGGGCGACTATGATGGTAGTAGGGGACGGCGCACGACGACAACTAGCAACAACGCTAGGGTTCGCCCCAATGGTCACCTAGGGACCGACTGGTTTCTCATGTCTATATTATTCATGAATATGTGGTTTGGTTAATTGAAAGGCACTTGCTACCAATATGAAATTTATCAGGAATAGAAAGGATTAATCCCAACCGAAAAATGTTGGTAGTAGTTACCAATGGATAAAAGTCTCAAGTCGATGTATGCAAAGGAAAGGATGCGAAGTGATACTGATTTTTGATTTGGAATGATAATTATATCAAAACAAATTTATGTGATTGTATGGTTGAATTCGAGAAAATGCATAGGGAGAGCATATAAAAGAAACATGTGCCTCTACACAGAGAATTGTTCAACTTATGACCATATGACTCATTGCTCGACTACATTACAGTTAATTGATGAATGAAGTATGGGTTAAAACCTACAAATTATGCAAGCACCAATTATAAGTGTACAATGGCTTAATCTACAAGTACCAATGGTCAAGTCCTCTAAGGTTAACTCCTCGATGGCTTCCCAATACCACTGGAATCGCCTCAATCCAAACTCGCCTACATAAGTTTTCACTCACGATTAAAGACATGGATGGTGAAATCTTTGAATTATATTAGGTAGCCCAGCACGGACACACGTGAACGAGATGGCATATGAAATGAAAGGTAACGAGTAATATTTCATGGATAAAATAGTAATGCAAGGAAACGAAAGGACACATTTTATCATAGGCAATAGCTATCTCCGAGCGTCAAACAATGTAAGACCACAACAAAAAATCACATGAAATGATAGTCAATGATTGTCTCCTAAAATGAAATAAGAACCCTAAAAATGCGCGACGATGAGATGACCATGAAATGTCTGGTAATAACTTTAGTTTCATCCATTAACTAATAAAATGTGTTGATAGAATGACACATGAAACCACAAGTAATAAGTACCTCCTAGCATAAAGTAAGGACCCTACAAACTTGCGGCAATGAGATTCCAAGTTCTTACAAAGTAATAAGTACCTCCTAGCATAAAATAGGGACCCTACATGAGTTTTGCACTAAACTTACTCTGGGATAGTCTTGTTTGTGAAGCAAGTGTCTCTCCATGTTGTGTTTTGGATTTTTACTATTTACACAACCCTTATATAAACCCATATTAGGGTGAAACCCTTTTCTATGGTGATATCATATGACTTTCTCTTTGATTATGTTAATATATGACATACAAACATGACCAACCCAAGAGGAGGATAGTCTCTTACAAGAGATGAGTCGGTGGCCTCAATGTGAGAGTTTCGCACCGTAAGTCTTTAATCTTCATGTGGGGTAGTCATGTTTGAGAAGCAAGTGCCTCGTCACAATTGTGTATTGACATTTTTGTATCTACACCACATATATTATACCAATATTAAGATCCCATGCAAGTAGGGAGGGTTACCGACCCTTTATCGACAGGTTTTAGGCTAAACTTGTTTCGTGGGTCCTACGTCATATACCCCTAGATTTGTTTCGAAAGTGGTGATACCATATGTGAATTTTCTCTTTACTTGTTTTAGCATAGGTCATAGCAACGTAAATATCCCCAAATGAGGTCAATTCCTTATCATGGTCGGTTCGATTGCCTAAATGTGAGAGTTTCACACTATAAGTCCACAATCTTCATGCAAGTTAGTCCTAATTGTGAAGAAAGATCCACTTCACAATCGTGTATTGGACTTTCCCTATGTACACAACACCATATATGCCCATAATAATATCTCCTTCAAGCAAGGGAGATTTTCAAGCTAAATCATTTCATATGGGCTCTCACGCCGTCTATCCCTATATTTATATCTAAAGTGGAGATACCATGAGACTTTTCTCTTTGCTAGTGTAAGTATAGGTCATAGGGACATGACTACCCCAAAAAGAGCCCAAGTTTTTACAAGAGTTCGGTCAATGGAATCGATGTGGGGGTTGCACTGTATAAGTCGAGAATCTTCTTGCAAGGCGGTCATATTTGTGAAGCACATCCCACTTCTGATTTGTGTATTGGCCTATCTATTTACACCACCCTTATATAGCATACTAGTAGCTTGTGCAAGTGGGGGAGGGTTACCCCCAACTTTCCTTTAGAAGTGGTGATCGCATGTGGCTTTTCTTTTTGTTGGTGTTTGTATAGGTCATACGAACACATGCAACCCAAAAATAAACCAAATTTACAAGAGTTGGGTCGGTGGACTCAATGTGGAAGCTTAGCACCATAAGTTCAAAATCTTCATGCGGGGTCGTCCTATTTGTGAAGAAAGTGCCATTTCGCAGTTGTATAATGGATTTTTCCTATTTACAACACCCTTATATACCCATATGAGGACTCCATGAAGTAGTAGGAGGGTTACATACTCTTCTTCTCGAGTTATAAGGTGAAGCCCTATTCCATGGGCCTCACGTCATCTACCCATAGATTTCCTTAGAAATTGGTAACCCCATGTTACTTGTATTTTTTGTGTCAGGATAGTTCATAGGAATATAACAAACCCAAATTTGGCAAGTTCACACAAGAGTTGTGTAGGTGGCTTCGACGTGGGAGTTTCACACTTGTAATGGGAGGAAGGAAGATGGTTCATCGTCCTTGCGTGTCGAGGCCCTACAACTTCAACGAGGAGTTTGTCGTCGATAATTAAGAAGATGACGGTTGCCACTAAATAAATAGGTCTCGTTCCCTACAAAAAATAGTAAATAGGCCTCGTTGATCCAACCCGACCCACCTTATCTCTAGCCAATTAAACTACAGCTCGCGGATCACCCCGCTCGGAACGATCTCACCCGTCCATGTCTTGACCACAACGCAGATCTGAACCGTCTACACCTAGTAGACCACAAGTCCTTCACAAACTCACGATCTCAGCCAACATCCAGCGTCTCCTCGATCCCCAACTCACTCGCCCAGTCCTCGATCCCCTTTCTTCCCGGGAAGGTAGAGACGCTCTGCGCCGCTGCTCGTCGGACCAGGATCTCGCCGGCCACTCCTGCCTCGCATCCCTCCGGCGAAGCACCGGATCCTCACCCCACGCCTGAATCCCTCGCATACGCTCAATCCCCGCCTTTCCAACCACCGATTTTTGCGAACCCTAGCTATGGGCCCGCCTCCTGTAGGCGCCGAGGACGAGGGTGCTCGGCCTCGCCCTCGTCCTCGCGCGGCGAGGCTGGACTCCGGCTGTACCTTGACGTCGATTCTCCGGCCGCTTGAGCCGTTGTTCATCCACAGCATCAAGCCCGGTCACCGGTCGCTCCTGCCCATCCCACGTCATCGGCCGCCGCCATGCGCTGATTCGCCAGCGTATTCGGGGGTCTCCAAGGGGCCATGGACGTGGCCGTCAGCGCCGGTTCTCAAGCCCGGGTGGAGCACGTCCACGACCTGCAGGATTTCGCCCCCCCCTACCCCCCCCCCCATGTCCCATCGCCGACGCCGCGACTCAGCAGGACATCAAGGTCAATCCCCTCCCCCCACTCTTTACTAGCTCTCGATTCGACTCCACCCTTGCCATTCAATCTCCTACCGATACAATATCTCAAAAGTGACCTTGGAGCATGTGCTTGTGCTGAGAAGAGGGCACTAAGGTAGCATAAACGACCAAGTTAACAAAGATAGCGCAATCTTCAATTCTCTGAGTTGTTATTGCCATCAAACTTTTGCTCTAGCATGAACAGCCCGTGCTTTCATTTTCTATCGTGGACCTTATTAAATAATATTTCCTCAAATTCATATAATCATTCTAAAAATCTTTGGTCTACATTTTCAGCTGGGAAACACACCTGCGCCTAACCAGTACTACCAAGTCCGAGTCTGAATCTGAGCATGAGATGTCGTGCCTTGATAGTTTACATGAATGGTATCATTTGGTGAGGCCATGAATGCTATCATGGACAAGTACAGACAACTACACATCAAGAATCGCCTCGTCCCTTGTGGGCGGCCAGGCTACTGCTGCTCTTGACCGTTGATGGTAAGGACCGGAGAGACATGGTCGTCCCCGCTACTATAGGTGTGCCTTCCTCCACCGACACCCCTCGCCTCTGATGGAAGTGACTGTGCGGGCGGTTTGTGGTGGGGGACAGAGAGGTTGACCTGCGTCTCCTTGCAGAATGGAAGGATGGGGACGACCTGGACATGCTCGACGACGAGCTCGTCCTGCCCCAGCTCGAGGAAGATGTCCCTCAAGCCCGTCCGACCATGAAGGCACCCTCCAAAAGGTCGTATTTCCTTCTGTTCAGCCTTGTGCTCCAGCCTACTCATCTAGTAGCTTGTAGTATTCGTTCATATCAACAAATGGTTTCTGCAGTTTCATATGGTTAATATCTTTTTTGTGCTCTATCCTTCGTCTCATAGAATTAGTGGGATTTCTGTAATCTAAGTGCACACTGAAAGAAGCATGAAGGTCTATTTTTAACACTTGGTTCGAAAATAAGAGAGATTCCTGTAACATGGGTGCTTGTAGTATGGATAGTGATTAATCTAAGCTACATGGAAGAACCCTTCAGAGGATAGGCTACACCATTGTATTGTTGTCGGTGTATGTAGACAACTAGATGGTGACTGGATTTGGTGTTTTTCTGGTAGATAGTAGTAGACTTGTCTGACGAGACGGATTGTAGTATACAATAGATAGATAGCTTAACAAATTTTAGAAATACTTTCAGTTGGAAAAGGATAACACTCCTCGAGTATGTAGTGATTTTTTTAGTTTCATCTTCATCTTGATAATTTATCCTTGACAAATAACTTGTATTGCTATGCTAACCAATTGGCTAGATTCTTCTCTTTAGCTTGTGCTAAGTGTATTCCAATCTCGTAATCTTGCTTTGTAGTTATTCTCTTTTATTTTTCACTGGTTTGAAAATATGATTCACAGCTTTAACCTATTTAAAGAATGATAAAAACAGATCTGTTTAATTCAGGTTGGCATATAATTCCGGAATTTACAATGAGAAACCATGACTGCACTTAAAGTTGCGTGAAAAAATTATGAAAGCATTGTGTGGGAAAATTAATTTTGATTAGCCTAGTTGCAAATTAACTACTGTACAGAAACGATCGTTGAGTCCAGTTTAAATTAGCTGACTTGTGGAAATCGTCGTGTTTTTATGCAGCATGTTCCAGGCCAGCATCCTCCACCACCCTTGCCTCCGATGGCAACAGCTGCGCGGGCGGTTCATTGTGTAAGACGGTCCCTGTGTTCGTTGATGTGTTTCTGTAAAATTCTTGCTTCCTTATAGTTGATTAAAGCTTCTTCAAGGTGTTTGTGTTAGTTATGCTCATGATTGATGTGTGTCATATTGTTTACAATATATAGTCCAGAATCCTAGAGAAAAACCTCATCTCTCATTTTAATGCTATGTATCCCAGCGATGCATCTCCTCACATACTTTTTCCTTATCCTGATCTTAACAGAAGTTTGTGGTGAAGTTGGTTTCCCTTGCTATTCCCGTGATGGTTCCACATGGGGGGTTGTTTGCACTGTTACTGTAGGTCTATTGTTCATGCAGATTTCTCGCTTTGTTCCTTTGTTTCACAAGTACACATTTATCGGAGGAACTTATACTTGCTGATTTGAATGGACATAATGCCTATGTAAAGATGATAAAACCTTGATCTTTGGTAACTTTGAAAATCATATCAGTCAAAACTTAAGCCAATATATTTGACATTCTCTGGTGATGGTTTATAAAATGAGGGCAGTAAATAATTAAGTCTGAATTCATAACCTGCCATGGGAAATATTGCATGGTTATGCTCCTGTTATCCCTTTTGTTTTTTTATTGTTGAATGTGTATGTTTAGTGAATAAAGCATGGATGGTTGGATTGGGATCTGATAAAAACTTCTTGTATGCATGCAGTAGATGTATGGGAAATGGATGTGCTTGGCTCTTTTGATTTGTTTGTTATGCATAGGGGGTACTGAAACTTGTGCGTATTGAAGTTAGATATTTTTTTCACCATCTTGGAGGAGCTGCCACAGAAGGTTAGGCTTTTCCTCACTTGCATATCATTTTCTTGATATGCCACGACTCGATTTACCATATGCCAGTACCTTGGAAGCTCCTGAACAATTTCAATGGTCTGTTTTTGCTTAAATAAAAAAGTTTTTTGTCTTGTGATTGACTGTATGATGGAAAAATTTACACTCTTGTTATCATTTCTTTCTATCTTTGTTGGGTACCATTACAGAGCCTTCAGTTGCGATGGTTGCTTCCTTGCATGTCATATGCGGGAAAGGAAAAAATGGCTCCTTTGTGTGCATTCTCCTCCGGTTTTGATAATTTTACCAAATCTTTTCATGCACCATTCTTTCTGTTCTACATTTCAACGCTTACAGTTATTTGTTTCACTTGTTTGTGGGCAGATCACTTCGCTCCTGGATTAACACATGCTAGCAGTCAACTAGGCAAGTAGAGTAGTTATAATAGTTAGTTTCAAGACAAAAGAGGTTTTGCATCTCATTTCATTGAATAGGCAGAGTTAAGGTTACAACCTCGCTAGGAGGCAAGTTACAGAGGTACAAACTGAAAATCAGCGCACATCCCATGAGGATGGCAGCACAACCTGTAACCCTTTTCCCCCTGCTCTAGCCCACAAGCTAATCTCCTCCTTAATCTTTGCAGTCAGGGAAGACACGGACGACTGGGCGCTGTTAAAGACGCAGTCGTTCCGGTGTTTCCAAATCATCCAGGGAACTAGGAGATCCGTTGATGCAAGGTCGCTCCGGAGCTGTTTGGGAGTGTCGAGCATTGCTTTGCGTCACCAGTCCATGGGCAATTCTTCTTGGTCAGGCGCTGCTGCTGTCATCCACAGCCAAGCTAGGATTTCATGCCAGGTTTGTTTAGTAAAGGGGCATGTCAGCAGCAGGTGACGGATGGTCTCAGGCTCTTGGTCGTGTAGAACACAGCGGGGATGGTGCTGAAGCCCGTGCCTCGCGAGATGCTCATCGGTCCAACATCTGTCTTGAATGATTAATCGATGAAGAAACTTGACTCATGGTGGCGCCCACGTCTTCCATACCAGCTTCCAGCAGTAACAAGTAGTTGATCCTTGGAAGGTGGCTAGGTAGCATGATCTAGTGGTGTAGGTGCCGTCAGCTGTCCATTTCCACTGCAATGCGTATGGTTCCTCAGTGAGTATTGTGCCCTGAATTAAGTTCTAGATAGTGAGGTATTGACCAATCTCGTGCACCCCATGACACCTCGAATGACTCTTGCCTAGCTATTGTCCTGTAGGGCCTGAGCGACTGTTCTTGTTTGTCGGCGTTGCTTCGGTATGCAATTGTATAGAAGCGGTGCTATATCGATGATGGCACGACCGTTGACCCATCGATCTTCTCAGAACAATGACTTTTGTCCATTGCCTAGCAGCATGGAAGTTGAGGCAAAGAAGAGTTGGCGCTCCTCAGGCAAGAAGTGTAGGTCTAGACCGCTCCAGGCTTTGTTGTCACCTATATGAGCAAGCCACATCCATCGAATTCTCAGCGCTAGTCTAGTGCGTTCTAGGTTGCGCACGCCTAGGCCACCATGCTCAATAGGTCTGCTCACTCATTGCCAATTGCCGTGGCAGTGTCCTCCTTGGGCGTCGACGCGGCCAGCCCATTGAAAGCCACGCTGGATCCTCTCAATTTGCTTTAGAGTTTTCTTTGATGGCGCAATGACGAGCAACTAGTGTAGAGGGATTGCACTTAGCACTGCCTTCACCATAGCGAGCCGGCCTGTTCATTAGCCCTGACATCCATGTTGGCAACCGTTCGGCAATCTTGTCTACGAGTGGCTGTAGCTACGCAGCGGTTGGGCACCGGATGGTGAGTGGGATCCCAAGGTAGGTGATGGACAGAACCACGATGGGGCAGCCAAGAACATGAAAACAGAATCATAACTGTCTTTGGATCGTGGGGGCGGCCTCCTCGGCGCTACAGTGTAGAAGTGTTGCCGAGCTTTTGGTGAACCGTTGCTTTGCCTTGCGGCTGTCTTTCCTGCTTGGTGGAAAAAGAAGTTGCTCCGTCTTTGATTGTCCTTATGGGGTTGGGTTACGCAGCTGCGTCGTTTTGTGGCTGATCGACTGCCATCTAGTGACTTCTCACTTTTGTGGATTGGGTCTTCTTACTATTGGTATTGATACGAGTGTATGCTGCCATTATGGTCTATTGTGTGCTGGAATTGGGGACTTTTTCATGGGACTGGGGTTTTCATCGATCCTTCTCGAATTAGTCCATAGTGCCTAATTTTCTTGCGGTACCTCACCTGGTAGTTTGTGGGATGCGAGCCCCGTGTTGTGGTGGTCTTTTGAACCTCATTCTATTTTTTGCAAGTGTTGCAGTCATTCTCTGCTGGAAGATGTGTTTCTCCTCCAAAGAGGTAAAGTCTGGATTTATTGTTTAGTTATCCTTTGTTTTTCATGGATAAGACCCATGATGAGACTGTATGTGAGAATGCCACATTTTTTGTGCCACTTTAAGCCCGTTTGTGGTCTGGTGTCACCATGATGTACCCATGAGTGCTGCCGCTACTGACTTGGACCAGAACATGACATGTTAATTGGTACAAACTTTTGGTGAGGGGAAGATTTCTCATTATTCTGCTCTCACGTTTTCATGTCATGTTGATTACCATTTTTTTGAAGGATGCCATGTTCATTAACCTTGCTTTAGTGCAAGCCAAGGTTCAGATGATCCACAAGGAAAAATAACTTCTGTCCATGGATTTGGTGCTTGGTTTTTTCTTAAAAATATATTCTTTTTCTTATTGCTATAGTATATTTCTTTTGAGAAGGATTGCTATAGTATACTGTGAAGGAGTTATTGTATGATTTCATAGCTGTGACAATCCAATAAAACTGGATACTAAGTTATTACTAGTTTGCTTGCATTTTGTCAGTTATAAGACACAAAAACAGTTCTAAGCAAGGGCTGGCACATGATGCATTCTCTGACTATCTGCTATCTTCCTAGTTTACTCTGCTCTCTTGTGCTACTACGAGATCCTTGTGCAGTTTATCGTGTAGGATTTTTTTGTGAGATGAGATTGATGAGTGGCCAAATGACTTCAAAATCGCCCTTCCCTTTTGTTTTCATTCTGTATCATCATGTGTAGCCTCTTGAATTATCCTCACCATTGATCTTGATGGTTTACTGTGAATGATTGCTTCAATGCTTTTACTTTGTCTGATTTTACTGTGAAACATTAAAGTATATCTTGAAATATTTGATGCTTTTACTTTGTCTGATTTGGTTATATCAATGGAACACATGTGCTTGAATCAAGGTCTTATCTTGTTAACATATGCAAGCTTATAAACAATGCAAGTTTTTTTTGTGGGTATCATAAGAACTGTCAGACTGTGAGATGGTCACATGTTATTACATATGTGTGCTTGGTTGCCTATAACATACGCTTTGTCTCAATAATAGAGCTATTTTATCCATTGCAGGTTATGAGGTCACGTTATCATCAACTTATGCATTGTGCTTCTTAGTGATTTTTTATGGATGACTTTGTATAATTTGTGGTAGTTCTAGTAAAGCTCGTATTTTTCTAATGACAATTGTCTTTGTGATAAATTAACAATTACTTAGACTGGAGCTGATACTTGTTCTTATTCCCATTATTTCCTTCTTATTCTGCAATTATATTTGTTTTTGAAAATCTACTCTTCGAAGTTTCTGTGAAAGAATGTTAGGCATCCTGATACAGATAGCATATGAAACCTCGAAGTTTGTTGCTCCTTTGTGGCCTCCATGTGGTGGTGACCATGGGGTCAACCATGGACTCCCGCAATGCAGTCATAGACCATGGTTGGGGCCCTTCTCGGCCACCTCTTCTTCCTTTTGTGGGTGCCCCGCTGCCATGCAATGATGAATGTTCCTGCCGTGCTGTAACTGTGGTGGCACTAGGCTCTCATCTGTCCCAGTGAGTTCTATGTGCCTCTCTCTCTCTCCTATGTAATATACATACCTGCTGATTATGTTTAGCTCATCTAGTGTCATATGGTTACCGTTCTGATTTGTTTGATTGATTCCTAGATTCCCCTATGTCTGTTCGCTTAATTCTTAGTTATTTCTAGTTCATTGGCTCCATCCATGAATATATATTGATGCGAGTCTGCATGATCATTCCATGTACTAGTATTTACTCCTTTAGAATCTGTTTGATAGATTTCTTAGTTGATCCTAGAATTAGAATTATACATATTCTGGGAGTAGAATGCATCTTGAGTTTCTGTTGCATGTTACGAATAAAGTCGGCAAGGTAATGTTCATATTTGCTTCAATCTCTAATGACATAGAGTAGAATGCCCATATATTTTGCCGCATTGATTGAGTGCGTATATGCCAAATGCCCGTTAGTTCATTGCTGCATGTGGTTACACTTTTGCTGAATGTTTGGAGATGTGCCAAATGTCGTGTTGTTGTTGCACGGTGCTGGATTATTGGCTTGTAGATCTCATCTCGCCATCGTGAAGCTAAACTATCTCCCTGCTGTAGCCTTATAAGCTCTGGGTTAATCGAATCTTATGGCCAGTATGTTATATGTGTTTTGAGCATATGAGTTTTCGTAACATAAAAATGCTAGTTCTAATCCTCTCATGATATCTAATCTTCCCTTAATCCATTTCATGTTGTTACTGCTGTAGGTTGTTTGGGAGACAAAGCTTGCGATCTTGACTGAGAAAGAAGCTAAACGATGTGGTCCTGGTGATTTGCTCGCTAACGGGTTTCGGCTCAAATTATTTGTTTAATATTTTTCGGACATAGAAGTGGTCTAACGTGGCTCAAGATGGGGAATCTGAGGCTACCTGAATAATACTTCCGTACACTTCCTGGGATATGCAAGCAACTAGAGTTCCTCTGCTTGGACAACTCTGACATGTTTCTCTAGTTGCTAGAAGTGGAACACCCGCGACTCCATGAGTAGTAATTTTGAAAGGGTTGATCTAAGCTGCCTGTCAGAGCTCACAACCGTTGATTTTTTCTTGTTGGATGTCTAAGCTTGATCTTTATATTTCGGTCATGTCCCGCTGCTTCAGACCTTTGCAAGGAGACTGAGAATGTAGCAAGGAGAGGAAGGACGTGGGTGTGAAATGGGTGATTTCAAGCACCAGTCTCACCGGGGTCAGGATTATTGGGATTCAGTCAGAAGACTAGCTTCATGAAATCATTAGTCAATATAAAAGACATACCTGCATGAGAAGTTGGATTTTGTGTTGCTTGGTTTTTGTTTTCGTTTGTAGTTTATTTGCACTGTTGATCTCATTGTTGTATGAATAGAAGTTGCACTTCCTGTAATTTTAGATTAACTTTGGCCAGCGCTATGGTCTTGGGAATTACTGTTTTGACAAAATATTGCAAGAGGTGTCTGTATGTTGGCTCAGCACCATCCAGATCATGGTTATGGCTTTGAGTGTAAAGGATGTATGCTTCATATGGTTTTTGTACCTGTGATGTCATTGGACGAGAGTTTTTTGTGTGTGTCGCGAGCTGGTTGTTCTTTCAGTCCTTCTTTTGTACCTATGAATAGCAAAAGAAGATTGTGTTGTGCTTTCATATGCCGCCATCTCATACCTTGTCGGAGAGCTGCCCGAGGGCCCTTGCTGCCTTTGTCATGGTCTGACGTGTGGCCTGCTGCCGACCACCTTCTTAGGCGACGACGAGGGGTGGTCGTGGCCAGGGTTTGGGTCGCCCTCATGAGACCAGGGTGTTGGATCATTAGTAGTCGGTTAATTAATTGCCTGGAAAATGCACCACTGGGGTAAAATTCTTCTAATGGAATAGTAGAGCTTACATGGAAATGGCAGTAATTTTTTTGCTGTTGTTCTCGACAATTGTAAAATGCATGAACTTTGGAAACGTCCTCCCCCTCGAGAAACAGAATGGTCACGGTTGTTGGAAGAAGCGGTTATATTATTATTAAGAGCGAGTAATCGGGGGAGGAGTTATTAGGAGTAAATAGGGGCACTTTTGGAAAGTGTCCCCTCCTCGAGAAACAGAACGGTTGTTGGTAGAAGCGGTTAAAGAGAGAAATCAGGGGAGGAGTAATCACCTCGTACCAGCGGCCATGCATGCGTTGCGTTTGGCATGTCATCGATCCGGGTCGCTAGTCTTTCTGAACCGTTCATCTCGTTTCCGTCCAAACAAGAAGCGGGAACAAAACAAAATAACCTCGCGCGCCCCTCGAATACCTGCTCCATCTATTTATAGGAGCCCACGTCGTGAAAGTCGCGTGCGGTATCGCGTGACTTGTGAACGCGGGCGGCCTTGAGGAAGGCAACGACGGCGGAAGCGGAGGATGGCGGGCGGCTTGAGCGAACGCGTAATGAAGGAGGCAACGCAGCGGAGAAGCGGAGGATGGCGGGCGTCGGTGGGTGAGAAGCCGGGCCAGGAAGAAGGCGGCAGCCGTGAAAGTGGCCAAGATCGGACACTGTGGCCAAGCGAGGCGGGAGGAGGCGACAGCCTCGCCGATAGAGGCGGCGCCGGAGGAGAGAGAGGCGGGGCGGCAGTGGGCCTTAGGCCGCAGTGGAGAGCGAGCGGCGAGCGGCAGACGGAAGAGCGGAGAGGAGAGGTTGAGCGGAGGTGCGGGAGGTGGGGGCAGGGGTGGGGCCCAGGCGTGGTGGTTGTCGGTGGGGCACAGGGAAGGGTGTGGGGACCGACAGCAAGGGCGAGGAAAAGGGGCAGGCCCAGGTCGTGAGTTGGGCTGAGTGGCGTGTCGTGCGTGTGTGGGCATGTTGTGTAGCGTGGGGCGGTAGGGAGGTGGGATCTGGTGGGGGGCTGAGAGGGTGATGTGGCAGCAGCCTAGTGGCTGGAGGGAGGAGGGAGGGTGAGGTGGCGGATGGGGATAGGTGGGGGTGAGGTGGAGGGTGTGTGTGGGTAGGGAACTGGGTAGCTCTAGGATTAGATGGGGCAGATAGGTGGACCGTTTTTTTAAAAAAAAAACAGGGGTGGTCGTTCGGGTCGATCTGGCCCGTTCGACTGCCCCTACTAAAAATAATATAAATTTTATTTGTTTTAAACGGGCCGTTGGCAAACCGATAGCGGCCAAAACAAAATATTCCGGGGACCCGGTTTTGATGTTTGAAAATAAAGAGGGGCGTTTAGAAACAACACGGGCTTTGCAAACATAGTTTTAGCAAACAATGCATGATGATGACAATGCAATGCACAAATTCAACGCGATTTTCTAGTAGTGGTTTTGCGGGATGCCACAGGTAGAGGCAGATTGGTTTGCCCCTTTCACGACCACGTCGACCAGAGTGAGGAGATGAGTTTGAAGCTTTGTCCTTCGAGAAATTATCACTGTAATTCTATGTATTGTATTGGAGTACTTCATTACAGATGCATTCAAAGATTAAGAGTTCGACATCTTAACAAAATTTATCACTATAATACTGTGAATCGTATTACCTGATTGGAGACACATACAAAGATTTAGAGCTTGAAATATTGACAAAAATTATCATTATAGTACTATTATACTTGATTGGAGACACACATTCCAAGATTCAGAGTTGGCATCTTAACAAAATTTTGTGTTTGCTTCACCTTGATTTGCAACAAACAGGAATGAATGACGTTTGCATTGCCTCATTCTTAGGAATTCAGACACTAAGTGATCCCTCGATTTCTGGCTGTTGACCCAATGAATTAAGAAAATAAACTCTCAGGATATAGTGTTGCATCTGTAATGTCTCAGGTAGCTCCAGTGTTTCATGAGGTTAATTGGTTGGTTTTTCTGCTCTGAGAATTCGTACTCTGCTATAATTTTATGCCCCTTAAGAACATTTTAATGCATCTTCATACTGTTGCTGTTCCTGCATTTTCTACTGAAATGCCTCATCTCTTCTGAACAACTTCTATATTATGTGACTGAAGGCCCATCGGCAGTTTCTTAAACCCAGTTAATGGGCGCCGTTGATCTCAGTCTTCTGCCAAGCGTTCCTGGTTTTCTAGACCCTCCAGATACTGGCAACAAACCGACCTGCTGTCAGACAGTCCCGACAACTGACTTCACCCCATATAACACATGTGTGCCTGAAAACAACGAGCGAAGCTAAAAACTATAAGAGCACTGAAGAATGAGGATGAGGCGTTCAACGAAACGAGTTCGCATTTATTCGTAGTGGACGACCACACGCTGACTGTAGGAATGAGATAAGTTCCGTAGCTTTATCCTTCGAGAAATTATCGCTATAATTCTACGGTTTGTGTTATTTGGTTGGAGATGCATTCAAAGATTCAGAGTTGGCATCTTAACAGAATTGGTGATCTTGTTTCGCAATCGACAAGAATGAAAGTTCTTCCCCTCAATCCAGGCAAAAATCCTGCGCTTAACGGTGCCCAGCTTCTCCATATGCAGTTCGTCCCATCCATCTTGATCGCTCCCTGACACAAAGCCTCGTACTGTGTAGTACTGACCAGAAGAGGGACAATGCCATCTGAATTGATCTCCCATGCATATATAGTGACATCTCTGAACGTAGTGCAAACTGTCCGACAGCAGCAACAGGCATTTCGGAGTGAGATCTTCCTTGAGTATCATTGATCCTGCTATGCTCATGTAAAGCCTCCTGGAGTGTTTGTTTTGTTTGTGCAAGGACATACTCCGTAGAAGGAGTAACGTGAAAACAACTTTGCAGCATGAATGCGGTCTTCGTAGCATAGAACCAATACGCGACATGCCTTCCGTGTATTTGTGTATGTGTTGATTTAACAGCAGATGAGCCCCTGATGGCAGGCAGCCCGAACTCGCTCAGCTGCATGCTTTTTTTTAGATCGAAAGGGACTCTGTCCCCTGTACCATTATGAAATAATGAAACAACCAGTTCCATCAGCTGCATGAATGTTTCGTCAGCTGCATGAATGTTTCGTCCTGGTGGCTGTAGTGCACATGCTTGTTTTGGGCGGCAGCTCTCTCTGAGACCACAGACCACCGTAGAGATGATGTTTGCTGTACTAGATGAGTGAGCAGTAAAAACCGGTGCATACATTCTCCATGCATCATCATGTGCTTTTGTTCTAATTGCTGTGCTATAATTTATCATGCTGAATGCTAGTACATTAGTTTTCAGAAATTTTGTAGGTAGGGGTATTGTTTTTTATCCCGACTCTGAATCCATGAGGTGGGTATTTCAGACCATGCTATCTGCTCATTCTCATACTACTCTACTACTATGTCTCACTGCCATGCCATCATTCATGACCAGAAATAATATATACTGTAGTGAGGTACTGCCACAACTATTTTGGTCAGTAATTTAGGCATACACGAAAGATTTACTAGTACTAGGTCTAGAGTAAATTAATTAATTAATTCAGGCGTTAAATTCACACATGGAAAGAAGGTCCTGGTCATCGTCGCTGCTGGCCCCGTCGCTGTCCAAGTATATGCAGTCCTCTTGCAGGCCACACATGCGCTGCGCATGGTAATCGCTACTCTGGATGATGTAGTCGTTCCGGTGCAGCTGCCGAACCTGCTTCCCGCCGCCGCGCGCCGCCGCTTCGAACTCCTTGTTCCGCCCCTGGAAGTGGAACTCCGGCGACGCTGGGTGCACCATCTTGCCCCCTATGCCGTCGCAGTACATGCACCGGACCAGAGGCGCTCTGGCCGCCGGCACGCCCACTGGGACGCACAGCGGCACCTCGTCGTCGTCGTTACGGCACTCGGCAAAGAACAGCACCGGCTCGCCGCCGCCGCTGTCTGTCGCCAGGAAGTTGATGTGGGAGCGGGGGATTTCCTCGGGGCCGGAGACGTCCTCGTTCACGCCGCAGATGACGTGGAGCTCGTACGTCGTAGTCTTGTTCTGCGCCGCCGCCGCCGCCGCCGCGTATTGCTCCAACGCGGCCTTCACCTTCCCCGCGATCCTCGCCTGCTCGGCCCTGAACTGCCTCCTCCGGTCTCTTATGATGGCCCAGTACAACTTGGTCGCCGGTACCGGAGCGGCCGGCTCCGGCCGCGGCGCCGGAGACAGCAGCTCGGCGAGCCTCAGGACGTCCTCCGGGGACTCCAGAGGATTCTCCAAGGCCAATGCGTCCACGCAACCTGCTTGAGCGAGAAACGCCGCCTGCGCGTTGGCGTCCGGGTGGCCCGCGGCCGTGGCGGCGGCCGCGTAGGCTTCTTGCAGGGTGGTGCCGGCGCGTTGACGGTGGCCACGGCGTTCCGCGTCCCGGGCGGCGGCGTGGACGTCGGCGTCGGCGTCGAGGAGGCAACGGACGGCGTCGTGCTCGGAGAGTCCGTCGTAGCGGGTGCAGAGGAAGGACAGTATGCCGTACACCGATCGGTTGGCGGCGCGCCCGAGAGCGTCGGTGCCGATCATGTCGACGGCTTCCTCTGCCCCGTCGCGCCTCGCCGGCGGGGACGTGGCGTCGTACCAGACGATGTTGAGGACGACGTTGGACGCTGGGTCCTCGAGCGGGCCGTAGCAGCCGCCGCCGGCCAGCAGGGCGCGGTGGTAGCGGCGGCGCAGCTCGCGCCGCGGCAGCCTGGCCAGCGCGCGCAGGTTGTGTCGGTGGACCTTGTCGAGGAGCGCGCGCCTGAGGGACCTCGTGTGGTAGTAATACGGCACGTCGCCCTCCACTAGCAGCTGCTGCTGCCGGGACGCCGCGAGCTCCCAAGGTTTCTTGCCCGGACCACCATACAGCTCGCCTAGGCGAACGGTGGAGAGGTCGCCGGCGACGATGTGGTCCAGCTGACGCACAGAAAGCGAGAGCCATGCGGAGACGAGGCGGTCTGGGTCCGAATGCCTTGCGGCCACGGCGGCGCACTTGAGGGCAGTTCTGAGCATGGAGTCGACGACGTGGCCAGCTGGAGAGGTCTCCATGGCGCGGTCCTTGAGGACGAGGCAGGCGGCGCCGAGGAGGTGAGCGTGGGCGAGGAGGAGGTAGTGCACGGCCTCCCAATCGGTCATGTAGGGGAAGAAGGTGGTGAGGAAGACGACCATGCCGTCCACGGACCGGCGCTCCAGATCGTCTCCTCCGTTTTCGTCGCCGGAGATGGTGGTGGCGTTGACGGCGATGTTGGAGACGGGGTCGAGGAGGCCAATGCAAGAGTAGAAGCCGGCGGGGGCTTCTTCCCGGAGCCGGAGCCGGAGCCGGTGGCGTGCCTCCTCAAACACGTCGTGAACGGTAGCAACAAGCTGCGATCTTTCTTGACTCACCATGCCCTTACCGGGATAATCCGGTCTCCGCGGCCGGATCACTACGCGCCGCCCATCCTCCATCGTCGACCTCCTCTAAGGTACGTGCGTGCGGTTGTGCAGAGTCGACACGATTTCTTCCGACCTTACGGCCCAGGCTTATATATATGTACATCCATGCCCTGTATACGATCGACGTGTTCGGATTCGGATTCCAATGTTATACGGAAACTGCAAATCTCCTCTTTCCTTTCATTATTAGGCAGAAACCAGAAATCTACTACTCCCTCCCCTCCGACCATATTAATTGACTTTGATTTGTCAAATTTTGAATGAACCTATATGCTAAATAGTATCTATATTCATTTAAATTTTGACAAATCCAAGTCAATTAATATGGGTCAAAGGAAGTAGTAGTACAATAGGAATTCGATACGCTCGGAAGGGAGACCTGTCAGATTTTGGGCTACTAGTACAATTGTTTGTTTTAATTCTAGTACAATTCAACTTGGTCACAGGTTTCAAAATCACACAGAAACGAAACTTCTCTTTCTCATTACGATTCATTCAACTACCTACCAAATATTATTATTACAACAACTCAAACAAACATAAACGCAGCAGCTCCCTCTTCGCCGGGCAGAGCTAGCACCCAAGTGCTCCTTCCTTGACTAGCGACAGTGCTGCAATCAATCAATCCAGGGGCACATAATCTTCAAGAATAAACCTGGCGCGCGACGCTCTGCAACAACAAAACCATTTAAACAAGATAATTATACATCCAGGGGCACATAATTTCTCTAGCTCTGCATGCTACAACAGAATTGTGTTGTTGACTGCAAATAACATGTCGAGAAAAAACTGAATCATGGTGCGAAACCAGTGTACTGGCAAGAACAATAAAGTCACTTCGAAAGGAAATTTGATTGCAGCACAGCAGGAAGATTTACAAGGTGATTCAGTTGGTTTTGGTCTGACGGAGCACCGAAACCCAAGCTACTGCAGCTACTATATTAAAACACCAAACAGTCAGTACACCCAAAGTGCCAATTGATCAAATGAATGGAATCTAGACAGCAACTACACACACATCACCAGAAAAAAAAATTGCTGCCATTAACTGGATGATGAATTAGTTAATTAAACCCTTGACGGAGCAACCGAATTGGAACTACATACACCAATTGCATGTTAAATCAGCTACAAACTACGTACACTCAAAACAGTCCAAGCCAAGTCCAGGGCCTCATTGCACGGGTCAACTCCCGACAGCGGAAATATGAACCGATCAGCGAGAGCTAAATTTTTTACACAGGAGGCAATTACACAGATTACTTTTGACCAAAATGAGAAAAGAGTATTACAAAATTCAAGTGTAGGTTGCAGTTCCAGATAAGGCAGCGGAACAGGTATTAATAAGTGGCAACAACAGAACTATAAATTTGAAAAGGCAGCATTGTGTTTGTTGAACCGAAATTAAAAAAGCAACCAACTTTGATCTAGTCCAGATCAACTCATATAAGCCCAACCAGACACACACTAAAGCAATATACCACCCACATGCAGCATCAATGGAATATATCTACTACTTGTCTACATTGTACAAATGCCAAGCTTCCAGGGTTACCATCCACTGACCATTTTCGGGCTCAAGTTAAAGGAACCACGGGACTGCTCTCGTTCTAATTTTCCTTTTTGTTACTCCCTCCAACCCATATTAGTTGACTCAAATTTGTCTAGATTTAGATGAATCTAGACACTATTTAGTATATAGGTTCAAGACAAATCCAAGTCAACTAATATGGGTCGGAGGGAGTACAAGAAATCGATAAATGAGCCACTATCCGGCCACATACCCTCCAGCCAGGAGCAACAGAGGGGTGTGAGTCCGGGCCGCGCTTGGGCGAGAGGAAGCGGAAAAGTGCAAACAACACAAAATTGGTCAAAGCATTGTTTTGACTAACTTAACACACAGCTACTGCAACTAAACAGGCACAAATGATGACAACCGACGCTTGTTTTAAAATCGATTCTTCAATTTACATTTAAGCAATCGAAACAGGAATGTTTGCTTCTCTGAAAGCCAAGTAGATACCATAGATATCTCTGAGTATCAACAATATCAAGTCATTCGAGAATGTTGAGGAGATGACGATTTGTATTGGAGGTTGGGTACAAATAATACCTTCAGCATGTGTCACCTCTGGAGATGGTCGCCAGGCAGAGTGTGCTGCCAATTGGGCACTTGTGGGGTTGAGATAGTATCAGCGGTATCAACTTATGTTAGTGGCACGGAGGCTCCGGTAACTGTTGCAGATGAGCTGCGGCAAGGTCGGCGTTGTCTAAGTGTTGCACCTAGGCAGATAACACTTGCATGAATTAGTTTTAGTTCAAAGACAAGTAAAACAGGACTAGCAAACATGCGTAGGCCCAACCGGAAGTGATTCTTCCATTAATTATCAAGAAGTAAACTAACAGGCTAGTGTATAATCTGCAAGTGATTCAACTCTGGAGTTTGTAACCTGCATGCAGGGTAATTTGCCGCAGGAACCAAAGCATACATATACAGAATCTGGTATTGCTACCCTATCAAACAGTTGCAATGTCTCCAATGCATATACCGAAGAGATGAAAAATATTTTTCAGCAAACTGATCCAGCTGCTGCAAGCCAAGATGTACGTGTGTGATTGGAAGACAAAGGAGCAGAGAAAGAAACTGTCCTGATCCTAACTGCATAAATCCTATCCTAATCTCCTATGCAGCACGAGTAATCAGAGAAGATCATGGTGCGTACATTATTCTAGGCGCAATATCAATTCGCTCTAGGACGAGAGGTGTCTCACCGGCCGACGAGGACGTCGGAGGAAACCGCGACGACGGAGCCGAGGCGTTCCGCCGGAGGAGGACGGGGGGACGGAGGTCGCCATCGGATCTCGCGGCCGCCGGCGCTTGAATGGCGACCCAAGGCTGTGGCGAATGTATCGCCTTGCCACCGTCGCGTCTGGTGCGGGCAGCAACCTCGGCGAATCGACGCGGGCGAAGCGGCCATGACGGCGCCGTGCATCGCCAGCAGCTCGGCGAAAGCAAGCCTGCCGCGCCATCGTGGTTCCGGCCGTCCTGGTGAGGCGCCGCCGCCGCCGTCTCTCGCCGTCAGAGCGGAAGAAGGGGGGAGGAGAAATGAGGGTTAGGGTTCAGCCATCGAACAGGCCAAAATCCTGGGATAATGGTTGGGCTGAATTTTGTCTTCGGTCATGGCCCAATTTGAGAGTTTCTTTTCATTTTTTTTCTGCATTTACATTTCCCGCTCGTTTTGCACGTTTTGCATTTACATTTCCCGCTCGTTGCATTGCACTAACTCAAGGTTGCACTACCCTCGTAAGTAATCCCTCTGTTTCATCAAAATATGAAGTGTTCAACTTTTTTCTAAAACACATGCATTTTATATGTAGATTCGGAGTAAAATAAGTCAACCTACGCAATAAAAGACATGTAGATACATGTGCTTTAGAAAAATGCTAAAACATCTTATATTTTTCGTTTCAAAATATAAGATGTTTCATTATTTTCTCAAACATATGTATCAAGATGTTTTTAGTGTATAAGTTTACTCATTTTGTTCCAAACCTACACAAAAGCGTCTAGATCCACGATACCTTCCAAAAAGGCTAAAACATCTTATATTTTAAAACGGAGGGAGTAGTAGCAGCAACATACAGGCGGTTAACTCCTCGATGTACAATGGCTTGATCTACAAGTACCAATGGTCAAGTCCTCTAAGGTTAACTCCTCGATGGCTTCCCAATACCACTGGAATCGCCTCAATCCAAACTCGCCTACATAAGTTTTCACTCACGATTAAAGACATGGATGGTGAAATCTTTAAATTATATTAGGTAGCCCAGCACGGACACACGCGAACGAGATGGCACATGAAATGAAAGGTAACGAGTAATATTTCATGGATAAAATAGTAATGCAAGGCAACGAAAGGACACATTTTATTATAGGCAATAGCTATCTCCGAGCGTCAAACAATGTAAGACCACAACAAAAAAGCACATGAAATGATAGTCAATGATTGTCTCCTAAAATGAAATAAGAACCCTAAAAATGTGCGACGATGAGATGACCATGAAATGTCTGGTAATAACTTTAGTTTCATCCATTAACTAATAAAATGTGTTGATAGAATGACACATGAAACCACAAGTAATAAGTACCTCCTAGCATAAAGTAAGGACCCTACAAACTTGCGGCAATGAGATTCCAAGTTCTTACAAAGTAATAAGTACCTTCTAGCATAAAATAGGGACCCTACATGAGTTTCGCACTAAACTTCCTCTGGGATAGTCTTGTTTGTGAAGCAAGTGTCTCTCCATGTTGTGTTTTGAATTTTTACTATTTACACAACCTTTATATAAACCCATATTAGCTGAAACCCTTTTCTATGGTGATATCATATGACTTTCTCTTTGATTATGTTAAGATATGACATACAAACATGACCAACCCAAGAGGAGGATAGTCTCTTACAAGAGATGAGTCGGTGGCCTCAATGTGAGAGTTTCACACTGTAAGTCTTGAATCTTCATGTGGGGTAGTCATGTTTGCGAAGCAAGTGCCTCGTCACAATTGTGTATTGACATTTTTGTATCTACACCACATATATAATACCAATATTAAGATCCCATGCAAGTGGGGAGGTTTACCGACCCTTTATCGACAGGTTTTAGGCTAAACTTGTTTCGTGGGTCCTACGTCATCTACCCCTAGCTTT
The DNA here is from genome assembly GCA_030063025.1 of Avena longiglumis. Lineage (NCBI taxonomy): Eukaryota > Viridiplantae > Streptophyta > Magnoliopsida > Poales > Poaceae > Avena > Avena longiglumis. The sequence goes on along the minus strand of CP125974.1, from coordinate 94,957,246 downwards.
GTTTCGAAAGTGGTGATACAATATGTGAATTTTCTCTTTACTTGTTTTAGCACAGGTCATAGCAACGTAAATATCCCCAAATGAGGTCAATTCCTTATCATAGTCGGTTCGTACGCCTAAATGTGAGAGTTCCACAATATAAGTCCACAATCTTCATGCAAGTTAGTCCTAATTGTGAAGAAAGATCCACTTCACAATCGTGTATTGGACTTTCCCTATGTACACCACACCATATATGCCCATAATAATATCTCCTTCAAGCAAGGGAGATTTTCAAGCTAAATCATTTCATATGGGCTCTCACGCCGTCTATCCCTATATTTATATCTAAAGTGGTGATACCATGAGACTTTTCTCTTTGCTAGTGTAAGTATAGGTCATAGGGACATGACTACCCCAAAAAGAGCCCAAGTTTTTACAAGAGTTCGGTCAATGGAATCGATGTGGGGGTTGCACTGTATAAGTCAAGAATCTTCTTGCAAGGAAGTCATATTTGTGAAGCACATCCCACTTCTGAGTTGTGTATTGGCCTATCTATTTACACCACCCTTATATAGCATACTAGTAGCTTGTGCAAGTGGGGGAGGGTTGCCCCCAACTTTCCTTTAGAAAAGTGGTGATCGCATGTGGCTTTTCTTTTTGTTGGTGTTTGTATAGGTCATACGAACACATGCAACCCAAAAATAAACCAAATTTACAAGAGTTGGGTCGGTGGACTCAATGTGGAAGCTTAGCACCATAAGTTCAAAATCTTCATGCGGGGTCGTCCTATTTGTGAAGCAAGTGCCATTTCGCAGTTGTATATTGGATTTGCCTATTTACAACACCCTTATATATCCATATGAGGACTCCATGTAGGTGTAGGAGGGTTACATACTCTTCTTCTCGAGTTTTAAGGTGAAGCTCTATTCCATGGGGCTCACCTCATCTACCCATATATTTCCTTAGAAAGTGGTAACCCCATGTTACTTGTATTTTTTGTGTTAGGATAGTTCATAGGAATATAACAAACCTAAATTTGGCAAGTTCACACAAGAGTTGTGTAGGTGGCTTCGATGTGGGAGTTTTACACTTTAAGTTTAGAATTTGCGTGGGAGATGGTCTTGTTTGTGAAGCAAGTGCCACTTCGCAACCGTGTATTGGATTTTCATGTTTAAAGCATCATTATATAGCCATATTAGGACCTGGGAAAGTGGTGGTGGTGGTGGTGTGTGTGTGTGTGGGGGGGTGGGGGGGGGGGGGTGGCGACCCTCCTCACGCGATTTTAAAGCGAAACCCTGTTTAGTGGGCTTACATATACCCCTAGCCTCCCTTTGAAGGTGGTGATCTCATGTGATTTTTCTCTTTGAAATAAGAGATCAAGTGGTGATCCCATGTTGACACCATTTTTATGCATAGACCACTGACTATGCATGTAATAGGTACCACGTCTAAATCTCACGGTGAGCCCATTAATAGTAGTCCCGATGCTCTATCCCATGCGTTAGTGATAATGTGGCATTACTTGTCCATGTGTTATTGAAGAAGTTTTTGAAAATTTCATAATTTTGTCCAAAATCTAGCAAAAAAGTGATAAAACTTTTACAGTATTCTATTTTAGCTAGGGAGACATGCATTGATAGCAGACACTAGAATACTGTAGTAGGCTAGCTTAGGAGTCGACAGACACTAGAGTAGATGAGTCGCCACTTCATGCATGCATTCTTGGCGCGCGCCGTATGTTGTACTCATATGCATTTTTGGCGCGGCCACTCAATACGTTGCGTGTACACCCATTAACCAAGCAGCTAATTAATCAAACCACCATTTGAAGCTGTAGTACACGTGGATCGATTGCTTCTCTCTCATTCTTTTCCATTGAAACTCATTTCACGTGACTAACAGAAGGTTAGCAATTAGAAAGACACATGTACTTTTCTCACTTGAGTTGGTACTTCATAAAGAAGTAGACTATTAGTAGAAACTACCAAATGAATATACACACGATATGTTTTAGAGATAAAAATGGAAATGGATTTTCTTGCACTTGTATTGTGCAAATAATGGGTATTACAATTTGTTGAGTTCCATCGGTGTCCTATGCAATTAATAAACCGGTCGCAAATCCTCACGTTAGAGCAAAGATCCGAGGATGTTATGCCTAGAGTTTAGTTCGGCAATGGTGTCGAGGCGAGGAGAGTTGCAAGATGGCAATCTTGGTGGTTGGCGATCGATGGGTGAGTATCGTGTTTTTTTTCTTAGACCGGTATATTTGTATGTACTCCCTCTGTTTCAAAATATAAGACGTTTTAGGTTTGTGAAGAAAATGAATCTAGACTTAGTTTAGTGTATAGTTTCATTCAACTTTGGGATGAATCTACACACTAAAAAAAAGTCTAGATTCATTTTCTTCACAAACCTAAAACATCTTATATTTTGAAACGGGGGGAGTAGAAGAAAACGTTGGTTCCGGATACCACCAAAAAAATGCTACTTGGACCAAAAAAATCGGCATTCAAATAATTTGGCCCAATTTAAAGAAATTTGATACATTTTGGATAAATGCATAAATAAGTTTGAACAATATTGGAACTGGTAATATCGTTGCTAACTTGAATTTGTTTCCTCAAAAAACGAGAAAAGAACCCTTGTAATGGGAGGAAGGAAGATGGTTCATCGTCCTTGCGCGTGGAGGCGCTACAACTTCAACGAGGAGTTTGTCGTCGATAATTAAGGAGATGACGGTTGCCACTAAGTAAATACTAGGTCTCGTTCTCTAAAAAAGAGAGTAAATAAGCCTCGTTGATCCAACCCGCACCCACCTCATCTCTAGCCAATCAAACTGCAGCTCGCGGATCACCCCGCTCGGCACGATCTCACCCGTCCATGTCTTGACCACAACGCAGATCTGAACCGTTTACACCCAGACCACAAGTCCATCACAAACTCACGATCGCGTCTCCTCGATCCCCCAACTCACGCGCCGCTCACTCGCCCAGTCCTCGATCCCCTTTCTTCCTGGAAAGGTAGAGACACTCTGTGCCGCTGCTCGCCGGCCGCCCCTGGACCTCGCCGGCCACCCCTGCCTCGCATCCCTCCGGCGAAGCACCGGCTCCTCATCCCACGCCTGAATCCCTCGCATACGCTCAATCCCCGCCTTTCCAACCACCGATTTTTGCGAACCCTAGCTATGGGCCTGCCTGCCTGTAGGCGCCGAGGACGAGGGTGCCCGGCCTCGCGCGGCGAGGCTAGCTGGACTCCGGCTGTACCTTGACGTCGATTCTCCGGCCGCGTGAGCCGTTGTTCATCCACAGCATCAAGCCCGGTCACTGGTCGCTCCTGCCCGTCCCACGTCATCGGCCGCCGCCATGCGCTGATTCGCCAGCGTCTTCGCGGGGTCGGCAGGGGGCCATGGACGCGGCCGTCAGCGCCGGTTATCAAGCCCGGGTGGAGCACGTCCACGACCTGCAGGAGTTCGCCCCCACCACCACCATGTCCCATCGCCGACGCCGCGGCTCAGCGGGACATCAAGGTCAATCCCGTCCCCCACTCTTTACTAGCTCTCGACTCGACTCGACTCCACAATTTCCATTCAATCTCCTACCGAAACAATATCTCGAAAGTGACCTTGGAGCATGTCCTTGTGCTGAGAAGAGGGCACTAAGGTAGCACAAACGACCAACTTTACAAAGATAGCGCAATCTTCATTTCTCTGAATTTGCTATTGCCATCAAACTTTTACTCTAGCATGTACAGTCCGTGCTTTCATTTTATATTTTTAACATTATTAAATAATAATATTGAATAATGTTCATATAATCATTCTAAAAATCTTTGGTCTACATTTTTCAGTACTCCCAAGTCCGAGTCTGAATCTGAAGATACCCTGGCCCCTGCCCAAGCACGAGATGCCGAGCCTTAATAGTTTAACATGAATGGTATCATTTGGTGAGGCCATGAATGCTATCGTGGACAAGTCCAGGAAACTACACATCAAGAATCGCCTCGTCCCTCGTCGGCGGCCAGCCTACTGCTGCTCTTGACCGTTGATGGTAAGGACTGGGGAGACATGGTCGTCCCTGCTACTATAGGTGTGCCTTCCTCCACTGACACCCCCTCGCCTCTGATGGAAGTGACTGCGCGGGCGGTTTGTGGTGGGGGACCGAGAGGTTTACCTGCGTCTCCTTGCAGAATGGAAGGATGGGGACGACCTGGACATGCTCGACGACGAGCTCGTCCTGCCCTAGCTCGAGGAAGATGTCCCTCAAGCCCGTCCGACCATGAAGGCACCCTCCAAAAGGTCGTCTTTCCTTCTGTTCAGCCTTGTGCTCCAGCCTACTCATCTAGTAGCTTGTAGTATTCGTTCATATCAACAAATGGTTTCTGCAGTTTCATATGGTTAATATCTTTTTTGTGCTCTATCCTTCGTCTCATAGAATTAGTGGGATTTCTGTAATCTGAGTGCACACTGAAAGATGCATGAAGGTCTATTTTTAACACTTGGTTCGAAAATAAGAGAGATTCCTGTAACATGGGTGCTTGTAGTATGGATAGTATACTGGTGATTAATCTAAGCTACATGGAAGAACCCATCAGAGGATAGGCTACACCATTGTATTGTTGTTGGTGTATGTAGACAACTAGATGGTGACTGGATTTGGTGTTTTTCTGGTAGATAGTAGTAGACTTGTCTGACGAGACGGATTGTAGTATACAATAGATAGATAGCTTAACAAATTTTAGAAATACTTTCAGTTGGAAAAGGATAACACTCCTCGAGTATGTAGTGATTTTTTTAGTTTCATCTTCATCTTGATAATTTATCCTTGACAAATAACTTGTATTGCTATGCTAACCAATTGGCTAGATTCTTCTCTTTAGCTTGTGCTAAGTGTATTCCAATCTCGTAATCTTGCTTTGTAGTTATTCTCTTTTATTTTTCACTGGTTTGAAAATATGATTCACAGCTTTAACCTATTTAAAGAATTATCAAAACATATCTGTTTAATTTAGGTTGGCATATAATTTCGGAATTTACAATGAGAAACCATGACTGCACTTAAAATTGCGTGAAAAAATTATGAAAGCATTGTGTGGGAAAATTAATTTTGATTAGCCTAGTTGCAAATTAACTACTGTACAGAAATGGTCGTTGAGTTCAGTTTAAATTAGCTGACTTGTGGAAATCGTCGTGTTTTTATGCAGCATGTTCCAGGCCAGCATCCTCCACCACCCTTGCCTCCGATGGCAACAGTTGCGCGGGCGGTTCATTGTGTAAGACGTTCCCTGTGTTCGTTGATGTGTTTCTACAAAATTCTTGTTTCCTTATAGTTGATTAAAGCTTCTTCAAGGTGTTTGTGTTAGTTATGGTCATGATTGATGTGTGTCATATTGTTTACAATACATAGTCTAGAATCCTAGAGAAAAAACCTCATCTCTCATTTTAATGCTATGTATCCCAGCGATGCATCTCCTCACATACTTTTTCCTTATCCTGATCTTAACAGTAGTTTGAGGTGAAGTTGGTTTCCCTTGCTATTCCCGTGATGGTTCCACATGAGGGGTTGTTTGCACTGTTACTGTAGGTCTATTGTTCATGCAGATTTCTCGCTTTGTTCCTTTGTTTCACAAGTACACATTTATCGGAGGAACTTATACTTGCTGATTTGAATGGACATAATGCCTATGTAAAGACGATAAAACCTTGATCTTTGGTAACTTTGAAAATCATATCAGTCAAAACTTAAGCCAATATATTTGACATTCTCTGGTGATGGTTTATAAAATGAGGGCAGCAAATAATTAAGTCTGAATTCATAACCTGCCATGGGAAATATTGCATGGTTATGCTCCTGTTATCCCTTTTGTTTTTTATTGTTGAATGTGTATGTGTAGTGAATAAAGCATGGATGGTTGGATTGGGATCTGATAAAAACTTCTTGTATGCATGCAGTAGATGTATGGGAAATGGATGTGCTTGGCTCTTTTGATTTGTTTGTTATGCATAGGGGGTACTGAAACTTGTGCGTATTGAAGTTAGATATTTTTTTCACCATCTTGGAGGAGCTGCCACAGAAGGTTAGGCTTTTCCTCACTTGCATATCATTTTCTTGATATGCCACGACTCGATTTACCATATGCCAGTGCCTTGGAAGCTCCTGAACAATTTCAATGGTCTGTTTTTGCTTAAATTAAAAAGTTTTTTGTCTTGTGATTGACTGTATGATGGAAAAATTTACGCTCTTGTTATCATTTCTTTCTATCTTTGTTGGGTACCATTACCGAGCCTTCAGTTGCGATGGTTGCTTCCTTGCATGTCATATGCGGGAAAGGAAAAAATGGCTCTTTTGTGTGCATTCTCCTCCGGTTTTGATAATTTTACCAAATCTTTTCAGGCACCATTCTTTCTGTTCTCCTACATTTCAACGCTTACAGTTATTTGTTTCACTTGTTTGTGGGCAGATCACTTCGCTCCTGGATTAACACATGTTAGCAGTCAACTAGGCAAGCAGAGTAGTTATAATAGTTAGTTTCAAGACAAAAGAGGTTTTGGAGTGGTTTTTAGCAGGGTCTAGTATCAATTGGCTGGGCAAGAAGAGTCATTTTATTTTGGTACCATTCATGTGTATTTAGTGTGATCATAGTCTTTTCTACATTTTTCGGTGGCTATCTTGTTTGAATTATTTATGTTTAATATCATTTGTTTCTAGAGTGTGGTCAGCTAGGAGACGTGGTAGTGCTCATTGCATTCTTCATGCATACTGTCAGAGCTAGCTAGGATTGGCGACAAGTGATGTCAAAGGCCTCAAATGAGTGATAAATTGGGCTAGTGAGGTCATTAACTAGTATTTATGGGGTCAAAACGGTGTATTTATAGCTAAGATAGTGGTGTTCTCCAAATTTTTGTGATGTCAATTGACATCATATACTAGATGCAGCTCCGCCACTGGTCAGAGCCTCTCTTCCTCATTTCGGTCTGAGGACCGTCTTGCTGACTTTTTTTGTGGGTTTGCATCATGAAGCTATGTGGTTTTGCTGCTGCGAGGGTTGGTGTGTGTCGTCCTGGTGTGTCAGTATCTTGTGAATTTGTTTGGGCTTGTTTTGGTCCTGGATGGACAGATATTGTCCTGCAGGGGCGGTGGTCTAGTGTTTGTTTTATCCTCTCATCTTGTCTGGGTCTCTGTCAAAGGATTTACGGTGGATCATGACCGTTGCTTTGTCTTTTAGAGAAAACGCTAAGGATCTTTGCATCTCATTTCATTGAATAGGAAGAGTTAAGGTTACAACCTCGCTAGGAGGCAAGTTAGAGAGGTACAAACTGAAAATCAGCGCACATCCCATGAGTATGGCAGCACAACCTGTAACCCTTTTCCCCCTGCTCTAGCCCACAAGCTAATCTCCTCCTTAATCTTTGCAGTCAGGGAAGACACGGACGATGGTATTAAAAAACCTTGATCGTTAGTGTTCAAATCATCCAGGAACTAGGAGATCCGTTGATGCAAGGTCGCTCGGAAATTTGTTTGGGAGTGTCGAGCATTGCTGCGTCATGATCCATGGGCAATTCTTCTTGTCGGTATTGCTTTGTCATCCACAGCCAAGCTAGGATTTCATGCCAGGTTTGTTTAGTAAAGGGGCATGTCAGCAGCAGGTGACGGATGGTCTCAGGCTCTTGGTCGCGTAGAACACAGCGGGGATGGTGCTGAAGCCCGTGCCTCGCGAGGCGCTCATCGGTCCAGCATCTGTCTTGAATGGTTAACCGATGAAGAAACTTGACTCGTGGTGGCGCCCACGTCTTCCATACCAGCTTCCAGCAGTAACAAGTAGTTGATCCTTGGAAGGTGTCTAGGTAGCATGAGCTAGCGGTGTAGGTGGCGTCCAGCTGTCCATTTCCATTTCAATGCGTCTGGTTCCTCGGTGAGTATTGTGCCTTGAATTAAGTTCTAGATAGTGAGGTATTGACCAATCTCGTGCACCCTATGGCACCTCGAATGACTCTTGCCCAGCTATTGTCCTGTAGGGCCTGAGCGACTGTTCTTGTTTGTCGGCGTTGCTTCGGTATGCAATTGTATAGAAGCGGTGCTACATCGCTGATGGCACGACCGTTGACCCATCGATCTTCTCAGAACAATGCCTTTTGTCCATTGCCTAGCAGCATGGAAGTTGATGCAAAGAAGAGTTGGCGCTCCTTAGGCAAGAAGTGTAGGTCTAGACTGCTCCAGGCTCTGTTGTCATCTGTATGAGCAAGCCACATCCATCGAATTCTCAGCGCTAGTCTAGTGCGTTCTAGGTTGTGTATGCCTAGGCCACCATGCTCAATGGGTCTGCTCACTCATTGCCAATTCTTGGTGCGATGTCCTCGCAGGCGTCGGCCAGCCAACCCATTGAAAGCCACGTTGGATCCTCTCAATTTGCTTTAGAGTTTTCTTTGATGGCGCAATGACGAGCAACTAGTGTAGAGGATTGCACTTAGCCTTCATAGCATGGCGAAGGCTGTTCATTAGCCACGACATCCATGTTGGCAACCGTCAGGCAATCTTGTCTACAGTGGTATGCTGTGACGGTTGAGCCGCCGGATGGTGAGTGGGATCCCTAGGTAGGTGATGGGCAGATCCACGATGGGGCAGCTGTAACACCCTCAGAATCGGACCTATGCAAGTTCGGGCAAAATTCACCAAACCCGCATAGAAACGATTCAAAGGTGCCCACCAGGCACTTTCGTGCGGGTGGAAAAGCGAATAACATTACACAGCAGGTCCTCGATGGGACCCGGAGCAGAGATATATATATAAGCGACTCCATGAGTCAAGAATACGAGATATAATATACAAAGATCCAAATCACCTTGAAAGCGACATAGCGTCCACTACGGACAAGATGCAAATGGGGCTAAGAGCACGAAGAATAACCAATGGCGTCCATAACCACCGAGCCAAGCCGGAAGGAAACCACCGCTAGCGTCGATCTCAAAACACCTTAACAAAGGGTGCCGAAGGGCAAACAGAAAACAAAGAAGGGCGTCGATCGAGGCGATTGCAGCGAGGCTAGAATTCGGTCCTCGCCTACATAGGTATGGTGGGCTAGCGGCGGCATGCACTAAATATCCTATAGAGACTCGATACAAGCTGGCGGTTATCGAGAGGGTAAGAATGACCTAACGGATCCAACACGAAGCTATCACCAAACAAACCCATCACTGGTGTTTCTCGAAACCAAGCGAGGAAGTCAACCGAGGAACTCACGGTTGGCGGTTTATTCGATTATAGTTGCGGCACTTTACTAGTCGGTTTAGATAATCGTCACGATAAAATAAGCGGTGGGCACTTTTAATTCACCATTCCGTTATAGTTGCAACAATTACTAATCGGAATCTGAGATAGCATGAGATAAACCCAAAACCGGCGGTTGTTGGTACTTTTAATCGACCATTCGTTGTAGTTGCAATACTTACTAGTCGATACGATTATGCATGGCGACAACCAAACAAGCAATGGTGGGCGTTATTATTAGCCATTCCGTTATAGTGAAGCGATTACTAGTCATTATAAGTCAAATTTATAACGATAAACTTTAGTTATGCTTGTCTATGATCGAGATCTTTGCTCCAAGTCGTCCATATCCATGGACACGGCTTTGAAAGTTTTACCCGGTAGGTGCACCAATAGCAACACACGCTCGATCAACCTCGGAAAACCAAATCAAAACCCAACGAGGCTTTCACGGTGAACAATCACGAGTTGAGAAATATTTGAGGGCCCTTTGAGTAGAACCCATAGCGGAGTAGACAAGCTCGAGGCGGCCTCAAGGTTTAAGCGGGGCGGTGTGAGCGGCGGGAACCCCAAAGCAGCTTGTCGACACCGCGAAATCGTGGTCCGATCCTAAAGACGATGCGATGTACCACAATGTCGTAAATAAAGCGATAAAGCATGGCATAAGTACAGGATCGTAAATAAAACCTCAAACTAGTTTGTGGCCCCAAGAAATAAGACGGAATCAAGCTCGCTCGGGGGTCCCATATACCTCCGGATGTGGATAGCGCATAAAATCAAGAGCAGTATCAAGTACTCGGGGTCTTCACGGGACACAAGTGGGCGTTCGGAAAACCAAATATTATCTATCACCCACGATGCCTCTGCTTATTCAATTTTAGTTGTTAAGCGAAAGTAAAGTGACGATAAGTAAAACTAGAATCATCTCCAACATCAACATGCGGCAATACATCAACAAGCTGGCATTGACAACACGCGACAACACTTGAGCAAGCGACTCGACCACATAAGTCCAACTATCTACCAAACAACGGGTAATAGGATGTGTCCAAGGCAATATACGGTTGCGGGGAAATCACAGTGCGGAAACTAAAGCATCGCAACTCGAGATAGCAATAGATCAACGGGAGGAAATAAAGACTATAAAAGTAAGATAGGTAGAAAGGGAGATGCTACTTTGAAAACATTGTCGAAGGTTCAACAGAAGATCGGGTGAGCTCACATCAACTCAACGGCCTTATCATGAAGAAGCAAAACACTAGAATAAACAGGATGCAATATTTAATACAACGGCGGAAGATCGGCATGATGCATGCATGATGGATGACATGGCAAAGGTGCGATGCAATTAGGTCATATTAAGCGGGCAAGGTCCGGCAATTAATTAGAGGTGCAAGTTGTTTAGAACCCCATAAATTAAATGTTGTTTAACAAGGCAAGAAATGTCTGGGTTCGCTACACAAGTTTAAATGAGGCCGATATGAGACTAGATTTGCCGCATATGGGCTCCATATTTAGTTATTAGGTGAATCGGCATAAGGCCCCAAACCACGATATGCATGCAGTATGACAATTCAATATGCAATCAAGTTGTTATGTTATAAAATAGGGTTCGAGGAAAAGGGTCACACATTAGAGTGGCTCGACGATCTTGGGGTTCGGGTTGGTGGGTCTCGGGGTCCGGTTCGACGGACTTGGGGTTCGGGTAGGTCTCGGTCGAGGTTCGCGAGCGTGCTCGATAACGGGTAGATCTTGTTGTCTGTGTCGGTGACCTCGGCATCCGGAAGCGAGGACTTGGTTTTGGCGTCGAACGGTAGCAGTTTCGGGTCGGTGTCGTTCTTGTCGTCGGCGGTCTTCTTGGGCCCCACTGGTCGATCTTGCGTTCGGATGGAGAACTTGTCGTCGGGAGTACTTGGCGTTAGGACTCTCGCGAACCTTGGCGTCCGAGTAGAAGATCATGTCGGTCCATTGCGTAGATCTTGGGGGGTTCGGGTTCCACGAGGCTTGACAAGCGGAATCCGTGAGCGGTCTTGCGAACTTGGCGGTTATTCGGATCGGGCGCCGGGTTCGATGTTTCCATCGGGAGCGGTCTTGTGGTCGAGTAGGCGAACTTGACGCGGGCTTGGCGGATCTTGAGCCTCGGGATTTTCATGGTTCATCTGCGGTTACCATGACACATACGCGCGAGCACACATACGCCGCGTACGAGCACACATACGCGCGCTGCACGAGCACACATACATACGCTGCACGTACGAGCACACACGCACGCGCACGCAGCACGAGCACACACATACACGCGCAGCGTACACGAGCACAAAGGACAGTGGCGGCGGGCGTGGAGGCGGGCGGACTCGGCGAGCTTCTGCGGTCGAGGCCAGCGGCGGAAGAAGCCCAGGCGGCGGTTGAAAGCGGGGCGGGGCAGCGGGGAGAGGCTTGATCGGCGGCAGCAGCGAAGCGGACGGGGAGGACTGGCGGTAGAAGCGGGCCGGGCGAGCGGTGTGGCCAGGGCAGCGAGGCGGGCGGCAATGAAAGCGGCTGGCCAGCGGCTCGGCGGCAGTGGCCTTGAGGCTCGGCGACTTCTGGTGGCCAGTGTGGAGCAGTGGATCTGGAGAGCCAGCGGAGCCGTGGTCCATGGAAGGCGAGTGAATGCTCGTCTTGATGGCGGCGGAGGCGGGAGGAGGGATTGCTGGGTCTATGAGGAAGGCAGCGGAGGAGAAGATGGGTCGGTATTGGCTGGTTCGTGTCGGCCTCGTGGGAGTCTGGTGGGTGGAGGGTTGTGGTGGTGGGGGTTGGTGGGAGAGAGGCTGCGTGTTGAGAGGTGGAGGGTGAGAGAGAGGTGGAAGAGAGTGGGGGTGGGTTGGGGACACGTGGCAGCACTGGGTTGGGTGAGGGTTAGGGAGGGTGAGGTGGGCGCAAGCCTATAGGTTGGTGAGGTGGCGCAGGTGGGTTGGGTAGACTAGTGGGTGAGTTTAGGAATAGATGGGGTAGGCGGGTTGGACCGATTGTAAAATCTGGGGCGGTCGTTCGGTTGGTTGGCCCGTTCGACTGCTCCGGCCAAAATAAATAAATATTTTATTCGATTTAAACGGGCCGTCTGCAAAACAATTTTAATCAAAACAAAATATTCCGGCGACCCGGTTTTTCGATGTTGAATCAAGAGGGGCCGTTTTAGAAAACAACACGGGCTTTGCAAACATAGTTTTGCAAACAATGCATGATGATGACGATGCAATGCACAAAATCAACGCGATTTTCTAGTAGTGGTTTTGCGGGATGCCACAATTCGACACCACTAACAAGGGATCTCGCCCTCGAGATCCGCCTCATGGTACCGGAAGGAAGGTCGGCGGTCTGATACTTCGCGCTTCGTGTAGATCCTCGCGACACCACTAACAAGAGGTCGTTGTCCCTGATCGTCGGGAGACACTCCGGGGACAAAAGGTCGAAGGTAGAGGTATCACAAATATAGCCACCTCTAACTTCGATGGAAGGAGGGAACCGATGCATTCTCGTCCACTTCAATGTACAAAAGCGAATAGAAAGGGTAGTCGGCATGGGGGCCAATCCATCACGCACCCAAACTATTACTCCGCACAATCAGTGGAAAAGCGTGCAACCATTCTCGGAAGCGATCAAGATCTCGACAAGCGAGGTTCGAACAAAGAGGTGATCAGACGCATCGGATCCGGCGTAGAGGATGTCGTCGCGTCGGAAAACAGGAAAACACGAGAAGGAACAAGAGAAGTCCACCGACGGAGGATTCCTCGGATAGCGGAAACCGGATGTAGCGACACCGTTAACAAAGGAAGAAGCGAAACCCTAAAGGTACGCGGAACCCAACCACGAAATCACGGACTCGAAGAAAAGATAAGAGGTAGATTCAAAACACGTCGAGATAAGAGGAGAATAGCGGAGGGTAAGGAGTAAAATCGGACCTAATCGTAACTAACCAACCGATTTTCAAAAATAGTTTTGACACTCTTGACCGTTAGCTAGGTTATCCTACAGTGGACTTGTGTATCATAGCTTCTTGGGCTCGATACCACTCTGTAACACCCTCGAATCGGACCTATGCAAGTTCGGGCAAAATTCACCAAACCCGCATAGAAGCGATTCAAAGGTGCCCCAGCACTTTCGCGGGTGGAAAAGCAGTAATAACATTACACAACAGGTCCTCGATGGGACCCACGAGCAGATATATATATAAGCGACTCCATGAGTCAAGAATACGAATATAATATACAAAGATCCAAATCACCTTGAAAGCGACATAGCGTCCATACGGACAAGATGCAAATGGGGCTAAGAGCCACGAAGAATAACCAATGGCGTCCATAACCTGCCCGGCCAAGCGGAAGGAAACCACGCTAACGCGTCGATCTCAAAACACGCTAACAAAAGGTGCCGACGAAGGGCAAAACAGAAAACAAAGAAGGAGGCGTCGAGGCCGAAGACAGCGAGGCTAGAATTCGCGGTCCTCGCCTACATAGGTATGGTGGATCAAGCGCGGCGGCAAAGATGCACTAAATATCCTATAGAGACTCGATACAATGGCGGTTATCGAGGGTAAGAATGACCTAACCGATCCAACTCAAGCTATCACCAAACAAACCCATCCCGGTGTTTCCCTCGAAACCAAACGAGGAAGTCAACCGAGGAACTCACGCGGTTGGCGCTTTTACTTATTCGATTATAGTTGGCACTTTACTAGTCGCTTTAGATAATCGTCACGATAAAATAAGCGTGGGCACTTTTAATTCACCATTCGTTATAGTTGCAACAATTACTAATCGACATGATAGCATGAGATAAACCCAAAACCCAAAGCTTGTTGGTACTTTTAATCACCATTCGCTTGTAGTTGCAATACTTACTAGTCGATAATTGTCGCAAGCGACAACCAAACAAGCAATGGTGGCGTGATTATTAGCCATTCCGTTATAGCTGATTACTAGTCATTATAAGTCAAATTTATAACAAGAACTTTAGTTATGCTTGTCTATGATCGAGATCTCGCTCCAAGTCGTCCATATCCGCGACACGGCTTTCGAAAGTTTTACCGGCCGGGTGCACCAATAGCAACACACGCCGATCAACCTCGGAAAAACCAAATCAAAACCCAACGAGGCTTTCACGATTGAACAATCACAGATTGAGAATATTTCGGGGCCACCCTTGAGTAGAACCCGCAACGAGACAAGCTCGAGACGGCCTCAAGGTTTGGCGGACGGTCAGAACGATCGGGAACCCCAAACGGAGCTTGTCGACACCGCGAAATCGTGGTCCGATCCTAACAAGATCAATGCGATCGCACAATCGTAAATAAAGCAAAGAAGCATGGCATAAGTACAGATCGTAAATAAAACCTCAAACTAGTTTGTGGCCCCAAGAAATAAGACGGAATCAAGCTCGCTCGGGGGTCCCATATACCTCCGGATGTGGATAGCGCCAAAATCAAGGAACAATTATCAAGTACTCGGGGTCTTACGGACACAAGTGGGCGTCGAAACCAAATATTATCTATCACCCACCGATGCCTCTGCTTATTCAATTTTAGTTGTTAAACAGAAAGTAAAGTGACGATAAGTAAAACTAGAATCATCTCCAACATCAACATGCGGCAATACATCAACAACTGTGGCATTGACAACACGCGACAACACTTGAGCAAGCGACTACGACACGCAAGTCCAACTATCTACCAAACAACAGGTAATAGGATGTGTCCAAGGCAATATACGGTTGCAGGGGAAATCACAGGTACGGAAACTAAAGCATCGCAACTCAGATAGCAATAGATCAACAGGAGGAAATAAAGACTATAAAAGTAAGATAGGTAGAAAGGGGGAGATGCTCGCCTGAAAACATTGTCGAAGGTTCAACCGAAGATCGGGGCGAAGCTCACATCAACTCAACGGCCTTATCCGCGAAGAAGCAAAACACTAGAATAAACACCGGATGCAATATTTAATACAACGGCAGAAGATCGGCATGATGCATGCATGATGGATGACATGGCAAAGGTGCGATGCAATTAGGTCATATTAAGCGAACCGGGTCCCTGAATTAATTAGAGGTGCAAGTTGTTTAGAACCCCGCAAATTAAATGTTGTTTAACAAGGCAAAGTAATACGTTCGCTACACAAGTTTAAATGAGGCCGATATGAGACTAGATTTGCCCGCATATGGGCTCCATATTTAGTTATTAGGTGAATCGGCATAAGGCCCCCAAACCACGATATGCATGCGAGTATGACAATTCAATATGCAATCAAGTTGTTATGTTATAAAATAGGGTTCGAGGAAAAGGGTCACACATCAGAGGGGCTCGACGATCTTGGGGTTCCGGTTGAGGTGGGTCTCGTGGTCCGGTTCGGACTTGGGGTTCCGGTAGGTCTCGGGTCCGTGGTTCGTGAAGCGTGCTCGATAACGGGTAGATCTTGTTGTCCTGTCGGTGACCGGCATCCGGAAGGTGACTTGGTTTACGTCGAAGCAACGGTTGCTTCGGTCGGTGTCGTTGTCGCCGCCGATCTTGCCGGCCCCACGGGTCGATCTTGCCTGCCCGGATGGAGAACTTGTCGTCCGGGAGTACTTGGCGTTAGGACTCTCGGACGAACCTTGGCGTCCGAGTAAGATCATGTCGGTCATTGCGTAGATCTTGGGGGTTCGGGTTCCACGGGTTCGGCTTGACAAAGCGGAATCGTGAACGGTCTTGGCGAACTTGGCGGTTATTCGGATCCGCATCGGGTTCGATGTTTCCGCCCGAACGGTCTTGTGGTCGAGTAGACGAACTTGACGCCGGGCTTCAGGATCTTGAGCCTCGGGATTTTACGTGGTTCATACGCGGTTACCATGACACATACACGAGCACACACACGCACGCAGCATTACGAGCACACACATACACGCACGCAGCGTACGAGCACACACATGCACGCGTGCGAGCACACACATACACGCGCGTGCGAGCACACATACACGCACGCTGCGTACGAGCATACACGCACGCAGCGTACCGAGCACAAAGGACACGGTGGCGGCGGGCGTGGAGGGGCCGGACTCGGCGAGCTCTGCAGGGTCGGGACGGCGAGGAAGCGGCGGCCCGGGCGGCGGTTGGCGAGGAGCAGGAGGTGCGGTCGCCGGCGGCGGCGGGCTGGCCGACGCGACTTGGCGAGCGGGGAGGACTGGCGAGGCGGCCGGCGTGGCGGCAGGATCTGGCGGCGCGGCGGGTAGCAGTCGGGCTGACGGCAGGCGGCGGGCAGCGCGGCCATGTGGGCGGCTCCGGCGGCGGCGGCGGCAGGCGGCTCGACGGAAGGCGGCTGCAGGCGGGGAAAAGCGGCAGTGGCGCGGAGCTCGGCGACCATGGTAAGCGCGAGCGTGACGGGTCGGTGGACGCGAGGCAGCGGAGGTCGCCGCGGGTCCGCTGAAGGCGAGGTGAGCCGGCTCGTCTTGATGGCGGCGCTGCATGCTGCGGGCCGGCGGAGGCGGGAGGAGGGCTGGGGTCTGCGGGGAAGGCAGCGGAGGGAGAAGATGGGTCGGGCGGCGCTGGGTTCGTGTCGGCCTCGCGTGGGAGTCTGGCTGGGTGGAGGGGGTTGTGAGCTGGTGGGGGTTGGTGGGGAGAGAGGCTGCGTGTTGAGAGGTGGAGGGTGAGAGAGAGAGATGGAAGAGAGTGGGGGTGGGTTGGGGACACGTGGCAGCACTGGGTTGGGTGAGGGTTAGGGAGAGGGTGAGGTGGCGCAAGCCTATAGGTTGGGGTGAGGTGGCCAGGGTGGGTTGGGTAGACTAGTGGGTGAGTTTAGGAATAGATGGGGTAGGCGGGTTGGACCGATTGTAAAATCTGGGGCGGTCGTTCGGTTGGTTGGCCCGTTCGACTGCTCCGGCCAAAATAAATAAATATTTTATTCGATTTAAACGGGCCGTCTGCAAAACAATTTTAATCAAAACAAAATATTCCGACCGGTTTTCGATGTTGAATCAAGAGGGGCCGTTTTAGAAAACAACACGGGCTTTGCAAACATAGTTTTGCAAACAATGCATGATGATGACGATGCAATGCACAAAATCAACGCGATTTTCTAGTAGTGGTTTTGCGGGATGCCACAGCAGCCAGGAACATGAAAGCGGAATCACAACTGTCTTTGGATCGTGGGTGCGGCCTCCTCGGTGCTGCAGTGTAAAAGTGTTGCCGAACTTTTGGTGAACTGTTGCTTTGTCTTGCGGCTGTCTTTCCTGCTTGGTGGAAAAAGAAGTTGCTCCGGCTTTGATTGTCCTTATGGGGTTGGGTTACGCTGCTGCGTTGTTTTGTGGCTGATCGACTGCCATCTAGTGACTTCTCACTTTTTTGGATTGGGTGTTCTTACTATTGGTATTGATACGAGTGTATGCTGCCATTATGGTCTATTGTGTGCTGGAATTGGGGACTTTTTCATGGGACTGGGGTTTTCATCGATCCTTCTCGCATTAGTCCATAGTGCCTAATTTTCTTGCGGTACCTCACCTGGTAGTTTGTGGGATGCGAGCCCCGTGTCGTGGTGATCTTTTGAACCTCATTCTTTTTTTGCAAGTATTGCAGTCATTCTCTGCTGGAAGATGTGTTTCTCCTCCAGAGAGGTAAAGGCTGGATTTATTGTTTAGTTATCCTTTGTTTTTCATGGATAAGACCCATGATGAGACTGTATGTGAGGATGCACATTTTTGGTGCCACTTTAAGCCCGTTTGTGGTCTGGTGTCACATGATGTACCAATGAGTGCTGCCGCTACCGACTTGGACCAGAACATGACATGTTAATTGGTATAAACTTTTAGTGAGGGGAAGATTTCTAGTTATTCTGCTCTCACGTTTTCATGTCATGTTGATTACCATTTTTTGAAGGATGCCATGTTCATTAACCTTGCTTTAGTGCAAGCCAAGGTTCAGATGATCCACAAGGAAAAATAACTTCTGTCCATGGATTTGGTGCTTGGTTTTTTCTTAAAAACATATTCTTTTTCTTATTGCTATAGTATATTTTTTTAAAGAAGGATTGCTATAGTATACTGTGAAGGAGTTATTGTATGGTTTCGTAGCTGTGACAATCCAATAAGACTGGATATTAAGTTATGACTAGTTTGCTTGCATTTTTTCAGTTATAAGACACAAAAATAGTTCTAAGCAAGGGCTGACACATGATGCATTCTCTGACTATCTGCTATCTTCCTAGTTTACTCTGCTCTCTTGTGATACTACGAGATCCTTGTGCAGTTTATCGTGTAGGATTTTTTTTGTGAGATGAGGTTGATGAGTGGCCAAATGACTTCAAAATCGCCTTTCCCTTTTGCTTTCATTCTGTATCATCATGTGTAGCCTCTTGAATTATCCTCACCATTGATCTTGATGGTTTACTGTGAATGATTGCTTCAATGCTTTTACTTTGTCTGATTTTACTGTGAAACATTAAAGTATAGCTTGAAATATTCGATGCTTTTACTTTGTCTGATTTGGTTATATCAATGGAACACATGTGCTTGAATCATGGTCTTATCTTGTTAACATATGCAAGCTTTAACAATGCAAGTTTTTTTGTGTGGGTGTCATAAGAACTGTCTGACTGTGAGATGCTCACATGTTATTACATATGTGTGCTTGGTTGCCTATAACATACGCTTTGTCTAAATAACAGAGCTATTTTATCCATTGTAGGATATGAGGTCACGTTATCATCAACTTATGCATTGTGCTTCTTAGTGATTTTTTATGGATGACTTTGTATAATTTGTGGCAGTTTTAGTAAAGCTCGTATTTTTCTAATGACAATTGTCTTTGTGATAAATTAACAATTACTTAGACTGGAGCTGATACTTGTTCTTATTCCCATTATTTCCTTCTTATTCTGTAATTATATTTGTTTTTGAAAATCTACTCTTCGAAGTTTCTGTGAAAGAATGTCAGGCATCCTGATACAGATAGCATATGAAACCTCGAAGTTTGTTGCTCCTTTGTGGCCTCCATGTGGTGGTGACCATGGGGTCAACCATGGACTCCCGCAATGCAGTCGTAGACCATGGTTGGAGCCCTTCTCGGCCACCTCTTCTTCCTTTTGTGGGTGCCCCGCTGCCATGCAATGATGGATGTGCCTACCGTGTTGTAACTGTGGTGGCACTAGGCTCTCATCTGTCCCAGTGATTTCTATGTCTCTCTCTCTCTCCTATGTAATATACATACCTGATGATTATGTTTAGCTCATCTAGTGTCATATGGTTACTGTTCTGATTTGTTTGATTGATTCCTAGATCCCCCTATGTCTGTTCGCTTAATTCTTAGGTATTTCTAGTTCATTGCCTCCATCCATGAATATATATTGATGCGAGTCTGCATGATCATTCCATGTACTAGTATTTACTCCTTTAGAATCTGTTTGATAGATTTCTTAGTTGATCCTAGATTTAGAACTATACATATTCTGGGAGTAGAATGCCTCTTAAGTTTCTGTTGCCTGTTACGAATAAAGTCGGAAAGGTAATGTTCATGTTTGCTTCAATCTCTAATGACATAGAGTAGAATGCCCATATATTTTGCCGCATTGATTGAGTGCGTATATGCCAAATGCCCGTTAGTTCATTGCTGCATGTGGTTACACTTTTGCTGAATGTTTGGAGATGTGCCAGCCCCAATGCACCAGCTGAAGCATGCCAAATGTTGTGTTGTTGTTGCACGGTGTTGGATTATTGGCTTGTAGATCTCATCTCACCATCGTGAAGCTAAACTATCTCCCTGCTGTAGCCTTATAAGCTCTGGGTTAATCGAATCTTATGGCCAGTATGTTACATGTGTTTTGAGCATATGAGTTTTCGTAACATAAAAATGCTAGTTCTAATCCTCTCATGATATCTAATCTTCCCTTAATCCATTTCATGTTGTTGCTGCTGTAGGTTGTTTGGGAGACAAAGCTCGCGATCTTGACTGAGAAAGAAGCTAAACGATGTGGTCCTGGTGATTTGCTCGCTGACGGGTTTCGGCTCAAATTATTTGTTTAATATTTTTCGGACACAAAAGTGGTCTAACGTGGCTCAAGATGGAGAATGTGAGGCTACCTGAATAATACTTCCGTACACTTCCGGGATATGCAAGCAACTAGAGTTCCTCTGCTTGGACAACTCTGACATGTTTCTCTAGTTGCTAGAAGTGGAACACCCGCGACTCCATGAGTAGTAATTTTGAAAGGGTTGATCTAAGCTGCCTGCCAGAGCTCACAACGCTGATTTTTTCTTGTTGGATGTCTAAGCTTGATCTTTATCTTTCGGTCATGTCCCGCTGCATCAATGTCTGGCTCATTCGTCACACAAGATGCTCAAGTTAAGTGAACTCCTTGGCAAAGCCACCATAAGCAACCTGCATTTGAACTTCGAAGCGAGAAGGTTAGTGAAGGTTACAATCTTGTTGATGATGCACGCAGATTTTCCTGGCCATGCCTTTATGAGGTTGTAGTATTTAATTTGGTTAACATATTTTGCATTGTGTCAATCGTTTGCAGATCTGGGTTAAACCTACCTGAAGGTACAAGAGAACTATCACAGGTGTTCCACAAACAAAGGCTTGTGAATTCGGCAGGCACTGCAGAAGAATGTTATCTGACTTGGATAATGTTCGTCTGCAAGGTATATTATTGTCCCTTGAGGAGCTACATCAGGGTAAAGTCTTTCTACCTTTTCTCTAAATCTTTTTCCTTTCTTCTGCATGTTAAAGTTAGATATAGTACTGTACCATCTCAAACTTTTAGAGCCGCATTAAAATGCGTGAGGAGTTGGGTAAAATGTTTCTTCTTTTACATCGTTGAATGCAAATGTTTGCCTGATGGGAATCACTTCAGGTTTGTGACTATTTGGGGACATTGGGAGAAGAAGCCGCTCCCATGTAGCAAGGAGAGGAAGGACGTGGGTGTGAAATGGGTGATTTCAAGCACCAGTCTCACCGGGCTCAGGATTATTGGGATTCAGTCAGAAGACTAGCTTCATGAAATCATTAGTCAATCTAAAAGACATACCTGCATGAGAAGTTGGATTTCGTGTTGCTTGGTTTTTGTTTTCGTTTGTAGTTTATCTGCACTGTTGATCTTATTGTTGTATGAATAGAAGTTGCACTTCCTGTAATTTTAGATTAACTTTGGCTAGCGCTATGGTCTTGGGAAATACTGTTTTGACAAAATATTGCAAGAGGTGTCCGTATGTTGGCTCAGCACCATCCAGATCATGGTTATGGCTTTGAGTGTAAAGGATGTATGCTTCATATGGTTTTTGTACCTGTGATGTCGTGGGACGAGAGTTTTTTTTTGTGTCGTGAGCTGGTTGTTGTTCTGTTAGCCCCTCTTCTTTTCCTTATTGGTTACATGAATTCTCACAATGTCGGGAGAGTGTCTAATTGACAAGAAGTATGAATAGCAAGAGAAGATTGTGTTGTGCTTTCATATGCCTCCATGTCATACCCTGTCGGAGAGCTGCCTGAGCGCCCGAATCCGTAGACAGGAAGCTGTGAGAGCCCTTGCCGCCCTTGTCATGGTCTGACGTGTGGCCTGCTGCCGACCACCTTCTTAGGCGACGACGAGGGGTGGTCGTGGCCAGGGTTTGGGTCGCCCTCATGAGACCAGGGTGTTGGATCATTAGTAGTCGGTTAATTAATTGCCTGGAAAATGCACCACTGGGGTAAAATTCTTCTAATGGAATAGTAGAGCTTACATGGAAATGGCAGTAATTTTTTTGCTGTTGTTCTCGACAATTGTAAAATGCATGAACTTTGGAAACGTCCTCCCCCTCAAGAAACATAATGGTCACGGTTGTTGGAAGAAGCGGTTATATTATTATTAAGAGCGAGTAATCGGGGGAGGAGGAGTTATTAGGAGTAAATAGGGGCAATTGTAGAACGCATCGACTTTTGGAAAGTGTCCCCTCCTCGAGAAACGGAACGGTTGTTGGAAGAAGCGGTTAAAGAGAGAAATCAGGGGAGGAGTAATCATCTAGTACCACCGGCCTTGCATGCCTCCTCTGCGTTTGCCATGTCACTGATCCGGGGGTCGCTAGTCTTTCTGGACCGTTCATCTCGTTTCCACTCCATCTATTTATACGAGTCCATGTCGTGAAAGCCGCGTGCGGTGTCGCGTGACTTGTGACTTTGGACTTTGGCGACGGCGAGTAGAGGAGTGGAGTGGAGTGGAGTGACGTGAGGTGGAGCCGAGAGGAGGCGAGGAGTGAAGCCGAGTCTAATTAAGCGGTGATCGGCCGGTCTGATCCCTCGGGATGGCCGGCGGCAAGCGCTTGCTTCTCCTGATCGATCCAGGAGGTAGGTAATCGATGGATGGCTTGTTCTCCTGCAAGCATGAGCCCGCCTTGACTCCCGAAGCTAGCATCCTCAGCCTTTGTTTCTTCTTTTTCTTGGTTCGGGAATCGATGGAAGCCTTGGTTGGGGAATCAATCCATGGAGAGATTTTTATGTTCAGGGAGAGAGAGAGAGGTAGAGGTCATGAGGGTGGGGCGTTTTCTTTTCTTTCTTTTTAGACTTGTTCGTTTGGGATCCCTGGGTAGTGCCGGTACGCGCTGTCAGCTGGTGCACGTATATTCAGAAGTAGTACTACATGCTCTTTCCGCAAAGCGGAGGCCACGTCTCGGCCGTGTACGTACGTGGCGATCTGCCGGGTGTACCGGGCGGGCGGGTGTACGGTGCAATTACAAGAATGATAACCCTATAATAATTCCGCAGAGTAGCAACACAGCAATTATCCTTACTAAGCGCAGTCCACTAAATGGACGTAGGCGCGGAAGCAAGGTGCGGCACCATGTTCCAAGACCAACCCTT
The DNA here is from genome assembly GCA_030063025.1 of Avena longiglumis. Classification (NCBI taxonomy): domain Eukaryota; kingdom Viridiplantae; phylum Streptophyta; class Magnoliopsida; order Poales; family Poaceae; genus Avena; species Avena longiglumis. The sequence goes on along the minus strand of CP125974.1, from coordinate 94,934,176 downwards.
TTGATCATGGTCCCTACACCAAGGAACAGCATGGTGGACATTGTCAAGTGCGTTGAAGCGGCTGGAATGGCAAATGCGCAGGCGACGACGGCGAACCTGAAACCAACCGGCGAGGCGACCACATAGACCCCCGACAGAAACACGGCGAGCATACACATGGCAGCAAGCTCCAGCAGCTGCCATCCAACTACAAGGTAGATGAAGCGTGTCTTCCTGTCCGTCACAGAAAAGCCTGCTAGTGTGCAGCAGGACGTGGCTGCCGCCGAGAATGCAAATGCATGCCAAGGCGTCAGAGACCATGAACGCTTTGTATACGTGCATCCTTGCTCTGCTCCCGTTGCTGCTGCTGCTGCCGGAAGAAGAATCGACGATGTAGATTTTAGACACGTTGAAAGGGGCTGCAAATGCTACGTTCAGGATGAGCACTGCACACACGGCCATGAGCCCCGCTGACTTGCTAATTGCTTCCGAATTCTTCTCCTTGTCAGCTACAGAAAAGTTGGTAGCAAAGTGATCCGCCCGACCAGTGCCACGGTCAGCCTTAGCACTTGCAAGGATATACAGTATCCATCGACGGGGCTGGAATAAGAGGTGTAGAAATATTGAAACAACATTTGAATGTTTTTTCTATGAGTTGTTTTAAGCTCACAAAGAAGGTATACAAAAGTTTAATTTCAGCTATAGCTCGGTTCCGGTGGAGTGGTGATCTGGATAAACAATCATTACATTGGTTGGCTTGGGATAAACTCACATTACCCAAGTCTAAAGGAGGGATGGGTTTTAGAGACCTTGAGTTGTTCAATCTGGCCCTTTTGGGCAAAACATGGTTGGCGTTTCATTACAAACCCAGACACATTGTGTGCTAGAGTGTGCACATTCAGCACATTCAGGGTGTTGGTGGGCCCAACCTTATCTCTTTCTCCTTCCCCTAGCTTTGCCAATACCACAAACCTTTGATGTCTTTTCTAGCCGTGCAGCTTGAGCTACCACACCGCCGGGCAGCCATGCCACCTTCGCTTGCACCACAGCACCGCAGTGCATCTGCACCGCCATGCTTGCCCACCCGCTCCGCTAAGGAAGACGCCACCATGCCGTCGTGCTCCTCCCGTAGCGCTCCTCTCGCCGGAGATGGCGGCCACCCGCCATATGGCCGCCCCCCAGGGCGTCCCGTTGCTCTGCCTCCACCCTTCACATGCTCACGTCGCGCCTCATTCCAAAGCTCTGCCCCTCTATGCTGCCATATGCGAGCTCCGGCCTGGCGTGCGGCCACCGGCTGTTATCGACGATGATGTCCATCTCCCCATAGGTTTGCTACAAGCGGCCGCCGGCATTTCCACCGAAGGCTACTCATGCTGCTACGTATGGCATCAAGATTTGCTACATACGGTCTACAGCGGTGTTACAAGCGGTGTCGAGTTTTACTACCAGGAGTCTGCGATAGTGCTACAAGTGGGCGTTGGGTTTTGCTATAAACGGTACGAAGTCCTGCTACAGTGGCACAACGGCCTTGCTACAGAGGCACGGCGGCGTCTTCTCCGTCGACATCATGTTCTCACTGACAGAGCCTTTTTGCTGTAATTATTAATTTTTTTTGCTACAACCGTTTTATGATTTGCTACAGTAGCATAAAGTTTTTTCTACATGTGTTTCCAACGAGGTCTTCTAGCGAAAGTCTTAGGCGATGTCATCAGTGCAGTCCGGTTTGCTACATTAGTACAAAAATTTTGCTACATAGTCTCCGGTGAAAATCCGGAGATTTGTCTTTTTATCTTTTTCTCGTGAACCAACTTCTTTCTACATGTAGCAAAAGCGGGATATTTTGTAGCAAAACCGGGATGCATGTAGCAAAACCGGGATTTGGGGATAGAAAAGTGGACACGTGCTTGGCTAGGGACCCAGGGATCGGAAGTTTTGATCCGGGGGGGGGGGGGCGTATCATGGTCCTTTTGTCAACTGACCATTTATTTGCTAGCCGGACTAACAGAGCAACACCCACTTCCGACCCCATGCGACACCATCGCCGCACCGGGTCGTCGCCCCTGTCCCAGCCAACCATCCCCTCCCGCGCGTCCCCATCCTCTTCGCCGCTGCTACCTCTGTCACCGGACAAAGTTCCAGCGGCATGGCAGCGACAGGGCCCTAGCCCTCGCGCGCCCCTTCCATGGCGGCGACTCGAGTTCCGGGCAATGGCGGCGGCTCTCCAGCGGAACTCCAGTAGTGATGGCGAGTGGGCAGTGGTCGGTGAGTTCTGGCGATAGCGGTCCCTGGGCGGCGGGGCGGTGGATGGTGGCGAGATCTAGGGTTCCTAGATCACCGGCTTCTTAGCCTCCTCGACGTCGGCCGGCGTTGTCTGGAGGTCTTCTGATGCCTACTTTGCATCACGAGGACGCCCCGGGTGGAGGCCCTGGGTTTGGTGGAGGTGGAAATTTTATCCGTTGAATGTGGCTGGCATGCGGCTGGATTGGCGGATCTCGTGATCCGTGTTCTAGTCCCGGACTCGGCCGGGAGACCTAGGTGCCGGTGACAACCAAACCATTGGCAGGCGAAGGTGGCGTTACCACGTCGTTACCTTGATGAAGGCATCGTCATGCACCTTGTGTCGACCTCAATCGTGCTTCTCCGGGGGAAACCCTAAGATCTTCGGGTCGGGCGATGGTGGTCCCGTTGGTGTTGGTATCGCGCTCTCTCCTGGGAGCATCGCCAAGAGAACGACGCGATAGGGATCCTTTTGCTTGAGTTCGAGCCGCCGCGCACAGGCACTCCAGCTTCTCTTGGCAAGTGGCAACAGTGTGAATGACCATGGGGCGGGGTTGAAACATACAACTAGGTGTTTCATAGATCTCGTTGGGGAGCTGGCGATGCGGTTATCGTTTTTTTTTTTGGTGTTTTGTTTTGGCGGTTCCGGTTGTATGATCTTTGTAATGGCATTTGCCAAACAATGTGGTTCTAATAATGAATAAAGGCTGATGCAGAGGCCGGGGCTCCGCTCCCCATTTCGAAAAAAAAGCATGGTCCTTTTGTAAAGCGATATAATATCTAAGGTTGGCAGAAGTGCATGGTGCAATTACACATTAAACAACTCTCCTCTAATATAGAAAGGAGACTTGATAGAAGTTAAAAAAAAATACTTGACAGAGAGAGATGGACACATACCTGTCTAAATGACACGCCAGGTGGGACGCACAACATTGCAAGATCACGAATTGTGCGCTCCTCCTTATTTCTGGTACTCAACAAAATTTCCCTCCTCCCCAGTAACACAAGGAAGATGGAGACATTTCCTTTCAATACAGCCAAATGAAGAGCCGTATTCCCATCTGCATCTCTGGTGTTAAGAATTCCTTGAAACCTTTGCCCTGAGCATACATAACTTACTACATTGTATCTTTTTTCCTGGACAGCAATGTGAAGGATGGTTTGGCCAAAATTACTGCATGACCAATAGCAATCGGGACAATGCTCGAGTAACAGCTTGATAATGTCAAGCCGTCCATTAGCAGCTGCGACATGTATGGGCAGTGCTCCCTCTGCATCTGAGAGGTATCCAACGCTTGGGTCCCTATCCAAAAGAAGTTTTGCAGTTGGTGCGCACCTGGGACGCCTGCTTGATGCCAAAAGATGAAGTGGCGTGTTCCCGTATAGATCGGTCTTCTTTAGGAGGGCAGCATTCCACGCGACGAGATGTTGGCTGAACTCTGCAATTGAGAAGGAATACATAAAGTGAGAACAGAGTTTTGGTGTCTGCCTTCGAAACCAAGATGAGAAGGATTAGCTTATGTTTTGATCGGCGGCGATCGAGAGCTAGCACACACCTATGGAGAGGCATGGAAGAAGAACTGCAGCATGCAGAGCTGTCTTCTTTTCAGGCCCAGCACAGGATGCCGCATATCGGTGATCTTGTGGTCCTTGAGTGAGGAGTTGAACAATTTCAAAATTGCCTAACGTTGTAGCCAAGTAGAGAGGAGAAACACCTTCGTTATCCTCTATTTGCACTAGAGCACGGCATCTGTGTCTGTCCCTAATGTATTGCACAGCGATATCAGCCGCGATCAATCTACTCGCAACATGTCTGTTTCCCTGACGCACCGCGTCGTGCAAGCATGTTTCCCCGTTACACTTCCTTTCACTAAGAAGTTCCATTTGCCTGTAAGGGTTTCCAGCCATCAGTATGAGAAGATCGACCATCTCGAGTCTCTTGGTGGCAGCCGCACAGTGCAAGGGAGTCTCTCCTCTCTTGTTCTTCGCCGCTACATCGACTAACATGGCCCATCCATCGGAAATGGCACGCACTAGGTCAACATGCTCCAGTCTTGCTGCAATATGGAGCACTCCATCCCAATCAGATGTCAATCCTTGGAGAAGTCTGGATGTTCTTGGAGGTGGCTGGTTTTCATCTTGCAAAAGTTCGTTAAATCTCTGTACATTGCCTTCTGTTACTGCCCTACGCAATACATGGTCCATTATGTGCCTTTCTGACTTGTGTTGAATGTCTTCCATCCTCACTTCACTAAGAGTGTCTGCGACTCAATTACTGAAGAACTTGTGTTAAAATAGCAATTCAAGTAGTATTACAATTCCAACCATCATGATCCATGATAGACCAGAAAAAGGTAACTCGTTAAGATGTATTCCCTCCGTCCCACTATAAGATATGAGTACATTGGTGTAATAACATGCATCTTATATCATGGGTCGCAGTGAGTACTACAATCTGTGAGTTAAATGACTCCAAACTACCAAACATGCTTTTGCACTAATTCCCAGTCTCTCCGAAGAGGTACCAATAATAAGAGCCTGATTAAGCAGGCCAAAGTGAGGGCTAGCCACTATCTGGCAAAAGAAAATCGAACGCAGGCCCAAATAACTGCTAGTTCATGTTCTTGGCTGCGATGTTCAGTGCATAAGACTCCTTGGAGCTTGCACGAGGAGATATATAGAGGCATCCGATTCTGTAAGCTGGATAACGTACTGAATAGGAGTGAAGGCTAACATTTTACAAGATGCAAAGTACTACAAGACAGTAATATTTTCAGGCGTGTTCACAGAGGCAATTGCTTCTGCATCGAGTAAAAACATGGCAATCTTTTGCAAGAAGTTCGAATACTTACATGGCAGCTTCAAGGTAGGAAAGAAGAGCGTCCGAAAGTCGTACCAAGCCCGCGGCTCCTCTGTTAAATGTAGTAGCAAGTTGCAAAGGCGTGTTAGCAAGTACAGATCTCGTGGCCTTCAGATCTTAAGTAGAGCCAACAGTAAGGATAATAATGGACGTTTTAAAAAAATGAGGCTTCTAAGTATTTCAACTTAATTAGTCTAACCATCTTTTCAATACAGAAATAGTTCCTTTGGGTATAACAATGGTGTGAGGTATGACAGAGGATTTCAACCTGGCCATAGAGGAGGCTTTAATAATGGTGTTCGTGGTGGTTATGGAGGTTATAGGTACAACCGTAACACCAATCGGTCTGCTGATCGTGATGGAGATGCTGCACCTACTCTGAATAATGCAGTGCTCCAGGAAGCGTTACAAACGGCGTTAGCAGCAGTGGCTGCGGTGGCGACAAAGCAGCCTGGAAAAGCAGAGTCTGACGTTTTGGTCAAGGGCCAATCTACCACACCGGTTGCTCAGCAAACTGCTCCTGCTGTTGGTGCAGTGGCTACGCAAGCAGGAAATGTGCAGGGGGCTTCAGGTGTACAGGAGTTAGACAAGGCAGCTGCAGTGACAGGGGTGATTAGGGCTCCGGCAAAAAAATTCAAGAAGAATGATAAAAGCTGTTTTAGATGCAAGGAACAGGGACACGTCATTGAAGATTGTCCTGCACCAATATGTGACAATTGTGAGTCTATCAATCATGCTACTAATGCATGTCCTTTGTTGCAAGCCCCAAAACCATCTATTGTCATGTATGGTCTAGCCAATGAGGGCCTGATGTTCTATGAGTTGCCAACGGGGACTTTTCGTCCAAAGGTTGAGAATGCTAAGCTAGTCAAACTGACGGTGGAGGGGGATGCAATGACTATTCCACAAATTATTGAGCTCCTTAAGCGGCTTGTTCCTATTGAGAACTTTCAGTGGGAGGTGTTTCAGTTTCAAAATAATATTTATAGGGTTAGATTCCCAAACAAGAATGAAGTCTTACGTGTGTTGACCTTTCATGTGTATCAAGTTCCAAATCGGGCTACTGATCTGGTGTTTGATGAATGGTCTGCTGCGGAGGAGCCACTTTATATGTTGCCGGAAGTGTGGGTGCGAGTTTCGGGTATTCCGTCTGATATAAGAGGAGATTTTCTGACACTTTGGGGTGTTGGAACTCTATTTGGGAAGACAAAGGCTATAGATATGGCATACACCCGGAAACATAAGGTCTTGCGGATTCAAATTGGTTGTGTTAATCCTGCTCGTATACCGAACACTATGGAGATCTATATTAGAAGGGGTTTTTTTAAATTGGATTTTGAGGTTGAAGAGGTGGTGGTTGCACAAGACGAGCGTATGCTTGAAGTTATTGATAGGGATGACCGAAAAGATGACGAGGATGAAGGAAATAAACAAAAGGAAACTGATATGGAGTTGGACAATATGGCTAATCAGGCTAATCAAGGTACTTCGGGCACTAAGAGCTCTACAAAAGATGTTGGAAACAGCAGTGATCAAGGGATTAAGGGTAATCATTTGAGTGGTCCAATTAAATTTGGAGACATCGTTTATCCTTCAGTTTGCAAAGGTACGGTCAATCGTGACCTTACTTTTCTTGTGTTTCAAATATTTCAAATCTTATGCATGAGCATAGTGTCATAAGGACTATTTTCTTGAATGATTTTTCTTGAATGCTGCAAGTACAGGACCGAAACTGCAGCTACCCTTTGTTATTCCATGTGAGGCGGAAAAGGGAATGAGTGCACATCGGGTTTATCACCAGTGCGGAGCAACCGCATTGGGGCTGGTGTGCAGTCTGTCGCTGCTCTTGTCTCGGTGTGGAACTCAATGCTTGATGTCTGGGCACGTCGATGCTCATAATGCTTCTACCGTCACGACTTAGAGGCGGAACATTATGCGAGTCTGCTTCGATACGAAATCAAGATCGACTCATCCCGAGTGCAGGCAGGTATTGTTGGGAGGTTCCCCATATGGCGTGCGGCGTACTCGTCGAATCTTACCTTGCCCGTGCTCTTGTTGAAGAGCCGACACTCGTCTCGGCTGGTTCACCTGCCTTGTCCCTTCTTTGGTGTTGATGCGGCGCGGCCGCCTCTGTTGCTGTGCCGCTGATCGGCCAGTGCATGCGTGGGTCGGCTTCGAGCCAAGGACAGGAAGTCGCGGCTACTGAGGGAGCGTTTGGTTTTACTACATATCTCGGCAGTAAAACAAGCTCGGATGGTTCGAATAGAATGCATAAATGCTATGACCATTGGTTCTCCGTTCCCGAATCAAGTGGCTTCATCTCTGCATAATAAAGGTATTTCGGTGGTTAGTGAAAGTAATTCTATTCTTTTTAATAAGTCTCCTGCTGTACTTGAACGTACTTCTTCAGGGGTGTGCTCATTGGCTTCATCAAAATCGGTTGCTGATGTGACAGTCGAGAATAAATTAGACGTTTCAAAATTCAATAAAGAGAGTGCTTCCATGTACTATAAAAATGGTATGCAATCTTCACTTGCTTCTGTCCAGCCAAATACGTTTGGGTTTAGTGATGCATGTAACACTATTTCTGATGTGCTTCATTCTATTGTGGTGGAACACAATACAGGTGTATGTACGCCAATTAAGCAAACACCAACTATGGAGGAGGTAATAGCTTTTGGCTATACCACAGTCTATTGGGACTGGTGTAAGATCTAGTACACGCATCCAAGGACAATCAAATGCTGATGATACGCAGATGGAAAGGGCTATGAGGAATGTGCAGCACCGCAACTCTGGGAGTGCTTCAGGTATAAAACCACCACCGACTCTTTCGATTCTATCAATTGATGATACTGAAGTTGTGGCTAGAGCAAATAGAATTGGTATTTCGTTAGGAGATTCGGTTCAGCAATCTTTAGAAACTGTTAGAGGTTTAAAAAATCTGGAAGAAGAGAGAAATATCATAATACTTCAAAAGAATATTTCTGATTCTATAGATGGGGATATTGGTCCCTCTAATCTATTGGTTTCAAAAGTTTCTACCTTGTGTGAGGATTTGGTCGATGTGGAGGACGAGGAGGTTGTATCGGATGATATATTGGATCTTCCAATACTAAACTCCAGTCATAAGAAATGTCGAAAGAAAAAGGTATATGATGTTTCTAATATGCGAAGGAGCACTAGGAAGCGAACAAAAAAAATATTCTCATGATGCAGAGTCTTAGAGGTATGACTTGGAATAGTGAGGGTTTTAGAGATCCTGCTAAACATAATTTCGTTAAGGAATCTTTAAGGGAGCACCGCCTAGACTTCATTGCCTTATTGGAGACAGGAAGATCGAATTTTGCGGTACCTTTCTTAAAACAACTTGCGGCTGGTCTAGATTTTATGTGGTTTTGTCTACCACCTCATGGTAGGTCCGGAGGGATTCTGGTGGGCATTAACACCGATACGCTCCAAGTTCTTAAGGTGTCGACTGGGGATTACTGTGTAAAATTGCATGTTAAGTGTAAGAAGGATGGCTTTCAATGGGTTCTTGTACCTGTCTACGGGCAGCACAGGACACTCATAAAGCTGAGTTTCTTGCTGAACTGGTTCGGATGTGCGAGTCAGAACCTTTACCTAAGTTGGTAGGTGGAGATTTTAACATCATTCGATCCAGAGAGGAAAAGAACAACGATAATTTTAATGCACATTGGCCTTTTGTCTTTAATGCGATCATTGAGATCCTTGATCTTAGAGAAATTATTCTTTCGGGACGACAATTTACGTGGGCTAATCATAGAGAAATACCCACTTATGAAAAGTTGGATCGTATTTTGGCTAGTGTTGAGTGGGAAAAGAAATTCCCTCTCGTTACTGTGCGAGCTCTTACACGTGTCAGGTCTGATCATACTCCTTTACTTATTGATTCTGGAGTTAAGGCACATCTTGGTAACAAACCTCGCTTCTCCTTTGAGTTGTATTGGCTACGACAAGAAGGTTTTTATGAGATGGTGGCGGCTGAATGGGCTGCAGTTACCAAGGGAAGTACACCTATGGAGCGATGGCAAAATAAAATATGCCACTTGCGTTGTTTTCTAAAGGGTTGGGCAAAAAATTTGAGTGGGAAATACAAGAGAGAAAAAGAAAGATTGCTTTCTATTATCAATAATCTTGACACAAAGGCAGAATCTATTTTGTTAAGTATAGATGAGCAGGGGACTTTACAAGAGGATAATGATAGAATCACGGCTCTTAGGAGAGACGAGGACCCAAAATGGGCCCAACGGGCGAAAGTAAAACATATTCAAGAAGGGGGAAATAATACTAAATACTTCCATTTGGTGGCAAATGGTAAGAACAGGAAGAAAAAGATTTTTCAATTAGAGCAAGAGGAAGGGACGATTGTTGGTGAGGAAAATTTAAAAGTTTATATTACTGAATTCTACAAAAGCTTTTTGGGGCACCTTCCCCAACTAATATTTCCATGATGGAGGGTCACTCATGACATACCGCAGCTAACCATTGAGGAGAATAGTATTCTCACGGCACCTTTTTCGACAAAGAGGTGTTGAGGCTATTTCCCAAATGGAGCATAATAAAGCACCTGGCCGGATGGTTTTCGGTGAGTTCTACCAAACTTTTGGGAAGTGATCAAGGCTGATGTATTGGCATTATTTAGTGAATTGCATACAGGATTTGCCTCTGTTTAAATTGAACTTTGGTGTCATTACCCTACTTCCTAAAAAGAAAATGCGGTACAAATACAACAATATAGACCCATATGTCTATTGAATGTTAGCTTCAAAATTTTCACCAAAGTGGGTACTAATCGCATTATGGGATTGCCCTAAAGTTATTAGACCAACTCAATCCGCTTTTATCGGCGACACATCCTAGAGGGGTGGTTGTTCGCATGAAACCATTCATGAGCTTCACCGAAGAAAATGGATGGAGTCTTATTTAAAATTGATTTTGAGAAAGCGTATGATAAAGTTAAATGGTCTTTCCTCCAACAAACTTTGCGCATGAAGGGATTCGCATCAGGATGGTGCAAATTGATTGAGCAATGTGTGCGAGGGGGGAGTGTTGGGATACGTGTTAATGATGATATTGGACATTTCTTTCAAACTAGAAAAGGTCTTCGTCAAGGAGATCCCTTATCCCCGATACTTTTCAATATTATTGTAGATATGCTTGCTATCCTAATTGCAAGAGCTAAAGAGGACGGACAAGTTGGAGGCCTCATCCCCCATCTAGTTGATGGAGGAGTCTCAATTTTACAATATGCGGATGATACTATATTATTTATGGAACATGATCTCTGAAATGTAAACATGAAACTAATTTTATGTATCTTTGAACAATTATCGGGATTAAAAATCAACTTTCATAAAAGTGAGATTTTTTGTTTCGGGAAAGCCAAAGAGGAGGAACAACGATACAAACAAATATTTGGTTGTGAGGCTGGATCCTTACCATTTCGATATTTGGGCATACCGATTCACTATAGAAAACTTAAAAATTCAGATTGGTATCCAGAGAAACTAGACTTCAAGGAAAGTTGGGTTCTTTGGAAGGGTAAGCTTTATCATATGGTGATCGCTTAGTTCTAATCAATTCTGTTTTAACAAGTTTACCTATGTTTATGCTATCGTTTACGGAAATACCCAAGGGGTAAGAAAGCGATTAGATTTCTATAGGTCTCGCTTTTTTGGCAAAGTGATGAGAATAAAAGAAAGTACAGACTAACGAGATGGAACATAATTTGTAGGCCTAAAGATCGTGGAGGTCTAGGTATTGAGGTCTTGGAAATTAAGAATAGGTGTTTATTAAGCAAATGGCTTTTTAAATTACTAAATGAGGAAGGAGTGTGGCAAGAATTGTTACATAATAAATATTTGAGTCAAAAACCTTGTCGAGGTCCAACCAAACTGAGCGATTCTCCATTTTGGAAGGGACTTATGAAGGTGAAGAATGAGTTCTTCGCTAGGGACATTTCAGATTGGGGATGGAGCCAACACTAGGTTTTGGGAGGATACATGGTTAGGAGAGTTACCCCTTTCACAACAATATCCATCATTATATAATATTGTGCAACGGACGAATGTGACCGTGGCTCAAGTCTTAGCTCAAGTACCACTAAATATTGGTTTTAGGAGAGTACTTTGTGGCACCAAGTGGTTTGATTGGCTCCACTTATGCCAAAGGCTTATGATGGTGCAGTTGTCAGAGGACCAAGATAAGTTTGTATGGAACTTAACAACGTCTGGGGTATTCTCAGTGAAATCGATGTACGAGGATCTTATGAATGATCATACGGTCTTTCTTCGGAAATATCTTTGGAAATTGAAAATCCCACTAAAAATTAAAATTTTCATGTGGTTCCTTCATAATAAAGTTCTCCTTACTAAGGATAATTTGATTAAAAGGAATTGGGTAGGGTGTAGCAAGTGTTGCTTTTGTGGCTCACAGGAGACCATAGAACATTTGTTTATATCTTGCCCTTTTGCTCGCCTTTTGTGGCGTATTGTTAATTTTGCTTTCGATCTCCCCCCTCCAGCTAATGTAACGAATATGTTTGGGAATTGGTTGAATGGTGTAGATAAAAAGTCTAAGGCAAGAATCCGAATTGGTGTCTCAGCCTTATGTTGGTCTATTTGGCGTTGCAGGAACGATATTATCTTTAACAAAAACAAAACGTTTAATCTTTTGCAGGTGATTCATATGGTGGCACATTGGGTGCAACTATGGGCTTTTCTTTTACCGCAAGACCAGCGGGATATTATGGCTCTGGGTGCAGCCGTCTCGATGGTCGACAAGACATCTTCACCCGATCGTCTTTGGCGGCATACTAGTCGTTTACAAGATGTTTAGCGATCTTTTATCGCGTATATTTCGCTGGTTGGTGCATGTATCAACCTTATCCGATATTTGAATTGTAATTCTTTTGGATGTTAATCTCGTAATAAAAGGCTGTGTGCATCGACTGATGCAGAGGCCGGGGTTTTACTCCCCTTTTCGAAAAAGAAAAAAAAAAGTCTAACCATCTTCAGTACCTGACACCGAGGACCAAGATCCAAGACAAACGATGAGTTGTGCACATGACACATCGTGTGAGAATAATCAAGCTACATTATTTTAGCTAGGTGATAAATAAGGAGGCAGGGTTGTTTCTTAGCTAGCCAAGTCAGTTTCCTAATCTGAAGCATCTCAAATCGAAAGTGTATTGTAGGGCCATTGAGCTAGCCCTGAGATCTAACAGCCTGTCAAGACAAAATTAATGGTGCTGATCTGAGGACTACCATATGTTCTGGAGTTGTTCGGATGAAACTGAAGAAGCTACTCCCGCTGCTCCCTACGTATAAAACTATACTTATACATTTTTTAAAATCTCTAAGCAAAATCCTAACAGCTGGTAATGATGTATACCACGAACATGCAAAATCTCAATTTGACATGTTTTGTATTCCGATCTATACAAAAATGACAAAGTGTGATGTATACCACATGTTTTCTCATTTGAAGTCGATCACTATATTATAGATCTATAATTTTATCATTTTTGTGTAGCCTAAAATACATATTATTTTGAATTGAGATTTTGCATGTTTCTGATATACATCACCGGCTACATTCTAAAAATATATTAATTTTTTAAGTCACAAATATTATTTTTGATTTATTTTTGAAAGAAGGAGCACCGGTGCCATGTGCACCAAATCTATGTGGAAACAATAATTAGAAACTTAAGTCAGTGGATACTATTCCAGCTTCTCTTTCTGCAACATGAAAAAACTCACGCGCCAGTTTAGTCTTAGTTACACAACCGGGACTATGCAATCTGCAGGACCAGAGTCTTTAGTCGCGGTTGTACCATGAACTGGGACTAAAGGCCATCCACATGGATCCACGTGGCCGCGGTAGTGTGCTGGGGCTGGAGGACCTTTCACCAATCAGGACTAAAGATCTCCATGTGGCGTGCGCTTGTTGTGGCCATGGGTTCTGCCACGGCAGCGTTTTGGGGCACTCGGCTTTCATGGTAGGAGATGGTTTTTAGGGTTTAGGGTTTTGTGTTTTTCTTTTCATTTTGTGTTTTCCTTTTTATTTTGTGTTTTTTGTTCAATTATTTTCATTTTGTGTTTTCATTTTAAACAAGTTTTCGTATACATATTCTACGTTACTACCTACTGTACACGTTGATGTATATATAATATAATTTCTCTTACGAGTATACATATATATATATACATCTTAGTATATACATAGAGATCATTAAATTACATGGAAATCATTAAATTACATGGAGGCATTAGCGGCAATAGTGTTCTGCTTTTTATCTATGACCTCCGTAAGCAAAAATCCCATCAATTCCTCTTGTATTGCTAGTATGTGGTGCTTTGGTAGGAGCTTCTCCCACATATCTTTGATCTTTAAAGAATGAGATAAATATGAATATATCAATCATCATAAAACATTATGAATGAAACTCAATACAATTGATGGTCATAAAATAAAATTGATGGTCTTTGATCTTCCTCTGCTCACTGATCGACATACGAACAAACTTGTAGACGTAGTATCCACATAAATTAGTCATCGGTGGCTGGCTCGAGTACTTTACGAGTATAGAATTTAATCAAATAATAATCAAGCATGATAATGATATTGAAACTAGAATTAAAGAGATGCGGGGTCCTAGATAGCTAGGACTATTTACCTTGTTCCGTCGAAAAGTGAACTGATCTTTCCATTCACCGACTTCGTCCATGATGAACAATTTCCAAACCCTGTCCGACAAAAAATTGAATAAAGGTGTTATTAATTACTTGATATCATGAAATGAACGAAAGAGACTGATATAGTACGATAATGATTGAAATTACTTCTGGAGCATCATAATCAGTCTTTCATACTCCCTAGGATATTTATCTAATGAGTCCATGACTTAAACTTTGAATGATTAGCAGAATCCAATGGAAGTTGTGCACATTTATATATGAATCCATGCATAACTCATTAATTACACTTAATATTGAGTAAGCAAAAGTGAATGTTTACAAAAGAATACTCACCGAAACTTGTAAGGAAATAGTATTTCCACACAAGAATTTTGAACATTAGCAATTTATCCTCTGTGTCCTTCGGGAAGTCACGTATCATAGATTTCCTATCTTTCATATTCGAGAATCTTCATTCTGCATAATAGCGTAAAAAATAATATAGTAAGGATAATTACAAAAGAATATAGTTGAGCTAGATATTTAATTACAGAAATAAATCACTTATCAGACAATAGCAAGTGACAAGATATTTGTGGAGGGCATCTTGATTGTATAACTAAAACAATTCTTCAAGGTCAATAACATGGTGATATTTCTTTGTCGCAACATTTTCTTATTTTTTGTCGACATTTGCTTAGCTTCTTTCGATGTCTTGTACTCCACAAATTCGTCCAATTGCTCATGTATCTTCTCTAGTGGTCTAGTGAATGTTGGAGTTTTTTTCTTGACATATTTATTGTATAATCTTTTCTTGTGCTTCTGGAATTTTGTAGCCATCTTCTTAAGAGCTGACACCTTGACTTTCAACTTCATGCACTTTGCGAGCTCTTCATTCGCCAAGACCGATAGGTTGAAATGTGTCGAGAGCTTATCTCAAAGCATATCTTTGGATATTTGGTCGACAAAACTAACTCCAGCTTCCTTTGCTGGCTTGTTCCATTCTCGAGTGGTGATCAGGATGTTGTCCCTAACAATAACTCCGCATTGATTTACAAATGCAGTTAAGTTAACTTTGGGAGCCAACGGTTTGCCATCTTCAACGACTTCTTCAATTGTGAGTACCGCATTATCGTTCAACTTTTTGGTCGGGCCTCGTTGGCTTCTTCTAGCAGATTGGCTCGATCCGGAGGGCTAAAAGAAGAGAAAGATTCATCAATATATATATATACAAATCAGTGAATGCATATAGTGATCACCAAAGGATTAATTAATATACCTTGCCAAACTTTGTTAAGGGTCTAACATTTTTTCCATCATTTCTTGCTTGCCCTTCATCTGTTATTGGATCTAATTCCATTTCATCACCGGACTCGTTCAGATATTGTGATCCACCATCTGATCCACCCTCGTTTATAAAGTCGAACAATATTTGTTCACAGTGTCTGTTGTGGTCATCCATAGCTTAACTAATCCAGAAGAAAGATAAAACACTGGAAAAGAAGGAAAACAATCAACACATGGCATCAAGCAAGAATGATGATATGACAAGTGAAATGATACTGAAATGAAACCCTAAGGCATGCTTGTCCTTTTTAAACAGGGTCTGAGGGTTGCAAACCCTAAATACTTAACCCTAAACCCTCAGACCATTTATTGCATTAATTAGATCCATTTAATAGGCTTTATTGATATTAATTTAGCCTATGTTGTAAACAGTGTGATCAATCTCTCTACTAATTTCCTTCCAGGTAGGTTCGTTCGATACGTTTCCGTCAGCCCAAAATACGTTTCCGTCCGTTCCTTGCCGTACCTTCGTTGTCGGCCCGCGAAACTCCTTCATCCCCACGACGCCCCTGTTCCCTCGAGCCTCTGATCCGCCGCCTCTCTCCAGCTCGCGACCTAGGCCCCCTCCCTCTACAAGACCTACCCCGCCCATCCCAAGCTCCCTCGACCCAGGCCGCCGCCGCCCCTGCTCCTACCGGCTGCTCGAATCGATGCTCGGCGTTAAAATCGGATTCGACCTAACTCCACACGCTGCCAAAACCCACAAGCTCATCATCCACGACGAGTTCCCACGTCTTTCAAGGTCCGAATCTTCGTGCTCGACTTGGCGAGGTGCTCGCCGCCGGGGTGGAGCCACAGGTTTCTTGTTGATGGAGGAACCTCCTCGGGGGTTTGGGGAATGGTGGAGGCGGAGACCTAGGAGGACTCATTGCGGTGGAGGCCATGGTGGAGCTCAAGGGAGGGAAGGGTTGTGTGAATGAGGAACTGAATCTTAGGGAGAAGCTTGAGTACTCTCTTTGGAGGGAGGCTGGGCATGACCGATCTCACAGGTAGGACATGAGGATTTTGTTTGATTGGTCTCTAATCCCAAATAAACTAGATATTCAAGGAAAGGCCAATATATGAGGAGGATCGTATTTCAGATTTGATCTTTGGAAGTGATTACATCGTTTTTCTAATGAATTTGGAGGTGAATTACCGGCCAGACGCATGCTTGTGGAAATCAATCCTCGATCACTGCCTTATCCTTTCTCTCGCGTTCGTTGCCCTTGGAGGCGAGAATCACCGCACTGCCACCATGCTGAGTACCGACCATCGCTTCTTCCAACCTGCGGTCGGCTTAGCCTCCATCGAATCAAATCCTTCAACGGGGACACCCCGGAATCGACGGCGAGGGCCTCATGGGGTCACCAGGAACATGACCGGTGGTCGGCCAGACAAGAGAACATCGACGCGGCCGTGTTGGGTGTGTGTGTCTTCAGGGCGTATGTTATGGCTAGGTACTCTCGTGTGTGTGTTGCCTGGCTAGGCCATTTCGGCCCAATTGGGCCGGTGGGTGTATTTTTAACCTTTTTAGTTTCTTTTAGGTTCGTTCGATACGTTTCCGTCAGCCCAAAATACGTTTCCGTCCGTTCCTTGCCGTACCTTCATTGTCGGCCCGCGAAACTCCTTCATCCCCACGACGCCCCCGCCTCTCTCCAGCTCGCGACCTAGGCCCCCTCCCTCTACAAGACCTACCCCGCCCATCCCAAGCTCCCTCGACCCAGGCCGCCGCCGCCCCTGCTCCTACCGGCTGCTCGAATCGATGCTCGACGTTCCGTCGCCGCTGGATTCGACCTAACTCCACACGCTGCCAAAACCCACAAGCTCACTGCATCCACGACGAGTTCCCCACGTCTTTCAAGGTCCGAATCTTCGTGCTCGACTTCGCTGGCGAGGTGCTCGCCGCCGGGGTGGAGCCACAGGTTTCTTGTTGATGGAGGAACCTCCTCAGGGGGTTTGGGGAATGGTGGAGGCGGAGACCTAGGAGGGACTCATTGCAGGTGGAGGCCATGGTGGAGCTCAAGGGAGGGGAAGGGGGTTGTGTGAATGAGGAACTGAATCTTAGGGAGAAGCTTGAGTACTCTACTGGAGGGGAGGCTGGGCATGACTGATCTCACACAGGTAGGACATGAGGATTTTGTTTCAGATTGGTCTCTAATCCCAAATAAACTAGATATTCAAGGAAAGGCCAATATATGAGGAGGATCGTATTTCAGATTTGATCTTTGGAAGTGATTACATCGTTTTTCTAATGAATTTGGAGGTGAATTTCATGTCCAAGGAAAAAGATATGATACAAAATAGGATGTGGGGTAGCACTCGCCATAGTCTCCTGGCCTGCTGGGCTCCTGGAATGGTCGACGCCATGACTGCATCCAGGAGCAGTTCAGTTTAATAGTTCCCAAGTTGAACACCAATTAAATTCAGTTAGCGCTGAATCGAGTATCACCTTAGATTTTCTCTTTTCTGAATCTCCCTCTGTAGACACATACATAATGTTCAGTAGTCAAACATGTATTGAAGTTGTAGTTCCTGAGTTGCATCCCACTTCACTCATGAGCGTGCCGGATGTAATTTGATGTCTTTATTTGCTAAACTCAGTGCAGTAGGAACGATAGCACTGTATGGTCACAATACATCACATGGACTTCTGTAGGCAAGGATTACAGGAAAGCAAGATAGCGAGCTGGTACATCAATTTTCATCATTAAAACGGTTGACACCAATAAGTACCATAAGCTATTTTCACACGGTAAGTGGAAATGGTAGCAGATGCATCATCTAGAGTAGGGCTTACGGAATTATAGATGGCATTCAAATGTACAATCACAAAAGGGAACACCAGAACCTTCATATCCTGGAGCATGCGTAGAAGGAACACCAACATGCAATTTGTAATAGTACCAGAAGAAAGTACTCCTGCAGAAGCAGACTTGGAATAAGGTTGGTTATAACTTTACCTTGGACAAATCCAAGGGAAAGGTGGTAGCTGAATTATTTACCTGATATCACTACCGTATGAAAGCACATCCGATAGAGCTTTCTTTCATGACTGCATGTGTCCGGGGGTATTTTAAACAGAACTTGGTTAAAGATAGTGTTTGTGTAAGTATACAAAAACTGGTTTTCCAAAGAAGAGAGTTCACCTCTTATCTGATGATGAAAACATGTTAGATGGTGTCGGTGGTTCCTTCGGATGGTGGTTCTGATTCACCTATAAAAGGAACAATCAACCCTACTCTGCCTAGGTTGAATGGCTGGTGTAACTGATTTTCTCTCTCCTTTTCTTCAGGTTCTGCCATCGCATCTACTCCCTCCGTTTCAAAATATAAGATGTTTTAGGTTTGTGAAAAAATGTATCTAGACTTATTTTAATGTGTAGATTCACTCCAAACCTAAGTGAAACTACATACTAAAATAAGTCTAGATATATTTGCTTCCCAAAGCTAAAACCTCTTATATTTTAAAATGAAGGGAGTATCAGCTACTTGGTAGAGGAGTTAATGAATATAGTCCTTAAAGTGAAATGAGTGCAAATGAATTCTTGTGCCCACTTAGCAAGTACAGGAAACTCAGCTGGCATTACCTTGATAAAAGTTGCAAGCAATCATCAATTCATGAGTGCATTTAGTACCTTTTTTGTGGTAGGCTTACTTCACGAAAGCTTCAGAGGTCGTGACTGTGAGTGTACCATCGTTTTGGTGAAAGCATTATTCATTTCAGGCTTTGCACCACGGTGTTATTATCTTGTACACAACGAGGTCATCCACACCCATGTGCTATTGCTCATCTATAGCAGATTGAGTTGTGCCTGATTGAAAAACATTCGGGGCTCCTTGCCTTTGAAATTTCAGTTAACAAGATTTTCAACTTATATTGTTTGATGTATGGATTCACGGACTGCAATCTAGGACAATTTTGTTTGGTACGAACTCTGAAGAATTGATGTTTGCCTCCAAGCTAGAGCCTCGATCCCCTTCTGCAGGCGATATAGAGTGGTATGTTAGACCACCTGGGTCGATCTGGGCCGATGCTGCTGATTGATGATTTGTGGCTGTTTTGGTAATCCATTATCCATTTGGTCCAATTAAGTGTAAAACTGCAGATACATGTTAACATGCGCCAGTAGCAAGATATATTTACTTGGATTTTAACTTTTATATTTATCTGAATTGTACACTATAAATTTAATCTGAACTAATGTCGTCTTGATTCCTTCTTTGGGGAAGATGAATAGGATTACTGATCCACGGACGGTGCTGGAGGAGTGGTAGATGCATGACTAAAGCTAACGCCGTTAACTTTCACTGTTTTCATATGTGTGTATGCCAAAGGTACACATTATTATCGCAAGGTTTATTGAGACAAAAAAGGTTGACGGTTCTGTATAATGACGAAGGATGGTTATAGAGCAGATGAAACCCTGTATCCGATCATGTTTTCTATGCAAGTAATGGAGGTTGTTTTGAAATGAATCCGCAACTGGTGTATAGTATACTTATCAAGACAGAGTGCATTCTCAAGGTGCTAAAGAAGGCATGTCTACAAGGACACGAGCCTCGTATCGTACGATTCATTTGTTTTTCGAACATGTAAGCAGAATGAGCCTAAATGTTATTCTACTCTTACAAAGGTGTGTTCCTTTCTTTTTGAAAGAAATGTGGAGACGAATACCAATGTTGACAATGTTGACGGTTGTGCCTGCTGATAAGGACGTTGGTGGACGGGCTGGGTTTGCAGCAATGATTCTCCAGACCCGTCAAAGAATTTTATGTTTCCAATAAAATTATCGTAAGTTGTTCTTGCTAACGTTAGTACTCTGGGCATTGTACCCTCGGTGATTTTGAGTATCATGGTGGAGTTCTGGACTATCTGAAATTATAGAAGGTGCTCTCATGTGACATCGATTCAAGTT
The DNA here is from genome assembly GCA_030063025.1 of Avena longiglumis. Lineage (NCBI taxonomy): Eukaryota > Viridiplantae > Streptophyta > Magnoliopsida > Poales > Poaceae > Avena > Avena longiglumis. Next base: position 94,914,111 of record CP125974.1, on the reverse strand, counting down.
TGTTGATCATATTATCTTGGCTGCTTGATTTCAAGGTCCTGTGTACCATGGATGCGATGTTGCTTTGAATGGATTTTTGGGTTCTGATTCATGCGGTGGTTGGCTTATTTGTGAACAATTCTCCGATTTAGGCTCTACTTCTGTAGATGCCCTTCACTAATTAATTGATGATTGCTAACATCATATGGCGTGATGTTACATTCAGGAAGACGGCTCGGCTGGTTTGGATCGTAACTAAACAGCAACTGAAGAAACGATTTTCGACTGTTTCCTCCACATCAAAATTTCATCAGACAACCGAGGTCATTTTAAAGTACTAAAATGCCTTCTCTTTAGCATGTTTGATTGTTTAATCTGTTGGATATTAAAAACCAAGCAGACACTTTCGGTTTTGGCCGAAGCTTTGACTTCTAGATCGGACAAGGAGGAATTTTAAAGCTACCTTGATGTGTAAACTGGTCCTCAAGAATAGCTCCATCTGTCCTGGATATTTTCATTATGGACTAAACCATATGACACTAACTGAATTTGATTTAATTCCTGAAATCCTTCTAGAGATAAGGGTAAGTAAAAAAAATCGTCCATATTCCTAAGTGGAGCATAAATGGGCAATTGATACGTTTTAATCATTAGCTCTTCTAAAATGTAGATTTTCAACAAAAAAAAACACATGCCTCGACACATTTTTCGTTCATAGTACGCGAGAAATTTGTGATGATAGAATAAAATTTAAGTCCACCAAAAGGCAAAAAAAACTATTTCTAAAGACTAGGAACATCGCAAGATTGGAGAGTTTCTTAATTTTACACAGTCAACTACGACATGCAACCAGGGAAGGAGACATGTGGGAGATGGCGACAATGCAGGATCTAGGGGAGGGTTGCGCGGCAAACCCTCGACGCATGGTGGGAAGAGAGACGAGGGAAGTACTAGACAGGAGGGAGGCGCTCTTACATTTTTTTTCTCTCGTCTGAATGCATGTGCATGTCTACTAATATTTATCATGTAAAAAAAAAACATAAGTGCCAAAGCGATGTTATTGAAAGAGAACTGAAACTTAGCATCAGATGTGCTAAGAATAGTGGAATTTAAAACCCGTGGCAACGCACGGGCATTCAACTAGTTATTGGTAAAATACTCCCGGGTAGATAGCTTAATTTAGAGCCAGGAGCTAAAGGTTTCACGCAAAAATAGTTTACAGATAACTTTGTAGAATTAAAATACTACAATATACATTTTAATATATCAACAAATATTTGTACAGTAAACTTGTAATTTAATTCCAAAATCAAATACTACTCATTTTTCTGAATCCAAAGACATATTATTTGCAATTTTTAATGAGTATTTGTTTTTCTATGATTTTTTACAATATTTAAACATTTACTATCAATTAAATAATTCGATTTACATAGTCAACTAACAGGGTGACACGCGGTGCGCTCTGACTTGCTGCACGTGCTGAGCGGGTGCTGACGCGCGGGTGCCATGTGGCCTGCATTCACTGGTCGATACCGGTTCGTCGCCACGCGGGTGCCACACGACGAGGTGTTGGCAACAGAGCGGCTTAGGCGGCGGTGCTGGCAGGGGATACGGTGGTCTGGGCTCCAATGGCAGCGGCGGGGTGCTTGGGAAGGTCGAGGTCAACCTCGATCTAGGCTCTAATGGAGGCGGCGGGTGCTTGGGAAGGTCAAGCGAGGTTGACCTCGATCTGGGCTCTAATGGCAGCGACGGTGCAGAGAACTCCGGCAGGATAGGGGAAAAGGAAGGACGAACTGGACGTGGGAGGCGCCAGATCACGACCGCCAATTGCGCGATCTCGAAGCTAAGCGAAGATCGGACGGATTCGAGCTCGTCCCCAAGCTGAGCCCGAGCGGCCTCGAGATCGAGACTCACCGACGACTTGATGGTATCCATCGAGGCGCGGACCTCCTTGAACTGGACGCCGGTGTCAGCGACGAAGGGCTTGAACGCATCGAGGACCACCTCCTTGTAGTCGAGGAAGCGGCGCTCGTATTCCTCCTTGGTGTCGGTCATCAGGAGCTTGTACAAGGTCTTCGACTCCGGCGACAGGGACTCCATCACGTCCGAGCGGCGGCGAGACGAAAATCTGGTTGGGTATGAATGGGATGGAATCTCCAGATTGGTGAATAGGAAAGGCTCTGGTTACCAATTGTAAGCACTAAGACGATCTACTAAAACTTCTCTCTCAGTTCCTCACCAATTTAACCAATCTGAGACGGAGATCAGGCTATTCCACACATCCACCCTGACAGCCTGTTCATTGTTCTATGGCCGTCCTATTCCTTCTTACTTACAAGCCGAGTTTATCTGTTCTATCGATCCTCACTAAATAACTCTCATACAAATGTGCCGCTGGGCAGTTACATCATTTGGTCCACTCGCTTCCGGAGTAACGGGTCGTAGCTCGTCTCGTCCTCTTGGGCCGGCCCACCGTAGGAGTGGCCTCCTCTCGGCCATCAGCAGGCGTGGCAGGGTCGCTGACAGTGTTGATCTTCAAATCTGATATAACCCAAAATTTGGCTTTGATATGCAATATGGCGATAGCTCCACAAAGTAGCTGATTCCAAGTTGCATGCATAGTGGATCCTGGTCTGACATAACTTATATAAAAATAGCTTACTTTTTCCTATCCATTCTCTCTTCCTACACTCTCTTTCTTCCCCACCGTGTGAGAGAATTACTTTTTAATCGTATAAGAAGATTTGTCATCGGAGCAAATAGGTGCTTCGGTTCCCAGTTTTGCTCTTTTTAAAACTATTACTACAACGTATGAAACTAGTTCAAAAAGTCAAAAAGTCAAAAAGTCAAAAAGGCAATATGGAACTACTTTTGACACAATGTTGCGGGTGCCCTAAGCTGTCCATGACAGGGCGTGTGACTGTGAGGTTCAGGCTACCTATCACGCATCCCTCGTAATGAAGAGATAGCCAAGTCTAGAGACTAAAGGGCACCTTGAAATCATAATGCCACTGAGAGTCCAATTGATCAACGGAGGTGTGTGTGTGGGGTGGGGGGGCGTGTGGAGAAAAAGAGTTTGTATCGCGCTAAATTCTCGATGGATATATCCATATAAAGCATGAGCAGTTCCTCGGTACGATCATGCTTGGTATCGTGTTGATTTGCTTTATGCAGAATTGAATTGCAGAGCAATTGCCTTCTTTTCAGATTTTTTATGTTTGATTGTATTGTTTAATTGGGAGAAATTAATACGTAGATCTAGTCCTTCTCATATGCCCTAAACCTTGTACTACTGCTTAATTGGGAAAATTTATTTTCCTCCTGTGCTTACAAGATTGTATGTCCCCTAACAAGTCATGCTTCATGTTCGGTCAGGAAGTATCATGAACAAAGAGGAGAAACTGTGTGCATTGTGTCGGTTTACTGTCACTTTGTGCAATGTATAGTCTGGAAGAGAGAACGAAAAGAGAAGTTGGAAAACAAAATATAGAGTCGTTGTTTGAGTTGAGCAACAGAGACCGACGACAATGTGCCTTCTGCTTCTGCTGTACGTACAGTTTATCGAGTGGCTGTAGCCTGTAGGATGATAATACCAGGCTTGCAGTATACATTGGAATTTCGGTGTTGGCCTGCCGCTCCATCATGCGAAGCCAATGTTTTTCAAAAGAATCATGCCAAGGCTGTGTCGTCGCCGTGTTGATGTTCTTCGCTAGTGCAACCGAATAGCGGTTTGTAGACTCACTTGCACTGAAACTATGGAGCATTATCAGCTGATCTGCTCTGTTCAAGAATCACAAGTCTGAAGTAGGAAGCATAGACTTCGTTTTACTTGCGACTTGTCCCTGAAGGCCATTTGTCTGAACCTGTGATTTCGTTCTTCAGTTATAGTTTCAACTTAGCTGATAGAAATAGCAGATGCCCCTTGTTAAACAAAAATTTGCAAAGTAGTTCATTGACTCCACGCAGCACAGGCCTCAGAATGATCAGTACACGAATGATATTACCATCCGGGGAGGAGGAACAAGATATGGTAAGCCTTTCAGTAGTACACGATATAATAAGAGTTCATGCTTCTCGTAATACGCAACAACAATCAGAGTGGCGCAGCGGAAGCGTGGTGGGCCCATAACCCACAGGTCCCAGGATCGAAACCTGGCTCTGATATTATTTTGATTTTTATTCAAATTTTATTCTTTTTGTAAATTTTCATTCAGGCTTTGGTTTCCTATTGAGAAAAAAAAAATCTATTCAGCCTTTTTTTTTCCTTGATTCTTGTTGCTGTGTTTGTCCTAAATCATCCGGCTGATTTCCTAGCTAGCCTTGATCTGAATTGATCGTTCTTTGTTGAAACCGTCAGTCTCAATCTCTCTGAACCTACTACTTAAGCCACTTGGCATGTGTTGCAAAGGATGGTTTGAGCGGAGCTCAAATGGGCGCTTCATTTAATGGCTGTGCATCCTCTTTGCTCTTCGAACGAGCTTTGGACTGCATGTCCATTCTTTTCTCCTCCAATACAAGAGCTCTCTTCAATGCACCCATGGATTTGTGGGCCTCTTGTATCGTTAAGGCTATTAGACTAGTCACAATAGAGAGTGTCATATAGTAGTATTATACTAGTACTTCCTCCGTCCGCAAATAAATGTACATCTAGCACTCAAAATTTGTCATAAAAAAAGTATACATCTACAATACCAAGACTTTAAATAAATACAATTAGCTCCTCGTAATCACTCCTCCATCTCATCCTCCAATCTCTATTCTTTTCCTCCATATCATCCACCAATCCTTATTCTTCTCTTTCTTTATTAATTAATAAAGCCCCATACAAGAAGAGAGAGAACTAATTTTGTCTAGTGTTTCCTAGATGTACACTTATTCGCGGACGGGGGGAGTATATGATACCATCTCCATAATGCATAGTATTATATAGTAGTATTATAGTTTTAATGTATTTATTGATTTTTAGAATCTTAATATAAAATTGTGTACAAGATTTATTTGAGATTATTTTTGTAGTTTTACGTGCTATGATACCAATACAACCTCTTTTATCATTAATTGCAGTGACACATAAGCATTTTGCATACATGGAATGCATGATACTACCTATGATACCCCCATTGGAGCTAGTCTTAATCTTGTGTTCTTGAGAATTGCAAAGAATTGCTACTACTCCCTCCATTCTGGATTATAGGGCTAATATGTACTTCGAGAAAATAGTTTGATCGTAAATTTGGTCGACAATATATAAATTATATGTCACAAAAATTGTACCATCGGAAGCGGATTTTGAATATGAATCTAATGGTATATTTTTTGTTAAATATAGTTTATATTTTGTTGACCAAATTTACAGTCAAACTATTTTTTTAAAATACGTATTTGCCTTATGAACAGGAATGGAGGTAGTATTAGAAACTAACCTAACCACAACAGCACCAAGTGACCTCCCACTTGGAGAATTCGAGTAAAGGGATTGTTCGGGCCTTGTTCGGTTAATCCACCTCTCTAGTGGATTGGAGGGGATAAGAGTGGAATTTGGCTTAGATGGGATTTCATCCCCTTCGGACCTTGTTCGGTTGCATGTGGATCCACAAGGTTTGACGTGCATTGAGGCCATGTTCGGTTAATCCACCTCCCTAGTGGATTGGGGTGGTTTGGACAGGATTAGGGTGGATTTTGACTTAGATGGGATTTAATCCCTCTTAATCCATGTCAATCCCGTTGAAAACCTAGGAAACCAAACAAGCCCTGAGGGGGATTAAATCCCAACTAAATCAAAATCCCCACTAATACCCTCCAAACCACTTCAATCCACTTTCCCAAATGGATTAACCGAACAAGGCATCAATCGATGCCATTCCCGTTGAAACCATAGTAAACCGAACAAGGCCTTGCGGTGGACACACCCGAACCCCATCAACCCAAAACCCAATCCGTCCCCACCTTCCCATGGTCATTTTCCACTTAATCCTCCGCCGTCGGTTCTTCCATCACGATTGGGCTCCTCCTCTGCATGCAAATTACATCAATTTATCAATGTCATTTCTCCCAACTTTAGAAAATTAACTTATTAAAATTTGAGCATTTCATTTTCAAGTGGTTAATTTGTTTAGCTCCAGGTGTTGTGGTTAAAAATGGGTTGAATATATACTTCCCTTTTGCACTTTACGGCAGGCACTGTATCTAATCTGAAACAAGCTGTGTACCAGAAGAGTGTCCGAAGAAAAATTGCAACTGAAGGTCCTAAAGTGAGAATGGGTGTCCACCTCTCTTAAATAATCCCTTGTTCCAAATTATTTTACATTTGATTAAGTTTAGCAAATATGTGCTGATGTCTACAACATCAAATATATATTTTTCTATTCAAACTTTAAGCGACCGATATTTCCAGCTTCCTTAATGACCTCCAAGAGCTTGAGCTGCTGCAGCAACTGCGACCCGGCCATTGCCGACAGAACGACGTTGGCCTGCTTCACGGCGGCGACGAGGCTCTGGTGGTCGTCCATCGAGGCCTCCACGAGCAGATATGGACCTGACAGCAGAAGAAAGTAGGGCAAATAGTAGAGTTTTCTAAAAACAGCGCACAGATATGGACCTGACAGCAGAAGAAAATATGACGATATTTGTTGGTATAAAAAAATCCTTTTTTTGATAATCTTTTGTTCATACTGTGCCACCAACTACTAGAATCTTACTCGTCCCCATGCCTAAAGCAGTTTTGTTTGATGCAAACGGGGTAATTGCTGAAGATGTTTGGGTTATATGGGTACGGAAGTTCAATATTGATGGGTCTTAGTGGACCCCTCATTGTACCCAGTTACAAGATATTCAGTGCCAGTCTCTTTTCTACTACTAATCATAATGGAGAGTATTATATAGTAGTATCGTGCATATGATATTAGACTTTTACAATGGGTGTATCTTATCTCTATATCTAGGCAATTTGCTTATGTGGCACCTTAGTTAATGAAAGAGAGTGGTGTTATATCCTAAGCTACACCTTTTGCACGCAATCATAGCCAGAAAAATTGGCTAGCCCAATCCTATGCTACCATGAGCCTCAAATCATTAAATACATGAACCCTTTAGATACACCCTTAAGAAACAGCCTATTATACTAACATTTTCTTAGAATATGTCAGTGTCTATGATTGCACCCTTTAGATACACCCTTAAAAAACAGTCCATTGTGAAAGGCCTTAAACTAGCCCTAATGGGGTAGCATAGGTGGTATCATGCATCACATACATGCAAAATGCTTATGTGTCATAGCAATTAATGATGAAAGAGATTGTGTTGGTATCATAGGTAGATACGGTATCATAGCACATAAAACTAGAAAAAATAATCCCAAACAAATCTTGTCCACAATTTTACATTGAGAGTTTATAAAATAATAAATACACCAAGACTATGATACTACTATATGATACTATGCATTGTGAAGATGGTATCATATGCATGATACTATTATATGATACTCCCCATTGTGACTAGTCTTAGTATATGATACCATCTCAACAATGCATAGTATCATATAGTAGTATCATAGTTTTAGTGTCTTTATTGTTTGGTGAGCACTAAGCGTCCCCCGGACGATCGAAACGCTCCCATCGTCCTGGTACAGGAGGCGACACATGTCGACCTAGACCACTCACGCTCGCGCACACGGAATGGAAAAAACCACCCTCCCCCACCCCCGCGTCCTCGCTCGTGGCTCCATCCCCTTGACACCACCTCACCCCTCCAATGGTAGCAGCATCTCGTCGGAGAAATACCCCAGCGTCGTCGCTCATAGCAACGTCGGTGGCCGGTGGCCTCACAACAACGATGTTGTCGCCCATGTAGCAACGACACCTCGCCGCCGCCTCGCTCGTGTAGCAGCTGCGACGATTGCTTGCAGTGGCGGCACCTCGACCTTGAAGCAGCGTCGGGCCCGCATGTAGCAGTGCCACCTCGTCCATGAAGCAGCATCGCAAGCGGCGGCACCTCGACCTTGAAGCAGCGGCGGCACCCGCATGTAGCAGTGCCGCCTCGTCCGTGAAGCAGCGGCGCAAGCGGCGGCACCTCGACCTTGAAGCAGCGGCGGCGGCCGCATGTAGCAGTGTCGCCTCGCCCGTGAAGCAGCGCTGCCTCGCTCATGTAGTAGCTATGACGGTTGCCTGGAGCGGCGTCACCTCGACCTTGAAGCAGCGACGGCACCCGCATGTAGCAGCGCTGCTTTGCTCCTGTAGCAGCTGTGACGGTTGCTTGGAGCGGCGTCACCTCAATCTTGAAGCAGCGCCGCCTCGCACGTGTATCAGCTGTGACGGTTGCTTGGAGCGGCGTCACCTCGATCTTGAAGCAGCAGCGGTGCCCGCATGTAGCAACGTCGCCTCGCCCATGTAGCGGTGCCGCCTCTCCCATGCAGCAAGACATGGTTCCCCATGTATCATGACCTTCCACCCCCCGACATCTCCCGCTGTCGGTAGCAAGACACATCCTCCTATTGTAGCAAAAGCCAGCTGCTCTTGTAGCAGCAGACATAGCCTCACCAGCACCACCACCGGTCACCGATGGGACCTTGGGCAGCGTAGAACTCAGATAAGCGGCGGCATCAATCTCGAAGGATGGACGGGGAAAACGTGATTGGAGTACTCGCATGGGGATGCAGAGGTCGTCGACCTCGGAGGCTGGGCGGCAGAGATCTTGGGAGTCCGGTGGAGTTTGGAGGCGCCGCCAGGTCAGGGGTGGACCATAGGAGAGAGAGACGGGAGACAATGGGAAAAAGAAATAGGAGGAGGAAGAGATAAGGTATGGACGATGGGTGTGGCCCCGTGCGGTATGCTTGACGTGGGTGTGTCCCCGTGCGGTACGATTGACGCGATGCATTCTGTTGACCACCCGGACGATGAAAGCTAACGATCTCCGGGGGATCATTATCATTTTCCTTATTGTTTTGTAAAATCTCAACGTAAAATTATGTACAAGATTTATTTGAGATTACTTTTTCTAGTTTCACGTGCTATGATACTAACACAATCTCTTTTATCATTAATTTCAGTGACACATAAGCATTTTGCATGCATGTAATGTACTCCCTCCCTCAGTTTAGGATGCGTCTTAGTTTTTCACAGAAATCCCGTTTTAGGATTCGACTCCCTCCCAGTTTAGGATGCGTCTTAGTTTTTCACAGAAATCCTGTTTTAGGATGCGTATTGTGAAGAATAGTACAAAACGGACCATTTTGCCCCTGACTAGAGAGCAGCTCCATGCATGCATTAACTCCCAGCCGAAAGCTACTTCCTCGTGTTCTCCTATCCAGTCCACTCCTCTTCCTCGTATTGTTCCTCTCACTCACTGAACGACAGCTGCGGCATGGATCCGTCTTGGTTCGTAGATAGCCAGGAGGAAGAAGTGGTCCCGGAGCATGGTGGAAGCGGTGAAGAAGAGTTGTTCCGTCGAGCTCGCGAGCTCGTGGGCAAGGAAGAAAAGTTGTGCAGTGAGTTGCAAGGCCGCCGCCGCGAGAAGGAGTTGCACGGCGGTGGGCGCATCGCGAGCGGGCTAGAGCTGCACGAAGAAGTGTGTGGCCACGGAGAGCTCCGCCAAGAGAGGACAGGAGAGGCCGACAAGGTCTGTGCCTTGGCTTTTAGGCTGCTGCATGGCATGTTGTGCGGTGAGCGCGGAGCTGGCCAGTCCATGCATGCGTATTAATGTAGGGAGGATGGGCAGCGTTGCATGCTTCTCAATCGTGCGCGAGTGTGTTTTGGTCTAGATTTTTTTTCTCCACATCGCTGCATGGAGCTTATTGGTATGCGGGTCAGGGCTAAAACGCATCCTAAATTAGAAGAGAGAGAATATGATACCACCTATGATATTCTCATTGGGGCTAGTCTACAAACACCAAGTACGGCGTAGATTATATGAGCTTACAAAGCCTATAAAAAAAGGATTGCACCACCACACAAAACCTACAAAAAACCGGATAGCAGAGCTTGAAGATTGATGAAGTCGCCACAAGCGGGCGCAGGGCGACACGGGCAGAGGCTGCCGGGCGGGGGAGGGGGGCGGGGGTGGGGCTACGGCCAGGCGCAATGGAGGCGCGGGCGGAGGTTGAAGACAAAAATAAGAAAAACAAAAAAAAATGTCTACAGGTAGGCTCTATGTACCAAAAGGGGCTATTTTACACTGTCTGTTCTGCGGTGGTCTATTTCAGCCTAAAAAAAGCGTTCACGGTGACCTGTAAAGCCCTTTTACAGTTCGTAAATTTAGGGTGTCTCTTAGACATGCTCTAACCCAGACATCTGGAGCAACCACTCCGTTCGCATCAACCACAATAATTTCTTTAGGCATGGAGAAGAGAAATATCCTTGCAGTTGGTGGCATAGTGTACATTGAAGATTGTCATAAGTAGTACTAGTACTGTACTCCCTCCGTTTGGGATTATAAGTCGCGCGGATAAGCTGAATTCGATTTGAACAATAAATTATAAATAGTATATCATAAAAATTATACCATTAGAAACTTTAGAGGTTATATTTTTTAATGGTATAATTTTTGTGATATATAAGTTATGTTTTGTTAGTCAAATAATACTCTCCGCTTTAGAAAAAATAATACTCTCCGCTTTTTCTGGAAGGTACATCTCGACACTGAATATAACGAGCTGGAGGCTACCGAGTCCCATCAACATCGAGCTTCCGTACCCATATAACCCACACATCTGCAGCAACCACCCGATTCCCACTTAGACGCACCATAGCAGCTTCAGACATGGAGAGGAGCAAGGTTCTAGTAGTCGGCGGCACCGGGTTCGTCGGCAGGAGGATGGTGAGGGCGAGCCTGGCTCAGGGCCACCGGACCTTCGTCCTGATGCGGCCGGAGATCGGCATGGACGTCGAGAAGCTCCAGCTCCTGCTCTCGTTCAAGGCGCGGGGAGCGGTGCTCGTCGAGGCGTCCATGGACGACCACCGGAGCCTCGTCGCCGCCGTGAGGCAGGCCGACGTCGTCGTGTCGGCCATGGGCGGGTCGCAGTTGCTGCTGCAGCTCAAGCTCGTGGAGGCCATCAAGGAAGCTGGGAATGTCCAGGTCCGTCGCTTTATTAGCTCAAGCAACTCCTTGGTTAGATATATGGACATGTCAGATTCCGTTAAGAACTCAGGGATTAATTATTTTAGTACTGCAGAACAAAAGATTGGGGGTGGCCTCCCTAAAAATGGCAGGTAGGCTCCGAAATGGTGTAAAAACAGTACCAGGTTAGATGGGGGGATTTCATAAAGTTGAGTGGGCGAGGCTGAAAAGATAGTGCCCCTGATTATTATATACCTAATAAAGTGGAGTAGGTGAGGCTGAAAAGATAGTGCCCCCGATGATACCCAGATTGAAAGTAGTTCTGGGGTAAGTTCAAAACTTTTAAGTTTGTATACTCCTAGAAAGCATATAGCACGTGTTTCTGTAAGCTTAATCAAATGTGCAGGAACTTGCACTACCGGAAACAGGGACTTTGCCATAAATACTCAAAAAACGCCAATTGGGTCATGACAAAGCTAGAAAATTAGGGTGTATATAAGAGAGGTGGACATCACACCCACTCTCAGTTTAGGACCATTAGTTGTAATTTATCTTCAGACATGCTTCTGGCACACAGCCGGTTTCAGATCAGATACCATGCCTGCTGTAAAATGCAGAAGGAATGTTTATCAATTCCGACTGTAAACACAATGTTTGGTACTAGCAACACAAACACACAAACAAACTACGAGATAATCAAATGTTCCAATTCTTCTATGATCGTTTCGCTAAGGTTGCTGAAAATGACATTAAGCGAAATGATCTGCAGGAATAACAACCATAGAGTTTTGCATGCAGCGTTTCCTACCATCTGAATTCGGCGTGGACCCAGCTAGGATGGGGCACGCTCTCGAACCAGGGAGGGTCACATTCGATGACAAGATGGTGATAAGGAAGGCAATAGAGGAAGCAAACATTCCTCACACCTATGTCTCTGCTAACTGCCTAGGGACTTTCTTTGCTGCTAACCTCTCTCAACTTGGTACCCTTCTCCCACCCAAAGAGAGAGTCCGCGTATATGGAGATGGCAATGTCAAAGGTAAACATAAATGATACTTACTCATACTGTGTTTTGTCTCTGCAAATATATTTTGCAGTCCAAGATTCAGTTCAAGACTATACAGAAAAATTGTAATTTTTTAACCACAGCGACACAGACCCAATTTCCCAAACTTTTTTGAATGTACAGCTTAATTTTAAAAACACCTCCCAGATTGGACTACAGAAATGCTACATGCTTTAGAAGTACAGTAATTAATCCAACCTCTCGCTTTGTTTTGTTGCATTGTACTATCCAGTGATTTTCATGGACGAAGATGACGTCGCAACATACACAATCAAATCCATTGATGATCCCCGAACCTTGAACAAGACGATATACCTCAGGCCCCCAGAAAACATCCTGAGTCAAAATGAGATGATTGCTAAATGGGAAAGTCTCTCAGGAAAAGTTCTTGAGAAGATTCCCATTCCATCTGACGAATTCTTGGCGTCAATGAAAGGTATGTGCTCAAAGCTAAATTGTTAAAGACAAGTAACTTAAGTGGCACCAAAATGGTCAAATGACCACAAAGAATTTCTGGGTAAAGTATTGCTATTCTCAAGTCATCTTTTTACTAATTGTGGACACACATTTTCAAAAAAAAAATCTACAAACAATAAATCCTTAAGACACAAGAAAACGATGAATGTTAAAACTAAAAGCCAGGTCCATGAATAAACTGGTATATCAAGTCAAGTAGATGGCCATATCATTTAAGTCAAAATAAGTCACGCATCCCTTCTCTGTAAGACAAAATGTATTATCGGTCTGTTTTACATATCCACCAATTATTTCTGTTGTTTGAGAACAATCTTTTTTCTACGAAGCTCAAAAGATAGGTTTAGCCTGAAACCATGAATATATTCGGAACTGACATACGTACTTTTCTACTGGCACCGTGCAGGTGCGGACCTTGCTTATCAGTTGGTAGTCGGACATTTCTACCATATTTTCTATGAGGGTTGTTTGACAAACTTTGGCATTGAGAACGATGAAGAAGCTTCTCTACTCTACCCAGAGGTCCAGTACACCAGGATGGACATATACATGGAACGCTACTTGTAACTAAAGAATAAATGAGCCTCTACATCTTTATCAGCACAGGCTGCTCACCATGTATGCAATAAAACAGTTTCTTTCATTTCTGCAAAGAAAAAAAAGAGTTTCTCGGTTACCTTATTCCGTGTGCAGACTTGTTCAAGTTGTAATTCTGCCAATCATACATGTTAAACCATCTGCAGGTTCTACGGAAAAGTAATACCGAACAACAGAACAAATATATTTCATCATTTTAATCTTTCATACATGAACACTCTCAATATTACTCAGTTCTCACACCATATTTGGCCTTTGGGGTAGAAGAAGGTTGTAGAACTTGTCCTTCAAGAAGAAGCTCCGACCTTTGCTATCGACGGACTTCTTCCAAGCGCTTTCATCCACCATTGACAATCTTCTTGAGGTCATCAGAACCAGTGTAATGTGGATCAAGGATGAGAAAAGCACAATCACCACTGGATTCGTTGTAATCAACTCCGAGAAGGGTATACGCCAACACTCCACCACCAATCATCACAGGAGTCCCCTGGGTTTCAAAATGCATCGCAAGTTCTCTGCATTTCTCAGGGAGCTCATCACCAGATCTCACATTAATTATCTTGCAACTAACACCAAACATTTTGTCAAGCACAAAGCTTAATTCAATTGCTCCAATCCAATCCGAGATCCAACAAATGCTGGATTCTTGTCACCGATTTCAACAAGAACTTGCTGAATCTCTCTGTGTGAAAGAACATTTGTAGCTGAATACTGTTGCAGCCTGTACCAAGACATGATTGTTTGTAGAGAACGGTAGGCACATCCCCATCCATTGTCATCGATACCATCATGGAGGTAATGGTAGTACTCATATGAACCATCAATCAATGATATGATCCCTCCAGATACACCACTAGATGGAATATCTTTGTGGACATCTCGAAGAATCGAGGAGCCATTTCTCGATGAGTTTTTATCTCTCATCATGCCACCAAACGTTAGCGCATTACAAGTCCGGAGTAAAGGACGGTCTAAGGGCAGACCAAGCCTGAAGTGCAGATTTCTTCTCACTTCACTTTGCTTCTCCTCAATCTCCCCATATCTTGTGTCGTATATAGCTGTAATAGGAATAAGCAATCCAGGGGGGACAAAATGGTAAGGACAAAGCTGGGGCTGTTGACCTAAGAGCTCTGAGACAATAGCCTTCTTCATAATGCTTAGCTGATCAGACAATCCCGGAATAAGTAGCTCAGACACAGCAGCCTCTACAGGAAGATCAGCAGCAGCGTAGCATAGTATATCTAGCTTCAAGCTGATTACTCTCAGGTTAGCTGATGCTGCTGGAAAGTACTTCAACACAGGAACAGGGGAGCCAGCCTTCGAGCTGTTGAATGACTGGTTGGATAGGACAGTTACCTGAATTGCATCTGCATTCTCTCTCGTCAGGGAGAGGCCACGCCTCTTCGTGGAGAAGAATTCTGAACAAGGTAGTATTCTCGCAGCATTGCGCCCATTTCTGTCTGGGTTGATTGGTAGATCACAGGAAACATGGCTCAAATCACTACCATGTAAAATAACAGAACGATGTGATTCTTCAGATGTTGCAGCTGGGCCTTCAACTAGGTAGGAAGCATGAGGACCTCTGAGGTTAGCAGCTGTGAATTCAACAAGTGAAGCAAACCTAGCTTCGTTGTCAGCAGACTTCTCATCCAAAGGAAGATAGAGTGGCACCTGCAGCGGCAGCTGGCAGCGGAGCAGGCAGCCCTTCTCTAGCAGCAGCCTCGCCGGCTCATCCTCCCACACAACCTCCTCTCCTTCCACCGCTTCTGATCCGATACTCTCCGAAACAAGAAATCGAATGTCCCCGGTAGCCGCATCGACGCAGCCTCCAGCCATGCCATGGCTCGCCTTCTCCCCGAACAACCGCTCCCTCAGCGCGCGAGCCAGATCCAGCGCTCTACCGGCATCCGCCTCGAAATTTGAGGTCCCCGCGAGGAGGGCCCCCACGATGTCGAACCCCCTCACGAGCAGCCCACGGATTTCGTCTGCCTCGTGGGGAAGATCGGGGGAGAAGGGGCCGTCGTCGGGTAGGGAGTGGAGGCAGCGGAGGGCGGCAGCGACGGTGATAGGCTGGAGGGAGCGAGGGGAGCCGACGAGCCAGAGGAGGGATGGGGAAGGGGCGGAGAGGATGGACGTCTTGGGGCAGAGGAGGCGGAGGGCCGGGCGACGGCGCGAGCCATCGGCGGCAGTTCCCATCGGCGGCGAGGTTTTAGATGGTGTGTTGTCTGAGTGTCTGACGGCCGATCGGCGGCTGGATCTGACGAACGGAGTACAAATCTAGTGTGATACGAGTAAAGTAAAAACAAGACACGGAAATTTTTAGGGTTTTGATACTTATTATTACCCGCGGTTGGTGGTATTGGGATTGTTTTCGGGAAATCTCAAATGGAGGCCGGCACGAGATATGATTGCATATGAAATTTAATATCACTCCGTTTTAAAATAGATGTTTCGATTTTTTAAAAAATTTTAGATAAATCTAGTTACTATTTAGTATACGAATTCATCCAAATTTTGATAAACCTGTAACATCTATTTTAAGACAGAAAAAACACTACATGTAAGTTTTAGTATTGAATGGCCAACGGGGGAGGAAGGAGAAGTCCATCCACCTCAATTGTATTCAATTTTGCCTATACGACTTTGCAGCCTATTACAAGATGGGTTCAAGTGAACCGGAATTTGTACATGAGGAATAGGAGGAAAGACAAAATAAAACACAAACACTAACACGCTCACAACACGGGCGGGGGGAGGGGTACATGTGCCGCACTTGAGTGGCACTGTCGGCTTGCTCACACGACGACCATCACCAGGAAAATATGCATAGGTCGTGCGTTCAGAGTGACACTGATGTCGCCGAAGGGCATCACAGTCCCCGAGACCCTGCAGATTGCAGCAGCACCACCCGCTTGCATGGTGACTATCCACTATCTGGCATACCAGGAGCAATAGAGCACCAATGAGTGAAGCTGGCATAATCAACGGCTTTTACTCCGTTGAGATAACGATGCAGACTCGAAGCTCGTGCGCGGATTGAGAGCCAGAACTACGAGGAGCTCCTACCAACGCCATCGAATGGCATTGCAAGACTTAGATTCTGCCAACACCACGAACCTTGACCACAAACTTAGCCAAAAGGGACAATCCCAAACACTTGCAAGGTGAGGAGGCTTCCTATGCCATTGAAGGGGTCCGACCAACCGAGACTGCAATAGTAGCACGAAGCTCACGACAAAAACGGCACCGTCACCATTGGATTTTAGCCAACCTTGCATAACCAACAAGAGAAACGAAGGGCACCAAACTAGCCCAAATGCCTCCACCAAATAAGCAACACGGGGTTCACTTACGACGCCTTCAACAAGGATAACGGTGCCCGCACGCTTCGTCGCCGACATTTCCTCAGGAACCACAACAAGAAGACGACATGAGGTGCCTCCCCAAAACCACGCCCCCAACAAGGGTAAAAGACACCATCCAGTACCGCCGTGGTCGGCTCTAAAATAACCAGAGCAAAGATATCTCCTAGGGCACGCACCTCAATTTTGTTAGTCGGCCGCAATGTGCATGGAAGGGACGGCAAGCTCCACCACCTTGCCAAGACAAAAAAAGGTGCAAATCGCTAGAGGAGGGGAGCTACAGGACCACTGCACAGCGTGGTGGAGGGCCGTCGACGAATCCACACCCCTGCGCAACGAGGAGGGCCAGAATTCAACCCAAAGGATGAACCGTCGACCCATGGCGGCCACACAAGCAGGGGACCGGCACACACAACGGGACCTGGTACAGGAGCTGGCATGGGCACCAGGAGGGTTGACATGGACCGAGACACAGACACCGAACATCGACCAGCAAGGAGAGGGATAGGGGCACCGGAGACGGACAAGAGCCGCAACAACCATGCAAAAATTTGGACCTCATGAGAGGGAGGAACTTGGCGATGTAGGTTCCATCCCCGCGACCTTCGGCCACAGGGCCATCACGGCGAAGGCGGCGAGCAGAGGAAGGTAGGTGGGGCTAGAGGCGGCAACGACTACGGGGGTTGCCCTAGGTCAGGACGAGAGTCCACTCGTATGTTGATTTTTAATGGCAACTAGAAATTTTAATGACAAATACATCTTCCACACACAATTGCATAGAGATTGTAGAAACAATTAAATATGATAGCACTATAATACCACCAGATGATACTAACCACTATTGATACATTGCACTATTACCAGCCTAACAGAGAAGCAACATGTTGTATTATCGGTTTTATCTGATTTTGTGGTTTTTGTGCATGGTTTTTCCCATTTTGTTTCTATTGGTGTTCTTTTTTGATTTTATTTTCTGTTTCTTCTTTCTTTTTTCAAATTCGAACAATTTTCAAGTCGAAACAATTCTTAAATCTAAATATTTATCAAAGTCAGACAACTTTTAAATTTGAGCAACTTTAAATCCAAATACTTTTTCAAAATAAATTTAAATAAATTTCAAATGCAAATACTTTTTCAAAATTAATTTAAATAAATTTCAAATCCAAATATTTTTCGAACCATAACAATTTTTTATACCGAACAATTTTCCTGTCCAATATTTTTCGAACATTTTCAGGTATATGCATTTTTTTTCTACTTATATGATCTAAACAGTGTTTCCTTATTGGGCCGCACTAACCTCGACCCATTTAACAGATCCTTGAGGCTGTGGGGAGGGAATCGGATCCGGTAAGAGCGGCTAATAATAGTGCAAGTACTAAATTACCTCAAGTTCACATGTGTCCGGCCCAACCGGGCGGCTTGACAGCAATCGATAACGCCCGGCTCCAACATTCAAATGAACAGAAGCCGCAGTCCCACAAGAGTAACAGACCCACAACCTGAAATCGTCTCGGTCGCTCTGCTCTTAATATACGCATCTCTGTTCATCATTTGCTGAGATCGGGAGAGACCGTCGATCATTTGGTCAGTATACTTATTGTGTAATGCTGCAGTTTTCGGCCTACTAGCTACTCGCGACACCATAATTAAGTTAGACTGTGAAAGTCTGAAGAATGTGCAGTTGCGCACCCACTCCGCTTTTCAGAACTTCCCCGCCCCGCTTCATTAGTCCCGCATCCTTCTTCTCTTCTCCTTTGCAGCTCCATGCAGGGAGTTGCAGCCATGCGCGCGCAGGGGGGGCATTGAACTGATGAGATGTCGCTGGATCAGTCGGCGTGCATGCTGCCATGGCCAGCCAGGCCGGCCCTCCTCTACTCATAGCTTCCTGCAGCCTACGCACAGCATCTTCTCTCTCTAGAACAAGGTGGCGTGAGAAAGAGGAGGAGGCAGCGATCGATCGAGAGAGCAGGGATGATTTATTTAGAGATGATGGGGAAACGAGTGGTCAACATCTACCACGTTCACAGGCAGAGGCAGAGGCAGAGGATCCCTACTACCGGCCGGCCGGCCGCTAGCTACAACACACCTGCAAGCACAGCATCGATCCATCCAGTCACTATGGTCGACGCCGCATGCATGTCTGCCCTGACCCATGGTCGTACATGCATGGCCATATAAGCGAACCACGCGGACACCTAAATATGTCAATAATATGTGTAGTGATGACTAAGGCCATCTTCACGGCGAGACCCAAACGGACGACCAAACGGGTCCATTTCTGTCTGGTTGGATCGGATAACAAATGATTTGGGGTGGTGGTCCAAACTATCGGCCAGCCGCACACAACAGCATAACCCAAACAGACAAAAATAGACATGCCAACCCAAGAGAAAAAGGCTCATGTGTGTCTACATCTGGACCAGTCTGTGTCCGGTCTGTCAAGACAAACATATCCAGGTATCAGATCTAGATCACGGATGGATCAATCCGCCTGAATTAATCTGAATAGATCGTGTCGCTAGGACACCGCGCAGCGGTGGACCGATTAGGACACCCTCATACCGTGCAGATGCCCTAATAGATATACTAGCACAATGCACATGCATGACGACTAGCTAGCTGAGGTATATGCAGCTACTTGCATGCAGGACCCCAATAGGTGACCTAAATGATTCATTTTTGTCTGTTTAGATCGATTCACGAGGTCATTTTTGGATCATCGTTTTGTCTTATTAAATAGAGTATTGTACTTATACGGTCGTTATGGTAGTTTAGTATAGTTTGGACTCTAGTATAACTTGACTTGTACTTTAAGATGACCCGTGTACGTCTATATATACTCGCCCATGAGGCTCAATAATACATCCAATATATTCTGTCAATCCTCTCTCTATCGTTCTACACGGTATCAGCCTAAGCCAATCTTAAACCCTAGCCCATGACATGCTTCCATAGCCCGCTTGGAGATTGATCTTCATGATCTCCGGGGGCGCGCATAACCTGTGACGGGATTCGTCCGCCGATCCGTGATCGGCTACCCTGCAAGTCTTTTTTTCAGATCTCTTGATCATTTTTTTTGGGTTTACCAATCTTGGATCGGATTCGTCCCCCATCGTCGTCGTCATCGTCGCGCCTCTACTCCGACCATCAGCATCGACGATCTACACCGCGCCTGTGCGCCTGCCCTCTACGTTGTCGCGCCTGCCTCGACAGGCTGTTGCGGCCTCATGGCAGGCCGCCGCACCACGACTGCTATGCCTTCCTTGGACGGCTGCCACGGCTTCCCCCCTCGGATCGTCTTTATCGTCATCGTCCGGGACTTCACCGACAACGGCGCCATCGACTCAGATCTACGCGTCGTCCATGCCATGCGCGCATCTGGCCTTTCGATCGATCAACCGATCCGCGCTTTGTCGCCAAGCACGTCCCCGAGCGCGCCTACCACCAATTGAGCTACGGGTTTGCCTGCGTCGCCCATCGAGCATAACGCCGCCGACTTTGGTCCATGCTCGGCTTCCACGCGCCTTCCTTGGCGTGTCGTCGCAGTGGTCTCCCGGCACCGAAGTTGCGTCTGAAGCTATCGACTCCTCGGGTCGTAGTGTCGGCGCATTACTGCCGTTATCCTCATGCACCAACGTTCTCAGTTTCCATCGTGCCATCTCCTCCGGTGCGGATCACCGCCGTCTGCGCATGGTCTTCGTCATGCCGCCGGGTTCTTCCTCGCCTACTTCGAGCACCGCCTCCGCACTTCACACGGGTCCCGCCGACTACCATATCGCCGCTCTAGGCATCCAGCATGACCACCCCATGTCACCGCTGTTTTTGCCACCCTCTACGTCTTCGTCCACTACAACTTCGCCGCCAACGTCATCACATTGTCCCCGACTACACCATATGCTACTCTACTCCGACAACCGCGGACAGTGATAACATCTCTCCCTTCGCCGCTCTGTGCGTCACAACCGCTCTAGAGGCTTCCTCTGCTAGTCTTTCTGGCATGGCGACAAGTTCATGATTGTCCCTGCCACCGCACGCCTGGTACTGGCAACATGGGAGTGCCTTCGTTCCCGACGCGTTCTCGAGTCTGGCAACCTCGGATCGGCGCCTCGTCTTCATCGGCTTTGACAATGTCTTCTTCAGCATCGACCCCTCTACGACTGCCTTGACCGCGTCACCGACGAGTTCTTCTTTGCATACTCGGTTCTGGCAAAACCGGAGTATGCGTTCGTCCCCGACGTGCGCCTAGTTCTGGCAAAACTATGGCCGCACCTTGTCCTCGACGACTCAGACTGTATCGGTTTCGCATCGACATCCTCGACGACTGCCTCGACGCGTCTCTGTTATCCTCCTCGTGCACTATGTGCATGCGGCTTCACGTGCGGCTACCTCGACACCGGCATCCCCGACCCACGACATCGACCACGGCGACCCCTCGCGCGTCTACCTCGACCATGGCACCGCCTCACGCTCTCGGCTCCCTCGACATCGGCACAAGGGCTACCACCTCGCTTGAGCATCATCAGCTTCCTCTACAGTCCAAGCTACCGCGATGCGACACAATCCACGACGTTACCGCTTGAACCGCGGGGGGATGTCAGGCCACTGGTTCTACTTCGGTTTATCTCCAGTCTGACCATCCGCGATGTTCTAGTTGTTCACGACGCTAACGCTACGACTGCGGGGGTGTTAGAGTATTGTACGTATACAGTTGTCATGGTAGTTTAGGATATTTAGGACTCTAGCCTAACTTGACTTGTACTCCAAGATGATCCGTGTATGTCTATATATACTCGCCCACGAGGCTCAATAATATATCCAACATATTTTGACAATCCCCTCTCTATCGTTCTACATGTCTGTCTAGCCTGCCACCTTTAGCAGTGCGGCCCAAATTGCCCTATTTTGTTTGGCAAGCCCAAGAGAGAAACGGGTCAGCCCAAGATTGGAGAGATAAAAGGCCCATTGTGTGACCGCCAACTGTGCCACTCAGCTACAACAACTGGACAGGTCAGCTTTTGTGTCTGTCCGGTCAGACCCATCCATGAACCCTAGATATCTGCGTGGACCAATTAAGACGTGGTCGAACCGTTTGGGTCTCCGTGGACATGCCCTTACCCCTGCTCGTGTCTCCACACTGTTTTCTTGAGCACAAAATGTATGCAGGTCTTCTTCCACGATTGCATATAAATATTTTTTAGTTTTTCTTTCTCTGTCAATGAATGTGACAATGGTCAGGACCTTGTTTAAGACATGACACGAAGTCAATATAGCAACTCCTATGATTCCTTGGATAAATTAGCCATGTGTAACATTAATCCAATCTTTTAAATAATGGTTTTTTCCTCTCAACAATCCAATTGCATTGAGGGGATTTGGAAGGCATCTTCTTATGGATTGTACCATGTTCCAAACAGAATAAATTGAGCTCGTTAGAAAATTAATCTCCATCAAAGTTACACTATACCCTTTTGATTTTTCTTTCAACTTCATCATTATATATTTAAAAGTATACTAGAGCCTCAACAATACCCAAAAATTATGTTTCAACAATACCAAATTAGTAGCATTAGATTCATCAAGAAACATAGTATATTTATTTGGTATTTCATATGATGATAGCCTTTTCTAAAAACTGTTGGAGATATGCCCTAGAGGCAATAATAAATGTAGTTATTATTATATCTTTGTGTTTATGATAAATGTTTACATTCATGCTATAATAGTATTAACAAGGAAACATTGATACTTGTGTGATTTGTAAACTTAATTTGAAGTCCCTAGTACAGCCTCTATACTTCACTAGCTTGTTGGTTGATTAATGATTGTGGTTTCCCTATCATGAACATTGAGATGTTATCAACAACAAGATCATATCGTTAGGAGAATGATATGGTGGACATACTCCTATAGATAAGCGTAGCATAAAGATCAAGTCATTTCAATAGTTCAATTGCTATATGCTTTCTGATACATAGTAACCTAATTCCTTCAACCATGAGATCATGCATATCACCTTTACCGGATGGATGCTTTGATGACATCAAACACCACACCGTAACTGGGTGGCTATAAAGGTGGCATTGAGTGTTCGGAAAGTATTGGTTGAGACACATGGATCAAGAGTGGGATTTGTCCATCCATATGACGGATAGATATACTCTGGGACCTCTCGGTGGAATGTCATCCAATTAGCTTGCAAGCATGTGACTGGCTCACAAGGGATCACATATCACGGGAACGACAAAAGAGTACTTATCGGTAACAAGGTTGAACTAGGTATGCAGAGATACCGACGATCATAACCTCGGATAAGTAAACTATCGTGAGACAAAGGGAAATTGGTATCGTATGTAAGCGGTTCATTCGATCGCAAAGTAATCGTAGAAATATGTGGAATATATGAATTTCAGTTCCTCTATTGGTTATTGTTCGGAGAAGTGTCTCGATCATGTCGCATAATTCACGAACCGTAGGGAGACACATAAGGATTCGACGTTGTTTGAGTAGTTATGGTATTATGAGAAAGAGACCGAATGTTGTTGAGTCTCGGATGGGATCCGGGATATCACGAGGTGATCCGGAATGGTCCGAGAATAAGATTCATATAAGGAAAGTCCGTTTGAGTTGGGAATGATTAGGTGTTTTCATCGGAATGTTCTAGAAGGTTCGAATGTCCCGGCACTCGGGGAGGGGTACATGAATGTGTCATTGCATATTGGAATGATTGCATCATGTACTAAGTGTTCTTGCTGTTCCAAATAAAGGATTAAATTGAATCCTAAAAGAAAAGTCAAATGTCCGGTTTGAAAGTCAAACGGCTAAAACAAGCTGGGAAACAAGCAAGAGGTGGTTGGAACCGACTTGGGGAGGAGTCCCTCAAGCCGGTAGCCAACCAAGGCCGACTTGGGAGGACTCCCTCCTCCCCCTCCACCTATAAAAGGAGAGGGCCTCCTCCTCTAGACACACAAGTTCCTATCCTCTAATCTCCGGTTTAGAGCCGTTTGGTTTAGAGCTTCTAATTGCCCTAGCCTTGGTTTAGAGCCTTCTAATTGGTGTGTCTAATCCTAGACCACTAATAGTACTCTCATACTCCACCATACTCGCTCTTAGGCGAAGCCATGGGACCTCCCTCTACTTCGTACCACGTCGTTGTCTTGCCGGAATCGCGAGGAGAGTGCTACAACCTCCATTTTCTTTGGAACAAGGGAGAGGAAGGTCTTCGTCAATCGACGTGTGACCGATCGGGAGCTGCTTAGAACAGCGCCGGAAGGATCGTCTACGCGATCTTGAGATCGGGAAGAGTACGACTACATCACCCACGAGAATCCGCTCTCGTTAAACACTTTGGAATCTTCGAGGGTAAGTTATTCCATCGACTCGTTGCTACAATCTAGTAGATAGAACTTGGCTTGTTTGTTTGTATGCGATAGAATTTTTTTGTTTTCCATGCTACGAACCCCTACAGTGGTATCAGAGCCGTGTCTATATGTAGATCTGTTGCACGAGTAGAACACAATGGTCATTGTGGGCGTTGATGTATGTTGGGATGAAGCGGCCCGGGCTAACCTTACATGACATCGTTCATGAGACTTGCTCCACGCTTGACATGCAACTTGTATTGCATAAGTGGCTTTGCGGGTGCCTGTTTCTCCTAGCATAGTTAAGATCCAATTTACAACGGGTGATTAACAATACTAGTATCAATGTTGTGGTTCATGTTCGTAAGTTAGAACGACACTTATTGAAAGCCCCAAACCACGTAAAATATGCAAAGAAAGTAGAGGCGTCTAACTTTGTTTTGCGAGGGTGTCTTGATGATGTGATATGGCCATGATTGTGATTATATTTGATGTATGCAATGTTCCTTATTGTAAGTCGGCAACCGGCAGGAGCCATATGGTTGTCTTTAATTTATGTTAAGACCCGCGTGTCTATTCAAAATAGTTGTAATAGTTGAAGCCGGTGGACGACAACTATGGAGAGGCGTCATTGACCTTGATGCAATGCCGGTGATGATGGAGATCTTGTTCGTGGTTGAAGATAGAGATCAGAAGCACGAAGAAGAAAGGCCATATCATATCACATATATATTGAATTGCATGTGATGTTAATCCTTTATGCATCTTGTATTGCTTAGTAGACGACGGTAGCATTATAAGATGATCCCTCATGCACATGAATTTAAAGTCATAAAGTGTTCACCCTTAGTTAGCACCGTTGCTAAAGCTTGTTGTTTCGAAGCACCACGTGATGATCGGGTGTGTTAGATTCCGCAAGTGTATACAACGTGAGCAAGCCAGATTTGCTCATGCGGAAACTAAGGTTTGATCTTGACGGGCCTAGCATGTACAGACATGGTCTCGGAACACGGATCACCGAAAGGTAAAGCATGAATCATATAGTAGATATGATGAACATGTCGATTGTTCGCCATTAAAACTATATCAACTCTCGTGATGATCGGTGTTGATGTAGTGGATTTGGTTCATGTGATCACTAAAACAATGTGAGGGATGTTGTTTTGAGTGGGAGTTCACCTAGATTAACTTTATTAATTAATTTGAACTCAATTTGTCATAAACTTAGTCTAAACTATTGCAAATATGTTGTAGATCAATGGCAGCCCCTACCATCAATTTTAATGCGTTCCTAGAGAAAGAAAAGTTGAAAAACAATGGAAGCAAATTCGCGGATTGGTTCCGCAATTTGAGGATTGTCCTCACAGCTGGTAATTTGACCTATGTCTTTGGAT
Source organism: Avena longiglumis (assembly GCA_030063025.1). Taxonomy (NCBI): domain Eukaryota; kingdom Viridiplantae; phylum Streptophyta; class Magnoliopsida; order Poales; family Poaceae; genus Avena; species Avena longiglumis. Next base: position 94,888,823 of record CP125974.1, on the reverse strand, counting down.
GCACATTGGGTGACCGCTGCGATGATTCTCCGATGAAGTAAAGAATGTTTACCTCGCTCGGAAGAATCGGTACTCCATAGTTCGATGTGCTATCTTGTATGGTTTGGAATCGAGCTTGAGAAAAGGTTTGAGGATTCGGACCCATATGATATTGTCGAGGATCTCAAATTGATTTTTGAGACTCATGCGGCAATTGAAAGCTATGAGGCTTCGAAAAGTTCTTTAAGCGCAAGATGGAAGAGCAGCTCGTCGGTGAGCATGTGCTTAAGATGTGCAGACGCAAACAAACTTCAAAGCTTGGGTATAGTGATTCCTAATGCTTTGGGATTTACCGTGTCCTCAATCACTACCACCAAGTTACAAGAACTTTGTGATGAACTACAATATGCGAACATGAACAAGGCGTTGCGAACTCTTTGCCATGTTGAAATCTGCGAAGTGGAGATCAAGAAAGAGCACCAAGTGTTGTTGGTCAATAAGACCACCAAATTCAAGAAAGGCAAGTCTAAGCAAAGGGACACTTCAAGAAGGGTGGTAAGAAAGTTACCACGGCCGAAGAAGACCAAGGCTGGACCTAAGCACGATCTTGAGTGCTTTCTTGCAAGGGAGAAGGTCCTTTGAGCGGAATTGCCCAAAGTACTTGGCGGTTGAAGCGACAACATGAAGAAGAAAGGTATATCGATATACATGTTATTGATGTGTATCTCACTAGTACTCGTAGTAGTGCACAGGTATTTGATCTTGGTTCGGTTGCTCATATTTGTAACTCGAAGCAGTCTTTGCGAATAAGCGGAAGCTAGCGAAGAAGGTGACGATGCGGCGTGGGAAGCGGATCAAAGGTTGATGTGATCATGGTCGACGCTACCCTTCATCTACCATCGGGATTAGTTTTATATTTAAATAATTGTTATTTGGTACTGCGTTGAGCATGAACATTATATCGGGATCTTGTTTATTGCGAGGCGGTTACTTGTTTAAGTCGAGAATAATGGTTGTTCGATTTATATGAGTAATATGTTTTATGCACATGCACCTTTGATAGATGGTCTATTCTTATTGAATCTCGATGGTGGAAATACACATATCAACAACATTGAGGCTAAGCGTTTGAAATCAGCGATAATTAAACCTATATGTGGCAATCGTCTTGGTCACATTGGGTGAAACGTGTGAAGAAACTCCATTCCGATGGACTTCTTGAATCACTTGATTTTGAATCACTTGAAAGATCTGAAGCATGTCGATGGGAAAAATGACTAAGACTCCATTTTACGGTATGATGGAGCGAGCTACGGACTTATTGGAAATCATACATACCGATGTGTGGTCCAATGAGTGTAGCATCATGTGATGGTTATCGTTATGTTCTTACCTTCACGGATGACTTGAGTAGATATAGGTATATCTATTTCATGAAACATAAGTCCGAAACTTTCGAGAAGTTTAAGGAGTTTCAAAGTGAGGTAGAGAATCAACGTAACAAGAAGATTAAATTTCTACGTTACGATCGTGGAGGTGAATATCTAAGTTACGAGTTTGGCGATCATTTGAAGAAATGCGAATACTTTCACAATTGACACCGGGAACACCACAGCGTAATGGTGTGTCCGCGTCGTGTCGAACTCTCTTAGATATGGTTCGTTCTATGATGTCACTTACAGTTACCGCTATCATTTTGGGGTTATGCATTAGAAAGCACGCATTCACTTTAAATAGGGCACCATCTAAATCCGTTGAAACGACACGTATGAATTATGGTTTGGGAAGAAACCTAAATTGTCGTTCCTTAAAGTTTGGGGATCTGAAGCCTATGTAAAGAAGTTACTGATGACAAGCTTGAACCCAAAGCGGAAAAATGCGTCTTCATAGGATACGAAGGAAACTATTGGGTATACCTTCTATCATAGATCGAAGGCAAAATCTTCGTTGCCAAGAATGGATCCTTTCTAGAGAAGGAATTTCTCTCGAAAGAAGTGGCGGAAGGAAAGTAGAACTCGGCGAGGTTGTCGAACCTTCTCTCGAAATTGCGAGTAGCGCACCGGAAGAAGTTCCTATGGTACCGCACCAATAAGAGGAAGCTAGTGATGGTGATCATGAAACTTCGGTTGAAGTTGCTCTGAGCCTCGGAGGTTAACGAACTTGTACCACTCCAGTTGGTATGATTCCGTTATGAATGTCATGTTGGTGGACAACACCAATGACCGAGACATATGAGGCGATGATGAGCCCAGATTCCAATAAATGGCAAGAAGCCATGAAATCGAGATTGGATCCATGTACGAAAACCAAGTATGGACTTTGGTGGACTTCTGGGATGGCGGGAAGGCTGTCGAGAACAAATGGATTTTCAAGAAGAAAGCAGATCTTGATGGTAATGTTCATCTATAAAGCTCGACTTATGCAAAAGGGTTTCGACAAATTCAAGGAGTTGACTACGATGAGACTTTCTCACCGATGGCGAAGCTAAAGTCTGTGAGGATTATGTTAGCAATCACTGCATATTATGATTATGAGATATGGCAGATGGATGTCAAAACAACATTCCTCAATGGAGACATTGATGAAGAGTTGTATATGATGCAACCCAAAGGTTTTGTCGATCCTAAAGATGCTAACAAGGTATGCAAACTTCAGCGGTCCATCTATGGATTGAAGCAAGCATCCCGAAGTTGGAATCAACGTTTGATAAGGTGATCAAAAGTTTTGGTTTTATACAAACTTATGGAGAAGCTTGTATTTACAAGAAAGTGAGTGGGAGCTCTGTAGCATTCTTAATACTATATGTGGATGACATATTGTTGATTGGGAATGATGTAGACCTTCTTAATAGTGTCAAGGAATATTTGAATAATAGTTTTTCAATGAAGGATCTTGGCGAAGCAACTTACATATTAGGCATAAAGATTTATAGAGATAGATCGAAGCGCCAAATATCATTGTCTGAGTACATATTTGGACAAAGTTCTAAAGAGATTTGGAATGGAAGAAAGCAAGAAAGGGTTCTTGCCCATGTTTTAATCGACCTTGAGTAAAACTCAAAGTCCGACATCGGCAGAAGATAGAGAAAGGATGAGTAAGACTCCTATGCATCGACCATAGGATCTCTAATGTATGCCATGCTATGTACTAGACCCGGCATTGCATATCTGTTAGTTTAACTAGCGAGATATCAAAGTGATCCGAGTGGATCATTGGACACGGTCAAAAACATCCTTAAGTACTTGAGAAGAACTAAGGATATGGTTCTTTCTTATGGAGGTGATGAACTCGTCGTTAATGGTTACACCGATGCTAGTTGGAACACCGATCCGGATGATAAATCACAATCCGGATCGTATTTATTTTGAATGGTGCAGCGATGGAGGAGGTGCAAAGCAAAGCGTTGTGGCGAGATCTTCAACTGAATCGGAATACATGGCTGCCGGAGGCTTCACAAGAAGCGATATGGATGAAAGAGTTCATTACAGGTGGGTGTGGTTCCTAGTCTACTGGACCCAATGTCTATCTACTATGATAACATGGGCGCCATAGCCAATCTTGAGAACCAAGGTCACACAAGCTGAAGCACATCAAGCTACGTTTTCATGCTATTCGAGAACATATCCGGGATGGGAATATAAAGATTTGCAAAGTACACACGGATCTGAATGTGGCGGATCCGTTGACTAAACCTCTCCCGAGGGCAAAAACATGACCAACACCAAACGCCATGGGTGTTGGTATATTACCATGTAATCTAGATTAGATGACTCTAGTGCAAGTGGGAGACTGTTGGAGATATGCCCTAGAGGCAATAATAAATGTAGTCATTATTATATCTTTGTGTTTATGATAAATGTTTACATTCATGCTATAATAGTATTAACACGGAAACATTGATACTTGTGTGATTTGTAAACTTAATTTGAAGTCCCTAGTATAGCCTCTATACTTCACTAGCTTGTTGGTTGATAGATGATTGTGGTTTCCCTACCATGAACATTGAGATGTTATCAACAACAAGATCATATCGTTAGGAGAATGATATGGTGGACATACTCCTATAGATAAGCGTAGCATAAAGATCAAGTCATTTCAATAGTTCAATTGCTATATGCTTTCTGATACATAGTAACCTAATTCCTTCGACCATGAGATCATGCATATCACCTTTACCGGATGGATGCTTTGATGACATCAAACACCACACGTGGGGTGGTTATAAAGGTGGCATTGAGTGTTGGAAAGTATTGGTTGAGACACATGGATCAAGAGTGGGATTTGTCCATCCATATGACGGATAGATATACTCGGCCCTCTCGGTGGAATGTCATCCAATTATCTTGCAAGCATGTGACTGGATCACAAGGGATCACATATCACGGAGCGAGAAAAGAGTACTTATCGGTAACAAGGTTGAACTAGGTATGCGAGAATCTGCGATCATAACCTCGGATAAGTAAACTATCGTGAGACAAAGGAAATTGGTATCGTATGTAAGCGGTTCATTCGATCGCATAAGTATTCGTAGAAATATGTAGCCATATGAATTTCCGATTCCTCTATTGGTTATTGTTAGAGAAGTGTCTCGATCATGTCGCATAATTCACGAACCGTAGGGAGACACACTTAAGGATTCGACGTTGTTTGAGTAGTTATGGTATTATGAGAAAGAGACGACCAATGTTGTTTGGAGTCTCGGATGGGATCCGGATATCACGAGGTGATCCGGAATGGTCCGGAGAATAAGATTCATATAAGGAAAGTCCGTTTGAGTTCGGGAATGATTCCTTGTTTTCATCGGGAATGTTCTAGAAGGTTCGGAATGTCGGCACTCGGGGAGGGTACATGAATGTGTCATTGCATATTGGAATGATTGCATCATGTACTAAGTGTTCTTGCTGTTCCAAATAAAGGATTAAATTGAATCCTAAAACAGAAAAGTCAAATATCCAGTTTGAAAGTCAACGGCTAAAACAAGCTGTGGGAAACAAGCAGAGGTGGTTGGAACCGACTTGGGAGGAGTCCCTCAAGCCGCACGCCAAGGCCGACCGACTTGGGAGGACTCCTCCCTGGCCGCCCCTCCACCTATAAAAGGAGGCGGGGCCTCCTCCTCTAGACACCTGTTCCTATCCTCTAATCTCCGGTTTAGAGCCGTTTTGGTTTAGAGCTTCTAATTGCCCTAGCCTTGGTTTAGAGCCTTCTAATTGGTGTGTCTAATCCTAGACCACTAATAGTACTCTCATACTCCACCATACCGCTCCGGCTTAGGCGAATCCTGGGACCTCCCTCTACTTCCTGACCACGCCAGTTGTCTTCTTAGGAATCGCGAGAGAGTGCTACAACCTCCATTTTCTTTGGAACAAGGGAGAGGAAGGTCTTCGTCAGTCCGAACGTGTGACCGATTATGGAGCACTGCCGTAACGCAGCGCCGGAAGGATCGTCTACGCGATCTTGAGATCGGGAAGAGTACGACTACATCACCCACGAGAATCCGCTCTCGTTAAACACTTTGGAATCTTCGAGGGTAAGTTATTTCATCGACTCGTTGCTACAATCTAGTAGATTGATCTTGGCTTGTTTGTTTGTATACGATAGAAATTTTTTGTTTTCCATGCTACGAACCCCTACAAAAACATGGTCAAAGATAGTCAATTTTTACTTTACAAAAAACTATTACACCTTATGAGAGTGAACGGTGGGAGTATTCGGAGATGTTTTTTGAAATTTGTTTGATGACTATTTGGATATATTTTACTACATGCCAATAGAGACCTGCCAATAACCACCACATTTTTTGTTACATTTAGTATTTCGAAAGTTGAGGCATGTGATAAGTAAGCGATATAAAAGTTTAGGGGTTAAACTTCACAAGGAATTGTTTCAGGGGGTAATCAATGCTGATATCATGGAATTTCATAAAGCGTGGTAGGGAATTTAAAGGATAATCATTAGTATAGAAAATAACGAGAAAGGATATTTAGCTAGCCAAATTTCATAGAAATGAGTTGGTAAACTTATCATTGCTCCCATCATATATCTTTAAAATATAATCACATATTTCTTTATAAATTTACTCTTTGGAGCATTAGTTTTTTCTTAAGTTCTTATTTTCCATATTTTTGGTAAACTAAAAAATTGTAGCACTTCCATTCCGAAAATGGTAGAGGCTAACATAGAGAGACAAACTTAACTTAAAAATAGCCTTTATAGAAGAATAGGAAAAGAGAAGAATAGAAGTGCATGGTAGGATGTGTGTCTGAATATGGCTGGCCTGCTAGCTAAGGGCCTATGGCTGTGCATGGCATGCTTTACATGGACCATGGATGGTATTGGACATAATATCATTTAGCATAGCATCCATCCCTTCATATTTTTAGTTTCTTGTAAGAAGCTTTGGTGCAAGATCTATGTCCCACGGCAGGGAGTAGCTAGAGAGACCTCCCATGAAAAGAGCAACACAAAATTGATGAATGGAAAAGCTAGATAGCTTCACTACGTGGATACACATACACTATAGCTACTAGCTGTGCCAAGGTTACTAATTGCAACATCGATCGCAAGCAGCGCCATGTTGCATCGTAGCACATGGACATATATCCTTGTGTAGATGCATGTACTTCCTCCTTTTTTTTTACTTCGCGTTCTAGAATTTTTCAGAGTCAAATTTTGTAAACTTTGACCAAGAATATAGGAAAATATATCAATATTCGTTATTATAAATACATATATTATGAAAATATAACTTACGAAAATTTCAATACTATAAGTTCTACAACGTAGATACTTTTATTTTTTGCTAAGTATTTGATCAAACTTTAATTTTTTTGGCTTTGACTAAACCCAGAATACAATCAAATTATAAACGGAGGGAGTATATAAGTTTGTATAGTGCCACTTAACGGTTGCACAGTGCCACAGAGACACAATGAATGTATTAATGAATGGAAGAGATAGAAAGAAAGATCGAACAACAAAGTTTGAAAAAAGAAGAAGAGTAGGAACAGGGAGAGACAAGATGTTTATTTCACGTGCAGACGACTTCAATAAGCATGCAAATGCACAGCTAGGCTAGCTGGGGCCATAAAAGTGGGGCTGGGGAAGAATCTTTTTTGAATTGGAGATGATCAGCAGCTGTGTGGTCAGTGAGTGAATACTACTCCAGCTAGTACTGGTCAGTATACCGCCTGAATTTTTTGAAGAAAGAATTGTATATGCTGATACGCATGCATGACAATCAATCAATGCCTACTTTGTAGGACTGCAGAGGTGAGACAGAAGGATACCCTTTCTGTTTTGTTTCTGTAAGTTATTGAAATTTATTTATACATGTTTGTCGTGGTGGTACCATGGCATATACCATGGATAGACTAAAGTTGGGGCCGATGGACGTGGAGGAATCCGGGGAGGGATGATGCAGTGAAGACCGCACTCGTATGAACAAAGAGAAATACAATGTATATTGGCTTGAAGCTCTCAAGTGGAGATAACACCTCATTCTCTACATTAATCTCTTATAATCTGGCAATACTTGTGGCTACAATCATGCTCCTTGAGCCGTATCTCCTATGCCTCTATCTAGGTCTCTCTATCAGAGTGGAGGAAGAAGAAGAAGGAGAGCTCCTATTGAGTAGAGAGGGGAGGAGCCCTTCGGGACCTCTCCTTGAACGATCCCCCTGTTGCTCCTTATAAAGGGGAGCCCAGGGGACAAAGCTTGTTCCCCACGCTTGGCATCTGTGTGTCATATTCTGGTTATCTTCTAGAGATGCTCAGCATATGCCCTGGCATCTTTGGAGATGCCAGGCATATTCCTAGCATCTTATTTGATGCCGAAAGCATATTCTCTAGCACCTTATTTGATGCCAAGAGCATATTCCACTTGACAGGTGCCAGTCTGAGCCATGGGCGTCCCAAGACTGGCATGATTCTCGTGAACCTTGTCTTGAATAGATGGCGTGCTCTTGTAGAGGTCGGGGAAACATCTGGAGATAAATAAAAGGGGCCACAGGGCGAAATAACTCGGCCTGGATGCTCCTAGGCGAGAGGTAATTTGGCCTGGCTAAAAACTGACTCGGCCTGGGGAATTAAGGCCCAAGCCGGATCATAGTTCAGCCCAGCCGAGTCAATGCTCAGGGCCCAGCCGGGTTTGGTCTAATTTGGCTGACGGAGGCGTGGCGAGATACCCGGGATGGGCATGTGTTGGCCACCCGGGTTCTTTGAGGCGAGGCGGTCGGCTGGTAGGAGTCCCGGTGGGCGAATCGCCCACCCGGCGTAATGTGAGGATCTTTGGCGGGGTTTGGCGGAGAGACTTGGCGGGGTCGGCGAGGTGAAGTGGCGATGACCATGGTGGGCGAATCCTTCCCACCTCGGCCCACTGGGATCAATCGGGGAGACTCTGGCGGCGAGGTGTGCAGGCGTGGGGTGACTTGGCGGGAGCGAGGAGGTGTCTGGCGGCTAGTAGCTAGTTTGGCGGTAATTGACCTGGTGGGCGAATTGTCATCTGATTCGCCGTCGGTGTTGTTTGGCCTAGGAGTAGTAGTGGAGCAGTCAATTAAGTTTACTGCCCAGCTCCTCTTTTCCCTTTGGTTTCTTCTCCTTATGCCATACATCTCTATTTATGTATGCATATGTCTTTCATTAAATTGCACATTCTTTTATACAGATCCTTTTATACGTTAATTCTGGGGTACCCAGGGGTATATCCCCGACATTAGTCCCCGAGGCTATGTGGGACTCGCAGAGTCGCGCATAGGCTTCATATTAATTATATCCCCAGAGTTGTTTTCTGACATACAACTTCTTTGTCATATATTTCTTTGTCGCATAATCCTCTTGGGTAAGTTTGTGGCTTTGGCCTTCTTGGGCTGTACTCATAACCCTTCTGGGCAAGTTTTTTGGGTTTCTGGCCTTCTTGGGCACTGGTCATAACCCCTTTGGGTAAGTTTCTGGACTTCTGGCCTTCATGGGCACTGGTCATAACCCCTTTGGGTAAGTTCCTGGACTTCTGGCCTTCTTGGGCACTGGTCATAACCCCTTTGGGTAAGTTTGTGACTTTGGCCTTCTTGGGCACTGGTCATAACCCCTTTGGGTAAGTTTCTGGACATCTGGCCTTCATGGGCACTGGTCATAACCCTTTTGGGTAAGTTTCTGGACTTCTGGCCGTCATGGGCACTGGTCATAACCCCTTTGGGTAAGTTATGAGTTCTGGCCTTATTGGGTACTGCTCTTTTAACCTCTTTGGGTAAGTTGTGAGTTCTGGCCTTATTGGGCATTGCTCTTTTAACCTCTTTGGGTAAGTTATGAGTTCTAGCATTATTGGGCACTGCTCTTTTAAGCTCTTTGGGTAAGTTATGAGTTGTGGCCTTATTAGGCACTGCTTTTTTAACCTCTTTGGGTAAGTTGTGATCCGAGTCATCTGTTTCCAAACTCGAGTTATTTTACTCAAAATTGACTTGCGTCTTAAGTCTGAGTCCTCTGACTTAAATCCAAGTTATATGACTCAAATCCGAGTCATCTGATTCTAAATCCGAGTTACTTTACTCAAAATTGACTTATGTCTTAAGTCTGAGTCATCTGACTCAAATCCGAGTTATATGACTCAAGTCCGAGTTATCTCATTCTAAATCCGAGTTATTTTACTCAAAATTGACTTACTCCCTCTGTTTCAGGGCTTAAGGCGTCCTCGTTTTGCGAGTTTTTTCTTTGACCAAGAATTACTCTAAATACGTAAAGAGTTTTGGTATAAAACTAGTATCACTGAAAAGTATTTCTCAATACGGATACAACGGTACTAATTATGTATAATATAACCAAGATTTTATTGCTCAATTCTTTTGGTCAAACTTTGCTTTGAAAAGCGTGTGCGCCTTAAGCCTTGAAATGGAGGTAGTATATCTTAAGTCTGAGTCATCTGACTCAAATCCGAGTTATATGACTCAAGTCTGAGTTATCTCATTCTAAATCCGAGTTATTTTACTCAAAATTGACTTACACCTCAAGTCTGAGTCCTCTGACTCAAATCCGAGTTATATGACTCAAATCCGAGTTATCTCATTCCAAGTCCGAGTTACTTTACTCAATTTTGACTTACATCTCAAGTCTGAGTCATCTGACTCAAAACCGAGGTATATGAATCAAATCCGAGTTATCTCATTCCAAATCCGAGTTACTTTACTCAATTTTGACTTACATCTCAAATCTGAGTCATCCGACTCAAATCCGAGGTATATGACTCAAATCCAAGTTATCTCATTCTAAATCCGAGTTACTTTACTGAATTTTGACTTACAACTCAAATCTGAGTCATCTGACTCAAATCCGAGGTATATGACTCAAATCCGAGTCATCTTTTTGCCACGATATAACTTGATTTGGCGTGATGACGTTAATTTGCCTTTGATATGGATCCGAGATATAGATCCGAATTAAGTTTTGGGATATGATAATAGGGCTAACTGCTGAGAGATCTGATTCGAGATGTAGATATGAGATATAGATTCGGGATATGATAAGTTGTCCAATAGTCATCCGAGATATGGGATAACCTAGCAAGATGGTGAAATATCAATCCAAGTCATAACATAACCTAGCAATCTGGCGAACTGAATGAAGGTTTGGCCCGAATCAGAGATATGATTAGTGCGCCGAGTCTGAATACAAATCCGAATTATAATATACCCTGACAAGCTGAATCAAATGTTAGTCCGAATCAGAGACAATCTACTGAGCTGAGTTAAAGGTTAATCTGAAGCATAAATAAATTGACTCAAATTATATCCGAATTATTAATAAGCTGGCCGGTAAGCTGAGTTAAAGGATAAACCAAAGCATAAATAAACTGACTCAAATTCTGTCTGAATCATAAATAAGATGACTCAAATTCTATCCGAATTATAAATAGGCTGACTCAAATCTTATTTGAATCATAAATATGTTGACTCAAATTCTGTCCGAATCAGCAATAAGTTGGCTGGTGGGCTGAGTTAAAGGTCGGTCCAAAGCGTAAATAAACTAACTCAAATTCTATCTGAATCATCAATAAGCTGACTGACGAGCCGAGTTAAAGGTTACTCCAAAGCATATATAAACTGACTCAAATTCTATCTGGATCATCAATAAGCTGATTCAACTTCTATCTGAGTTATAAATAAGCTGGCTCAAATATAGATCTAAATCAACATAATGTTCTCTTAATCTAAAGGTGACTCTACGGATAAGTTGACTAGTCCCCGGGTTAAGTTATTTTCTCCCCGGGGTGAAGGATTGAGTGTAGGTGGCTGAGTTATCTGGCACTTACAGTATACTTGGAGAAATGTTTGAGTGAGTCTTGCTAGGTCATACCTGCCCTGCTGAATTACCTGGTACTTACAGTAAGCTTGGAGTAGTGCTTGATCCCTTCTTGTTGGCTCTTACCTGCTTTGCTGAGTTAGACTTAGAGAGCCTCTGCGCTTACCTCTTTGTTCTCTGTGGGCTTGGTAGAGCTGAATGAGACCTATGAGGAAGAAGTTGATGAAGATGTTCCCGTCCGGATGGAAACCCAACCAACGTCACTAGAAGGCCCCACGGTGGGCGCCAAATGTCGTGGTGGTATCACGGCATATGCCATGGGTAGGCTAAAGTTGGGGCCGATGGACGTGGAGGAATCCGGGGAGGGATGATGCAGTGAAGAACGCACTCGTATGAACAAAGAGAAATACAATGTATATTGGCTTGAAGCTCTCAAGTGGAGATAACACCTCATTCTCTACATCTAATCTCTTATAATCTGGTCATACTTGTGGCTACAATCATGCTCCTTGAGCTGTATCTCCTATGCCTCTATCTAGGTCTCTCTATTAGAGTGGAGGAAGAAGAAGAAGGAGAGCTCCTATTGAGTAGAGAGGGGAGGAGCCCTTCGGGGCCTCTCCTTGAACGATCCCCCTGGTGTTCCTTATAAAGGGGAGCCCAGGGGACAAAGCTTGTTCCCCACGCTTGGCATCTGTGTGACATATTCTGGGTATCTTCTAGAGATGCTCAGCATATGCCCTGACATCTTTGGAGATGCCAGGCATATTAGCATCTTATTTGATGCCGAAAACATATTCTCTAGCACCTTATTTGATGCCAAGAGCATATTCCACTTGACAGGTGCCAGTCTGAGCCATGAGCGTCCCAAGACTGGCACGATTCTCGTGAACCTTGTCTTGAATAGATGGCGTGCTCTTGTAGAGGTCGGGGAAACATCTGGAGATAAATAAAAGGGGCCACATGGCGAAATAACTCGGCCTGGATGCTCCTAGGCGAGAGGTAATTCGGCCTGGCTAAAAACTGACTCGGCCTAGGGAATTAAGGCCCAAGCCAGATCATAGTTCAGCCTAGCCGAGTCAATGCTTAGGGCCCAACCGGGTTTGGTCTAATTCGGCCCACGGAGCGGAGCTGTGAGGCGTAGATACCCCGGGATGGGCCGCTGTGTTGGCCCACCCGGGTTGCTGGGGGCGGGGCAGAGGTCGGCCTGGTAGGAGTCCCGCGGTGGGCCGAATCTGGCCCACCCGGGCGACGTAATGTGAGGATGCTGGCGGGGGTTTGGCGACGGAGAGACTTGGCGGGGTCGACGAGGTGAAGTGGCGATGACCCGCGGTGGGCCGAATCCTTCCCACCTCGGCCCACTCGGGGGATCGATCGGGGGAGACTCCTGGCGACGAGGTGTACAGGCGTGGGGGTGACTTGGCGGGAGCGAGGAGGTGTCCTGGCGGGCGCTGGTAGCTAGTTTGGCGGTAATTTGGCCTGGTGGGCCGAATTGTCATCTGATTCGGCCCGTCGGTGTTGTTTGGCCTAGGAGGAGTAGTGGGAGCAGGCCGAATTAAGTTTACTTCGGCCCAGCTTCTCTTTTCCCTTTGTTTTCTTCTCCTTATGCCATACATCTCTATTTATGTATGCATATGTCTTTCATTAAATTGCACATTCTTTTATACAGATCCTTTTATACGTTAACTCTGGGTACCCGGGGTATATCCCCGACAATGTTTACGTAGTTACTTCAGGAAGGCAGGCCAGCCAGTAGCTAGCTAGCCTTTGATCATATCAGATAAGAGAGCGATAGGAAGATGTAAAGTTGACTGCCTTTGCAATTGGTGGTGTTATGCACTGCATGGTTTAAATTTTGGTTCTTGCATTTCGTCCGAGATTTGAGCGAAATTCTTTAAAAAATGGCCGAATTTCGGCAATATCGCTCGGGCCTGGTAAAATATCAAAACCAAAATCTTGGTATATCCTCATCTAAATCTCCCGGTTAGTAATTGGAGCACACAACAAAGTTAGCTATCTCTTTTTTGGTCAAACTTTTAAAAGTTTGACTAGTAATGCATGTAAATACTTCAATATCAATCAAGTGAAAATCTTGTCATTAAATTTTCATGATTTTTATTCACAATGCCATGATATTTTACTATGCAACCGTGAAATATCCTTATCGAAAGTACGGTCCAAAACTACTCCCTCCATATCACAAAATAGATAGGGAACATCAAGATGCAACTTTGTTTTAGAAGCTTTGTACATGGACATGAACTTATACAACCTTGACCACTAATTTATATTAAATATATGTATAGAAATACTATTCTATTTTTTTGAGGAAAAACTATACATATGATATTTAAATTTCCACTCTTAATAAATAAAATGATATCCATAGCCAAAGTTTGACTAAAGGCATGTCAAAAGGAAAATATATACATATGGTATTTATATTTTCATGGTAGGTTGAGAGGAATAAATAGTTACGGTTACTTCCTCCATACAGGTTTATTAGGCTATTACGTATTTTTTTTAAAAAAATTGACTAATAATTTAGCCAAAAAAAAATGTTAGCTATATGTCACCAAAAGTATATCATTTGATTCATATTTTAAATATGTATCCTATGATATCTCTTGGTGAGCCAAAAACATGCGCTCGTTAATTATTCGGCGCCCTATTAAACGTAATTACTTAATGGAAACGAGAAATTTAAACGCATATATTGGCGAAGTTGCATGTAAGAATTAATTCCTTAGCTGCATGAAGTACTACATTAAGTACACACAAGCTAGCACCACTGTATACGGTTTGCAGGGCGCTAATCAAATTTGGGTTTTTTCAAAACTACAACATTCCTAGACGCATAAGCATTTATTGTTGATTAATGTGGCAACTTTTCTTATGCGCCTTAACCGCTCACTAATAGGTCTAATTGTCAGCCAATACGTTTACGTCTAGATCCGTGAGATTTTTATAGAGCGCCCTGCAAACCGTGAAGGAGGGAGTAGGAAGTGGAAAGAAAAAAGTGGGCATTAATTCTGTAATTAAGTCTAACACGCCTAGAAAAAGAGGAGTTTTGAAACTCATGACTTTTATAAGACGCCCTCCAAACCGTGAAGTAGTAACTTACACTAATAATTACTGCTTTAAGTTACTCCCCACTATGACCAGCCTAATAAACCAGCATACGGGAGTAGTTAGTGCTTTATCCGTCTCATTTTTAAAAATTCATATGTATCAAATACACTAACACTGCATCTGTTTCTGAGACCGAGTGAGTAGATAAAGAAATAGCATAGATAACACGATCACGTGAAGACCTTTCTGATGGATCCACACACACACATGCATGCAGTACAGCATAGAGTACTTTTAATTACTTGTGAAATCTTCCGGCCGCAGGTCAGGTACCCCTCTGAAAGCTGTCATGGTCCTGTCTCTGTTCACCCTTAATTATCGCTGCTTAACTGAATCCCTAGCTAGCTAGGGAGCTAACTGTTTACATACACATATTGAACAGTACGCTAGTGATGAGACGAGACGACGTCTCCTCCTCCAAGGCCGGCCGGAGCTGAGGTCGTCGTCGCTCAAGAAGGCAGAGAGAAATCAAGGCGGAAGGGTACCCTAGTAGGCTTTTCCGTTCTGACGGGAGTGAACGCCTTCTGACATGCAATAACTTTGTCAACTTTGTCGACCCAAGGAAGGAAGAATGAATAGAAGAAAAAAAATTACTTGTACACTGCTGGTCGTCCAGCCGCTGGCGTCGCATGGAAGAGAGATCTCTCGTGACTTTGCATGGATGTAGGGCTAGGCCGGCCGCCGCGTGCAGCTCATACGTATACTATACTGTACAAGGACCGTACGGCCAAGAGACACAGAGACACGCAGGGAAATCACAGAGATGAAGACAGACACAGAAGCTGCGCACAGTATATATATATAGAGAGAGGGGGTAGCATGCAGCAGCATACACACATACTGGTAGCATCGTCCTACGTTCCTGCATGCATGGCATGGAGTAGTCTGTGATAAGATCATACTGTTGCTCATACTGCTCCTTCTGCATCTCAGTCGAGTCAACTCCTTGACTGATCTATCAAATCGATCAGATACACACACAAGCTAGCACACATTAGATATTTAGATACTTCCTCCGTTCCATATTAATTGACTCACATTTGTCTAGATTTGAACGGATCTAGACATTACTTAGTATATGAGTTCATTCAAATTTTGCATATATATATATATATATATATATATATATATATATATGTAGAGTCGCGCTATTTGACACCCAGGGTGTAGAATAGTTATTCTACACCCACCCTCTATATTTAAAACTGTATATTATTTTTACGTCGCGTAAATTTTGTCTTACCTCGAGAGTTGAGAAGAACGTAAGAAAATATAGACATGTCATAATTTTTTTATTTACATGCCGTATAAAAATACGACGTAAAATGCGTATTTTTAGTGTTTTTTACACTATAATTACTAATAAATTATTTTTTTATGTCATTTTTTTTGTGTTGTGGATGAATATGAACATAATTATTTGTATACAAAACATAAATTTATAAATGTTACAACATAAAATTATGTGGGGTGCAAAATAACTATTCTGCACCCTGGGTGCTGAATAGGGTTTCTCTATATATATATAGGAAACGGATTTGGTACGCCTATCCTCGCTAGAGGAAGCATCTAGCACCACACACGTGCTCTGCGATGCGTACCCAATGTCTATCCTTTTTCATTTACAATTTACATCAAGTATTTGTGAAACTACTTTCTCTCACCTAGCACATCACATGCACAAGCAAAAGAGGAAACTTGTCATAGTTTGGCAGTTCTATTTTAGTGGTGTTTGCAGCTTTTGTTTGAATGTTGGTTTAAAAAATTGTCAAAAAGAGGTAGTTGACAGCAGTGGGCTGACTTCCTGTCAGCCAGCCCACAGACCATGTCAGCAGGCGCAGGCCCGATTTGAATTTCAAAAACACGGTACCCTCATGGGCTGGCTGACCCGGCGGTACTTAACTAGAGGAAGCTGCCGGCCCCAGTCCTGCCAGTCAGCCCACATGTCTGTCAGCGCGCACAGGCCTGGTTCAAAATTCAAACACCCGGTACCTAGACATGGCCTGGCATCCTTCGCTGGTACTTAACTTGGGCCAGAACCCAGAATCCATACAATTGATATTATTCACGGGTTATCCTGATGGTAACGTGCACGATCAAAGCACCGCAGTTCTGTTCACTTGTCTAGTACTACGCATCCAAAATCTAGAATAACTCACTTGCATCCGGGTAGAAGCTGGGCCAGAACATACATACTGACACACATGACTCTTGGAGCATAAACGGACACAAACATTTGGAAACTGACGCACAAGGGATACTGTGGAAGTGTACTGTCAAGCACCATCAACCAAACCGTCCAGCACCTTGATTCATGAATAAAACTTACCAGGGGTTTAAATTTCTTGTACACGGTGCTGAATGTTACTGATGTGCCCAGTTGCATATATACATACATCTCATGGTAAATATGACTAAAGTCTTCAGCAGCATCACATATAATAAAAAAGCCCAAGAGAAGACAGGGCACGGCACTGGTCCGGCACTTCTCCACAACGGCTTGTGGACAACGAAAATGTAAGCTTGGAGAACCCTGGCCCGGCCACAGCTCCATCACAAGCAATCAGTACCAGCTCCATCACAAGCAATCAGTACCAGATGATTAATGACTCGGTTCCTAGGAAAACTCAAGTAATCGGTACCACGAATTAAACATGTAGTTATCCGTCAGTTTGTCATAGTAGTAAACTAATTGTATCTGTTTTTAGTTCGCAATTGGCAGTGATATCAGAATAAGGGAACAATAAACAACATGGTAAGCACCAACCAAGGAAAATAATCAACCTGGCTTAAGAAAGAAGCTGCAAAATATATCATTCAGCACGACGACTTACTTGTTAAGCACCCTAGGCAAGCCATTTGATTCAGCACTACGTCATGCCTTGTTCAGCAAATCGGCACCTCTGGCTCAACAACCCGGTCACGTATGAAGACATGTCTGCTAATATCTAACCAATCACCAATCCATATTCAGTACCTGCAGTCCAAGTACCCTAAACCCAGTATATTTTCTTGAACATTCTTGACACAATCCAGTACTATGTGCAAGATGGTTTAGTACCTAGAAATCAAGTCATCAAAAACACACATTCAGTGCTCAAGTACCCAAGGGTGCATTATCTACTACTAGCAACATCAATCTGACCATCCATTAAAAAAACACTGCCATAAGGATTGTTTTCCAGTAATTAAAATAAACACATAAATCAGTTAGGACATAGGCACCATGATCCAACACCCATCAAGCACCCTTGAAAAAATGCATCTGACACCCGTTAGACAATATTAAGTACGAACAGTAGACTTTGAATTTGAACCCAAATTCAAATTAGATGTCATTGCAGCCTAGCACATTGGCATAGCAACGTGATCATATTATTATGTACCCAAATACGGAAGATTAGTGGGATGACAGTTAAGCAAATTATTCGGCACCAAGGTTTAACTTATCAAGCACCCTTATGAAAAAAATTACTCCCGGACAGATGAATCGAGATGTGCATAAATTATCCATTTTAGTACCTACGGGCTAACTATCTATCAAATTATTGTTGGGTCGGATGGGATTAAGTATCTTCATAGGTATATTAAGTACCATTTTAAGCACCCTCCACAAAAATGCATTCAGCACTCCGATTGAATATATTAAGTACCCCCAGGAACCTTGTATAATGTCTCGTCCTGGAACTTGATTCCATTCAACACCGCACCAGGATTGAAATTGTCAATTGTGAGGACCTTAAAAACAATCGAAATAAATTAGACATTTAGAAAAACACCTGCTGGCCCACAAGCTGCACCCAGAGATTTCCAACTTAAAAACATCTGCATATTTCCTCACAAAACCAAAATAAGGTTTTGGGCTGAATAAAATTTGTAACAGAAGTGGGAAGAAAATAAGCTTCTGTATATTAAGCTTTTATTTGGGACTAGTTCTTAAACATGAAGAAAACTCAACAATCCAACCCAAGGATTTACACAAAGAAAGTCACCCGATTTAGTACCACGGTTGATTAGTTCAGCAGCCAGCATTGGAAGGAGATGCATTTAGCTCAATGTGTGAAAATCTTAACACTGTATGCTTTAGGGAAAATTCCATTCAGCTAGGTAAGAATTATTCCACAAGATGCATGACCAGGTCCTACTGTCTGAACAAGTTTTTTGGATCAATGAGATAAAAATTTGCAAGCACACAAAGCAAGCCACAGTTGTGTACTCAAACAAATTGCTTGAAAACACAGTTCGCATTATGGAAAACACTTGACCATGCGCACAAACAAGTCACAAGACCAGAGCAGGGGATAAGAACTTCAGCACACATATAATGGAAATTAGAGAATGAGCCAGCTCCATTCCATGAATTAGCACATAATCTCCCCAGTCACCATTTAAAAAAAATCTCCCAGTCAACAAGGCATGCAAAAAGATCCAGCATGGGAGGCCGCCACCAACATCTTGACTGTCTTCTTCAATTTAAATTATCTTCTCTCTTTATTTCATACTATTTGAATCAGAAAATCTCATTAAAAAACTTTGCAAAAACTCATCTGTTAATGCTAGGCGATCGGCAATATACGTAGACATAGATGAAATAAAAAAAAGCCATAGCTGAAAATTGGGAGACCAATACACTAGGTACTGAACCATCACATTCACTTGGACAGGGAGGAAAATCGAACAGAATGTGAAGCACCAACCAGTCCTAGGAGCAATTTTCGCTCTCAGCCTATACGCGAGATGCATTGTTGGAGTGGTGTCGGCTATAATAGCCTCGCCCCAGCCGCACCAGGCCATCATGCTCCGCGACAGCACCATCGAGCAAAACATGTCACGTCAGCCTGCAGTGCCGGTCTCTGCCTACCGCTGCTGCTGCACACACGCAGCCTGGCTGCTCGACGGGGCTTGGCGCTGCTCCCCTTCGATATGCTCCAGCGTGTGCGCCCGGAAGAGATCTGGCAAGCGTGCACCGGTAGGATGCTAAGTTGCTAACCCCTTTGAGGCAGCAGGAGATGCAAGGTCGTCATCGCCTGGGCCTCCACAGCTCGTCTCCGGTCGCAGCGGCCAGCGCACCGAGGCACCCGTTCCGGATCGATGAGCAGCTGGACAAGTCCTATTGCCCGCTAATAAGGAAACGTCGGCTCTACGGTCAGCCCACGCCGCCCCGTTCATCCTTGACGCCACTCCAAGTACAGCCCGCCCAGGAAGTCACGAAGCATCAGGTTGGCGCTCTAGGACGGTGATGATGCAGCAGTAGTAGAGCCCACAACAGCCGCCCAACGCTCAATCGTAGTGCGGATTTGGGCACTCACCGGCAGGGCACCGCAAGGTTGTCGGCATGCAGGGCTTCCTGGCACCTGCTCCTCCCACAGAAGCCGTCTCCCATGCTCTGTCTCCTGTCGCTTACCTACAGCACAAACAACCCGCGACTGTCTCAGAGGGAATTTATTGAACACCTAAGGCTTTGTTCGGTTAATCCCACCCCGGCTGGGATAGGCGCCCAATCCCCGTCAACCCCCGTGGGTCGGCCCAGCCGGGATTCAACCCCTCCCAACAAACTTTGCGTGTTCGGTTACGCCCCGTGCGGATTCAGACCCGGCATAATCCACTCGAATACCTTCCGTTCCACGGGGGAAAAAACAATCGACACCGAGCTCGTGGAAAGTTTCCCCAATCGACGCCACGTTTATCTCTTCTCTCTCGCGAGTGGCGCCTCGGAGGCGACGGAAATGGCGAATCGACTAGGAGGTGAGCGGTATCGGCGGCGGGACACTCCTCCCCTTTTCCCGCGATCCGGAGGCGTATGGCGACGGAGCAACGACCATGATGTGTCGCCGCACTTCCCACCTTCTCGCGGGAAACGGACGTGAACAGCGGCGGCACGACAACATGGATGAACTCGGAGGCAGCGGCAGAGGAGACGGCGTCCGCCCCCCTCCGAAGGAGGCCTTCTCTCCGGCGATCTCCTCCTCCTCCTACTCTTCCCTTTCCCTGTCTCTGAAAAATCTAGGGTTCCTGGTTTTGGTTCTTGATTTCAGATCAACTTTCCAATTTTGCAATAGTTTGTTTATTTAAGTGGACTTCTAGTACTATTGAATGAAGGCTTCAGATAGAGTAGCCAACTGGAAGCAAAGCAGTAGAGTGTAGTACTAATAGATTCCTTTTAGAGAAGAAACAGTTTGGATTCTCCTTCCGTTTTCGACAATCCTCAGAACCCAAAAGGATCAAGGATGCTAATGTTAACTCAGTCACTTCTGGTCTATGTATATATGTATATAGTAGTATTATATATGAGATGGATTGATACTGAGAAGATATTTCTGAAGCTCTCATTCTGATCTTGCTAGAAATATACACAAGTCGTTGATGAGCATCATATTTTGAGAAATCAGATCATGGAAGGATTGCATCATTAAAAATTAAATTCATTAATTGGTGTCGCACCGAACATAAAGAACTAAACTTAGCGACTGAACAAATCATGGAGAAGCAGCTAGCTACAACAGATCCTTGTAGAAGTTGTTCGCCGTCCGATACGGAGACTTGAACAAGCGTTAGTTGTATGGGTGTCTTTGTATGGATAACATCTCAGAGTTTCTACACAAACCGTCTTGATTCCTCCCCCACTTGTCATTGCATCGTTAGACGTTCTTTCACCAAAGAACATTCCTGCTTCGACCTCTCTCTGAATTTTTTGTTATGCAGTCTCAACGAGGGAATGACCCGGCGGCTGTCTGCAGCCTTGTGATAGGAGAAGCTTAGCCTTGTATTGGTCCTTACCTGTTATTCCATGATAGGAGAAGCTTAGCCTTGTATTGGTGTCCAGATTTTGTTGGTGAGTGTTTCTCCATCTTACGATCATTATATCCTGATTATTGGATTTTCAAATCAAATCACAGAACTGGTGACGTCTTGATTGCCATTATATTCTATCAAAAAATACTCTGTTAATATCTTTCCTTTTTACATTTTTATGTAGAAAAAAAATCAGTAGTCTAGCTTGTACAGTTACAGTTCGTGAGCGAGTACATGAGTGTACTCTAGTTGTGAGGATGGGCGCTCAATTTTTCTTTATGCTCAACTAATATGTGGGTAGTGGATATTGAAATTATTGATCCCTCAATGGCCTTTATCTCGTTGCACTTTTAGGCCAACTATTTATCTCGAAAATTGGATACTCTTGTGTGAGGCATGAAGAGAGAACTTGCCGATATCTTCTCTTGGCAGGTATATGCTAAACTGCTACTGATGTGATTATTTTCTTAACCTTTCATTTTGTCTTCAAGCACTTCAACTTTGTAGAACATTGTTATTCAATTTGACCTTGTAAAATAATTTTAATTTGACTTGTTATGATCCTGTTTTGCCTCCTACACAGCAGCATATCATTTGACACAGTATAAATCTTCTCTAGTGCTTGTATGATTGCTGCTGTAACTTTAGCATACTAACAAATGTGGATGTGGCAATACTAACATATTAGAGTTTAGTAGTTCACTGCAAGTTTGCATTCTCTGCTCTTTAGATTTGATGACTGTCCTGCTGATGCTGATTTGAATATACGATTCAAATACAAGGAGTAGTTGCAAAGTCTTGTAGAGAACTCTGCTTGTGTATTGTTGTTCATTAATTTTTACTAAGAATTCAAGGTCAATAATATTGTTACAAGTTGTGTAATTCCTATGTACAAGTTGCATCGCTGCTACTACTATCATCTCACTTGAAAAGTACATTTCCTGTAGTCTGTTTGGCCGCCAAATACACCATATGCTTTCTCATTGCTATACATGGTCAAATGCAAAGACTTCTAGTACATGATCAAGCTCGAGAAGAAGAAAGGCAAAGGGTGCTTTACAGCAAAAGGACTGCATATTATTCTCTGTATTTTGTTGTCGCGTCACTATTTTTCTGAGAACGAATCAAATGTACCTTGAAATAATCGAGATTTTTTAGATACTTATGTTCCAGATGTATCCTGTATTTTGTTATATATCTTGACATGTTTGATATTAGCATTCAGCCATGCTCAAAGCTAATGGCAAAAAGGATAATATTTAGATTCAAAAGTGATGTCTTTTTTCCCTGCATGTATGTTATGCTGCTTGCTGCCTATCGTCGCCTGTACTGCTTGATGCATGATTCCCCTTTTGCATGGATTAACCGAATGGCTCCGGACGTCCTAGATTAGTAGGGAATGTGGGGACAGGGGTAGTGGGGATTGGAGTGACGATAGGGGATCATCCAATCCCTGCAGGGGTTAGATCTCCTAGTGAATTTAACCCCTTGCAACCGAACAAAGCCTAAGGGAACCAAAATAAACTGCCCCAAAGAAAGGATGCGTGCTTACAGATCGAAGAGGCTGAAGCCGAACACGGCGGTTAGGTAAGCAATAGCTCCCCGCCTTGGCGAAGTGGACAACGGTGAAGCCGTGAGCGACGGGAGGGGACCCAGCCGTGGCGCCCAGGGGATATGGCTGCGCAAGCCCTGAACTAGTAAGACATCCGCGCTGGACCTCGTCCAGGACTACGGCCGCACGCGCGGGGCCTCGTCTAGGGAGACAACAGCGTGGAGCCGTGGCCCGGGCGACGACAAAGAGGGCCCACTGCCATGGCGTCGACGGCGTAGGGAATTTGTGCGGTTCTCCTGGGAGGGCAGCCGAAGGTCTGGTAGGCCTGGAGGGGCAAGGATCCGCCGGTGACTGGAAGTGATTGAGTACGAGTTCGCCGGAAGGCAGGCATCCGACGGCGTTGACAAAGTCCATCAAGGCCTCCTCCCAGATCCAAGTGAGACACTACAAAAACGATTATCAATATTTTGTGTCCGATGAAGGGATGAAAGCACGAACAAATACTCAACGAACAGGCATCCGCCGACTCACCGATGAGATCCTGCTCTTGAAGAACCGTTTGTCAAGAATGCCTTGCTCCTCGTCCAGGGAGCAACCGCGTCGGCGTGCCAGCGTCCAGTGCTGCATCCCTCGGTCGCTGCGTCGAGAAAGCGGATGGAGAGACGGGAGCCAACAAGGATGAAATGGGGGAGCTCGAGCAGTGGGGGCTGGCTCGTCGGCGGACTCAACGGTGGTGTTGTGGAGCTCGGACAGCTCCCGGTCGGGTGTGGCGCTTGAATCCAAGGGCGGCATCGGAAGGAGCTCCGGTGATTCGGGAGTCCGGGGGCGCTGCGGGCAGCGCTTGGGTGGCCGACCGACGCAGGTTGCCGATGTCTGTCCTGCCAAGCTCAACGGTGAGGAACTGCCCATCCTCGTGGCTTTGATGGACGGATCTTGGGGGCAGCGGTGGGGAGCCAGAGGTGACCTTAGGCGACCGTGGATCTGGCTTGGGGTGAATAGCCTGGAGGTGATGCTCGCTTGTCAGCGGCGGGAAAGACCGGCGACCTCTCCCCGGCGAGGACGAATCTTGGGACAGCGACGGGGAGCCGGAGGTGACCGAGGCGGGGTCAGAGAGGGTATGCGGTGGGTGGGGATGGGGATGGGATGTGGGAGCGGATCTATTGACGAGGGCTCCTCTTACAGCGCTCAGACGAGGAGTACAGGCGGTCAGAACGCAGAATGCGTGACAGTATGACAACGGAAATCTCTCTAAGTTAATTCCTCTTCAGGTATATGTGTCGTGGATGAAAAATGCTCAATAGAGGGGAGATTCTTTCGGCTACCACGGATCACGAAGCCATCAACGGTGTAAGATGCTTCCTTTGTGGAGGATGGACACACAAGGAGTTTTGTCTATATATATATATATATATATATATATATATATATATATATATATATATATATATATATATATATATATATATATATATATATATATATATATATTTCTTGGTTTGCATGTACGGTTGGAGTTACTTGGCTAGCTGAGTAGCTGGTCTGACACAAGAAGAAAAGACATGTCGAGACATTGAAATGTACTACGTGGTACACTATATATACGACGTGCGTATCTTTCATATATATTTTGGCTCCAAGTACGTACCCCCAAACAGACAATAACTTTTTCTGTCCGCCTCCACGTCCACGGCCATGCATATTGCGTTGTTGTGTGTCTTGGGTAGCAACAATTCGCTCGTTATTGTGCCTCTGTATGTACGTACGTACGCACGTGGTGTGCAAGTAATGCGCATATATACAAGCGACATGTCAGTATATGTCACATGATGCGTGTGCCTCTGTGCATCTTGAGTATATATACCGTGTGTTTTGGGTACATCATACGATATTTGCGTGCGCACGTACGGTACATGCATGCACAATCGTGACAAGTCGCTCTCGTTATTATACCATTGGAGTACACCCGTACTATATACGTGGGTGTCACATGTGTGTCTGCGTTTTGCCCAATATATGCGAAATATGCTCCACCTTCTGAATGTTACTCATTATTTTTTTCGTATACGCTAGCTGCAATGTATATATTGCGCCTCTGCGTCTGCGTTATAAATAAGTACTAGTGCGATTCCATTCTAGTTAATCCGACACCATCATCCAATTTTTCCCTACAACTACAAGTGTGCAAGCATGCTGCCCAGTGCCCACCATGCATGGGTAACGTACGGATCAAGCGACGGCAAAATGATCGATGCACCAATGAGTAGGCGGCAAAAGGATCTAGCTCCTGCTCGTCGCAGGCCAGCAACCCAACAAGCAACAATGCACGTCTACAAGAAAGATACAAAAACAGATGCATGGAGTACTCTATATATATATATATATATATATATATATATATATATATATATATATATATATATATATATATATATATATATATATATATATATATATATATATATATATATATCTTCTTGCGCGTCGTAGTGGATCGTAGGACGGGAGACGCATCCAGAAAACATGGACGGACGGACGGATGGATGGGGGCCGGGTGATGCCGTGATGGATTGGACAAGGCATTCACTGCAACACCTTCATCATGCGTCGTCTCCTTTCTCACTCACAGCTCTAGCCAGTTTGTGACGCCCCTGCCCTGCCCTGGTCACCGATTCGGACTAGACGCTTCCGGCCTCTGGTTCTTCGTCAGTTACTCATTCAATTCAATTCTTCCAGACAACACGTCACATTTCCACCATCCACACCGTTGCATGTAGGAGCAGCGGTACTATCCATATGCATATACAGCGTGCTGCAGCGGGCCGGCCGGCACGTCGATTCCGAATCAGGGCCTGTTTAATTCAAAGGATTTGTAAAACACAGGAATGAAAAAAGTGTAGGAATAGAATGGCATGACACTTAGAATCCTACAGGAATGAAAAATGTAGGAATCGATAAAATAAGCTGTTTAATTGCACCTCATGAAAAACATAGGAAATTTTATAGGATTTAAATCGGAAATGCTAAACCTACGGACGAATTCCTACGGAACGAAACCTACGTGCCGATGCGTGGGTGGACTCCTAACCTGAAATCATGTAAGTGATAAAATGCTCTACAAATCGTGTGTTGGCACGTCATCCTGTAAAACCAGTCCGTAAGAATCCCTAAAAAAAAAACGTAACTGTAGCATTTTTTTCCAAGAGATCTCACCTCTTAGAAATCCTATAGGATTATAGTGTAGGAAAGCAATGCATAGGAATTTTATAGAATTTATTTCTTTGAATCAAACACATTCTATTGGAAAAAATCCTATGGATTGGAATCCTATAAAATTCCTTTGAATCAAACATGCCCTTTCTGGCTCGCTAGCAACCTGCTACACCTAGTCACCTAGCTCTACCGTGTCGTCCTGTCAAATACTATGAGGAGCGAGTTCGAAAGGGTTTTGCCTCCGGTTCAAAAATTGCCCAAAAAATGAACAGCTAGCGGGTTTGTATTTTGGACAAAGTTTTTCATGGCACATGTCAAAGCTAGAACATGAATTTCATAGCTAGTACTTCAATCAACTTATGCCATTTTTACTCAAAGGAATTTCATAGTATACTTTTTTGGACCATTTGATAACCATTTACTCGTAGGACGTTTGATTTAAAGAGTTTAGACCTTTAAGGATTTTTGTCCCAAGATACATTTGCACATTGTCCCATCACTCCATCACCACGTGCGGCTCCGTCTCCTACTTCTCCAAGCCCATCTCCTCCTGCCGGCTCTGTCTCGCCCTCGCCAAGGATAGACAGATCGCATTGGGTCTAGCCATGGCCACACTCTCGTCAAGGATGCCAGCCAGGACATGCCGCCTCGAACACCTCCCTCATGACCATCGTCGCCATGTCGACATCCTCCTTGAAGCGCTTGCGTGCCATCTAGTTGATTTTGGCCTAGTTGATGATCTTGCGACAACGAATAATAGCTGCTAGCATACGATACGTCTCCCGGTCGACCCAACAATGTCCTCCTTATAGCCCACGACCACGGGGATGTCGTCCAAAATGCGAGAGATGAATGGCACATCAGGGGTTGCATCATCCTGCTGGTGTGAAGAGGATGGAAAGGATGTCTGCGTTATTGCAGAGTGTGACAGGGCGATATGGCGGAGGCTATAGGGAGATGAATGACGCCATTGCAGACGTTGCAACCTTCACTTGGGAGACGAATGGCGCGGTGCGGGTGTTGCATCCTCCAAGGGAAACAAATGGCGCTTAGCAAGTGTTGCATCCTCGAAGGGAGAGCAATGGCGCTTAGCAAGTGTTGCATCCTCCCAAGGGGAGAGGAAATGTGTCGTATCCTCCCGCCCAGTGAGGGGAAGTCGAAGAAGGGCTGGCAACACGTAGGGCTTGCAGGGAGGTGAGATTGGCCGTGGAGGCAAGAGCGGCGAGGATGGATCGGAGGCTGAACGATTCCTGTTGGGCTTGTGGCTTGTCGTTGTTCAGGTTTTCGCCGGTTTTTTCTCTAATAAATCGAGCGGTGTGGATCTTTTGACTGGTTTCTATCTATTCAATGAATTTAACAGTTCTCTTACTAATATTAAAAAATAAAATCTAAAACATCTTATATATTGAAACGGAGGGCGCAGGGCCGGCCCTTGGGGGGGACCCGAGGGGCAGCCGCCCCGGGCCCAAAATTTTGGGGGGCCCTCCCCAGATATGTGCTGCATATATAGGCTATAATAGATCTCAGAAAAGATAAAAAAACTATAGTATTTTTGAGTTTTCTATTAGGCTAGATTGGGCCATCTACTTTGCTAGACATACACATACATTTCAGATTCGAAGTCCATCACGGCAGCATGTACCTAATCTGCGATTAGATCAGCTGTCCTCTTTGATAGTATCGTATGAAGGCACGTCGGTTCCTGCCTCGACCTCGACTCAACGTTGCGCTGTCGATCGTAGGAAGGCCCACACGCGGCAAGCAGCAAGACGCCGCCTGTCGGCCGATCGTCTCCTATCGCCTCGTCCCCTCGCCCTATGTCTCTTCATGTGACCTGTCTCCGGTCTCGCTTTGACCGTTTAGCGTGTCCATGTCTGAATTCTAAATTTCTGATCTCAGTCTTCTGCAGTCTAACGTTGCCTCTAATTTTTGTTTTAATTAGTAGTTCTTCTTTATATTTTTGTGTGGTTAATTGGTTATGACACCTTATTCCGGTGCTAAGAAAAGTAAAAAGAGGATGGAAGAGCAGAAATTGATTGACTCAAAGAGAGGATTCCTTCATAAAATTTTAAAGAGTAACACGAGCACTTTGAGGTATCCAGTTGAGTTAGCACTACTCCCTCCGTTTTGTTTTACAAGTAATTTAAGTATATCTAGGTTATCAATTTGACCTATATAATTTAAATTATATAATACAAAAATTATATCATTGAAAAATACAAAGTCTAAATTTTTCAATGATATACGTTTTATAATATATACCTAATACTAAGTTTCTCAATTTGGATACATAGAAGTACGCGCAAGACTTGTAAACCGAAACAGAGGTAGTAGTTCTTGTTGAGGAACATAGTAATATTGATCTAGAGGATGAGATCGGTACAGAGGAGAACGATGACATCAGCGCGGGTAATAACAATGTAAGTATTCATGATATCGATTCATCTCCTATAAAATCTACTAGTGTTGATGAGGAACCAATTAGTGTGGTTATTTATGATCTGGTATCAAGAAGAAGTTATTGGACGAGATTGATATTGATTTCGTTATCACTGACTTTGCTTCTAGGAATACACCGAGAAAATTTGAGGTAATATGTAAACATTGCTATTTTATATGAATATTGCAAATAGGTATACTTGAAGTATTTATTCTTCATCATTTCATTCTTATATATAAAAAAATTAAGAAGAGGCCCGAAATTTTAGTTTTGTCCCGGGCCCTGAAATCTCAGGACCAGCCTCGGAGGGAGTACTAATAGTAATCCTTGGTGGGGAACAATTGGCTAGCTACTACTAGCTGGGTACTACTACTGGCTAGTGTCATATTTGAAATTAGTGCTACGGGTTCCTAGACCACCAGTCTGATTAGAGCAGTAATTACGGATATGCTTCGTCTCGATCTGAATGTCGATCGTACCAGCTCTGCCCGCGTAACTGCCTACTGCTCCGTGTCCATCTCTGAGTGTGCTTAATTCGTCAGTCTGTTTAAACGCCCGTTTCAGTTATGCTCGGCCGTTGGATCAAGGCCACCGTCTTAAGTTCCCAATGAATATGGTGGGGGACACATAACATGTTTGCATTGCAGGCGTTCTAGCAGGCGCGGTTATTGACTGACATTTTTAAGGGCAAGTTTTACAGTACCTTTTACTGATCACCTAGAGGGACAAGTATGATTACATCCAACGGCTCAGAAAGATTAGGCCCAACTAGCCCATTAACCTTAACATGCAAGAAAAAAATGTTGTTCTTAAGAAAAAAAAGTCACAAGCCACCGATCAATTCGTCTTCTCTCTCCCGCACGACGCCGCCGCCTCCACCTCCACCTGCCGCGTACATGGAACCGCCAGCGCCTACTCCACATCCACAGAGCCGCCTCCTCCACCTCCCAGTCAAGAATGAGTGAATTTATTCAAGAATGGCCCAGAGAACAAACAAGAAATATATTGAGAGAGTATTTGACAGTTTTCAGAATGGCGCGGCTGAACTCTATAGCTTGCTGCTAGCTAGCCAATAGCTCCTCTGCGTGCGGTATCTCGGTAGCCATGGACGCATGCAAGCACAGCGTACAGTGCTAGTAGGCAGAAGTAAACGCGCCATTACATGGACGACGCACT
Source organism: Avena longiglumis (assembly GCA_030063025.1). Taxonomy (NCBI): domain Eukaryota; kingdom Viridiplantae; phylum Streptophyta; class Magnoliopsida; order Poales; family Poaceae; genus Avena; species Avena longiglumis. The sequence goes on along the minus strand of CP125974.1, from coordinate 94,859,259 downwards.
GCAACTCCGAGAGGAGAGAGAAGTGCAGAGGCCATCATCGCCTCATAATTCTCTCCCTCGCCCGAAATCCGAGACAGATCTCCAGAATCCTACGTGTAATTCCAGCCTTGAATGCAATCTCTTGATCTTGCTCTCTCTTCTATAGGCTTTCTAGCTAGGTCTGGCTGATGCCATGGCAGAAAGAAGAAGTGACGTGTTCGTTCATAAAATATTAAATCGTATTGTGGCCGGATACGGATGGAAACATTCAATGAATTTGCAGCGGAAAGGGGGCATTTTCTATAGATGATTGTACAGTAACAGCGTGGGCAAGCAAAAAGGCAGTTCGAGCAGTTCCAATGGATTTTGATACTTAGAAACTTTTCCTACGAGTATCGTTTCATTTGTAGAATTAGATCCTTCAAATTTTTCCATAGAATGCACTGCACTATGTTTTAGAGGAATTTTTCAATACACTGAAGCCTCATTTTAAAACTTATTTATTTATTGGGTTAATTTTGGTTTGTCACTAGACCGTCATATGCTCAGTTTTGCCACTAGCGCGAAATGATCCTTAGTTTTGCCACTACTTCAAATCGGGCGCAGCTGTTATAGCGAGGCCAACCAGTCAGTTTAAATGAGCATGACAAATTAAAAAAAATCAAAAAATGAAAAACTTGCGCATATAGTCTTATTATGTCTTATACTAACGATTCAAGTTGATAAACAATGTATACGTATTTTCATGTATGTAAACCTTGTTTTATCACGTATTCATGAATTTTTCGTTTGAATGTATATAGACCTTGTTTATCAACTTGAATCGTTAGTATAAGACATAAGAAGACTATATCTGCGGGTTGATTTTTTTAATTTGTTATGCTCATTTTAAATTGGACGGTTGACCTTGCCATAGTAGTTGCGCCCGAAGTAGTGGCAAAACTGAGCACCATTTCGCGCTAGTGGCAAAACTGAGCACCATTTCGCGCTAGTGGCAAAATTGAGCATATGACGGTCTCTAGTGGCAAACCAATAATTAACCCTTAATCTTTCTTTGATTCAACGCTGCTGGATGAAAAAATCCAGCAGTTTACAAATCCTTTAGCAGCTAGACATGACAGTCTAATCCTGTATTTTTTTCTATTTTTGCATTTTTTTCAGTGAATCTATCATGCCCTACGAATTTCCCAATGAATATGGCTGGCCCGTTAAAAATAAAAAGAATATAGCTGGGAGACATACTTTCTCTGTCCCAAATCTATGCACCGAGAGCATCTCCATAAGCGCCCCCCAAGTAGGCGACAAACACACCGATAGTTTCTTGGGAGGAGGGGGGCGGGGGCTGCCCAAACTACCAGCAATTTAGGGATGCCTGCTCACACCGGCGACGACCGCGGTCAAACAAATTTGGGCCTAAAAACTTGATTTTTCATAGACATTTTGGCTAGGAAATATTTTTTTATTCTAGAGAATAAAAAGTACATGGGCTTACCGACGTTAGAGTCGGCCTGATCCCTTGCCCCTTGCCTCCACGGCCTTGCGACGCACATGTGCCACTTCCTGATGCCGCCACTGCCTTGCCATAGACATGCACTCTCTGTCTAGGACCGATGCCATGTTGGCATGGATCATCGCCGCCCTCTCTGCCATATGTGCTCTTTCTGCGCTCCCGACGAGGACTCGACCTTAGATCTTGACCTCGCCCACATCGCCCTCACTTCCGCGATCACCTCACCCTGCTTGATATAAGGTTGGTGGACACGGTTCTCCATCCTTGCTAATTCTTGGGAGAGCATCGATGCCTGCCTCATCGCGTCAGCATGGCGGAAGGCACACACACCCTCTGAGTGCGACGACTGGATGTTGGCGAGGAGCACCCGCCGGTCCATTGGATACTCGTCATACTTGTAGTAGTCATCAAATTCGAAGTCGTTGTCCTTCTCCTCCTAGTCGGTGGCGTCGACCTCCTCCGCCTCTTCTTTCGCGGCCTGCTCCAGTTGTGGCTTCGGCTCCGGTGATGGGGGTAGTGAGCGTGAGTGGCTGCTAAGAGCTGATCCCAATCGGTGGGGAAGCGGCAAGGCACAGTGAATGGTATGGCGAGCCATCTCCATGGTGGTCTCCTTCTATTGCCGGCAGTAGAAAGAGGGCGTGAACTCAATGGAAGCGGCGAGAACAGGAAGGAACTAGCAGTAAGCGGTCAGAAGCAAAATGAGCGACGGGAAGGTTGATGAAGGGGCGTTCAAGCGTCGGGGGAGGGGGAGGAGAGAGCCGTCACGGGCATGCACATAGTGTCGTTGCCAAGTGGCCCCACATGGCCAAACCCACATAGCCCACGCTGCTGGCAGGCCCAACCCGACACTTGGGTGCCCGAGGCGGCAAGGGACGCCGGATAGATTGGGGGAGGGGATGGGGCAACACTAGTAGGATACTTCTTATAGCATTAATTTGCTCGTGGCGAGCAGAAAAATTTACACGCCACCACTAGCAAAATACAAATGGTGCTCGAATAGTCGCCGAATGCCACCACTAAAACCTAGTGGTGGTATTCAGGAATACAGAAATGCTAGCCGTAATTGGGTTCCACGCATGCAGTTGAGACGAATCAAGTCGTGAGGTTCGAGAAAAATAAACGCCATTGTGCTAAATATTTTTTCTTCTGCGGTATTGTGGACCCTGTGGTCAACTCGCAATGATCTCTGTTTTCAAGAAAAAAGTTGGCCATGTGTCAAAAAGTTGATTCAAAAATTATGTTCGACGATACGAAGCTGGCAACCTATCTCTTTGGAGAAAAATTCATCTCTGCTGGACTCCAATCTGCTGCTGCTGGATCATCAGGGGGGAGCTGCTAAGGATAGCTTGGACCTAGCGGCTGAGGACGAAAGTATTTTTTGGTGTGTGGAGAAACTAGCAGCATCACAATATGTTTTACTAAATATATGCTCATAAAGTATAGGACAATTCATAATCAACATTGCACAGTAACTATAATATGCTTGTTCGTATATAACAAAGATAAAAATTATCTCTGTAATTAAACTGAACTTAAAAAAATAGTTCACTACGAATTTATTAAACATATAGACTTGACCTAGCAAAGAAACATGAAAATATTTACTTCAGAATTAGTTTATGCAAAGAGAAACAGATGGAAAGAGAATACATGAAGCAAACGGACATACCACTGAAAAACTAACTAGGTCTATCTAGGAGCGCGAGAATCAAGGAATGGCGGCCGTCATAGCTTGCCACACAAGGTCCTCCGCCCCTGCTTGAACCTAAATTTGCTTCTGCTGGGCGCGGTTGGAAATTCTGATGGCTCGGCGGATGAGTTGATTCATAGGTGGCGTCAGGAGCTTGCTAGTGAGAGGGCGTTTGGGTAATTCCTTGTGTGGGGTTCTCGTAAATCTTGGCTCGTGTTAGATGTTGTTTTGTTCTAGACTTTCTTAGGATGTGTGTTAGCTGGTGTTTTCTTTTTGGTCCTTGTAAGCGATTTGTGGACGAGTTCACAGCTCTCGTTTTCCTTCTGACTCTCTTGGTTGACTCTCTTGGTTGTATTTAATGGAACCAGGGGGCTTTGCCCCTCTTTGTCTAAAATAAAATAAAATAAACGCCACCAGTTAAGAATGTGTTAAACGGCGTTCAGATAAAGCGAACGCCACTAGTATTACTCCCTCCGTCCGCAAATAAGTGTACATCTAGTACTCAAAATTTTTCCCAAAAAGAGTGTACATCTACAATACCAAGGCACTAAATAAATGCAATTAGCTCCTCGTAATCACACACCCACCTCATCCTCCAATCTCTATTCTTCTCATCCATATCATCCACCAATCCTCATTCTTCTCTTTTCGTGATAATTGATAAAGCCTCATAAAAGAAGAGAGAACTAATTTGTCTAGTACTCCCTCTGTTAGGGATTATAAGGCCTATGGACCATTTTGATAGGATTAAGAAAATTAATAACTCACTCTCTTGATTATTACATGCACCAATAGTTACACATGCTTGAGAGAAGATAGAGAAAAAGAAGAACATGCATTGGATGAGAGAGCCTAATAAATGAGAAAGAACTTATAATTTGTAACATTTTTAAAAAGCTCTTAGACCTTTTAATCCTTAACGAGAGAGTACTTCCTAGATATATACTTATTTGCGGAGGAATGGAGTATGTAACAAAACATTTTCTTGCATGCACCCCTACAAACACACACTCTCTCTATCTCTAGAGCTAGATTCTCTTTCCCTCTCTAGAGAGTCGAGAGGGGTGGTCGCCGCGCACATGCTATAATAAACCCCTGCCCGGCCATGTTTGGCTTTCCACACAGGGAGCAACCAAACCAAACCAGCCAACCAGCAAACTCCTCTTCGTCCTCCTCTTGTCTTCTTCATCCTAGTACACCTTTTGTCTCTCCGCACGACACCAGCACTCCACCACCCCTACCTAGCCTCGATCGATATTCGATATCCATGGCGGCGGCGGCGGTGTCGGTGGTGTCCGGGACGACGCGGTGGTGCCCGACGCCGGAGCAGCTGATGATCCTGGAGGAAATGTACCGTGGCGGGCTGCGCACTCCGAACGCGTCGCAGATCCAGCAGATCACAGCGCACCTGGCCAACTACGGCCGCATCGAGGGCAAGAACGTCTTCTACTGGTTCCAGAACCACAAGGCCCGCGACCGCCAGAAGCTCAGGCGCCGCCTCTGCATGAGCCACCACCTCCTCTCATGCGCCCACTACTACGCAGCCGCCAACGCCGGCCAGCACTTCCACGGCGCCGCCGCCGTGGCTCCCATGCAGCAGCACCAGCACCAGCACCAGCACCAGCAGTACTACGCCGCGTCGTGCGCAGGGGGCGGGTTCGACCAGCACCTGATCCCCGCCGCCGTTGCGCCCCCGACGACGGCGGCTTACGCTGCTGCTGGATACGGCTTCCCCGCTTTTGGTGCCGCCGCGCCGCAAATGACGAGCCGGTGCGCCGGTGGCGTCAACCCCTCGCCGCCCAACCCACTGTCCACGTCCTTCAACTACCAGGTACTAGCCTGCCCCTCCACCAGTTACTCACTTGTGATCTGTGACACTACTTCTAGTCATCAACTAAGTAATACGATTATCTTGAGCTGACCGTGACCTGACGTGGTCGGCTGCAGGGAGGAGTCCGGAGCGGAGGAGGTTCGCTCCCTGGGGAGGCTGGGAAGCTTCGGGGTGGTGGTGGAGGAGGACACGTGCCGTTCGTCGCGGTACGAGCAGAAGCTTCCGGTGCTGCAGAGGGAAGACGCGTCGCCGGCGACGACGGGGATGTTCTGCAGGCCGATCAAGACGCTGGACCTCTTCCCTGGCACGAGTTCACGAGAAAAAAGCCTTGGATGTTGAACCAATTGAGCCGCATGATTATTATTTATTTGATTAGAAAGTAGAAGTGAGAGTTAAAGAGAGAACATGCCGTCGGCATTCCAGCTTTCCCCCATGAATTCCTCTAGAAGGTTAGAGCTCGTGTAAACCGAAACAATGGCTTGAGCAAAAGCCCTGGTGTAAATTTGACGTACTGATGCAGTCCCGCCAGACAAACTAATCCACACCATAACTACACATCTATGTTGATTTGTTGAGGCTAGGAGAGATTGTCATTGGTTAATGTAGGAGTGCTACTTGCTGCGGCTAGGCTAACGAAAGGCCATAAGTTACAAGGCTAACTAATAATCTACACCATAAGTTACATCCCGAAAGTCTGAATCTGTGGGATCTGTTTTGTGCGAGCCCGCCCGGGACTGTAAACTCAACATTTTCAATTCAGCATATGTCTCACATAATAATGAAATTAAGCCACATATAACAGTAATATTCCAAATTATTAATGTCTCAAGCATCACAAAATACAACAATAGTCCTCAAATAATTAAAGAAATAAAGAATAGTCCAGAATGTAAATACTAGTTCAAGCACACATGAATAAATTGCTGAAACCAAATGAACACATGGGAACTACTGCCCACGCAATTTCCGATGGTGATCAATGACATCATCACGGGGCTGGTATGAGTTGTACTATCTTCGACCAGTCGGTAGGTCTCAAGAAAGCCTTGGTTGTGGTTGGGATTTCTTGTTGGTTTCACATGGCTACTGACGTTGCAATAGAAGAACTCCAAGGTTAAGTCTCTCTTCTCCTTGATGATCATGTCGTGGAGGATCATAGATGCTTTCATGATCTTATTAAGAGTTTTCTGGTCCCAAAAACAAGCCGGGCCTCGAACAATAGCAAACCTGACTTGCAACACACCAAAAGCTCTCTCAATGTCCTTCCGTCATGCCTCTTGTTCCTTCAAAACTTCAGCATGTTTCCTTGTTGCCGGATTTGAGATGGTCTTTCACAAATTTAGACCAAGAAGGGTAAATGCCATCGACAAGATAGTGACCCATTGTGTAGGCATGTCCATTGATAGTGTAGTCGCTAGCCTAGCAAAAAAGATGAGACCTCTACAAAACATTGATGTCTGAGACTAGAGAGATCCTGAAAGCCACAGATTCCAGAAGCCATAGATTCCAGAACAATGGTTGGATCATGGCTCCTGCCGGTGTACTGTCCATGCTATGCCATAGGGCAATTGTTCCATTTCCAATACACACAATCTATGCAACCGATCATCCCTGGCCAACCTCTCTTCTTATTTTATGCCAACAATCTCTTCGTGTTCTCTTCATTTGGAGCATCCCGGCCATCGAAGATGGAGCTGAGCGGCGGTGTCACCAGTGACAGAACCGGAGCCCTAGATGATTTTTCCGCCGCCTCAATCGCCTGGTCACTCTCTTCACCTAAGAGCATCTCCACTCGCCTACCCAGGACGTCGATCCGGACGCCGAATTTTGGTCCGGACGTCGAAAATCGGCCCAGTCGCGTACCGAGGAACCTGTTTTCGTCTGGATTTGGGCCAACTTTGGTCCGGACTACCCAGGCCGTTCCCAGGATCCCGGGTACGCCCTGGGAACGCCGGACGCAGCAAACTCGGCGAAAAAAACGAAGCGGTGCATGGACCCGCCGAGTCAGCAACGGAAGCCGAGTCGTCGTCATCCTCGGAACCACGCGGCGACCGCCGGACATTAACTGCCCGTCGCTTCGGCCACGCGTCGCCGAATTGCCGCGCCACCGCTGCCGCCTCGTCTCCCGCGACGGACCGGCGGGAACTAACTTCCCACCGTTTCCACTTTTCCCGCCCTCGCCGCCCACCTCGGCATATATAAGCTGTTGAAAGAACATGTGGGACCCCATGTCCGGTTTTGGTAATTAATGACAATCTCTATGGACTAAAGCTTGTATCAAGTTGTACTTGTAGGAATTGTCCATAGGCAATGCATGAACCATATGTTGGCTTCAAGGTCAAAGTTTGGAGAAGAAGAAAGTGAAGAGGATCAAGTAGTGACCAAGGTGTTCAAAGGGTGATCCACAGATTGGTCATGTGAGAGTTAAAACTATGAAGATCTCATGCTTAAAGCTTGCCAAACTCGGTGATCATGGATCGATGAAGACAAGGTCAAAGTAAAGGTTTCCCCATGTTGTATGGGGGAGTAACTTGCAAGTCTTCATCAAGCAAGTGCGTACAAGAGAAATAAAGAAAGATGTTCCATCTTGAGAAGGACAAGACCGTCTACATCATAATCAAGTGGAATATGCGCAAGGCAAAGGTATGATCTTGATAGGGTTTATTTCTTACCGGTCTCGGGATGTTAGTTGGGGAGACCGGTTTATAGGATTGATAACTGTACTATCAAGAGGGGCTCTCAAGTGAGTAACTCGATCATATCGTTCAGAGAGAGCTCAAACCTTTGCATAATTAGCATCATCATTTCTTGGTTGTTATTTGGATCTTATCCATGTGAGGTTCTAGAGCTTGTGGTAATATTCATCACATGCCCTAGTTCATCAAAAACGGATTTCCCTTTATATCTTATTGCGTTTTTGATCTTGGAGGTTTTACCGGTTTGTCTTTTAGATATAGGTAAAACCTTACATTATTTGGATCTTATCCATATGAGGTTCTAGAGCTTGTGGTAATATTCATAACAAGCTCTAGTTCATCAAAAACAGATTTAGCTTTTATATCATATTGCGTTTTTGATCTTTGAGGTTTTCCGGTTTCTCACCAAGAGAGGTACCTCACTTTATAATACATGAAATGTTATATCTTGGTGGTATCCAATATTTCCAACAAAATTGGATAACTCTTGTTGTCCTATTTCCAACAAAATTGGTTTCAGGTCAATCGGAGTTTCCAAACTCTAGATATCGCCATTTGAAGTTTGCCTCTTATTTGGTCCAGACCGGAGTCTCCGTTCTGTGTGGACCGGAGTCTCCGGTGTGGTCCGGAATGTCCCCTGAAGTCCCCAGAGGGGGCTTCAGGATTCAGCCTGGGATAGTCTGATAGGTGGTCCGGAGTCTTGTCCAGAGGTTGGGCCGGAATCTCCGGTGTAGACCGGAGTCTCCGGTCTGTACACCGGAGTTTCCCATCTAGCAAGTCCCCAATGGGCAGAAAACGGTCAGAAATCTGTGGGCCTATAAAAAGGGGCCCTTCTTCCCTAATGGCACTGCTCGAGTTTTGACAGGCTTTCTCCTCCATTCTTAACCCTCTTGATCTTACTCCCCTTCAATCCCTCCCTTGATTCTTGCATATACTTTAGGGATTTGAAAGAGATCTAGATCTACAATCCCACCAATTCATCTCTCCTCTAAGTGAGGGGAACATCTTGGGATCTAGATCTTGGAGTCTTTTGTAGATTTCCTCCATTGTTCTTCCTCTCTTATTCCCCCACAAGCTTTTGTAGCTTTGGTGGAATTTGGGAGAGAAGGATTTGAGCACTACTTGTGTTCTTGTATTGCATTTGGTGCATCGGTTTGAGTTCTCCCCGGAGGATTTGGTGAGTGAAAGTTGCGAAGCTTTTTACTCTTGGGTTCTTGAAACCCTAGACGGTTTGTTGGTGTTGCAGGTTGTGGCCTTGGTGGCGTTTGTTGGGAGCCTCCAATTAAGTTGTGGAGAAGTGCCCCAACCTTGTGAGAGGTTCCGGTTGCCACCGACAAGTGCACCGATAGTGGAAGCGTGGATCGATCCCATTGGGGTGAGATTCACCAGAGAATAAGGGAGGCCTTTTGTGGCGTTGGTGGTTTGATACCACCCCCTCTCCAAACGATACATACTCCATGGTGGGAGGAACTCGGTAAAATATCGTTGTCCCCGCGTGCCTCGGTTATCTCTATACCCGAGCTCTTTACTTATGCACTTTACATTGTGATAGCCTTCGTGCTTGAAGTATATATCTTGGTATCACATAGTTGTTAGACTTTCTTAGCATAAGTTGTTGGTGCACATAGCTGATCCCTAGATAGTTCTAGGTTTTGTGCTTAACAAAGTAAACGCTAGTTTAATTCCGCCTTTGTTGAGCCACTCTCGGAAAAGTTTTAATCGCCTATTCACCCCTCCTCTAGGCGACATCTGTACCCTTTCAGCTGTACCCCTCGCCGGAGTTCCTCACACTCTCTCACAGCTCCTCAGCCACCAGCCCAAACTCTGGCGAACACTCTCACTCTCCCCTCCCCACTTAGCCATGGCCGAGCGGTATCCCGACGACGGTGCGGCGGCGAACGGCTTCGGCCGGCGCACGCTCCAGGCTTGGGAGGCACGCCTGCTTTAAGAGGCTGGCTATATGGTGTCGCCGGACACGCGGAACCCTTCGGGATGGAAGCTTAGCATTGGCGGCATCCCTATCCCTCCGGCGCCGACGCGGGAAGAACTACCTTTCGAGATCCAGGAGTTCATCGCGGCCATGGATGATCCCTCCGCCGCCGAGAGCCTCGACAACCTCCTGTACTGGGACACGTTCTTCGCCGAACGCGCCGCTTGAGCTTCGCCACGAGGGCGCGGACGAAGTCGCCCGGCGCAACAACGCGGCCGGTCGCCGGCGTTTTTGGAGCGCGCCACGCCGAACGCTCAAGGCGGTGCTGGAGCACATCAACGCCGGGAACACGCCGCGCCTCGGCTTCCCGCGCACACCCACGCCGGCGGCCAGGTTGGGGCGTGTCCTCCGGCGAACTGGATGCCGAGGAGGATGGCCAGCCTAAGCTCCTCCTCCGCCTCGGCCTCCCACTCATCAGGCTCCACGCCCCACCGTACGCCGACGGGTCCTTCGTCAGCGCTGCGTCCAGTCAAGTGCGAGGCGGTCTCGCCTGTGCGCTCGCCGCCGCGGACACGCTCGCGCGGCATCGTCATCGGCGAGCCACGCGTGCCGGCGTTGTCGGCTCCAACTGGCCGCCTTCGCCTTCGCCGCCCGAAGCCTGAGCCGGCTGAAGGCTCGGCGCCGCCCGAAGACAGCGCCTTGAGGATGGCGTTGGAGCAGTTGCTCCGCGGCTCGGCACAGCCGCCGTTGGTGGAGCCCTCCTCGCCGGACATCCTGGAATGGTCCAGGGCGGACTGGGAGATGGAGCGGCAACGCATCCACCGCCTGCAGCAGCAGGCCGAGGAGGAGGCGGCCCGGAGACGGGCGTTGTTCGGGTGCGCGCTCGCCTACCAGGGCGCCCCACTCTTCGTCCTCGATGACGACGAGGAGGACGACCCTTCTTACCAGCCATGGAGGTGCGGCGACCCTGGCCAGGGGAGCTCCCGCCCGCCCGCCGGCGACGATTTACGGCGGCGGTGAGGATGATGGCGGGCGATCCGGCTACGGCGTTCTCTACAGCACCGGCGTCGGCGGCGGCCTTTTTAATGTTTTTTAGCTTATTATCTACTACTTTAGTTTAAATTTGATGTAATTCACCTATATTCGCCCATTTTTAATGAAATACGTCTGAATTTGCCAAACTCGACTGAAATTTAGCCGAACGTGAGAACTCGGTCTGGAAACGCGAGTGGGAAACTCGGCGTACGTATCCAGGCTGAAAATTTGTTTTGTCCGGCCAAAAAAGTCTGGATTTCGGCTTCGGTTCGCCAAATGAGTGGAGATGCTTTATTAGCCAACACGAATAATCATGTGGCCGGGCGGGCCGGGCAAACAGAAAGCAGTGGTAAATCAATACCACACCGTAAGTTACACTCGGGGAGGATCTTAATCTGCATATCACTCAGTCTGCTGTTGACGAACGGTCACACTGCAGAGCTATCTCTAGTGATTAGTATCGAGAGACGGATTAACACATACTAATTCGCTGATGAAGCGGGCGATCAGCCGGGCCGGGTAATTCGCTGATCAAGGGTATGAAAAATCAATGTGTACGCGAACAGAGGCCGCCGCCTACTGTTTAAAACGTTGCTACAGCTTTGCTACTGTTCCCCCCACTCATACAGCAGCTGCAGGAAGGAAGCAGAGCAAGTCAATGCAGCAGAAACAGAGGTGGATAAGTTCAAATTGCAAATGCGGTTTTACTGTACGTGGTCCAGCTTCTTCTTCTTCCCTTCTCTTCTCTTCTGTTCCAGAGATTTGCAGCCATGCATGCCATGCGCACTGTTGATGTAGCTCACTCGGCGGAGCGGAGACAGAAGGTGGCGTGAGGAAGAGAAGAAGGCAGCGCTGGAGAGAGGGATGATTTAAGAGATGATGAGGGACTGACTGCTCTACATCCACCATCAGAGGCCCAGAGGCAGAGGCAGGGAAAGAGGAGGATGCTGCTACCAGGCCGGCCGCTAGCTACAACACACCTGCATGCACAGCATCGATCCATCCATTCACCATGGTCGACGCATGCATGTGTGCCCTGACCCATGATCGTACATGCATGGCTATATAAGCCAACCATCGCGCACACCTACATATATGTGTATTGATGAGTGGAAGTTCAACGTATACATGCATGACGACTTGCTGAGATGGGTAGCTAGCGACCACTCCACCATGGCCCGGTTCTTTTGGCAACTTCTTCGGAAAGCTATCCTGTCCCTAGATTTATGTAAAAGCCGGTTTAAAAATATTATAAGGCTTCTAAAATAGTTAACCCTAACTCATGATATAGTTAGGATTAAGGTATGTGACTAGGATTTTATGTTAAACTCGGCATGACTAGTTACATCTTCTTGTTATAGTTTTCAAGTGCATACCTAGTGAATATATTTGCCGTTGTGTTGTTGTAATTCTTTTATAGGTGGTGAGAATTGTTTATGTTCATCATGTGGACAAGGATGCCTTTTTGAAAGAAAATATCGAACCTGACCCAGATGAGTTTGACTTGGTGTTTGGCTGGTAGTCCTAAGTATGCCGAGGTTTTGGAAAAAAGTGAGGGTTGATTTGAATTGGATGGACCCACAATTATGTAGTTGAGTTGGAAGGCATACTATGGGGTTTGGAATACACATCTGTTGGAAAACAATGTGTATCTCCTCCGGGGAACGTTGGTTTGCATACAAGGAGATGGCGGCGAACTCACTAGCCAAGGCTCCTGAGTTATTTGACACAAAAATTATCCGTTCTAGTTTGTAATTTGACTTGAACCGGCGTGTATCCCCATTTGATGCTAAGATTCCACCTCCCATGACTCAGGATGAAATGAGCGAACCTCCCATGAACTAACATGAAGTGAGGCAAACCTTCGAACGGATTACAAATGACCAAGATGAAGCATGGGGCGAGGAAAATGATGAGTATGAGGGCGATGAGAATACGCGTGATCTGCATGACAATATTGTTGGCGATATGAAGACATATTGCGTGTCAGAGAACATGGACCATGAAATACCATACGTCTGATGCTATGCATCGAACTCGGATGACGATGGTCCAAGTGAAGATGTTGATGAGCATGGGTTCATAAAGTGGGTAAGGATATTTAAGGATAATCATAAGTATAGAGAATATAAAATGGTGCCTAGCTAACCAAATTTTGGTTTTACTAGGTTTATTTCTTCGAAATGAGTTAGTAAAATTAGCATTACTCCCATTTTTATATTACAAAAATATAACCACTATTCTTTTTTTGTTATTTCACTCTATGGAACATTTTGTTTTTTCTTAAGTCCTTGTTTTCCATATTTCTGTTAAATTTGAAGAGGTTAGCAATCTATTCTGAAAATGGTAGAGTCTAATACAGAGAGACAAACTTAATACGACAAACTTAATACAGAGAGGCAAACATAATACAGAGAGACAACTTAACTTAAAAAATCCTTTATAGAAGAAAAGGAAAAGAGAAGAATAGAAATACATGGACACATGTGTCTGAATATGGCTGGCCTGCTAGTAATGGGCCTATGTCTGTGCATGGCCTGCTATATGTGGCCGTGCATGGATAATAGACATATAATATTCCCTTCACATTTTCATCTACATACCACGGCAGGCAGTAGCTAGAGAGACCTCCTCTGAAAAGAGCAAAGCAAAATTAATGAATGGAAAAAATAGATAGCTCACCTAGCTACTAGCTGACTAGCTGTACACATGTTACTAATTGGCACATTGATTGCAAGCATCGTAGCCACAGGCCTGCAGCTACTGGCCGGCTACAAGCCCATGCAAAGGCAAATGCAAAGCTAGGTAGTGATCACATGCACATATATCGTACATGAATGATGCATGTATACAAGTTTGTATAGTGCCACTTAACAATTGCACAGAGACACAATGAATGTATTAATGGATGAAGAGAAACTGTAGAGAGAAAGATGGGAACAGCAAAGTTCGAAAAAAAGGAGAGGGTGAACAGGGAGAGACAAGATGTTTATTTTACACGCAGATAGAGTTCAATATGCATGCAAATGCACAGCTAGGCTATCTAGGGCCATAAAATGGGGCTGGGGAAGAATCTGTTTTGAATTGGAGATGATCAGCAGCATGTGTGGTCAGTGAGTGAATACTACTCCAGCTAGTACTGATCAGTGTACCACCTGAATTCTTGAAGAAAGGATTGTATATGCTGATATGCATACATGCCAGTCAATCAATGCCTACTCCTTGAAATAGGCTTTCGCCCCGCTTTATAAATAAAGCACACAGGTGAGACCGCTGCTGGGCCAGACAGCACATCGCCCAAAGAAACAAACACCACAGGATACACGGCGCGGGGAGACCCCACGCCCAACACGAAAAGCAAGAAGAAAATAAAAAAAGAAGAAAGCCGATAACGGCGGTGTCTGACGGAAACAACTCGCAACGTGCGCCTGAGAAGTACCACCACCCCATAATCAAAGCGCTGCGTCAAAACAAAGCACCTCCAAGAAGGGGAGGACGACGACGACACTCTGTCGGCCGGGACCTAGGGTTTCCCCGATCACGCAGGGGATGGGGGAAGCCCTGACACCCTTCAAGAAGGAAGGTGACACCTCGGGCGTCCGTGCGATGTCAACAGACAAGGATTTCTCCCGACCCCTCCAGAACCACCCTCCCGAGCACTTTGAAAAGCTCCACCAATCACGTCACCCATGAGCACGCGCCATCCCAGTCTTGAAGTCGCCACCGCCGTCACACCGAGGGCCACGGAGCGAAGCCGGTAGGCCGAGAGAGTGGAGACTTCGGCGAGGGTCGGCCTGTCGACAGCACGCGGGAGGGAACTACCTCCACCACCAGCAGGTGGTAGCCGACCGGATGTAGCAGCAAGACAAACCAGGCCCTCTGGCCCGGCCGAGCCCGCGGAGGCTCGTGAAGTCCCACCGCCGCACTGCAGCAAGGGTGCCATCGAACACGCCAACCGCCGCCCAAGTTCTACTACTCCTTCCACCAGGGGATCCGCCACCACGGCAAATCCCGGCCACCAAGCAGTAGCACCATCGCCACCGAGCTCCCCCGGGCCTGCCGGACCGCCACCGAACTGGGGAGCTCACGTCACCTCCCGGAGCCTCCTCCGCCGAAGGCAAGTCGAAGTCGCCCACCTTCCGAGGCCGTCGCCCCGGCGTCCACCGAGCCGAACTCGCACCCAGGCAGGTTAAATCGCGTGACTGCAAGGTGGGGGTAGGTGGTTGATGTAGGATGGCGGCGCGCGCGCAGCCGCGGAGGAGATCAACCTCCACCACCAATGGCGGTTGCCGACGGACGCAGAGACACACCAGGTCTCGGGCCCGGCCGGGCCCAAAAAAGGGCCCTTAAAGTCTCCACCGCCACGCTGCTACAGTGCAGCCGCAGCCGCCGCCGTCCTACAAGCCCCACACCGCAACCCCTCCTCCAAGAGGTACCAGCGTCGCGAAAGGCCCACCCCAAGCCCAGATCGGGCCCGAGTGGGCCCAGATCTGGGCTAGCCGAAGCTACCCGAGGATGCACGCCCGCGATGCCCCAACCTGCCAGCTCCTGCCGGCACCCCGCGCCGCCACCACGGCTCCTGGAAGCAAGCCACGGCCCCCCACCGCGTCACCGGAGTGCAGCGCCGCCCGACCGCCGCCGTCCTCGGATGTGTCCAGCCAGCGAGCAGCCACCACGCCGCTGAGGCTCGCCGGGCTGCGGAACCACCCCTGCAGCCCTCCGCGAGTGGGGCGCGCGACCTCCGCCGCCGCCGCCGCCCGCCTGCCTGCCGCGCCGCCGCGCCAGACCGGTCCACCCGGCGTCGCCTTGGGGAGGAGAAAGACCCGCCGCCGACGCCGGCCGGGCTTTGCCCGCCAGCCCGGGCGGAGGAGGAGGGTGTATGGCCCGAGGCGGATAGGGTTTTCCCCACGCTGGGGAGCGATACAGGAGGAGGGGTCCGCCTCAGGAAGGGATCTATCGTTTCTGTTTTTTCAATCAATGCCTACTTAGTAGGACAGCAGGAGCGGCGGGAGAGAAGGATACTCTCTGTGTTTTGTTTCTGTCAAGTTATTGCACCAGGAAAGTCTAGCAAGGAGTAGTTACTTCATGCAGGCATGCCAGCCAGTAGCACCTAGCTAGCCTTTGATCAGATCAGATAAGAGAGGATAGGGAGATGTAAGGTTGCCTGCCTTTGTAATTGGTGGTGTACTGCATGCTAGTATTAAACATTTCAACCTTTGTGGCAGAGCTATGCATGCACAGTCAGTATTCTCATCTTAATTCACTTCTATCTATTAGTAATTGGAGCACACATTTGATATAGCTCTCTCTTTTTTTTCCCAGACATTTCAAACTTTGACTAGTAATGCATGGAAACATTTCAAAATCGATCTAGTGAAAATCATGTCATTAAGTTTTATGATATTTATTCTACATTGAATGTATGGTCCAAAACTACTCCCTCCAAATCACAAATAGATGCCATTTTGGACGGTGACATGGACTTCAAGACGCAACTTTGACCTAATTTCTACTACATATATGTATAAACACAAAATATTCTAGAAATAAATTTTACTAAAAAGAATACATAGGATATTCAATTATTATTAATAATTAAAATGATATCCATGTTCATAGTTTGAGTAAAGGCATGTCAAAAGCGACATATATTTGTGATATTGAGGGAGTACGGGTTAAGTGAATAATAAAAGCAATTACATGTAGTTTTTTGCTGCGAATAGTTTTGTGTATATGTAAAAGAACACCAAGTGGAATGTAAAAGGCAGAGACATGAGTGGAGATTTGGTGCACATGGGCACGAGCTATCAACTTTTTGAAAATCAAAATTAATATTTCAGATATAAAAATTATTCAGAACAAATCTGTATGCAGCCAATACTACAAACCTGCAAATATCACTTTAAAACACTTCGTATTATGAGATACCCAAAAAATAACAAAATTATGGAACTGAGTATGCATAGTTACAAATCACGAACTTCTATCCGATTTTTACATTTTTGTGTAGCCCACGATATCGATTTTTTATGTTCGTAGGATACAACATTGACTATGCCTAAAATATTTTTGAGATCTTTTGAAACTTATAAATTTGATTTTTGATTCTTTTTAAATAAATGGAGCAGTGGGGCTCGGGATCCAAAGACACTTTCCTTTTGAGGCATGCATTACTCTTCAAATGAAAGAGTGCATTATTTGTCGAACAGACAGTACTGTGTTGGATCATGGTGGCCAAAACCTAACATATTCATTTTTTGGGCATGCCAGTATATACCTTCGCTCATTCTAGTTTGTTCTTATTCTGTCCAATTCATGAGAGAGAGAAAACTCCAAGCCATTTTTCGGCTAACCAATTTATTGAAAGAAGATTTGGTTAAAACTAAAGACGCCAGCAATGCCCCGAAGCTAAAGAGGATTAACTAGAGGACATCGTACTCGTAGGTTTGTTTCCGCTAGTATGCAGTACAGCAGTACAGCAGAGAGTAGTACTTTTAATTACTTGTAAAATCTTCCGGCCGCAAGTACCCTCTCTGAAAGCTGTTATGGATATGTCTCTGTTTATATCCTTAATTACATATGTGTACGTCCACTCCCTAGCTCGCCGCTTAACTGGATCCCTAGCTAGCTAGTTGAACAGTACGCTAGTGATGAGACGAGACGTCTCCTCCTCTAAGGCCGGCCGGCCGGCTGGCCGGAGCTGAGGTCTCCGTCGTCTTTCATGGCGAAACAAGCGGCTAGACTTGTAGAGAGAGACGTGCCAAGGATCGGAGGAGGTGGAATGGTAGCCTGCCTAGCCTATCTAGGCTTTTCCGTTCTGACGACAGGAGTGAATGCTTTCTGACAGGCAATAACTTTGTCAACTTTGTGGAAGGCAGCCAGAGCGCAGAGCAGAGAAGGAAGAATGAATAGAAAACGAAAACACTAGTCACAGTACCGCTGGCCGGCCGCTGGTGGAAGAGATCCCTTGCTTGTGACGTTGCATGGATGTAGCTAGGCCGGCCGCCGCGTGCAGACGTGGGCCGTATTCCCGAGAGCCTGCCAGAGACACGCAGAGAAGCCACAGTAGATCAGAGAGAGAGGGTGTAATCGTAGCATGCAGCATAGATACTGGTAGCATCCAACGTTCCTGTACGTATTGCATGGAGTAGTCTCTGATAGGATCATACTGCTGCTGCTGCTCTGTTGAGCATGGCATCTCTCGGTCAACTCCTCGACCGATCTATCAAATCGATCAGGAGCACATATACACACAAGCTGCCCCTCATAAAATTATATATTTCCTTATTTGTTTATGGAGTACTTTATTACATGTACGGCTGCAGTTACTCGGCTAGCTACGTACGTAGACACACGGGCAGCTGGGCTTGGTACGTCTAGCTAGACTGACACAAGAAAAAGCCATGCATGTCGGCACATTTAAATGTACGTGGGATACCATATGAGTGCGTATCTTTCATATATTTTGGGGCCAAGTACGTACCCCAAACTGACAATAACTTTTGTGTCTATGCATACTATTGCGTTATGGAGTTTACTGTGTCTCGGGTACGTTGTTAGTACGTTATACATATGCAAACGATATTTTCGTACACGGCTACGTGCATGCACAACCGTGACAACTCGCTCGTTATTGTACCCCCTGTTGTTACAAGTGTGTGTCTCCTGTCGATCTTCCTCTACTCCGCCACCGGCATGTTGGCCAGTTTATCGGTTTATCGGTTTCAGCCAAACCTCGATAAGGGTGTAGCGAACATACCGGTGGGTGGCCCAATCTGTCGGCGGAGATCGGGCGCCGCCATATGAGTCGAACACTACTGGAAAAACCATCTTCAGTTCGACGTAAACAAGGCCAGCAGTGCCGGCCTGGCACAGCCCGCGACTAGTGGGAGCACTAGTCCCGTGCCGCGAGGCCTCTAATGGTAGAAACGGCCGTAGTCACTTGTCCCGGGCCGGACCAGGTCATTAGTCCCGGTCCGTAATACAACCCAGGACTAATAACTTGGAGCAGGCCAGCTGGTCCTTTCGTGGACTATTAGTTCCGGGTCGTATCACGGTCCGGGACAAGTTGTACACCACTATATATTCTACTTCCTGTCCTGCTGCCCTAAAGCATATGGTGGCCATTTTTCTCAAAGAAACAAGAGTGTTCATGCCATTTTTTTCTTAAGATTTGTCAAGATTTAGTTTGCAAAACCTAAATCCAAAGCTTTAAAAGGTTATAACTTCATTCTTTCATCTCTTATTGCTACTTTAGCTCTATAATGCTCTAGAAGTATAGAGATATGGATCAATGCATGCATGCTCTAGAAGTAGCTTGAAGGATTTTGATATATATGTGTAATAAATTTTGATTAGGCACATAGTTACTGAAAATTGAAATGTGTAATTTTAGAGTTTCGGAGCTTAGAATGGAATGAGATTTTCACTGATAGAACAATAATAAAAAGCTCTACATTTATCATGTTGGTTGTTTTCTCCAATTCACAAATTGGTGCATGTAAATTTTTCAAAATTCAAAATTAATGCTCTAGAAGCTCTCAATATAACTTGTATTAATTTTATCATGCTGTGTAATGGTTTTTGATATACTTTTACTATAATGCAAATGGTCCGGGAATGGATGTACGGTACTGACCGACGCTCTGGCAAGTTCATTAATGTCGTGCATGAATTCATCTGTATTGCTGATGCAAACAAGCGCAATGGTTTTGTATTCTGTCCATGTAATGGATGTAGGAATCAGAAGGATTACTCTGACTCAAAAACCCTTCACAGCCACCTGTTGAAGTCCGGCTTCATGCCCAGTTATAATTGTTGGACCAGGCACGGAGAGAGAGGGGTTATAATGGAAGACAATGAAGAAGAGGAGGAGGATGACAACTATCATGGTTTCCCTGAGTACGGGGATACTTCCATGGGGGATGCTGAAGGGGAGGATGAAGAACAAACACATGATGAACCCGCTGATGATCTTGGTCGGACCATTGCCGATGCACGAAGAGATTGTGAAACTGAAAAGGATAGGGAGAAGTTCAATCACATATTAGAGGATCACAAAAATTTGTTGTACCCAAATTGTGAAAATGGTCTGAAAAAGCTGGGCAGCACACTAGAATTGCTGCGATGGAAGGCTGAGTGTGCTATACCTGACTCCTCATTTGAAAAGTTGCTGAAAATGACGAAGAATATGCTTCCAAAAGATAACGTATTGCGCGCGAGTACGTACGAAGAAAATAAGGTTGTCTGCCCTCTAGGTTTAGAGGTTCAGAAGATACATGCATGCCCTAATGACTGCATCCTCTACCGCGGTGAGGAGTATGAGAATTTGGATGCATGCCCGGTATGCACTTCACTTTGGTATAAGATTAGACGAGATGACCCTGATGACGTTGAGGACCCCCCCCCCCCCCCCCCGGAAGAGGGTTCCTGCCAAGGTGATGTGGTATGGTCCTATAATACCACGGTTGAAACGCTTATTCAGAAACAAAGAGCACGCCAAGTTGTTGCGATGGCATAAAGAGGAACGTAAGTCAGACGGGATGTTGAGACACCCCGTTGATGGGTCGCAATGGAGAAAAATCGATTTAAAGTACCCGGACTTTGCAGATGACGCAAGGAGTTTAAGGTTTGGTCTAAGTACAGATGGCATGAATCCCTTTGGGGAGAAGAGCTCGATCCTTAGCACTGCCCGTGACTCTATGCATCTATAACCTTCCTCCTTGGTTGTGCATGAAGCGGAAGTTCATTATGATGCCAGTGTTGATCCAAGGTCCGAAGCAACCCGGCAACGACATTGATGTGTACCTAAGGCCATTAGTGGAAGAACTTTTACAGTTGTAGCACGAACCCGGGATACGTGTGTGGGATGAGCACAAGCAGGAAGAATTTAACCTCCGAGCATTGCTTTTCGTAACAATCAATGATTGGCCTGCTCTTAGTAACCTTTCAGGACAGTCAAACAAGGGATATAATGCATACACACACTGTTTAGATGAGACTGAAAGTATATATTTGTAACATTGTAAGAAGAATGTATACAATGAGCATCGTCGATTTCTTTTGGCCAAGCATCCCTTAAGAAAGAAAGGCAAGCATTTCAACGGTCTGGCATGTCACCAGACGAAGCCTAAGGAGTGTACTGGTGCTGATATATTTGATATGCTAAAGATTTGGATCAAATGGTAACCTTTGGAAAGGGTCACGGAAAATCTGTTCGAAGGACGTGAAGGACACGCACCCATGTGGAAGAAGAAATCTATATTTTGGGAGCTACCATATTGGAAATTCTTAGAGGTCCGCTCTGCAATCGATGTGATGCATGTGACGAAGAATCTTTGCGTGAACCTGCTAGGCTTCTTGGGCGTGTATGGGAAGACAAAAGATACACGGAAGCGAAAGGACCATCAACGTATGAAAGACCGGATGGCTTTGCATCCAGAATGGTTTTAAGGTCATGCCAGCTATGCTCTTACCAAACAAGAGAAGGAAATATTTTTTGAATGCCTAAGCAGTATTAAGGTCCCGTCTGGCTTCTCATCGAATATAAAGGGAATAATAAATATGGCAAAAAAAGTTCCAAAACCTAAAGTCTCATGACTGTCACGTGATCATGACGCAAATGCTTCCGATTGCATTGAGGGGGCTTCTACCAGATAATGTTCGAGTACCCATTGTGAAGCTATGTGCATTTCTCAATGCAATCTCTCAGAAGATAATCAATCCTGAAGATCTATCACGGTTACAGAATGATGTGGTCCAATGTCTTGTTAGTTTTGAGTTGGTGTTCCCACCATCCTTCTTCAATATTATGGCCTTTTCTGGTTCACCTAGTCGAAGAGATTTCCATTCTCGGTCCTGTATTTCTACACAATATGTTTTCCTTTGAGAGGTTCATGGGAATCTTAAAGAAATATGTTCGTAACCGTGCTAGGCCAGAAGGAAGCATGTCCAAGGGCTATGGAACAGGCGAGGTCATTGAATTTTGTGTTGACTTCGTTCCTGACCTTAGGCCGATTGGTCTTCCTCAACCGCGGTATGAGGGGAGACTGAGTGGAAAGGATACTCTAGGAAGGAAATCAATAATATGTAGGGACATGTTGGAATTATGCCCTAGAGGCAATAATAAAGATGTTATTATTATAATTCTTGTTCATGATAAAGTTTATATTCCATGCTAGAATTGTATTAAGCGGAAACTTTGATACTCGTGTGGTTTATGAACAACACCGTGTCCCTAGTACGCCTCTATGGACCAGCTCATTGATTAATGATGGTTAAGGTTTCCTAACCATAGACATGAGTTGTCGATTAATAATGAGATCATGTCATTAGGAGAATGATATGATGGACATACCCAAATTAAGCAGAGCAATTAGATCGTGCCATCGTGTTCATCTTTGCGAAGCTTTTTCCTATGTCAAATATTGTATTCCTTAGACCATGAGATAATACAACTCCCTGGTATCGGAAGAAAGCTTTGAGGTGATAAAACGTCATCCTATGTGAGGGTGATCATAAAGGTGTCTCTCAGGTGATCGGAAAGTACATGTTGGGTTGTATGTATCGAGATGGAATTTGTCCCTCCCGAGTCGGAGAGATATACTTGTGCCCACTCGGTCGATATCAACACCGCTTGCAAGCACGTGGTTAAGGAGTTAATCACAAAGTGATATCGGATTACGACGAGTAAAGTACTAGCGTGAACGAGATTGAACTAGGTATGCCGATACCAACGATCAAATCTCGGGCAAGTAAAATATCGCGTGACGAAGGGAATATATATGGGATTAATTGAATCATGGCATCGTGGTTCATCTGATATGATCACCGATGAATATGTGGGAGTCAATATGGGTTTCCAGATCCCGCTGTTGATTATTGATAGAAGATCATGTCTTTATTCTCGAACCCGTAGGGTCACACACTTAACGTTCCTCGACGCTAGGATAGAATGGATAATTGGTTTATGAGTTTTTGTTCGGAGTTTTGGATGAGATCCAGGACATCACGAGAGGTTTCAGAATGGTCCGGAGAATAATATTCATATAAAGGAAAGCAGTTTTTGGATTTCGGAATAGTTTCGGAGTTTATCGGTATTGTACCGGAAGGTTTTAGAAGCTTCCGGAGTGGGACAAACGTGGGCCCACTTGTCGGAGGCATGCGTGGGACTAAGGGGGAGTGCCCTGGCCGCTTTGGGCCAGGGGCACAAGGCCCCAAAGGCCCAGTCGGCCAAACCCTAGGGAACCCTTCTAGAAGGAAGGGGGGAAACTTGCCCCCCACTCCACCCTTGGGGCCGCCGCCCTAGGGCTTGAAGGAGGGGCCAAGGGGGACGGCCAGCCCCCCTATATAAGGTGGGCAGGGGCGCACCCTTCCCCACTACTCCTCAACCCTAGCCGCCAACTGCTGCCCCTTCCTCCTCTCTCTCTCCCGACTGCGCGTAGGCGAAGCCCTGCTGCAGAAACTCTCCACCATTAGCACCACGCAGTCATGCTGCAGATCCAATCTCTCTCTCCACCATATTTGCTCGACCAAGGAAGCAGGAGACGTCGTGACACCATATGTGTGCATCTCTCGGAGGCGCCGCCACTTGCGGCGTAGGATCGGGTCGGATCGCGAGGAGGAGACGGCTAGTACGACTACATCAACCACGTTCTGTTGAACGTTTCCACTGTGCGATTTCTTCATGGGTATGAAGATCTCATCTATCCCTCTCGTTGATTGCATCTCCTAGATTAGATTTTGCCTTTCTTGTTCGCATCCGTAGAATTTTTTTGATTTACTATGCTGCGAAACCCTTTAGGACGAACATTCTTACACCGAAGCACATTACACCGTTCTATAGAATTCTATCTTGGCAGCCACATATATCGAGGAACACAAGAAAATCTTACGCTCCAACAACCCTGGAAAGCATGACTCTTGGATAAGAGATGAACACATGAAGAGTTTCGGCGGTTGGTTGCAACATCTCACCAAAAACAACACTCTTGGAGATCAGCTATACTTGTTGTCTAGGTCACCATCTTCGACTATATCGACTTTCCAAGGGTACGAGATAAATGGGTGTACATTTTACATGATAGCCCAAGATAAAAAGAGCACCAACCAAAACAGTGGTGTCCGCTTTGATGCAACAGACAACAATGGGTCAAATACCACATATTATGGTTACATAGAGGAGATATGGGAACTTGACTATGGACCTACTTTTAAGGTCCCCTTGTTTCGGTGCAAATAGGTCAAGCTGACTAGAGGAGGGGTTGAGGTAGACAAGAAATACGGAATGATATCGTTGGATCTCAACAATCTTGGGTACTTAGACGAACCATTCATCCTAGCCAATGATGTGGCTCAGGTTTTCTATGTGAAGGACATGTCTACCAAACCTAGAAAAAGAAAAAATAAGAAAAATAAAAAATAAGAAAAAGAATACATCAGACGATGAGCCAAAGCGCCACATAGTTCTTTCAGGAAAAAGAAACATCATGGGAGTGGAGGACAAGACAGACATATCAGAAGATTGTGATAAGTTTCATGAAATTCCGCCCTTCGCGGTGAAGGATGACCCAAGCATCATGTTAATGAATGAAGATGCTCCATGGATACGACGGTATCAGAAAGGAACACACGCAAAGAAATGATATGTAATAATTGTAACATTTTATGAGTGAAGATGCTCCATGTGTCCATTTTTATAGTGTTGTCTGCAAACAATCTTGAGTGTGTTAGTCCTGTTTTGTGGCTGGACCGGGACTAAAGGAGGGTCTTTAGTCCCGATTCATACTTACCATTAAGATCTGATCTCCAAACACGTGAGGTCACATATTAGGGAGTGCCTCTATGACCAGTTTCTTGGAGATGCCAGAGGACTGGGCTCCGGCGGCATATCCCTGAAACTGGCCGTAGTGGTGTCCATGCTCTTGAAAACCATCTTGCATCTTGTAACTTCTCTAACTAGATCAATACGCCTGGGAGCTAACTAATTTCACATATTAGGGAGTGCCTCTATGACCAGTTTCTTGGAGATCTTGGGAGGACCAGGCTCAGCGGCATCTCCCTAAAATAAATAGTGGTGTCCCTGCTCTTGAAAACCATCTTGGAGATGCCTCAAACTGGCTGGAGGACTGGACTCACAAGGATGCCTATTTATAGTAAAAGCAGCTCGGCATAATGTCGACACTCACCCCTATTATTAGTGTTGACTCATGTTTTGTCCCGGTTGGTGTCTCTAACCAGGACTAAAGGTTCATCTTTAGTCCCGGTTGGTGACACCATCCGGGACAAGGTACAAGCCGAATGACATAATGTCGACACTCACCCCTATTATTAGTGTTGCTTGGCCCAGTCTGCCGCAATCCCTTCAGTCGCGATTGGTTTCTCCAACCGGGACTAAAGATGAACCCTCTCATTATAGGAATTTCCCTCTATTTATAGGCTGCTCGATCCAGCTTGCTCTATTTATAGGCATTTTCCTCTAAATACAACATCTTCATATTTAGGTAACACTCAAGACATTTATTAATATTAAAAACTGGGACAAAGGGGACTAGCTAACACTTAGGACTAAAGCCGCCCCCTTTAGTCATAATCATGCCTAGTCCTATAGTACGCAGCTTTAGGGTCTTCTTCGTCATCGTCATCGTCACCTGCCACTCCAGGATCCTCAGCCCAGCCATGGATATACTAGGGGCCATTCCAGCCTCGGATTCACGGCGGGCGGGGGAGGGGTCTCCTGGAAGACGATGCCGCTACCGCTGGGCCGGTGTGGGGCCTTTTTGTGGCTCTGTGGCGGGTGGACTCGTGGGCACCGCAGGCGAGGATGGTCTCCCCTTGCGATGTAGCGCATCACTCTGATTATAGTATGGTTCGCCCACCACAGACGATGGCCGGCTTCATTGTGGTTCACCGGGGGCGGGCCATCACCCTCGTACCTGGCGAGCTCCCTTTCCCGCCTATTAGCGAAGAAGACATTCCAGGTGTCGTAGTTGTCGGGATCCCACTAGGGATCCATCCGCTGCTCCGGCGTGAGCTCGTGGTAGAAGTGGTTTGTGATGCCCGCCTGGCGTGCGGCACCTTGAGGGACAGGAACCCCTCCAACACTCAGCATCCAGCCGGCGGCCGGCCGGTAGCCCGGCGGACAAGGGTAGTTGGAGGCGCACAACGCCTTGATCTCCTTGAGGGTCAGAGTGGCCCAGTAGGCGTTGTCCATTGTTCTAAGAGAGGAATGTGTGGATAGAAATGGCGCGATCGCCCTAGATATAGAGGGAAAGGGCGGGAAAACTTGGCGTAAATCTTTGAGAAATGACGGGAAATATCGTTAGTCCCGGTTATTGACTACATCCGGGACTAAAATCTCTCGTAGAAAGGAAAGGGCGGGAAAACTTGGCGGGAAGCGGTGGGAAATGGCGAGAAATATCTTTAGTCCCGGTTTGTGAATACAACCGGGACTAAATGGATATTATATTAAGATTCTTTATATTTTTCTGATAATAAAATACATATTATTTGTTTTATTTGGATTATTACAATAAAATATATGATTTTCCAAAGTTTTATATTTGATTTGAATTAAAAAAAGAAAATTTACAAATGGAATAATTTATAAATGATGCAAACAGATAAATGGATATTATATTAATATTCTTTATATTTTTCTGATAATAATAGACATATTATTTGTTTTATTTGGATTATTACAATAAAAGATATGATTTTCCAAAGTTTTATATTTGATTTGAATTAAAAAAAGAAAATTTACAAATGAAATAATTTATAAATGATGCAAACATATAAATGGATATTATATTAAGATTCTTTATATTTTTCTGATAATAATAGACATATTATTTGTTTTATTTGGATTATTACAATAAAAGATATGATTTTCCAAAGTTTTATATTTGATTTGAATTACAAAAAGAAAATTTACAAATGAAATAATTTATAAATGATGCAAACAGATAAATGGATATTATATTAAGATTCTTTATATTTTTCTGATAATAATAGACATATTATTTGTTTTATTTGGAGTATTACAATAAAAGATATGATTTTCCAAAGTTTTATATTTGATTTGAATTAAAAAAAAGAAAATTTAGAAAAAAAAAATAGTCGCGGGTCGTGGCTGGACCCGGGACTAAAGGGTACTTGTGGCCTCAAAGTGGCCAAAAACCGTTTAGTCCCGGCCGTATTAACCCATGACTAAAGATCTTTAGTCATTTGGTTAGGCTTAACCCGGGACTAAAGGGTGTGTCCCTATATATTCTGCGCGCCAGGAGTGCTGCCTAGCACTTGGCATTCCTTGACGAAGGCCACGCGAAGCACCTGAGACTAACACGGGAGGTGTTGTCCCGTTCTTTGCCGTCTTGCAGCCGTGCGTGCTCGTCGTCTTACTCTGCTCTAGCCGCCTCACGCGCCTTCTCTCGTCTTTGCCGCGCCTCGTCGGCTGCCTCACCATGCTGCCTGGCCTTATGGCACGCCACGTCTTGTCACTGTTTCGATCGGTGTGCTCGAGGGAGAAAGTGACGGATGTTTTTTTGTAATTATTAGTTAGCTAGGGTTAGGATTATAGTTTTTGTTATTTAGAATTATAGTTTTTGTTATTAGGATTAGGATTATATTGTTAGCTAGGGTTAGGATTAATTATAATTTTTGTTAAAGTTTTTTCTAGCTGGAGTGAGGATTAATTATAATTAGCTAGAGTGTTAGAATTAATTATAATTATTTTTTTATAGTTCTTTCTATATTTTTTTATAGTTAGGATTATTATAAATAGGATTATAATTAGGATTATTATAATTAGGATATTAGGGTTTTTTGTTATAGTTTTTTCTATAGGTTTTTATAGTTTTTTTTTAAAGTTAGGATTATTATAATTAGGATTATAAGGGTTTTTTGTTATAGTTTTTTCTATAGTTTTTTTTATAGTTTTTATAGTTTTTTTATAGTTAGATTATAATTAGGATTATTATGATTTTTTGTTATAGTTTTTTTATATTAGGGTTTTTTTGTTTTAGTTATTAAGATTATTGTTTTACCGCAAATAATATTAGGGTTATTGTTTTTTTATTTTAGTTATTAGGATTATTGTTTTTTTAACCTATTTAACTCTCTTTTTGTTATAGATAATTAAGTCATGGATCCATCCGAAGATCTTGGTCGCATCGGTGAAGGTTTTCTTCAGGGCATGATAAGAGGTGAAATTCCTTTTAATATTACTACCGGCAAAGATATTTTGCTCGAGGAAGAGATATACTCATATCTAAATCCATCTGGTGATGGACTAGAGGAAAACCTAATGTTCCAATGGGAAGACTAGATGGACGAAGGGCAAACAAATAACAACAACAATGATGGCCCCTCGACAGGATCCGGCGAGGTACATATATATATAAAGTCTTGTGTTACCTCTATTCATTAACTGATCTAGATATATATTAATCACTCTCTCTTCTTCTTTTAGCCCACCGGATCGAAGCAATCGACAGCTCGAACAAAACGAGGGCCGAACTAAAAGTTGCATGGTAATCAGAGGTTCACCATCGAAGAAATAGATGATGATGGTGAACCGATTGCTCCAGAGAAGCACCGTAGGATGTTTATAAATCAATGCGGGGTGCTTGTTAGGGACAACCTGCCGATCACCATCCAAGAATGGAATCATTCAAAGAAATCCGGTGAAGAATCTAGCTATGTCACTGATGATGCCAAAGATGACCTTTGGCAGAACCTCATAGCGCATTTCATACTACCTCTATAGTATGAAGAATTTGAGGTAGATGGCATTACCCCAAGGTCGGTTGGGCTTGAAAATAGAGCGAAAGTGAAGGAGTGGGCTTTGAGCAAGATGGCTGAACTGTACCGGAACCACAAGAAAAGTTCATACGCGAAATATGTCGCGAAAAAGAAAACTCCAGACTTCAAAGCAGTATACGAGAAGTTGAGAGAACAGTGGCCCGATTTTGTACAGTACAAGAAATCTGATAAAGCAAAGGCAAAGTCGGCAAAGAACGCGTTAAATGCCGCCAACAAGAAATAACATCATAAAATGGGGACAGGTGGCTATAAGAGTGCCGTCCCTAAGTGGGAAACTATGGAGAAGAACATGAGGACTAGAGGCATCAATCCTGGTACAGATGGATGGCCCAAGAGGTCAAAGCACTGGTGGTACGGGCACGGGGGATCCTTGGACCCAGAAACAGGGAAGACATTATTTCATGATAAAATTCTAAAACCCTCCCAAGACCTTATTAAAGCAATGAACGATGCTCAATTGGGATTGTTCCGTCCCGAGAGAGAGAGAACGACGAGCTGACACGCGCCCTAGGGAATCCTGAAAAGGAAGGACGAACACGAGGCAAATGCGCCGGTGTCTCGTGGAAGAAAGGGTTTCCTCAGCACGATGCCAGTTATAGAAGCCGTCCGAGAAAGAAGGACCGGGAGGCAGATCGGATCTCTAGGGTAGAGCAGGACCTAGCTGATCTGAAGAACCTCATGCATGAAATTACCCAAAGGTCGCCGTCGTCAACTCATCCGCGGTCTGATGATCCTGCATTGGATCTTAGCCAGCGGAGAAGTAGTGTGGATTCCACGGAGGTCCGGACTGATGATCAAGCACCGCTGGATGATGCACCGGCTCCTCACTACCCCGTGGATGATGTCAGAGAGATGGCACAATGTGAGCTACATCAGCCAATGAACAACCTGTCCTTCAAGGTGGCGATCGGCACTGCTTTAACTTATGATGGGGATATGCCTACTGGGGTATACCCAAGCAGTTCACGCCCGAGGCTCGCTGGGCACGGGCGACTGGATCAAGGCCCGTGTGGATCCGAGCGATTGGAAGCTAAAGGCCCAGGCGAGTAGATAGGCCTAGTAGGATTAGGTTAAACAATTACCGAAGCTTTAACTGATTCGGTTGGGATATGTAAACCCTAGGGGAGGTAAGACTATATAAACCTTCCTCCGGGGAGTGTAGAGATACGTTCCATCATACACCCAAGCGACTCGCCGCCTAGCCGTCGAGCTCGCCCATTGTACCTCCACCATAATACAATCTAGCAGGAGTAGGTCTTTACCCTCCGGGGGGCCGAACCTGGGTAAAACCTTGTGTCTCCGCCCTTATCTCGCACTTGAATGGCTGGCCACCTTGCCCTCGTTTACTACTACTTGCGATTGCAAGATCTGCCGTGACCATCCCCACGACAACTTGTCTACCTGGAGCACTCCACCATGCACTTCCGATTCCACCAGGCTATGCTCGTGTCACGGTGGATGACATAGTGGAGGATTTTGCGGACCTAGAGATTGAAATCGCTACGCCTGAAGGCCTTACGAAACTAGGATATGTCAAGCGCAACATCATTCTATGGAATAAGAAGTACATCAAGTTTCCAGGCTCGGCACCAAGGCCACCGACTCAGAGGAATCGAAGTCCACCCCGCATCGAATATCGTCAACCTCCAAGTCCACCCCAACCCAATTATCGCCAACCTCCAAGTCCACCCCGCCCCGCTGACGATCCGCGCAGCATGAGTACATCAACTCGATCTCCGCCTCCGCGCAATACTCGATCTCCACATCCGCCTCCGTACAATACTACTACCTCTTCGAAGAAACGGAAGTTCGACAGTCCCCCGCGCCCCACATCGAAGAAAGGTCAAACGGCGAAGATAGTCGACATCCCGCCGGCTCTTCCAAAGAGACCTTATGACAAGACCGATGAGGAAACTAACGCGGATGTGGCTGCCCAAGTTAAGGCGCATTTTGCACCCAAAAAGCCCGAGCCAAAGCCGGTATATAATGAAAAAACCAAAAAGTGGGCTAAGTCCTTTCTTGAGCAACCATCCCAGTTATCAATGAATCTGGAATCAAACTATGACCGGGAGATTATTAAGCAAGCACAAAAGAAAAAAATCTCAAGTGCAAAAAGCGGGAAGCAAGTTGCCCAGCTCGGAGCACAGAAGAATCAATCGGTCGCCCCGCTCAAAGTCATTTCAGACCTCGACAAGGCCTTCAGAGCTGAAATGGATATGGACATGCAAATAATGAACCCCAGAGCCCGTAATAATGCTGCACTTATGGGAATCACTATATCGCAGGCCAAAGCACCTGCTAACGAAGCAAATATGTCTCTTGGTCAATATTTAGGCTATAAAGATACGCCAGTGGGTCAGATAGTACGGCAGTATGTCCAAGGGGAACCTCTAGTCAGTAATGAGGAGCTCGCGCCTATATCCACAGATATGCGAAATCTGCACGAATGGTACATGTCGCAAGCAGAAAAAAGCATCAGAAAGATTGGTTTCCGGTGGACGTTAGAAAGGAGCATCACTTCAAACCATACTCGTCTGAGTTCAAATGACCGAACTGTTTCAGTTATACAACCAGCACGCCCTCGACAAATCTATCATTGGTTGCTACTGTCTGTAAGTGATTTATTTCTATAATTAAGTTTGTAGCTCAACTCGTTCATTGCATTTAATATATTATCTTAACTATATATCCTTTTGTATGATGATATTATATTCTGCAGAATGAAGATGCTTGAATGCAAAAGAGCTAGAAGATACAATATTGGGTTCATTGACCCATATATCGTTAATGAATATACGTTAAAGAATCACCCCAAGGTTCTTAATCGAGAATAATTTTGTTAAGGAAAAATACTATTTTCTTACAACTTCAAGTGAGTGTTTATATCTTGTACATATTTTATTTTTCCTTACGGGATGAGCTATGCATGTATGCGTATGTAAACGTCCGCAGATTCCACTGGATCTTGCTAAACATTCAAGTTGACAACTCCCTAGTTGAATTCCACGACTCATTAAGTTGGGACCAACAACAGTGGAGCGACATGAAAGCAATGCTCCATAAGTAATTTCAATCATTATCGCATTATATCGTCCTCTTTCATTCATTTCCTGATATCAAGTAACTAATAACTCGTTTGTTCATTTTCTTTGCCGAGCAGGTGTTGGACACAGTTCAGACAGAAAATACTATTGGAGATATGCCCAAGAGGCAATAATAAAGTGGTTATTATCATATCTTCATACTTATGATAAATTTTTACATACCATGCTATAATTGTATTAACCGGAAACATTAATACTTGTGTGATTTGTAAACTAAAATAAGAGTCCCTAGTAAAGCCTCTTGTTAAACTAGCTTGTTGGTTAATAGATGATCATGGTTTCCTGATCATGAACATAGAGATGTTATTAACAACAGGATCATATCATTAGGAGAATGATGTGGTGGACATACTCCTATAGATAAGTGTCGTGGGAATGACCACGGCAGATGCTGCGATCGGCAGCGAGTAGTAGAACGAAGGGCAAGGGCGGCCAGCCATCTGCGGTCGAGATGAGGCGGAGACTCGGGGTTTTACCAGGTTCGGCCCCCGGAATAAGACCTACTCTGCTAGATTGTATTATGGAGGTGTTTACAATGGGCGAACTCGGCTAGGCGGCGAGTTGCTTGGGTGTATGAGGCGTATCTCTACTCACCCCTTAGGGAGGTTTATATAGGCCTACCTCCCTAGGGTTTACATATCTCAACCGATTGATTACAACTTTGTCAATCGTTTAACTTTCGGACCGGTGGGCCTATCTACTACTTTGGGCCTTGACCTCCGATGCTGGTACCTGATGGGCCTTGATCCATTCGTTCTGCTGAGCCCACTGCCATGACCTTTGGGCGGTCGGAAACGTCCGAGGATACCCGGTAGGCATATCCCCATCGAGTCCCCGAGGCCGTCGTTGATTAGGCGCGGGTGGCTCTGGCGATCAGTATCTGGCTTCAAGTTGGCATCCATCGAATCGTCGGCGGGCTCTGTACAAAGGAAATAATCCGGCGAACGAGTCGCGTTTGAGTACCGAACCAGCGGATCGCGACCTCGCGAATAACTCGAGCGAGTGGCGTGAGGCGGACCGTCGGGCGTGGTCAAACTAGCCGTTAAGGTAACGGTAACTTTCGGCGTAATCATCGCGATAACGGCCCCTAATTTGGCGGGCAGCTCTCGCTATATAAGGGGAATGGTTGGCCATCGGAAAGCCATCCGCCCACCATTTCTTCGAGTACGCATCTTTCGCCGTTGATCTCGCGACCAATCCTCCGACCTCCAAGCAAATCCTCGCCATGGCCCTTTCCACGAACCTTGGGCAGATCCAAGTGCACCAGGCGCTGGCCTCCTTGAGGAGGCCGGAATCCTGGGAGGGCTGTTGGCGAATCCCTTGCAGCGAGAAAGCGATCCGAACCAGCGAGAGAGTTCATCTGCTTCACTAGTCACCTCGAGCGGGGTTTAGGGTTTCCCACTTCTCTGTTCTTCCGGCGCTTCTGCGCCTACTACGGGATCCAGCCCTCGGATCTGGGTCCCCATAGTATCGAGCAGCTCGCCATCTTTGTGGCGTTTTGCGAGTGCTACTTGGGCTGCCGCCCTATTTTCCCTTGTGGCAAGATCTGTTCCATGGGACGGATCAGCGCGAGGCGGGCCCAATGCTAGCCATGGCTTAACCTTCAATTGAAATCCAAAGCCTCCTTCTTGACTTGATCTTGCCGCCAAAGCAGCGGCGGGAAAAAGTCTTGGTTTTACGTGACGGCGACCCGGAGGACGAGGCGGCGATCCCACGGTACTCGGCCGACCGCTTCCGAGCGCAATCTTCAGGTCGCCAAGCTTCCCGACGATCGGCGGATGGTCGTCGACGAGATGCTCCGGACCATTCGGTCGAAGAAGAAGGGCTCAGACGGTGAACACAGCCTGGCTGTTGGCTTGGCGGCGGCTTCGTCCGCTTGCCCAGCGAGCACTACATGTACCAGTACAGGTAGAAGACTCGGCGAAGGCCTGCCTCGCCGTGGAAGCCGGAGGACTACCTCTGGCGCGAAGAGGATCACCAGGCATACACGGATCGCGAGCCGGGCTCCTCCATACACCACAGGCGTCCGGCTCAACGGTAATAACCTGATCTTATTCGCGATCGCAGCATATGCGATCGCGGTAATTCTAACTCATTCGTGTTAACGCAGCTATTCCAAGTGGTGGAAGGGTGGCTTCCACCCGCCGATGACCAGCTCGAGCCATCCGCCCGGGACACAAGCGAAGTCGCCGCCAAGGGCAAGGAGGGCGATGAGCGAATCCGAGGAGATCGCCCCAGGTCCGAAAGACCCGGGCAACGTCAGCGAACTCGGCGGCAGGAGCCTCGGCGTCATGATGACGAGGAACTCCCGGAGACCACCTCGCTCGTCGGGCCACTCCGCGAAGAAGAAGAAGGAGAAAGAGGCGAGGCCCCCTAAGGAGGAGGGCGAAGCCGTGAAGACGGCCTCACCGCCCGCGCTCGGCAGCTCCGATGCCCATAGCTCGGCGGTGTGGGCGGCCCGGCAACAACCACGCTAGGACGCACCATCCATGGAGGCACCATCGCCTCGATGCCCCGCCCTTCGCCGATCTCCGGGCTGGGAAGGCTCGGCCGGCGACCGCCTGCAAAGGGGTCCCGCGTGGTGGTCTCGCCTCGTAAGGAGGCTCGGTCGCGGCAGCTCTAGCAAGAAACCTCCGCCGAGGGCGCCCGGGCGCCAGCTACCTCGACATCAAAGAAACCGTCCGTGTCCTGGGCCCCGCACCTGGACCTGGGGCTCGATCGCCGGCTTGGCCCGAGCTGGAAAAAACCGGCGGCCTTCGCACAGGCTGCGTTTCATTCCGTCGCCAAGTGAGTGTACTCGGCTTTCGCCTTTCTCTCTTAGTATTTTGAATGTTTTTTCCTGAATTGTCTCGTCGTGGGACGGAGTGAAGAAGATGAGCCACCGACGGTGGCCAAGGTGCCCTCCGCCACTAGCGGGGAGGACCCTTCCGTAAGAGGAAGGTGGATGAGGTCGCCGCTTCCACGGAAGGCAGCAAGAAGGCCAAGGCGATGACATCGCCATCCGTCTCGACGACACGGCGATCGCACCTGGGCCCGCCGTTGAAGCAACCGCATCCACGAAGGGAGCGCCGTTGCCTAGACGGAAGAAGCGAGCTCCTTTGGGCGGTGCTACCTTCCCCGCTTCATGACCAAGGTGGCCACGGCGAGTGAGGCTACGACTCGAGCCCGCTCGAGGCCGCCGACGCCGAGATTGACCAACGTCGCGGGCACACGGCGCTGCTTGCGTCGTGGGCGCAATCTGCAACATGCTTGGCGCGGCCATCCGGTATCTCCAGTCCCGAGGATTAGGTCGGTGTTTTGCGGCTGATTCTTTATAATTACTTGTTTCGTGCGTTGAGTCCGGTCCCGAGTGCGTACTCGCTAAATTGTAGCGGGTGAGCACAGTATTTTCGAGCCACCGGTCCCGAGTCTTTCGCTACATTGTAGCGGGTGAGCAAAGTATTCGAGCCACCGGTCCCAGTGCGCACCCGCTAAATAGTAGCGGGTGGGCAGATTATTCGTGTGAACTGACTTTGAAACTTTGCGGGGTTTACAACCGGAGTCGGCGGAAGCGATTGGCTATGACAGCGTCTGAAAAGGAGTTAGGCGCTCTCCAAGAAGTAAACAAGGAGCTGCGATTCTTGCTGCCTGACAGGTGGCTCGCCAGAGCTTGTCCTGTTGGCGGTGGCGAAATCTGCGTTAAGCGCTGCTGAGCAAAGGATTGCCGACCTCGGCCTTGAACTGCGGAGGCGAAAGAAGAAGCGGCTCGTGAGCAGGCGAGCTAAGGCCGCCGTTGCTGCCGCGGAGGAAGACCGAAAGTGTCGGAAGCCCTCATCGTTGGGCTTCAGGCGAGAACATCGCTTCAAAGCTTCATTCGGGCTCGCCCGTTGATCGGTGAGCGTCTTCCAGTCTTGTGGTTGTATTTTTGTGGTTTCCGTGGTGCTCAACTGTTTCCATCTAGCAGGCCGTATGATTGGTAGCCATGAAGAAGCGAGTTCTCTTGATGCGAGGAGTGCGTGAGCATGCTCGTCGACTTCGGCGACGCTGTCGGCTTGCATCGCGCCTACCTTCAAGAGATGTCGCCCGGAGGTTATTCCCAATGACCTCATTGAGGTGTGGGAGTACTTGGAGAAAGGCGCCGCTGTCGTGGAGTTCATGACCGGTCGGCTTTTCGACGTGGGCGTCGGCGGCTCTGAGTCAGGACTCGCCCACTTCCCGAAGATTTCGACCTCGACGACGTGACGGTGGTTATCCTTCATCGTCGCGCTGTGGATCTGTGAAGTTCTTAAGCTGCAGGAGGCGTCTTGCCGTACTCGGGCGTGTTTGGGCGATGGGCGACCTTCTTCCGTACCGAGAAGCGGTCGTCGCGCCGAACGACGCCGAGCCGCCGCATCGCGACTTCAAGGTCGAGCAGCCCTTCCGCGCGGCGATGGCGGGCCAGCTGACGACTTATCCATCGAACCCGTACACTGTATTCATCCGGAAGCGCCGTGACGCTGGTGCGTCATCGTCGAAGCCTGCGGAGTAGTGTTAGTAACAATTCTGCCGAGTAGGCATATTTTGTAATGTAAGACAATGCGATATGCGATTGAATGGAACGTTGTGTTCATTTTGCTATTTGTTTGCATGTTTTGGATTGATTTTGGGTGAGTCCCCGAGCGCGTCCGCCCTTTTGCGGGTTTCACCTTAAATGTGATGTTTTGTTGTTTATCATGTGTGTTGTTGGTTGAGTCGACTACTTGAGCTCGGAGAGCCGATCATGGCGACTCCCTCGAGTGCTCAGCTTTACCGTTTTCCCGTCTGTGACGGTGCGGGTGGCGAGTCCCCGGCGTGGTACTTAGTAGTTCAAGCGCGACTCGAGGTGGTTGAGGACTGGCGCGTTTGTGTTAGCGCGTCGCTCCCTGGCCGGTGGGTCGATCGGCGTGGCGAGTCTGAGCACGCTCTCTTACTTGGCGTTTTCCTGTCGATCGAGACGAACTGGTATCCAGTCCCCGGCGTGGTACTTAGCCGTTCGAGTCGCTCTGCCAGGATGCGGAGGACCAGTCGCTGTGAAGCGAGACAGATGTCTTGGTTCGTAAAACCAGTCGAGCTAAGCGACTCGATGGGGCTCCGGTTGGCGTTTTTCGTGGGCGATGCAAGACCTGAAATGACTCGGTGCTCTTACATCGCTACTTAGCCGTGCGGTCGCTGTACCAAGGGTTGACTTCGTATTTTAGCATGACGCTGTTAATTACGAAAAGCAGTGGCACAAGGAATGGAGAGTAGGCAATTTTGCGGTAACCGTTTCTTTTATTCATAGCGACTGGAGAGTACATGTGGGGTTCTAGGTATAGAACTTCCGGAGGAGATTTACATTCCACGGCCGCTTCGTCGAGTTCACCGTCCCTTGGACGTCGACGAGGTAGTAGGCGTCGTTGCAGTACGCGCCCGATAGCGACGGGCCTTCCCATGGAGGGAAGCTTGTGCATGCCCTTCTTGTCTGGATGAGGCGTAGCACCAAGTCGCCTTCTGGAAGGTGCGGGTTTTCACCCGTCGGTAGTGGTAGCCGGAGCCCTTGCGATAGATAGCGGTCGCGATCGGGCGGTCGTCGCTTCGTCGAGTTGGTCGAGCCCATCTTGGCGGGCCAGTTCGTTTGCGGCCTCCGTATAGTGGACGATCCGGCGAGTCGTGTTCGAGGTCGGTTGGCATGGCGGCTTCGCGCCGTAGACCATGAAGAAGGGGTGAATCCGTCGACTGTTGACCGAGTGCGAATTCCCCGGACGGAGGAAGCTCTTGACCCGGCACCGGCGGTGCGCTCGAGTGGTACTTGGTCGCGGCTTCGGGCCGTGGAGGATGCTTTGGTTGGCTCGTTCCGCTGGCCGTTGGATTCGGGTGTCTCGACGCGAGGTCGAGCGGATGTGGTGCTCTCGCAGAACTCGCCATTGCTCCCTTGGCGAAGTTTGTTCCGTTGTCCGTGATGATCTGTTGGGGAAACCGTGGCGGTATATGAGCTCGCGTAGGAACTTAGTGGCGATTTTCCGTCGCATTTCCGGACTGGCTTGGCTTCTATCCACTTTGTGAATTTGTCGACGGCGACCAGGTGGGTGTAGCGAGGGGCCTTCTTGAAGGGCCGACCATGTCCATGCCCCACACGGCGAATGGCGGTGATGGGTATTGTTTTGGCGCCGAACTTGGAGCGTGCGTCTGGTTGGCGTGCCGGCACCCGGCGCATCGCTGGGCGATATCGGCAGCGTCGGCGTGTCGATGGGCGAGAAGCCGTGTCGCATGGCTTTGGCGACCAGGGAACGCGCGGCAGCGTGGTGGCCGCAGTCGCCTGAGTGGATGTCGTGTAAGATTTTGCGTCCTTCGGCTGGTTGGACGCAGCGTTGGAATTCGCCCGGTGACGCTTGTGTAGCTTCGCCGTCGGCGATGGTGTAGGACTTGCATCGGCGAACAATCATTCGGCGCTTGTCTCGTCTGCGGGCAGGTTGCCGTCTCGGTAAGCGATGTAGGGCTTGGTCGGTCGTGCGGTTCGGTGACGAAGTGCGACCAAGGTTGCCTCTGGTTGGGCGGGACTCGATGTCGATCTCGCCGGAGGAGAGACGGCGTGAAGATGGTGTCGAGGAACACGCTGGCGAGTGGTGCGGATCGTGCCGACCCGATGCGAGAGGCGTCGGCCTCCTCGTTTTCCTCCTGTCGATCCACTCACCGAGTATCGGTGAAGTGGCCGCCCTTGTCCACCTCTTGGCGGTATGCCGCCATGGTAGAGGAGATCGTCGCGAGTGCGGACTTGACCGCGAGGTCGGAGTCTCCGTAACATCGAAGGCGATTGGCGCTCATCTCCTTTGCGGCTCGCATGCCGTGGAGTAGGGCCTCGTATTCAGCCATGTTGTTGGTGCAGGCGTGAATTGGCGGAGTATGTAGCGGAGCTTGTCGCCTTTGGTGAGTCGGCACTATCCCGCTCTGCGCCGTCCGCGTTCTTGGACCCGTCAAGTCTGGCTCGATAATGGAGAATGCGGCGGCTTCTCGCTCTTGGGGCCTCTTCCCGGTCGGCGAGAAATCGGCCGTGCTGTGACTTAATCGCCCTGCGTTTCGTACTTAATGTTGTGGGCGCCCGATCTCGGCCCACTTGGCGACTCCGCCGATCGCCTCGCGATTCGGATAATGTCTTGTAGTGGAGGCGGAGGCGACCGTGATGGGGTGCTCACGGAAGTAGTCTGGCGGCGCTGAGCTCTGAAGACCGTATACCAGCTTTTGTCTGTGGGTATCGTGGCGCGACTCGGTTAGGACCTCGATGTAGTATACCGGGCTGGATCGGCGCTCTTTTCCTTCCTCTGGTGGATTCGACGACCATTACAATGACGACGCTCGGACGCCTTGTGACGTAAACCAGCATGGGCTCCTTGTCGACGGGTGCGGCGAGTAGTGGTCGCGAGTAGCACCTTTTGAGGTCGCGGGCCGTCGTCCGCCTCCTTGTCCCCTGGAAGGTGGGATTCTTACGCATCGGCGGTATAGGGGCATCGCCTTTTAAGCCCGAGGATGAAGCGGCGAGCCGCTACCCGCCGGCCAGCTTACGGGCGTCGCGAACTCGGGTTTGCGAGCAGGCGATCGTGTCGATCTTCGTTGGGTTTGCCTCGATCCCTCGTTTGGAGGCAGCGTACCCGTAATTGCCCGGCGGGTACACGAAGGTGCACTTGCTGGGTTGAGCTTTATCTTGTACCTCCGCAGTTGGCGAAGGTCTCTGCGAGGTCGGCGGTAGGTCGCCTTGGCGGCGGATTTTACGACCACGTCGTCGATGTGAGCGTGGATGTTGCGGCCAATTTGGCTCGCGAGGCATTCTTGCATGCACCGTTGATGCGTTGCTCCGGCGTTCTTGAGGCGAAGGTCATGGCGGTGTAGCGAAGGCTCGAATGGCGTGATGAGCGCCGTCTTCTCCTCGTCCTCGATGGCCATTTTGATCTGGTTATACCCGAGTAGGCGTCGAGGAAACAGCGACTCGAGCCAGCGGTGGAGTCGATGATCTGATCGATCCGGGAGGACGAACTGCTCCTTTGGGCGGTATTGAGTTTGTGTAGTCGATACACATTCTCCGTGTCCGTTTTCTTTTCGACCAGGACTGGGTTTGCCAGCCACTTGGAGTATTTGATTGGCGAATGAAGCCGGCAGCGGTAGACGCTGCACTTCTCGGCGATTGCCCGGGCGTTCTTCGTTGAATGGCCGTAGCGGCTTGACCGGTCGCACTTTGGGGTCGGCGTTTAATTTGTGCTCGCGAGCTCCCTAGGGACACCAGGCATGTCGGAGGGTTTCCATGCGAAGATGTCCCTGTTCTCACGGAGGAACTTCGATGGTAGCGCCTTCCTATCTTTGGGCTCATGCCTGTCGATCGTCACCGTCTGGGGTGCACAGGACCAGCTCGGCAGTCGGTGTGTCGTGGCCTCAAAAGTTGAGGTGTTTGTGCCCTCTGAGTTGGGCTTCTTGAGTATTGTGGGGTCGTCGTTGTTGACCCCGCTCGCGTATTTGGCGAGCTCATCGGCGTGACTAGCTTCCGCCGCGATCACGGCGTCGGCGAGTTCGGCTCCTTTGGCCTCGCATTCGGCGGCCATGTCAGGGTCACCGTTGATGGTGATGACGCCGCACGGCCCGGGGAGCTTCATCGCGTTGTACGCGTAGTGGGGTGCCGCCATGAATTTGGCGAACGCCTGGCGCCCAGGGGGAATGGTAAGCTGTCGAAGGGCACCAGCTCGAAGGCGATCCGCTCGGTGCGGAAGTTCGCGGAGTGCGAAGGTGACGGGTAGCGTGACCTTGCCGATCGGGTACGCCTTCCGACGGCGATGCGTGGAACGTGGTGTGGGTTGTCTCGATCATCATTGCGGGAGCCGATGCGCTGAAGGTGTCGAGGTAGAGGATGTTGATGGAGCTGCCGCCGTCCATCGAGTCTTGGGGAGCGATGATCGCCTACCTTGGGCTTGACCACCAGGCGACTCGTCACCGGTACTCGATCGTGGCGAGTGGTCTTGCCGGCTCGGTGATAGGCTGCTCCGACCAGTTCAGAGGCGGGGGCGTCTGTCAGGCCACCGCGTTGGCGCGGCAAGCGGGCGATGACCTTCTTCGCGCTTCGTGTTGAAGCCGGTGAAGGTGTGGGCGAGCGGCCACTTTGCGAATTTTCCGCCATTTTGCGGGTCGTTGTCGGTGTCCTCCAGCGTCGTGCCTTCTCGATCTCCACGAGGGTGTGGCGTCGGCGGTGGTGTGCGTGGGCTTTCCTTCCCTGCTGTAAACGCATGGTTGGTTAAGGAGGGCGCGGGATCGAACCTTGGCTTGTTCTTGTAGTTCCCGTCGCGTCGTTGCCCTCCGTCGCGGCGGTAGCTCTTGTCGCGTTGTGCGTGCTCAGCATTGGCGGCAAGTCGACTCGCCCATCGTTGCGGCGCTTGCCTGTGATGCGAGTGCCACTGTAGCGTGGGTCTGCTCGACGGCCGCCGTCGTTGCCGCCCGTGCGTCGTTGTCCGCCGGACTCGTCGTCGACGTCTTGATTGGGATCTTCCTCGGCGTATCGTTTGGCGATCTCGAGGAGGTCGGGATGTTGTCGAGTGTCGGCGTGTCGCTGAGCTTGGCGACTAGGGGCTCGTGGCGGCACGAGGTCTTGAAGCAATGGATGGCGGTGTCGGGTGGATGCCGACCGCTGTGCTGAGCTCTTGCCACCGTTGGACCCAGCTGCGGGTCGACTCGCGGGTCCCTGGACGCATCGTTCGGTCCTCGATGGTGGTGGCGGCGGTGTAGGAGCACTCGAAGTGCGGCGAAGGCGTCTCGCATTTCCTCCCAGAGTCGATCTTGTCACGGGGGCGTGTTGATCCATTGCCTGCGTCCATCCATCATCGATTGGGAGGTAGCAGGCGTAGTAGGTCGGTGTGACCCGCGATCCCCATTGCCATGAGGTATGTGTCAAGCCGGACAGCGGGGTGACGAGGAGTCGTATTTTTCGATCTCCTTGGCCTTGAAGTTGGGTGGGTACTTTTCGCCTCGGATCATTGGTCCGGCACTTGGGCCCTAGTCATCGGCGACCCCATAGGCTCGCCATCGCGGCAGTAGTTAGGGTGTGCCGCAAGTCGTCGGGCTGGCGTCTTGCCGATTCTGGTTGGCGATGATATGAGTCGGCGTCGATTGGCTCTCCATTGGCGGCGAGGTTGGTCGCCGCCTGGGATCGTTGTGGAGAGGGCGCATTGGGTCGTCGTTGAGCTGCATGGCTCCGGCGGGCAATTGAGTGTTTGCCACGCTGGGCGGCGCTGAGGCCGCCTACTTCCGGAGGCCGAGTACACTCGCCCTGCGGTCGGCGCTTTTCTGCTGTTCCACGGCCTTCGCGAGTAGGGCCGGACGTCTTGGATCTGTAAGGCACCGTCGCGGTTGCCGTGATCTTTGTCGGCACGGCTCGGCCTGCCGAGGTTGTCCATCGGGGTGGAGAAACGTGGAAGGCCGTTCGCGTCAGCGCTCCGTGAGAGACGACTATCATGGCTGGTCCACAGGAGGTGCGGTTGGGTGGTGGTGGGGCACCCATCGCCGTTGATCTGGCGGGCGGTTGCTTCCTCCGGTGGCGCGTTCTCGCGGTCGCCTTCGGCTATCTGCGAGCCGTCGTTCTCGTCGAAGTTCAGGGCGCCCTGAGCGGTGGGGAAGCGTGACCTGATCCGCTGCTGGTAGCGCGACAGTTCTGCCGTCACCTGCTCGGCGAAATTTTTCGCTCGGCCTGCTCCTTGCGTCTTGCCTCCGCCAGTTTGGCGGAGTTCTCGACCTCCGTCGCCGTGGCGTTAGGAGGATCGAATGGAGAAAGGTCCTCCGGCGGATCGGTGCGGTAGCCATGTAGCCGCGGCGTGGCGGCCGCACCGTCGTGGAGGTCGGCGGAGTTCTCCGACCGGAGTCGAGTCGAAGATCCGAGGATGGAGGGTCCTCGAAATCTCTGCGTTGGAGACCTGGCGATGGAGCCAGCGGACGAGGCGGTGATGGATCCGGCGAGTGGCCGGGTCGCCGAGTCGGCGTCGTCGGTGAGGGTCGCGTCTTCGCGGCGCTGAATCTCGGCCCGCGTTGTGGCGAGTCGTACTCGAGGCGGCGGTGGATCGTGCGGATCTGGCTCTCGGAGCCGATCGCGTGGTGGCGACTTCGCGGATGCGGCCGAGTCCTCGAGGTGATGATGTCGGTGAGCCGGCGAAGAGGCTGATCGTGCCGTGGCGGGATCACGCCGCGTGTGGTCGCGCCGCCGGGGCGTAGCTGCTTGGCAAGATCTGGAGCATCTCGCCATCGCTATCATGCGGCGGTGGCGACCGTCTCGTTGATGGGCAGATTGGATCTCGCCCGCAGAACACCGGCCAGACGGCCCCACGGTGGGCGCCAGCCGTGGGAATGACCACGGCGAATCTTTGTCGGCGTAGTAGTAGAAACGAAGGGCAAGGCGGCCAGCCATCTGCGGTGCGAGATGAGGCGGAGACTCGAGGTTTTACCAGGTTCGGCCCGAGGGTAAAGACTTACTCCTGCTAGATTGTATTATGGAGGTGTTTACAATGGGCGAACTTCGGCTAGGCGGCGAGTTGCTTGGGTGTATGAGGCGTATCTCTACTCACCCCTTAGGGAGGTTTATATAGGCCTACCTCCCTAGGGTTTACATATCTCAACCGATTCGGTTACAACTTTGTCAATCGTTTAACTCGAGACCGTGGGCCTATCTACTACTTTGGGCCTTGACCTCCATGCTTTGGTACCCTGATGGGCCTTGATCCATTCACCGTTCTGCAGGCCCACTCGCCAGCCTTTGGGCCAGTCGGAAACGTCCCGCTGAGGATACCCCAGTAGGCATATCCCAATCAATAAGCGTAGCATAAAGATCAAGTCATTTCAATAGTTCAATTGCTATATGTTTTCTGATACATAGTAACCTAATTCCTTCGACCATGAGATCATGCACATCACCTTTTCCAGATGGATGCTTTGATGTCATCAAACACCACACCGTAACAGGGTGGATATAAAGGTGGCATTGAGTGTTCAGAAAGTATTGGTTGAAACACATGGATCAAGAGTGGGATTTGTCCATCCATATGACGAATAGATATACTCTGGGCCCTCTCGGTGGAATGTCATCCAATTAGCTTGCAAGCATGTGACTGGGTCACAAGGGATCACATATCACGGGAACGAGAAAAGAGTACTTATCGGTAACGAGGCTGAACTAGGTATGCAGAGATACCGACGATCATAACCTCGGATAAGTAAAGTATCGTGAGACAAAGGGAAATTGGTATCGTATGTATGTGGTTCATTCGATCGCAAAGTAATCGTAGAAATATGTAGAACCATATGAATTTCAGTTCCTCTATTAGTTATTGTTAGGAAGTGTCTCGATCATGTCCATAATTCACGAACCGTAGGGAGACACACTTAAGGATTGACGTTGTTTGAGTAGTTATGGTATTATGAAAGAGACCGAATGTTGTTGAGTCTCGGATGGGATCCAGGATATCACGAGGTGATCCGGAGAATAAGATTCATATAAGGAAAGTCCCGTTTCGGAGTTCGGGAATGATTCTGGTGTTTTCATCGGGAATGTTCTAGAAGGTTCCGGAATGTCCGGCACTCCGGGGGGGAAGGGGTACATGAATGTGTCATTACATATTGGAATGATTGCATCATGTACTAAGTGTTCTTGCTGTTCCAAATAAAGGATTAAATTGAATCCTAAAACAGAAAAGTCAAATGGCCAGTTTGAAAGTCAAACGGCTAAACAGAAGCTGTGGGAAACAAGCAAGAGGAGGCAAAACCGACTTGGGGGAGGAGTCCCTCCTCTCCAAGCCGGCGCGCCACCCAAGGACGACTTGGGGAGGGACTCCCTCCCCTTGGCCGCCCCTCCCACCTATAAAAGGAGGGGCAGGGCCTCCTCCTCTAGACACACAAGTTCCTATCCTCTAATC
Source organism: Avena longiglumis (assembly GCA_030063025.1). Taxonomy (NCBI): domain Eukaryota; kingdom Viridiplantae; phylum Streptophyta; class Magnoliopsida; order Poales; family Poaceae; genus Avena; species Avena longiglumis. The sequence goes on along the minus strand of CP125974.1, from coordinate 94,814,762 downwards.
TCCGGTTTAGAGTCGCTTTGGTTTAGAGCTTCTAATTGCACTAGCCTTCGGTTTAGAGCCTTATAATTGGTGTGTCTAATCCCTAGACCACTAATAGCTTTCTCATACTCCACCATACTCGCTCCGGCTTAAGGCGAAGCCCTGCGGGATCTCCCCTCTACTTCCGGTACCATGCCGTTGTCTTTCGGAATCGAGGAGAGTGCTACAACCTCCATTTGCTGGAACAAGGGAGAGGAAGGTATTCGAAAGTACGACGTGTGACCGATTGAGGAGCGCTAGGAGCCTTGTGCGGAAGGATCGTCTACCGATCTTGAGATCGGAAGTGTCTGACTACATCACCCACGAGAATCTGCTCGTTAACCGCTTTGGAATCTTTGAGGGTAAGTTATTCCATCGACTCGTTGCTACAATCTAGTAGATAGATCTTGGCTTGTTTGTTTGTATGCGATAGAAATTTTTTGTTTTCCATGCTACGAACCCCTACAGTGGTATCAAAGCCGTGTCTATATGTAGATCTGTTGCACGAGTAGAACACAATGGTCATTGTGGGCGTTGATGCTTTTATTGTCGATTGCTTCTTGTGTACTTTGCATCTTGCGGTATGTTGGGATGAAGCGGGCTAACCTTACATGACATCGTTCATGAGACTTTCTCCACGCTTGACATGCAAATTGTATTGCATAAGTGGCTTTGGTGCTGTTTCTCCTAGCATAGTTAAGATTCAATTTACAACGGGTGATTGACAATACTAGTATCAATGTTGTGGTTCTTGTTCGTAAGTTAGAACGACACTTATAGAAAGCCCCAAACCACGTAAAACATGCAAAGAAAATTAGAGGAGTCTAACTTTGTTTTGCAGGGGTGTGCTGTGATGTGATATGGCCATGATTGTGATTGTATATGATGTATGCAATGTTCCTTATTGTAAGTTGGCAACCGGCAGGAGCCATATGGTTGTCTTTAAATTCTGTTAAGACCCGCGTGTCTATTCAAAGTAGTTGTAATAGTTGAAGCCGATGGACGACAACCATGGAGAAGCATCATTGACCTTGATGCAATGTCGGTGATGATGGAGATCATGTTCGTGCTAGAAGATGGAGATCGGAAGCACAAAGAAGAAAGGCCATATCATATCACATATTATGAATTGCATGTGATGTTAATCCTTTATGCATCTTGTATTGCTTAGTAGACGGTAGCATTATAAGATGATCCCTCATGCACATGAATTTCAAGTCATAAAGTGTTCACCCTTAGTTAGCACCGTTGCTAAAGCTTGTTGTTTCGAAGCACCACGTGATGATCGGGTGTGTTAGATTCTACAAGTGTATACAACGTGAGCAAGCCAGATTTGCTCATGCTGAAACTAAGGTTTGATCTTGACAAGCCTAGCATGTACAGACATGGCCTCAGGAACACGGATTACCAAAAGGTAGAGCATGAGTCATATAGTAGATATGATGAACATGTTGATTGTTCGCCATTGAAGCTATATCAACTCTTGTGATGATCGGTTTTGATGTGGTGGATTTGGTTCGTGTGATCACTAGAACAATGTGAGGGATATTGTTTTGAGTGGGAGTTCACCTAGATTAATTTAATTATTAATTAGAACTCAATTTATCATAAACTAAATCAAAGTGAATTTGCGTAGTTGTTGTAGTCATTGGCATCTGTTTACCACCTTGCGCTTAGTTATAATTGAGATGATAGAACTATAGAATTCTGGTTAGTTACTTTACGAACTGGTATCGTATTGTTTTGAAGTGTTAATCTAAAGTTTAAAAGTCCTATTGCAAACTTTTCGGTAAGTTAGGTTACTCCATGAAGTTTTATAATTAGTATTAAATCAAGAGTAACAATTCCAAGTGTTAGTATATAAGTATCATGTTTGTCTCCATGATTCTTGATATTCAAAGGATTCTCTTAATATCAAGGTTATCTAGGATCTGAAAGTTGTTTGAAACCATGATGTGTGGAAGATATTGTGATATCTGAACGAAGTATTGGTTACAACATGATAGAGTATAATATGGCAAAAGTCATGTTCTCATATTTGATGAGAAATTGCAAAAGGTTGGAGACACTAGTTGTCCTAATCGTCCAAAAGGATTTGGAGAGCAACATTATACTCATGTTTCACCGTTATAAGCTAAAAGTAGCTTGATCATGGATAATTCCATGATAAGGGTGAATATTTGATGTAGGTAAAATGTTTACTACACCAAGAGATTACTAAAGAAAGGAATTTGAAAGAACACCAAACATTTGATGATGGTGATCTACTTCAAAGTGCAAGTCCAAAGACATTGGTATTTAACTATACATTCTTTGGACTATATGTCATATGTATGACTCCACTATTGATGTTGATAGATTCTTTCAAACAGAAAGGAAATATTGAAAGAAAATCTCATAAGTATATGGCGAAAGGAAAAGACTAGAATTGTTCGGTTTAAGTATATAGATGATATACATGTTATGGCTATATTCTTTGCTTATTAAACAATGTGGTTCTTCAAGTATTTATCTGAATTTGTTGGTATGAATCGTCATACGAAACAACAGAATTCATGAACTACAGTGGCCTAAGTAATTAGCAAAAGAACATGTGATGATGTTCATCGAGAACAAATAAAGGGTTATTGTTTTGCTCGTTAAACATCAAAGCTTGCCTTCAAGATTTGTTTTATCAGGTATTATGAGAACAAAAAGGGTTGTTCACATAATTGCCGTAATCCATAAAAGATGGATGATTCACAAATCTCGTTGGAGAAATCACATCCATAAAACTAGTGCTAAAAATGTCGAAAGACAAATTGATTGAAGGATCACTTAGGAAGTGACATCGCCGTTTAAATTATATTGGAAAGAAAACATGAAGAAACTCCATGTGGATGGAATTTTGGAGTCTTTTGATTTTTGATCACATGACGCTTGTGAAACTTTCCTAGAGATAATTGAAACTTCGTTCATAGGCCAAAAGGGAACGAATGACTAGCTTATTGGAACTTGTACATATTGTTGTACGAAGTCCATTATGTGTAGTCAAGAGCGATGGATTTCAACTTCATATGCTTTCTCCGAAAATTTGAGTGAATATATGAATATTTACTTAATAAGGATGAAGTGTGAAATATTTGAAAAAGTTCAAAGACTTTCAAGATGAAGTGCAAAATCATTGTAACAAGAATATAAACAGTTTATGATAAAGATCATAAAGGAAGATATTTGAGTTACAAAGTTGAGCATAATACCTAAGATTTATGGAATCGTTCCGTGGATTTGCATTTCCCGAAACACCATAAGAGTATGGAGAATTCGAGATATGTAATTAAACCTTATTTGACATGGTAAGATCAAAGGTATAATTCATAAAACTGCCATTATATTTTAAAGATTAAAAGCTTTAGAGATTACCGTTTTTCCACTGAAAATATCTCCATCATAATCCGTTGAAATGACACCATATGTTATGGTTTGGGATAAAACCCAAGTTGTCCTTTCTTAAACATTGGTATGCTATGCATAAGAAAGATGTTTGCAACCAAAGTCGGACGAACCTGTCTTTGTTAAGTATTCCTCCATAACAGGAGACAAAAGTGTTTGTCACTTAGAGCGTCAAGTTTCTTTTAGAAGGAATTTTTGTGAAAAGTTAAGTGGGAGGACAATAGAACTTTGATAAGGTTAAAAGAACCTTAGCTATATGTGCGAGTTAACTTGACCGAAAAGTGTTCGGAGAGCGACAACAATGCTCATGGCTCACGTACCTCAAGGGTTATGGTCACGAGATCTAAGTTTCTATTGAACCAAGTAGGTCGAGTAAACAATCAAATACCAAGATTTGAGGGTTGAATCATTATTTGAGAATAATGAGCGTCTTGCATGCAAAGAAGCGATGATGAGCCACGACTCGTTAAATGGCTTGAAGCCATAAAATCCGTGGTAGTTCCATACACGTGAAATCAAGTTTTGAACTTGAAGGACCCTCGAGAAAGGTGTAAGACCTTACAGTTGTGTTTGGATCTATAAAGAAATAGAGATGGATGTTTCACATCTATGAAATAGTCGACATGTTGGGAAGGAGTTCGCAAAATGTTCAAAGGTTGACTATGACAAGATTTGATCTTTCATAGTGATATTTAGTCTAGACGGATTAATGTAGCAACCACTACATATAATTTTGTTATATGGTAGTTGAATAAACAAAACAAGTTCTTCTAATAGAATTGTTACCTCGGACATGTGCATAACACGGTCCAGAGGGTTTTGTAAATTCAGAGGATGCTAAAAGCATATGCAAACTTCAATGGTTGAAGTGAGCATCGCGGAGTTGGAATCTTCACTATGATGAAATTGTTAAAAGAGTTTTAATTCATCAGAGACAATGAAGATGCTTGCGTTTGCAAGAAATTAAGTGGGAGCGCTAAGACATGTTTCTAATACATTATGTGGAAGACATATTGTTGATTGGAAATGATGTATATTTTATTAACACATATTAAGAATTTCATCCCGATGAAAGACTTAGGCAAAACCCAAATATTTGGCATCAATAGACGCTAATATGGTTGTGCCAGAAGTACATAGACAAGATATTGAATGAGTTCAATATAGAAACTACAAGAGAGGTTCTTGTCGCACAGAAAGGATTGAATGAGTTCAATGTTGATGATATATTCAAGTGTATTGACATTTGGTAAAGTGAAACAAATAATCAAGTATAGATTGATACTTGATGTATGAAATCACAAAGAGTATTTATATCAATCATCTTTGTGATATGTACAAATCAGATATTTCCTATGCTCTAAATGTTGTGAGCATATACCGAGAATGATTCGTAAGATGATCATTGGACAATAGTAAGGATATTCTTATGATCTTTTGGAAGAACTAAGAGTATAATATTTGTAGAAGTGACAAATAGATGGTTAGTTCATTGTAAAAGTACTACATTGATACTAGCTTTGTCACAAAGTACAAATTAAGTTTATCTCAATCTAAACTAAGGGTGGCACAATATAATGGAAAGTGAGTTCCATAATGGATTTGGATGAGTTCCAAAGTTAAGACATTGTGACAGATACTACAACAAAAGGCTAAGTATGACTGCTATTTTAGCGACAAAGAGGGCATTTTGTCAAGTGGTTTGTTATCAAACTAGGTGTAGTTCACATGGGATAATACTATGAAGATATATTGTGACAATATTATCAACATGTTTTAACCCCAAAGAGCTAAAGGTCACACGAAGACCAAATTTATACAAAGCCATCTCATTAGAGAATGAGTGATGCGTGAGAGCAAAGACATGCAATTACACACGGACACAGAGTGTCGGATCCGAGATCGATTGACCACTAGCAATCGTGTACATACAATACCGTAAAGCCATAGGTGTTGAATACACAAAGGTTTGAAACTAGATTATTGACTCTAGTGCAAGTGGGAGACTGTTGGAGATATGCCCAAGAGGCAATAATAAAGTGGTTATTATCATATCTTCACACTTATGACAAATGTTTACATACCATGCTATAATTGTATTAACCGGAAACATTAATACTTGTGTGATTTGTAAACTAAAATAAGAGTCCCTAGTAAAGCCTCTTGTTAAACTAGCTTGTTGGTTAATATATGATCATGGTTTCCTGATCATGAACATAGAGATGTTATTAACAACAGGATCATATCATTAGGAGAATGATGTGGTGGACATACTCCTATAGATAAGCGTAGCATAAAGATCAAGTCATTTCAATAGTTCAATTGCTATATGCTTTCTGATACATAGTAACCTAATTCCTTCGACCATGAGATCATGCACATCACCTTTTCCGGATGAATGCTTTGATGTCATCAAACACCACCGTATGAGGTGGCTATAAAGGTGGCATTGAGTGTTCACAAAGTATTGGTTGAAACACATGGATCAAGAGTGGGATTTGTCCATCCATATGACGGATAGATATACTCTGGGCCCTCTCGGTGGAATGTCATACAATTAGCTTGCAAGCATGTGGCTCATCGGGGATCACATATCACGGAGCGAGAAAAGAGTACTTATCGATGCGGTTGAACTAGGTATGCGAGATACAAGCGATCATAACCTCGGATAAGTAAACTATCGTGAGACAAAGGGAAATTGGTATCGTATGTAAGTGGTTCATTCGATGCAAAGTAATCATAGAAATATGTAGGAGCCATATGAATTTCCAGATTCCTCTATTGGTTATTGTTAGAAGTGTCTCGATCATGTCCGCATAATTCACGAACCGTAGGAGACACATAAGGATTGACGTTGTTTGAGTAGTTATGGTATTATGAGAAAGAGACCGAATGTTGTTCGGAGTCTCGGATGGGATCCGGGATATCACGAGGTGATCCGAATGGTCCGGAGAATAAGATTCATAAAAGGAAAGTCCGTTTGAGTTGGAAATGATTAGGTGTTTTCATCGAATGTTTTAGAAGGTTCGGAATGTCCCAAGACTCGGGGAAGGGGTACATGAATGTGTCATTACATATTGGAATGATTGCATCATGTACTAAGTGTTCTTGCTGTTCCAAATAAAGGATTAAATTGAATCCTAAAACAGAAAAGTCAAATGGCCAGTTTGAAAGTCAAACGTGTTGGAGATATGCCCTAGAGGCAATAATAAATGTAGTTATTATTATATCTTTGTGTTTATGATAAATGTTTACATTCATGCTATAATAGTATTAACAAGGAAACATTGATACTTGTGTGATTTGTAAACTTAATTTGAAAGTCCCTAGTATAGCCTCTGTACTTCACTAGCTTGTTGGTTGATTAAATGATTGTGGTTTCCCTATCATGAACATTGAGATGTTATCAACAACAAGATCATATCGTTAGGAGAATGATATGGTGGACATACTCCTATTGATAAGAGTAGCATAAAGATCAAGTCATTTCAATAGTTCAATTTCTATATGCTTTCTGATACATAGTAACCTAATTCCTTCGACCATGAGATCATGCATATCACCTTTACCGGATGGATGCTTTGATAACATCAAACACCACACCGTAACTGGGTGGCTATAAAGGTGGCATTGAGTGTTCGGAAAGTATTGGTTGAAACACATGGATCAAGAGTGGGATTTGTCCATCCATATGACGGATAGATATACTCTGGGCCCTCTCGGTGGAATGTCATCCAATTAGCTTGCAAGCATGTGACTGGGTCACAAGGGATCACATATCACGGGAACGAGAAAATAGTACTTATCGATGCAATTTGAACTAGGTATGCGAGAGATACTGAGCGATCATAACCTCGGATAAGTAAACTATCGTGAGACAAAGGGAAATTGGTATCGTATGTAAGTGGTTCATTCGATCATAAGTAATCGTAGAAATATGTAGAGCCATATGAATTTCAGATTTCTCTATTGGTTATTGTTAGGAGAAGTGTCTCGATCATGTCCGCATAATTCACGAACCGTGGAGACACACTTAAGGATTCGACGTTGTTTGAGTAGTTATGGTATTATGAGAAAGAGACCGAATGTTGTTCGAGTCTCGGATGGGATCCGGATATCACGAGGTGATCCGGAATGGTCCGGAGAATAAGATTCATATAAGGAAAGTCTGTTTGGAGTTCGGAATGATTAGGTGTTTTCATCGGGAATGTTCTAGAAGGGTCCATTGTCCGGAACTCCGAAGTACATGAGTGTGTCATTGAATGATTGCATCATGTACTAAGTGTTCTTCTGTTCCAAAAACATGAAAGTCAAATTGCCAGTTTGAAAGTCAAGCGGCTAAAAAGCGAACTGTGGAAAGCGAGCTGTGGGAAGCGAACTGGGAAGCAGGCTGTGGGAAACAAGCAAGAGGAGGTTGAAACCAACTTGGAGGAGGAGTTCCTCTCCTCCTTGGCCGGTGCCCAGCCCTAGGCCGAGTTGGGGAGGGACTCCCTCCCTCCCTGGCGTGCCTTGCCCCTCCACCTATAAAAGGAGGGGCTCGTCCTGGAGACACACAAGTTTCTACCTCTAATCTCAGGTTTAGAGCCGTTTGGTTTAGAGCTTCTAATTGCTTTAGACTGCGGTTTAGAGCCTTCTAATTGGTGTGTCTAATCTCTAGACCACTAATAGCCCTCTCTCATAATCCACCATACTCGCTCCGCTTAAAGCGAAGCCACAGGATTTCCCTCTACTTAGGTACCACACGTTGTCTTTGCGGAATCATGAGAGTGCTACAACCTCCATTTTCTGGAACAAGGAGAGGAAGGTCTTCGTAAATTACCGAGCGTGTGACCATTGTGGAAGCGCTGCGAACCTTGGCCGGAAGGATCGTCCACAAGATCTTGAGATCGGAAAGAGTACGACTACATCACCCACGAGAATCCGCTCTCGTTAAACACTTTGGAATCTTCGAGGGTAAGTGAAGGGAATATGCCCTGAGAGGCAATAATAAATTGTTTATTATGTGTATTCCAAGTATATGATAGATGTTTATTTTGCATGCTATAATTGTATTAATACGGAAACGTTAATACATGTGTGTTTAATAAACAAACAGAAAGTTCCTAGTTAAGCCTCTCTCATAAACTAGCTCGTTGATTAACAAGATGATCAAGGTTTCCTGATCATGGACATTGGATGTTGTTAATAACGGGATCACAACATTAGTGTAATGATGTGATGAACATTCATCCGAAGTATAGCATTACGATCAAAGTCATTGAGTTTATATTGCTATAACAACTTACGAAGTGATCCTAATCCTTAGACCATGAGATCATGTCAATCACTAACACGGAAGAGTTTCTTGATAACATCAAGCGTCACACGTAACGAGGTGATTATAAAGATGGGTTCAGAACTAATAAAGTGTTATGTTGAGGCTCATGGATCAAGAGTGGAATTTATTCATCCCGATGACGGATAGATATACTCTGGGCCCTCTCGGTGATATCACATTGATTAGCTTGCAAGCAAGTGATTTGATCACTAGAATGTTATATCACGGAGCGAAAAGAGTGCATGTCGATAGCGAGATCAAACTAGGTATGGAGATACCGATGATCGAATCTCGGACATGTAATATATCGTGAGACAAAGGGATTAAGATACTAGCGTAAAAGGTTCCAGCGATCACAAGAAAGTCATCGTTGAATGTGTGGGAGTCGTATGGGTCTCGGATCCGCTTCGATTATTGATCGAGAGGGTCTCGATCATGTCCGCATTATTCACGAACCGTAGGGTGACACACTTAAGACACCGACATCCAATTGGAGCAAAAGTTTCATGCCGAAAGAATAAACAAGCGCGGGAATTTATTTCACTAGATACCAAAGCAGTTTTTGGTGAAATTGCATAAAGTGGTTATGCATGTGAAATAGAATTCTAGCAAGGGGTTATTGTGAATGTTTGTCATTAAAGTAATTGACAAAATTCTGAATAAAATAAAAGAGTTTTATTTAATGAGAGTTTGCATTAAATTTGGTGGAAATTTAATGGGATTTTGAGTGGGATTTTGAGTGGACTTTTGAAGGGTCATTTTGTGAGTGGAGTGTCCACCCACATGATGAGGGAGGAGGGGCAGCCCCATGGCAGCCACCCCTTGGGGTTCCCCCTCCTCCTATAAAGAGCCTCCTCTCACTTCTCACTCACACCTCCTCGTGAAGGATCTCTCTCCCCTCTAGAATTTATCCCCATGGTCTCGGACTAGCGAGATACATGTTCCAGTGGCTATTCGGCAAGAAAGAGTTGTGCTTCCTGCATCGCTGGGCGAGGAGGCGGAGGTTGCTCGGTGCCTCGAGCGTGTGTCTTGAGCAGATCTTGGCTGATTTTGCGCTAGGACTTCCTCTCGATCTTGAGATCGGCAAGAGATCGTCTACATCAACCACGAGTTTGGACTCGTTAAGCTGTCGGTCTTCAAGGGTATGTTCTCTCGGATATACATCCGCGTTGTTTGTATCTAGTATAAATAGATCTTGGTATATAGTTCACATCGTAGGAACATTTTGTTTTCTATCTGCGAACCCTTGATTAATATCGAGCCGGATCTATGCGTAGATACTTTACACGGGTAGTACACATATGAGTATGTGGCGATGATGATCATGTTGTTGCTCCTTTCTTGTGATTTTGGATATTGGTGGCATAGTGGGATGAAGCGGCGGACAAACTTTACATGTCCTCGCACATGAGACCTGTTCACGCTTGACATGCAACTAGTTTGCATAAGTGGCTAGCGGGTGTCTGTCTCTCCTACTATAGTCAATATCTATTTTGCAAGCGAGTTGTCAACAATTTGATTATCCTCGTTGTGGTTCATGTTACGTGGTAAACGGTTCTATCTCGAAAGCCCTCGACACGTAAAACTTGCAATGGATAAATTAGAAGCGTCTAGTTTAGATTGTTGCTGGGCTAGTGTTATGATATGGTAGTGTTGTAAGTAGAAGTATGAGATGATACTCTTACAACACACATAGCGTCAAAACCCATAGATTGTGGATTTACACATATAGGTATGATAGTGATCATACCACGATGCACATGATAGAGATCATCTGCGGGAACCATATAATTTCACTATTAAACATATGATGTTTGATTGCATCTTATATTGCTTGTTTAGCGCTTTGTTAAGCATAATAAGATGATCCCTCATTTAAATATCAAGATAAGAATGTGTTCTCCTTTAGTATGCACCGATTATGTTTTCGTCGCTCCAAGACATCACGTGATGATCGGGTGTACTTGGATCCTCGACCATACTTGGTGTAAAACAGTTACACATAAAAATACTAAGGTTCTAACTTGGCGAGCCTAGCATGTATACGGACATGGCCTCGGAACACGAGACGAAAGGTTAAGCATGAGTCATATAGTTGATATGATGCCCATTTGATGCTCGCCTTTGAAGCTATACCGACTCACGTGATGATCGGACTTGGTGTAGTGGATTTGGTTCATGTAATCACCAAAAGGACACGAGGATGTCGCTTTTGAGTGGGAGTTCATTCGTAATATAGATTAGTTGAACTCAATCTATCATACACTTAGTCTAAACTTTACAAATTCTGTTGTAGATGGCACCACACCTTTTAATTTCAATGCGTTCATGGAGAAAGAGAAGAAACTAGCAGCGAGCGGTAGCAACTTTCTTGAATGGGCCATGAATTTGAGGATTCTCCTCTCTGCACAAAAGCAATATGTGCTAGAAGCGCGTTAGGCCCCACCCTTGTGATGCCCACGAGGAGAAGAATGTCTATCGACTCGTCGGAGGACCACAACTTAGTTCATTGCGGCATATTGTATGGGCTAGGCGGAACTTGGCGTTTGAAAGCGGCAATGCTTTTGATACAATGGGTGAGTTGAAAATGATTTCCGACACACATCTTCTGTGAGAGCTACAATGCTTGAGAAAAGTTCTTTAGCTGCATGATGGAAGAGAACAGCTCGTTAGTGAGCATGTACTCAAGATGTCGAGATTCGCCGATAAGCTTGTGTCCTTGGGAATAACGATTCCCATTGACTTAGGCATCCATCGTGTTCTGCGTCTCGCCACCTAGCTATAAGAGCTTCGTGATGAACTATAATATGCAAGGCATGAAGAAGTCTCTCCGAGCTTACATCGATGCTTAAAACTGCGAAGTGGAGATCAAAAGGAACATCAAGTGTTGATGATCAATAGGAACACTGGTTTCAAGAAAGACAAGAAGGAAAAGCGGAAGGAAGTAAGGCGGCAAGCACATTGCGCTGAAAAAACCCGAGTTGGACCTAAGTCGATACCGAAGTGCTACTATTGTAAGGGACCAGCCTTTGGGCATAGCCCCAAGTATCTGGCGGACAAGAAGGCCGGCAAGGCAAACAAAGGTATATATGATATACATGTTATTGATGTGTACTTGACTAGTGCTCAGAGCACCAGGTATTTGATACCGGTTGGTTGCTAATATTTGTAACTTTCGAATCGAGAACTGCGAGCGACCGCTAGCAAGGGGTGAGGTCAAGATGCGTGTCGGCAATGGATCAAGCGTTGATGTGATCGCCGTCGAACGCTACCTCTCCACTTACCGTCGGGATTAGTTATAAACTTAAATAAGCATTATTTGGTGCACTGCTTGAGCATGAACATTATGTCTGGATCATGTTTGATGCAAAGTGGTTTTCATTCAAATCGAGAACAATGGTTGTTCCATTTATATGAATGAAATCTTTTATGGTCATGCACCAATGTTGAATGGTTTATTTCTGTTGGATCTCGATGATAATGTTACACATATTCATAATATTGATGCTAAAAGGATTAAACTTAGTGATGATATATCCATATATGTGGCACTGCCGTCTAGGTCATATTGGCATTAAGCATGAAGAAGCTCCATTCGGATGGACTTTTAGAATCACTTGATTATGAATCATTTGATACATGTGAGCCATGCCTTATGGGCAAGATGACTAGAAACGCCGTTTTCGGTTCAATGGAGCAGGCGGATTTATTGGAAATCATACATTCAGATGTATGTGGTCCAATGAGTGTGTCGGCGCGAGGTGGATATCGTTATTTTGTTACTTTCACGGATGATTTGAGTAGATACGGTTATATCTACTTGATGAAACACAAGTCTGAAACCTTTGAAAAGTTCAAGGAATTTCAGAATGAAGTGGAAAATCATCGTAATAGAAAGATCAAATTTCTGATGCGACCGTGGAGGTGAGTATCTAAGTTCTGAGTTTAGCACTCACATGAAAGAGTGTGGAATTGTTTCACAACTCACACTGCCGGAACACCACAATGAAATGGTGTGTGGAGCGTCGTGTCGTACTTTATTAGATATGGTTCGATCTATGATGTCTCTGACGGACTTGCCGTTGTCATTTTGGGGTTATGCACTAAAGCTGCATTCACTTTAAATCGGGCACCATCTAAATCCGTTGAAGCGACACCGTATGAATTGTGGTTTGGAAACAAACCTAAGGCATCATTCTTAAAGTTTGGGGTTGCGATGTTTATGTGAAGAAACTTCAACGGATAAACTCGAACCCAAAGCGGAAAATCGTCTTCATAGGATACCCTAAAGAAACTATTGGGTATTCCTTCTATCACGAATCCGAGGGCAAGGTTTTGTTGCCAAGAATGGATCCTTTCTAGAGAAAGAGTTTCTCGCGAAAGGTGTGAGTAGTCGGAAAGTAGAACTTCGAAGAGGTTATGGAACCTTCTCTTCAAAGTATGGCGAGTGGCCTTGTTGGGAAGTCGTTCGAGTTGGCTCCACCTGTTGAAGAAGGAACTAATGATAATGATCATGAAACTCGAAGAGAGTACTACCGAACCTCGCGGAGTCAAGCGGGGCGTCAGCTCGATTTGTCGGAAATCTGTCATAAATTTCATGGTTGATGAAAATAATGACCTGCGACGTATGAAGAAGCGATGATGAGCCAGTTCAACAAATGGTTAGAAGCCATGAAATCCGAGATGGAATCCATGTATGAAAATCAAGTTTGGAACTTGGTGGAATTACCTCACGGCCGAAGGCCGTGGAGAACAAATGGATTTTCAAAAGGAAAAGCGATCTTGATGGTAATGTGACCATCTATAAAGCTCGACTTATGCAAAGGGTTTCGACAAATTCAAGGAGTTGACTACGATGAGACTTTCTCTCCGTAGCGATGCTAAAATCGATTAGGATTATGTTAGCAATTGCTGCATATTTCGATTATGAAATATGGCGGATGGATGTCAAAACCGCGTTTCTCAATGGTAATATTGAAGAAGAGTTGTATATGATACAACCAAAGGGTTTTGTCGATCCTAAGGATGCTAACAAGGTGTGCAAGCTTCACGATCCATCTATGGATTGAAGCAAGCATCACAGTTGGAATCTCGCTTTGATGAGGTGATCAAAGAGTTTGGATTTGTCAAACTTATGGAAAGCTTGTATTTACAAGAAAGTGAGTGGGAGCAATGTGGCATTTACGATACTATATGTGGATGACATATTATTGATCGGAAATGATATAGAACTTTTAAGCAGTGTTAAAGTTATCTAAGCAACAAATTTTCAATGAAGGACCTAGGTGAAGCATCTTACATATTAGGCATAAAGATCTATAGAGATAGATCTAGGCGCCTAATAGACTATCATAAAGTACATACCTTGATAAGATTTTAAAGAAGTTTAAAATGGACGGAAGTAAGAAGGGTTCTTACCTATGTTGCAAGGCAAGACATTGAGTAAGACTCAAAGTCCGGCTTGGGAAGAAAGAGATAATGGACAAAGTCCCTATGCTTCACCATAGGCTCTATAATGTCGCCATGCTATGTACAAGACCGGATGTAGCTGCTATTAGTTTGACTAGTAGGTACCAATCGGATCGAGTTGAACCTTTGGATAGCGGTCAAGAATATCCTTAAGTACTTGAGAAGAACTAAGGATATGTTTCTTGTATCTGGAGGTGAAGAAGAGCTCGTCGCTAAGTGTTATGTCGGCGCTAGTTTTGACACCGATCCGGATGACTCTAAGTCTCAATCCGGATCGTATTTCTCATGAATGGCGGAGCGGTTAGTTGGAGGAGCTCCAAACAACTTTGTGGTAGCGGGATCAACAACGGAGGCGAATATGTTCTTTGCTTGAGCGGCTCGGAAGCGATTTGGATGAAGGAGTTCATATCCGAACTAGGAGTTGTGGCAAGCGCATTGGACCCAATGGTGATCTATTGTGACAACAATGGTGCCATTGCCAATGCCAAAAGCCAAGGTCTCACAAGCATTCCAAGCATATTAAGCGCGGTTTCACTCCATCCATGAGCATGTCAAGGATGGAGATATAAGATTGTAAAGTACATACGGATCTCAATGTAGCGATCCGTTGACTAAAACTCTCCCTAGAGCAAAACATGATCAACACCCGAGAACTCAATGGGTGTTAGATATATCACAATGTAACTAGATTATTGTCTCTAGTGCAAGTGGGAGACTGAAGGAATATGCCCTGAGAGGCAATAATAAATTGTTTATTATGTGTATTCCAAGTATATGATAGATGTTTATTTTGCATGCTATAATTGTATTAATACGAAACGTTAATACATGTGTGTTTAATAAACAAGCGAAAGTTCCTAGTTAAGCCTCTCTCATAAACTAGCTCGTTGATTAACAAGATGATCAAGGTTTCCTGATCATGGACATTGGATGTTGTTAATAACGGGATCACAACATTAGTGTAATGATGTGATGAACATTCATCCGAAGTATAGCATTACGATCAAAGTCATTGAGTTTATATTGCTATAACAACTTACGAAGTGATCCTAATCCTTAGACCATGAGATCATGTCAATCACTAACACGGAAGAGTTTCTTGATAACATCAAGCGTCACACCGTAACGGGGTGATTATAAAGATGGGTTCGAACTAATAAAGTGTTATGTTGAGGCTCATGGATCAAGAGTGGAATTTGTTCATCCGATGGCGGATAGATATACTCTGGGCCCTCTCGGTGATATCACATTGATTAGCTTGCAAGCAAGTGATTTGATCACTAGAATGTTATATCACGGAGCGAGAAAAGAGTGCATGTCGATTAGAGATCAAACTAGGTATGGAGATACCGATGATCGAATCTCGGACATGTAATATATCGTGAGACAAAGGGATTAAGATACTAGCGTAAAAGGTTAAGCGATCACAAGAAAGTCATCGTTGAATGTGTAGTCGGTATGGGTCTCGGATCCGCTTCGATTATTGATCGAGAGGGTCTCGATCATATCCGCATTATTCACGAACCGTAGGGTGACACACTTAAGAGACACCGACATCCAATTGGAGCAAAAGTTTCATGCGAAAAAAGAATAAACAAAGCGCGAATTTATTTCACTAGATCACCAAACAGTTTTGGTGAAATTGCATAAAGTGGTTATGCATGTGAAATAGAATTCTAGCAAGGGTTATTGTGAATGTTTGTCATTAAAGTAATTGACAAAATTCTGAATAAAATAAAGAGTTTTATTTAATGAGAGTTTGCATTAAATTTGGTGGAAATTTAATGGGATTTTTGAGTGGGATTTTGAGTGGACTTTTGAAGGGTCATTTTGTGAGTGGAGTGTCCACCACATGATGAGGGGAGGCAAGGGGCAGCCCCATGCGGCCACCCCCGGGTTCCCCTCCTCCTATAAAGGCCCCTCCTCTCACTTCTCACTCCACCTCCTCGTGAAGGATCTCTCCCCTCTAGAATTTATCCCCATGGTCTCGGACTAGCGAGATACATGTTCCCGGTGGCTATTCGGAAAGAAAGAGTTGTGCTTCCGCTGCATCGCTGGAGCGAGGAGGCGGAGGTTGCTCGGTGCCTCGAACGTGTGTGCGAGCACGGATGCGCTGCTGATTTGCGGCGCTAGGACTTCCTCTCGATCTTGAGATCGGCAAGAGATCGTCTACATCAACCACGAGTTTGGACTCGTTAAGCTTTGTCGGTCTTCAAGGGTATGTTCTCTACGGATATACATCCGCCCGTTGTTTGTATCTAGTATAAATAGATCTTGGTATATAGTTCACATCGTAGGAACATTTTTGTTTTCTATGCTGCGAACCCTTCAGTAAGTTATTCCATCGACTCGTTGCTACAATCTAGTAGATAGATCTTGGCTTGTTTGTTTGTATGCGATAGAAAAATTTTGTTTTCCATGCTACGAACCCCTATAGTGGTATCAGAGCCGTGTCTATATGTAGATCTGTTGCACGAGTAGAACACAATGGTCATTGTGGGCGTTGATACTTTTATTGTCGATTTCTTTTTGTGTACTTTGCATCTTGCGGTATGTTGGGATGAAGCGGCCCGGGCTAACCTTACATGACATCGTTCATGAGACTTGCTCCACGCTTAACATGCAACTTGTATTGCAGAAGTGGCTTTGCGGGTGCCTGTTTCTCCTAGCATAGTTAAGATCCAATTTACAACGGGTGATCAACAATGCTAGTATCAATGTTGTGGTTCTTGTTCGTAAGTTAGAACGACACTTATTGAAAGCCCCAAACCACGTAAAATATGCAAAGAAAGTAGGCGTCAAACTTTGTTTTGCGGGGTGTCTGATGATGTGATATGGCCATGATTGTGATTATATTTGATGTATGCAATGTTCCTTATTGTAAGTTGGCAACCCGGCAGAGCCATATGGTTGTCTTTAATTTATATTAAGACCAGCGTGTCTATTCAAAGTAGTTGTAATAGTTGAAGCCGGTGGGCGACAACCATGGTGAGCGTCATTGACCTTGATGCAATGCCGGTGATGATGGAGATCATGTTCGTGCTTGAAGATGGAGATCGGAAGCACAAAGAAAACCATATCATATCACATATTATGAATTGCATGTGATGTTAATCCTTTATGCATCTTTTATTGCTTAGTAGGCAGCGGTAGCATTATAAGATGATCCCTCATACACATGAATTTAAAATCATAAAGTGTTCACCCTTAGTTAGCACCGTTGCTAAAGCTTGTTGTTTGAAGCACCACGTGATGATCGGGTGTGTTAGATTACGCAAGTGTATACAACGTGAGCAAGCCAGATTTGCTCATGCGAAACTAAGGTTTGATCTTAAGGAGCCTAGCATGTCTGACATGGTCTCGGAACACGGATTACGAAAGGTAAAGCATGAATCGTATAGTAGATATGATGAACATGACGATTGTTAGCCATTGAAACTATATCAACTCTCGTGATGATCGGTGTTGATGTAGTGGATTTGGTTCGTGTGATCACTAAAACAATGTGAGGGATGTTGTTTTGGTGGGAGTTCAACTAGTTTAATTTCATTAATTAATTTGAACTCAATTTATCATAAACTTAGTCTAAACTATTGCAAATATGTTGTAGATCAATGGCAGCCTACCATCAATTTTAATGTGTTCCTAGAGAAAGAAAAGTTGAAAAACAATGGAAGCAACTTGGCGGATTGGTTCCAATTTGAGATTGTCCTCACAGTGGTAATTTGACCTATGTCTTTGGATGCATTTGGGTGACCCACCGGTGATGCTTTTGATGAAGTAAAGAATGTTTACCTCGCTCGGAAGAATCGGTACTCCATAGTTCAGTGCTATCTTGTATGGTTTATAATCGGAGCTTGAGAAAAGGTTTGAAGAGTCGGACCCATATGATATTGTCGAGGATCTCAAATTGATTTTTGAGACTCATGCGGCAATTGAAAGCTATGAGGCTTACGAAAAGTTCTTTAAGCTGCAAGATGGAAGAGGGCAGCTCGTCGGTGAGCATGTGCTTAAGATGTGCACGCATAAACAAACTTCAAAGCTTGGGTATAGTGATTCCTAATGCTTTGGGGATTTCGCGTCCTCGATCCTTGCCACCAAGTTCTGAGGAACTTTGTGATGAACTACAACATGCGAACATGAACAAGAGTTGCGGAAGCTGTTTGCTATGTTAAAATCTGCGAAGTGGAGATCAATAAAGAGCACCAAGTGTTGATGGTCAATAAGACCACCAAACTCAAGAAAGGCAAGTCTAAGCAAAGGGACACTTCAAGAAGGGTGGTAAGAAAGTTACCACGGCGAAGAAGACCAAGGCTGGACCCAAGCCTGAAACCGAGTGCTTTTCTTGCAAGGGAGAAGGTCACTGGGCGGAATTGCCCAAAGTACTTGGCGGATCAAGAACGGCAACATCAAGAAGAAAGGTATATCGATATACATGTTATTGATGTGTATCTCACTAGTACTCGTAGTAGTGCACAGGTATTTAATCTTGGTTCGGTTGCTCATATTTGTAACTCAAAGCGGTCTTTGCGAATAAGCGGAAGCTAGCAAAGAACGAGGTGACGATGCGCGTATGAAGCGGATCAAAGGTTGATGTGATCGCGGTCGGCATGCTACCTCTTCATCTACCATCGGGATTAGTTTTATACTTAAATAATTGTTATTTGGTGCTGCGTTGAGCATGAACATTATATCGGGATCTTGTTTATTCTTGAGGCGGTTACTTTTAAGTCGAGAGAATAATGGTTGTTCGATTTATATGAGTAATATGTTTTATGCACATGCACCTTTGATAGATGGTCTATTCTTATTATTGAAACTCGATGGTGGAAATACACATATCAACAATATTGAGGCTAAGCGTTTGAAATCAAGCCATAATTTGACCTATGTGGCACTTTCGTCTTGGTCACATTGGAGTGAAGCGTGTGAAGAAACTCCATTAGATGGACTTCTTGAATCACTTGATTTTGAATCACTTGAAAGATGCGAAGCATGTCGATGGGAAAAATGACTAAGACTCCATTTTACGGTATGATGGAGCGAGCTACGGACTTATTGGAAATCATACATACCGATGTGTGTGGTCCAATGAGTGTAGCATCATGTGATGGTTATCGTTATGTTCTTACCTTCACAGATGACTTGAGTAGATATGGGTATATCTATTTCATGAAACATAAGTCCGAAACTTTCGAGAAATTTAAGGGGTTTCAAAGTGAGGTAGAGAATCAACGTAAAAAGAAGATTAAATTTCTACGTTCTGATCGTGGAGGTGAATATCTAAGTTACGAGTTTGGCAAGCATTTAAAGAAGTGCGGAATACTTTCACAATTGACACATGGGAACACCACATCGTAATGGTGTGTCGAGCGTCATGTCGAACTCTCTTAGATATGGTTCGTTCTATGATGTCACTTACAGATTTACCGCTATTATTTTGGGGTTATGCATTAGAAACAAACGCATTCACTTTAAATAGGGCACCGTCTAAATCCGTTGAAACGACACCGTATGAATTATGGTTTGGCAAGAAACCTAAATTGTCGTTCCTTAAAGTTTGGGATCTGAAGCCTATGTAAAGAAGTTACAGATAGGACAAGCTTGAACCCAAAGCGGAAAATGCGTCTTCATAGGATACCCAAAGGAAACTATTGGGTATACCTTCTATCATAGATCCGAAGGCAAAATCTTCGTTGCTAAGAATGGATCCTTTCTAGAAGGAATTTCTCTCGAAAGAAGTGGTGAAGGAAAGTAGAACTCGACGAGGTTGTCGAACCTTCTCTCGAAATTACGAGTAGCGCACACCTCAAGAAGTTCTGTGGTGCTGCACCAATTAGAGAGGAAGCTAATGATGATGATCATGAAACTTGGTTGAAGTTGCTCTGAGCCTCGGAGGTCAGCGAGAACTCGTACCACTCAGTTGGTATGATTCCATTATGAGTGTCATGTTGGTGGACAACACCGATGACCCGAGACATATGAGGAAGCAATGATGAGCCAGATTCAATAAATGGCAAGATGCCATGAAATCCGAGATTGGATCCATGTGCGAAAACCAAGTATGGACTTTGGTGGACTTACCGGATGGCGGAAGGTATCGAGAACAAATGGATTTTCAAGAAGAAAGCGGATGCTGATGGTAATGTTCATCTATAAAGCTCGACTTATGCAAAAGGGTTTCGACAAATTCAAGGAGTTAACTACGATGAGACTTTCTCACGATGGCAAGCTAAAGTCTGTGAGGATTATGTTAGCAATTGCATATTATGATTATGAGATATGGCGGATGGATGTCAAAACAACATTCCTCATCGTTGTTGACCCTTCGCGTGTTGGCGAGCTCATCGGCGTGACTAGCTTCGCCCGCGATCACGGCGTCGGCGAGTTCGGCTCCTTTGGCCTCGCATTCGGCCATGTCAGGGTCACCGTTGATGGTGATGGCGCCCGCGGCGGGAGCTTCATCGCGTTGTACCGTGGTGGGGTGCCGCCATGAATTTGGCGAGCGCTGGCGCCCGAGACGCAATGGTAAGGCTGTCGAAGGGCACCAGCTCGAAGGCGATCCGCCGGTGCGGAAGTTCGAGTGCCGAAGGTGACGGGTAGCGTGACCTTGCCGATCGGGTGCGCCGACCAGTGCGATGCGTGGAGCGTGGTGTGGGTTGTCTCGATCATCGGCTGCGGAGCCGCGATCGCTGAAGGTGTCGAGGTAGAGGATGTTGATGGAGCTGCCGTCCGCCAGTCTTGGGGAGCCATGAGCCTACCTTGCTTGACCACCAGGCGACTCGTCAGGTACTCGATGCGTGGCGAGTGGTCTTGCGGCTCGGTGATAGGCTGCTCCGACCGGTTCGAGGCGGGGGCGTCTGTCAGGCCACGCGTTGGCCAGCGGCAAAAAAGTGGCGATGACCTTCTTCTCGCGCCGTGTTGAAGCGGTGAAGGTGTGGGCGAGCGGCCACTTTGCGAATTTTCCGCCATTTGCGGGTCGTTGTCGGTGTCCTCCAGCGTCGTCTGCGTGCCTTCTCGATCTCCACGAGGGTGTGGCGGTCGGCGGTGGTGCGTGGCGGGCTTTCCTTCCCTGCTGTAAACGCACATGGTTGGTTAAGGAGGGCAGCGGGATCGAACCTTGGCTTGTTCTTGTAGTTCCGCGTCGCGTCGTTGCCCTCCGTCGGCGGTAGCTCTTGGGGTCGCGTTATGCGTGCCCAGCATTGGCGGCAATCGACTCGCCCATCGTTCGGCGCTTGCACCTGTGAGGCGAGTGCCGCTATATCGTCCTTTCGGCGGCCCGTCGTTGCCGCCCGTGCGTCGTTGTCCGCGGACTTCGTCGGCGTCTTGATTGGGATCTTCCTCGGCGTATCGTTTGGCGATCTCGAGGAGGTCGGGGATGTTGTCGAGTGTGCGGGCGTGTCGCTTGAGGCTTGGCGACTAGGGGCTCGTGGCGCAGTCTTGAAGCAATGGATGGCGGTGTCGGGTGGATGCCGACGCTGTTCTGAGCTCTTGCCACCGTTGGACCCGGCTGCGGGTCGACTCGCGGTCCCTGGGCGCATCGTTCGGTCCTCGATGGTGGTGGCGCGGGTGTAGGAGCACTCGAAGTGCGTGGCGTCTCGCATTTCCTCGTGAGTCGATCTGTCACGGGGGCGTGTTGATCCATTGCCTGCGTCCATCCATCATCGCCGTGGGAGGTATGCGGCGGTAGTAGGTCGGTGTGACCCGCGATCCCCATTGCCATGAGGTATGTGTCAAGCCGGACCGGAGGTCGTACAAGAGTCGTATTTTCGATCTCCTTGGCCTTGAAGTTGGGTGGGTACTTTTCGCCTCGGATCATTGGTCGAAGCACTTGGGCCCTAGTCATTGGCGACCCCATAGGCTCGCCATCGCGAGTAGTTAGGGTGTCTTGCGAAAGTCGTCGGCTGGCGTCTTGCGCCGATTACAGTTAGCGATGATATGAGTCTGGCGTCGATTGGCTCTCCATTGGCGGCGGCGAGGTTGGTCGCCCGGCTGGGATCGTTGTGGAGACGCATTCGCGGGTCGTCGTTGAGCTGCGATGGCTCGTGGCGGGCAATTGGTGTTTGCCACGGCTGGGCCCGGCCGCTTGAGGCCGCCCTACTTCCGGGCGAGTACACTCGCCCTGCGTCGGCGCTTTGCTACTGTTCCACGGCCTTGTAGTAAGGCCAGACGTCTTGGATCTGTAAAACCGTCGCGGTTGCCGTAATCTTTGTCGGCAGCGGCTCGGCTTACGAGGTTGTCCATCGGGGTGAGAAGCGATGGAAGGCCGTTCGCGTCGCTCCGTGAGGAGCGACTATCCGGCTGGTCCACAGGAGGTGCGGTTGGGTGGTGGTGGGGCACCATCGCGTTGATCTGGCGGGCGGTTGCTTCCTCCTGGTGGCGCGTTCTCGCGAATCGCCGCTCGGCTATCTTGCCGGTCGTTCTCGTCGTCCGAAGTTCGGCGCGCCACTGAGCAGTGGGGTTGGGCGTGACTGATCCGGCTGCTGGTGGTAGCGGCAGTTCCTGCGCCGTCACCTGCTCGGCGATTTTCGCTCGGCCTGCTCCTAACGTCTTGCCTCCTTGATTTGGGAGTTCCTCGACCTCCGTCGCCGTGGCGTTAGGAGGATCGAGTGGAGAAAGGGTCCTCAGCGGATCGGTGCGGTAGCCATGTAGCGGCGTGGCGTGCACCGTCGTGGAGGTCGGCGGAGTTCTCCGACCGGTCGGTCGAAGATCCGAGGATGGAGGGTCTCGAAATCTCCTGCGTTGGAGACTGGCGATGGAGCCCGCGGGCCGGAGGCGGTGATGGATCCGGCGGTGGCCGGAGTCGCCGGTCGGCGTCGGTGAGGTCGCGTCTTCGACGGCGAATTCTCGCGTTCTTGTGGGCGAGTCGTACTCAGGCGGCGGTGGATCGTGCGGATCTGGCTCTCGGAGAGCCGATCGGCGTGGTGGCGACTTCGCGGATGCGAGCCGAGTCCTCCGAGGTGATGATGTCGGTGAGGCGGCGAAGAGGCTGATCGTCTTGCCCGGCGGGATCACGCTGGGCGTGTGGTCGCGCCCGGCGGGGCGTAGCTGCTTGGCAAGATCTGGAGCATCTCGCGGTCGCTATCATGCGGCGGTGGCGACCGTCTCGTTGATGGGCGATTGGATCTCGCCCGGCGGAACACCGGCAGACGGCCAGGCCCACGGTGGGCGCCAGCCGTGGGAATGACCACGCAGCGGAATCTTTACCCGATCGGCGGCCAGTAGTAGAAAACGAAG